>OY992501.1:20327314-21011516 GCA_963921215.1 Scoparia ambigualis | reverse complement strand
CATCTTTGCGCTTCCGTCCTAACTTTGACCACTGCCCAAAAATAACTTTAAATCGAAGTTTTAAAGAAAGTACTATGTCAATAGACTTGTTTACGCTTTGCTAGTAATCTACGGTATTTATACAGGCAACGCTCTGGTACCTATTCTAACCTATTTCATTAAGTCAACCGGCGACGTCAAAGTAGGGTGTGTAAAAGTAGTGCAAATTTTACTGGCTGAAAACTTCTCTGAAGGAGCCGAAACTACTTAAGGTACGTGATTATGACTGGCAGCATGGGAAAAACTATTCGAAATAAGGAATATTTGTTGATTTCAGTCTAAAAAATGTCTTTTATTTTTCAAGTTATGTTCTTTAACAATTTTAGGTAGTGTCGCGCGAAACCAGCAGTGCCAACATTACTCAACGGGATTTGAGTGCTAGGGCTACATTGTTGAAAATTTATTAAGTATTTGACATTATTATTCAAGTCATTAGCATTACTTTTTGTTGTAGTCAGACAGACGCCAGTAACTCAACCTACCTCTGGCGTTGTGAATCAATCAATATCGATTAGAGAAATTTGACAGTTTTGGCTAGGTTGACCTGCTGGCGTGTGTACTTATCTACCTATTGTGGTTCCGTAGATAAGCTAAGGTAGGTAGGAAGGCTTAAACGATTTGGTACTGGATATCCAGCAAACATAGTGTGTTTTCCTAGTATTCTAAAGTGATTGTGAGTGAGTGAGCTGAAATGTTAGAATGAGTCGGTAAAGAACAAAACAATTAGGTACCTACTTAAATATTAAATTTCACAAGAATGTTCGAAATTTACATAATGTATTAAAATTAATTAATTAATTATCTAAAATTTAATTACATTTGTGTCAGGCCTGTTTCCCAAATATTTTTGTATGAAATTTATAAAATTAGTCTACCTAACTTTGCCCACCTAACTCACGACGCGACGGTACTAAATGTTTGATCATTTTTAGTATCACGTTCGCATCTTTGCCCAGTTATAAATGTTGGCTCCAAAAATCGCAACATAAATCTTAAAATGGCTTAGCAATTTAAAGGTGGCAAAGCTGGGTACTTTTTCACTTTACTTTGCCCGCGTCTATCTTTGTTTTCTTTAAGTTAAATATATATAATATAGCATATATTTTGGTCCATAAATTTGTTTTTGAAACTAATATTGACCTAGGTGCTGTTTGTTTGCCGTATGTCTTTGTCAGTGATCGACAAAGTGAAAAAAGCGGGCAATGTTGTTGGGTATGACGATACACGTGCGATCATTCAGAAACATGGTAATTTGTAGATGAGAGAATATGCAAATAATCATCTTCCTAACGCTGATATACTAACACATTTTTTTAGGCTGACCATTGCGAAGAGTCTGAAACAGAATTAACAAAAACGCCAATATCTAAAAGGAGAAAGTTTGTCATCAAATTTTGTCAGGACTTTTTCTGCTGTAATTTTTAGAGCATTCAGATCTTCTTTTGTAAAACCTGGTTTACCGTCGATATTGCCGTACCACTTTTACAGCCTGTGGGAGGGGTAAGCACGCTCCAAAGGTTTTACGTAGATTATTTATACGCTTATGGAGAGTAATAATCTAAGTTAAGTGCGAAACACCTTAATGTAGGCGAATACTTTGTTCGAAGAAGTTTTTCGCTATCTTTCATTTACATTTGTCTCTTTAATTGTTCATGCTCTCCAACTCCAATGTTTTCTAAAATTCTTCGTTTTTCCTATTTTATTAAAGGTTTTTCACTCAAATCGTTTCACAGTTCAGTTAAATCATTTACCTTGTTCTTTAAATATCAATTTCTTGCTTGCAATCTCTTGATCTTTTTACTTTTGTATTGTTGTTTTTAGGTTTTCTCTTCCTATAAGTTTATTTAGATAGGTTAAGTCTTAAAATAAAACGAAATAAAACCCTTCATTGTAATATTATTAATAATCATCTTAATTAATACGTATTTTATATTTTATATTAAGGATGAATAGTTTGTGTTTTATATAGGTACTACATATACTTTAATCGTCTATTAAGAGTGCTTTAATATCATGCTCTAAAGTAGATAGATAAAGATTCATTTGGCATTTGCGTAATAAATAATATTCTAAAAAATACTTTTTTGTTTTTATTGACATCTTTGTCTTTATCATTGTCTTTAACTTATCGAAAAAATAATAATCGATAGTGTCAACCTCTATAGACGTTTACTTAGATATGACGTTAGACTTGTGCACGGACAGGTAATCTCTGTGTGTGAATTTAATAGTGTGCGTCTATTTTATGGTAGTGTTCAACAATGTTGTCGTTTGCGTGCGTAGCGACGTCATTCAAAAATGCATTATTGTGTTAACAATTTCTGTGTGTGTTTCCTTCCCCCCGCAGGAAATGGCAGACTTTTTTGCATAGAAATTAGTGCGCGTGTCGTCTCCTGTTGGTTGAATGCTCTAAGAACAAAACAGTGCAACATCATTTTTCAAATTCTCTCAAGAAGTCCGTGTGAGACCTCAGTAAAGTCCCACATCTTTACTGAGGGCTCAAGGGGTTTCGGGAACATCATTTATCATTCATCATCACAAGGGAAAAAAAGAAATAAAAATACTACTGACTAGGCAGTATGGTCTCTGATCTTAGCCTGTTCCTTCACGGAACAAATAATAAAAAAACACGTCAATGTCAAAGACGAAGCATATCAAATCAGTGTCAGTCTCAGTCAGTGGTCAGTGTCAGTGTCAGTCATCATGAATTTGTCAATTCTCTGAGAAACGAGTTGATTAATTAAATAATAATTTTCTTACTTTTCCTGCTTTAGAGAGCTCATTGCTTTAGTTCAAAACAATAAGGTTTTTGTTTATTGTTTAATATTTCATTTGAGTCAGATCAATGAGAAGACATCTGTAACAAACAAGTTAAATAAGTACATCGCATGTCATGAATATAAACAAAGAACAAAATCTCGTAATTTAGCACAGATATTGTGTCTAAACGCCTATTCAGTTTAATATTAATGAAACAATATAATTAAAAAACTTACTCATTGACCAAAAGTTAAAGAAAACCATAATGTTAACGTCAAATGATATTGTGTTTATCTCTCGTCGTTTAGCACATTTATTGATAAAAGTAGGTAATTAAAACAAGTTGATCCATGTGTAAACAGAAGGGTTTGTCTACAAGAGACCATTTTGTGCTACCAGAGTGAGTTGTCAGCTGATAATGCAATCCGTAATATCTCCAGTTGGTAAGTTTATTACCTGTAAAGGTTCTAATAATAGAATTATGAATGGATATAAGTTTTCGTTATTTTTATTAACCTAGAGACAAAATTTTAATCAAACAAATACTAATAATAATTATAGTATCCTTAGCTCGGCATTATATTGTTCACACTACAGGATGTGGCCATATAATAAGGCTGACTGCGTTACAAGGCAGCAGCTTACTGCCATCTATATAGCATTAAGTGATACTTTTGAACATTTGTTTATTAGTAATTTCACCTTACATGTAAGTTATCATTAGTTTTTGACTCCATTTTAATCAGAGTTTATAATATAATAGCTAGTGACCCACCTGCCTGTGCTATTGTCTACGCTACGAGGGGCGTTCAAAATATTCTCGGTATTGATACGTTACAACCTCTTTTATATATATATTTGTTACTGGCCGCTAAGATTCATCCATTGACATTAAAAAAAAGTAAAATTGGAACCGAGATGTTCTTTTGTTTTTCTGCAATTACCGAACAAACATGAACACCATGAGCGAATTAACAATTTTAACGAAATTAGAGCACCGATCCGTCATAAAATTCTTGACAAAACAGGGTAAAAATCAAAAAACCATAAAAGAGGAAATGGATTGTGTTTACCGTGAGTCTGCTCCTTCTTTATCTACTATTCAAAAATGGTCAAGCGAATTTAAGCGTGGAAGGGAGAGTATTGAAGATGACCCTAGACCTGGCCGGCCTGTAGTGGCTACCTCACAAGAAAATATTGATAAAGTGGAAAAACTTATATTGGAAGACGGCCGAGTGAAGGTAAAATCTATAGCTCAAGTAACCAATCTCTCTATTGGTACCGTACATGACATTATACATGACCATCTTAATATGTCAAAAGTAAGTGTAAGATGGGTTCCGCGAATGCTGACGCTTCTTCAAAAGGATATGCGTGTGGCTTGCTGTTCAGATTTTATCGACCTGTGTGGTGAAAATCCCGATGAGGTGCTGCAAAAAATAGTTACTGGAGATGAAACCTGGGTTCATCATTATGACCCAGAGAGCAAACAGGAGTCCATGCAGTGGCACATTAAGGTTTCAGCTCATCCCAAGAAGTTCAAGGTAATCCCGTCAGCTGGCAAGGTCATGGCCACAATATTTTGGGATTGTGAAGGAGTTTTGCTTATCGATTATAAAGAAAAAGGTGTAAATATCACAGGGCAGTACTACGCTAACGTTATACGTCAATTAAGAGATGCGATCAAAGAAAAGAGGCGAGGAAAGTTAACCAAAGGTGTTCTGCTTCTGCATGACAACGCCCCTGTCCATACTGCTCATATTGCCAAGGCAGCTATTGTTGAATGTGGGTTTGAAACTGTTACTCATCCACCCTATAGTCCGGACTTAGCCCCAAGCGACTTCTTTTTGTTCCCCAATCTTAAAAAGGATCTGCGTGGAAATAAATTTTCTGACGATGAAGCGTTGAAGACGGCCGTGGAGGAGCATTTTTACACCAAAGATAAAAAATATTTTTATGAGGGATTAAAAAAAATAATTGATCGATCTTATAAGTGTATGAACATAGGGGGGGAGTATATTGAAAAATAAAAATATCAAACTTTTCGTACTTGTTTGTTTTTATCCACATACCGAGAATATTTTGAACGCCCCTCGTAACTAAGAAACACTTTTATATTTCAGCCATTTTGTAGGTACAAAGTATCTACAAATTATAAACAAAATCCATCCTCAGCTCTTTCTGCTAGTGAAAATCGCATAAAAATCCATTGTATAGATAGTAGTACCATAAAAGAGTAAAGTGAAACCACAAGCACAGGAAAACGGCGACTTTACTTTATAATATGATTAACTATTTTTAAGTTCAATATATACACATTGTGAAATGATGACTTAAATGAAGGTGTGGCATTATGCATTTTATATTTCTATATTTTCTGTATTTACACCAACAATCACATAGTTATTAACCCTGATACTCCTGAAACTATTTTGCATCTCAGATCATAGTGATTTTTTGATATGTTGACATGTATATTGGTTACTACTGTGGAAAAAATCAAAGTCATCTAGGAAAGCCGGAAAATGATGACCATTATAACGGCCGGTAGGAGAATGCCCTACTATAGCTAGTTTGGTAGAAGGAGTATAATAAATAAAATAAAAGTGATATTTTTAAGTATCTTATATATAAGGTGACTGCTAGAAACCGCAAAAAACTTCTAGGGCTGGTCAGGTCAAGTGTTTTAAACATGACAAAAATGACAAAAAAGAAATTCCTGTTTTTTTTTATTTTTTATTTAATAATTAATTTTGTAAATTTTAATTAGAAGGTCTTTGAGTATCTAATTAATTTTAAACCATTAGCATGAGTAAAAAAAAATTAAAAACAATTAAAAATAACGATTATTTACAACGCGCAGGCAATGAACGGCTGGCCGGCCGACTGACCCGTGCGCGTTGTCAGCTGGGCGATAAGTACCTACGTTAGTCTGCAATCTTTTGAAATGTGCGTAGGTATAAGGTGCAGTTAAGTCCAACGACTATCGATAGCATCAAGTTAAGTTATGGCCACATTTTAACTGTAATTATGATAAGTGTTATGATGTATGAACGTAATTTCAATTCAATCTTAGTAAAAATCGATCACACCACACATTATGAGAAGTTACAATTATCTTTCCTTACAAATGAAAGATCAATGGGTAGTTTTCTAATGTCGCGTCCGAACGCTAAGCACTTGCCGCTAACTCCAAACCAAATGACCAGATGACCATTCATGTCCTCGACAACTAAACAGCCTAAAGCATTGTGATAATAAGTATCAGTCTTACCTATTTATTTACACTAAATTAAGTTAAACTAATGTCTCGCAATAAAGGCAACGTTAATACCTAAAAAGCTGCGTAATTAATAGGTGTCGGTAGGTACTTACATGGTGTTAGATAGCATTCCAGTTTATTACATCAGCGAACAGGAAAGGTGATAAGCTTTCCATCACACATAGCAGGCTTTGGACTGTCAAACTAATGTAATAATAATTAAATAAAAGTGAAAAACTGTGCTAAAATTTCGTAAATAAATTAAAATTTATTAAAGGACGAACTAAAATAACTTTTGTGATCGGCACATGATTATTATTACACTAATTCGGCGTGTTTAAAAGTTCATGTATTATGTATTTACAAGTCTTATTTACACCTTAAAACTAAAAAACTCTCTCTTCGTTTAAGCGCATAGCACCACTTACTACCTCGTCACTCTCACGATAGCAAAATAGCATCTCAAGATATTGCTGGTTCGTATACCTAGGCATTTTTACGCACACGCGACGCGACGCGAATGCACCAAAATGCATAAGTTGACTGCCGAAAAAATCAAAGCAGCCGTGTGTAGGTCACGTGATTAGGGTTGGCACGCACAAGAAAATAAAACCATTACTTAGATCCTAGAAGTTACTGACATGTCAAAACTTTGGCCTTTTGTTGATAACAAACTCTTTCACATTTTTTTTACAAACATGAATAGACAAACTCAAATAATTAAAGCTATCGTCCAAACTTGCATATTAAGCGAATTTACAATTATAAAAGTTATTAGATTAGATCAATAATTTATCTGTTAATTTTTATTAGTTAATTTGGTAAACCAAAAAACTTAAACTATCAAGTAAATGTTAATAAATCTGGATTGCAATTCAATAGAAAAAGAAAACAAAAACTTTAATTATCTATAACCACAACGCACCAGCAGTACACAAACTAACACACTTGGAATATCAATTCTAAGATTAACATGTTACTGTATTGACTACAGTTTTATGGGATTTGTTGTGTTGGTCATAAAAATATCCAAAAATGTTTGCTCGTAAAAGTTTAAAAGGATCATAACATAATGGTTAAACAAGCTACTGATGGTAATGATTGAGATTCAAACTGGTACGCATCGCATCACTACTAGTGCGACTAGATGTTTTTGGTCTGCATCACGTGAATTCAGAATTAAGAAAAATAAATCAACAACAAAATTAGGTCTTTTTATGTGGATGCTACATAGGTACTTGAAATCAATTTATTAATTATTCGCGCCACCGTTTCTTTTTTCTAATAAACAACGTTTTTCTTTTATCACGAATTCTTATCTTATTAACATTGAGATATTAAAACGTCGAAAAAAGTTTACTACCTCAGATGGGAATCGAACCCACATCTTCCGCAATCCGGGAGGCGGGCGGCGTTAACCACTCCGCCATCTAGATATTTTTTGACATGTCAAAATTTTTCAACGCATTTGACTTGTGTTTTAAGCAACAGTGTCTCATCAAACCTCTTTCACTTTACATCCATTACACAATTTACACACGATATGAATTACGAATTCGAATTCATATCGAAAAAGAACCGCTCATAGTTAGCGGCAGCCCTAAATAGATATGGATCGTCGCAAGCGTCTTTGAAGAAACGCCGCCACACACAGTGTTGCCAAATTGACGGATTTCTTGTCAGATCTGCCGGACTGCATGCGAATGCAAGCGACACATAAGACGATGTGCGCATGACTGTGAGCTGCTGTCTCTTTCCAATTTTATGAATATGAAAGAGACAGAGTCATTCTCATCGCAGCGGCACCAACTTTACGACTTTAACTTAAGGTGGCCACTGACGATCAGTTTTTCCCATCAGTCGAACTGTCGTCAGTCCAAAATTTGATCGTGAATGTCGAATCGTCACTCCAGAGTTTTAACTGACGGCGCGACACGTAAAGCCGGCGCGTCACGCCAAACTGACCGTGAGTGTGTGATCGTTACCCCAATTATGTCAGTTCGAATTTCTCCAATGAATATAATGATCATTAGCACCATACAATAAAGTTCAAAATTGATTGTTTCGCGTCAGTTCGAACTTCTCCAATGAATATTGATCCTTAGAGCCAAACACTAAAGTTCAAAATTGATTGTACCGGCCGGTCGAGACTGACGAGCCGGCGTGACGCCAGTGAATGGGGAAATCTGTTTGGCGTAAAACCATTTAGAGTGACGCCACAGTTTTACGCCTGGACTGCCGCGCAAAACTGATCGTCAGTGGCCAGCTTTAGAGAATCGCACTGTGGCACTGCGCTGCGCTGTCTGTGCTGAGTCAGTCACTGAACTCACTGATTCTCATGCGCAGCAGGTGTGTTCAGTTTCCTCGGGGAAATTTTGTTGTGTAGTGTAGGTACCTAGTTGTGTTGTGGTATGTGCGGTGCATTTGTGTATGCGCGATTAAACTAATAACTAGTATGAGTTAATTAGTGAAGGATTAGTATTATTATGAATAGGCTATCGTGAATAAAGTAATCAGTTCAGTAACAAATTAATGATTTGAGTAACAAATGGGTGTTAAGTCGTATTAAGACTTGTAGGTAGAATAGGTGGTGTTGTTTTAAACAAGTTGAATAAGTGTAATAATAAATATGTGCCGATCACAAAAGTTATTTTAGTTCGTCCTTTAATAAATTTTATTTTATTTAAGTACTTACGTAATTTTGGCGGAGGTTTAATTTTTATGTAATATTACATTAGTTTGAAAGCCTGTTAAGTGTGATGGGAAGCTTATCACCTTTCCTGTTCGCTGGAATAAACTGGAATGCTATTTAACACCATGTAAGTACCTACCGACACCTATTAATTACACAGCTTTTTAGGTATTAACGTTGCCTTTATTGCAAGACATTAGTTTAACTTAATTTAGTGTAAATAAATAGGTAAGACTGATACTTATTATCTCAATGCTTTAGGCTGTTTAGTTGTCGAGGACATGAAAGGTCATCTGGTCATTTGGTTTGGAGTTAGCGGCAAGTGCTTAGCGTTCGGACGCGACATTAGAAAACTACCCATTGATCTTTCATTTGTAAGGAAAGATAATTGTAACTTCTCATAATGTGTGGTGTGATCGATTTTTACTAAGATTGAATTGAAATTACGTTCATACATCATAACACTTATCATAATTACAGTTAAAATGTGGCCATAACTTAACTTGATGCTATCGATAGTCGTTGGACTTAACTGCACCTTATACCTACGCACATTTCAAAAGATTGCAGACTAACGTTGGTACTTATCGCCCAGCTGACAACGCGCACGGGTCAGTCGGCCGGCCAGCCGTTCATTGCCTGCGCGTTGTAAATAATCGTTATTTTTAATTGTTTTTAATTTTTTTTTACTCATGCTAATGGTTTAAAATTAATTAGATACTCAAAGACCTAATTAAAATTTACAAAATTAATTATTTAATAAAAAATAAAAAAAAACAGGAATTTCTTTTTTGTCATTTTTGTCATGTTTAAAACACTTGACCTGACCAGCCCTAGAAGTTTTTTGCGGTTTCTAGCAGTCACCTTATATGTATATGTAAGTATAGTATTAAAATACTATTTTAAGATATGCATAAAAATATTTATTTAATTTTAGATAGTAAAGTTATAATATTTATTGTGGGCAGTAGGTATATAGCTAGTATTTTGTCAGTTGGTATCGAAGAATTTGTATAGTAAGTAACAAAACTAGATTTGGGATGTAAATGAACATCTTGGTGGTATAGTCCCAGTGTGGCCCTGGTATGGATCAAACCATAAAGCCTCTTAGGGCTGACCGTTTTTACCCCCACGATATGGACTTACCGCATATGAACTGCTTGCAACTATGGTCACCATAATACAGCACTATTGCTTTGTTGATGCTATACGAGTACAGGTGCCATAGCTAAATAAATGTTGCTCAACAGAACGAAGAGTGGACGCAATTTTGAAAACTTGTAATTACTGGCAACTTCATCTGTATCAAATTCATCTCGCGACATGGCGTTTTATATGAAGTGAAGATCAGTATCGACAAATTATTCCCTGTACGATGAACCTTTGGGTCACCATGATAGGCATCTTTGTAAAAGAATACCCATGAAGCACTTCATTTCACTGACGGTCACATTGCTTGGTTTATTCTTTTGGCTAGCATTTTATAAATAAAGTGCACAAGCAATTGAAATATCATTGTCAAGTACAGAAACAAAATAATAAATCGGTGCCTACATATTGTTGGGTGCCTGAACCTATTTCCATACAGGATAACTATTAGGATTATGATGATTGGGTACGCTCTTTATCATTTTAGTTTCTTGACACAGTAGGTGCAACCACACCATCACTTAACGAAGTACTTGGCATGGGAAAATAAATTATCATTGCAACTTGATATATATTCCAGAGAATCATCAGGGTTATGATTTTATGTAGGACTAGGTTATTCTTTTGGCGAAATGAGATTCGGAAATGTCATATTCATCATCTTCAGAAAATGACTCCTCGTAGGCTTCTTTGGCCTTCGCCCTTAGTTGTGTACCTGGAAGATTTTGTATATTTACAAAATCTTCATCGCCCGAATTCTCACCAGTCAACCTCATTTTCTGGTGATAAAATTGAGACATCATTTAGGAGTAAGAACGTAGTCATTAGCCGTCTATAAAGCATCTAATAATTAGTTTTACTAAAACTTTTCCTCATTGCAATCTGAATTTGCGGTAAAATATGATAGTCGTCGTCATTCTTCTAACGAGCGTTATAACGCCCATGATACATTTCGATATATATAAAAGTTAGTAATTGTATAATGTTATATACAAATGTTGCACATATTCATTGATAACACTTACATCTTGTAAGATTTATTTCAAACAGTTATTTTTTGTACATTATAATACTACATAAACATACTTTTTTGACGACTGTTTTGAAGAAAAACTCTTTGTAACTTTCAAATACGAAAAAATACCAAATATTCAAACCATACAGTCACAATTTATGCACACAAAGCCTAATTTTCTGAATTATATTTCTTTCATATTTCGACTTTTTCCAGTAAAATTATGAAACCTCTTTTAAGGCAAGTCCTTTCGAGCGCTTCTCTCACGCTCTCTCGACGGTACCGGTGGTACGGGACGGGTATAACAGCGAAGCGGCGCAAATAGGCGCGTTTTATAGGTTTTTTGCCTTTATAGACTTTATAGGATTTAATGAATCAGCAGGTTCTCTGTAGTACTTCAAAATAAATATTTACATGTAATAATTTTGTCGAAAATTTAAAAAAAAAATTAAGAAATCCGTTTTAGACTTTTATTTGGCCTGTTTTCGGGATTTTTTATAATCGAGTAAAGTACATCTAATCGCGTAACAAATTAGCACATTCTTTATTCAATTTGCTTTATTCCTTTAGTGTATTAAATATTTTTATAAGAGCGTAATTTAATAGTAAATACATAAACCATTTGATCTAACAAAACAGTTTTGCCCGCATTTACCGGTGACTCGCCTTTTAAAAATCAAAGTAGGTACATTCCCCTTTAAACACTTGAAAAAGTCGAAATATGAATCAACTATAATTCAGAAAATTAGGTTTAGGGTGATCCACGCCGACTCGGCCTGATCCATTATTATTTTAAAATTTATACATTATGCGACTAAAACGATTTGCAATGTGTACGAAGTGAGAAACTGGTAATTTAGCTAATCAGACGAATTGCGATTTAGGGAATCCGCGCCCGACCCATTAAAAACATCTCGAGTTCCTCCGTGCTTCGGAAGGAACGTAAAGTCGTTGGTCCCGGTTGTCGTCGAAAGACGGCAGTCGTTAAAACCCACCAACCCGCATTGAGCCAGAGTCTGGCCCCACCTCCCCATGTGACCTTGTTCACGTGGGAAGGCCTGTGCCCATGCAGCAGTGGGACGTTTATAGGCTGATGATTTGACTTGATTTGATTCCAGAGATGCTCTTCATGACATGACACGGTAGGGATAAGAAAAAGTTAACGATGAAAGAGTACATACAACATCTCCCTGACTTTATTTTTCAACTGCAGAACATTTTGTACGATACCAAAAAAACAACATTCGCACGATTCATGAATACACTCCACTCCCGAAACGAAGTGCGTTGATAGCGAACTTTGTTGTATCGTGCAAAGCGAAATAAAATGTATTATGTATAAAAATAAAATCCTTTGTTGCTAATCCACAACGTAAATGCGTGTTCGAAGTATCGGTTACCGATCACTACGCTCTACAAACGCTGATTACATTTAGTTAACCCGTGATTCTGTGCCGCACTGGGTGCTTACACAATAATAAACAATGTGAGAAATTAGAATCAGTTTATAACCAAACGATATAGAATGGTGGAATTTCAACTTATCGGACTATCTAGTAATGTTGTTTTGTTTGTGAAAATGTATAGTAGCTAGTTACAATCGTGAGTTACGGCTTGTAACGCGGTAGAATACATTAGATTTTTTTTTATTTAAGTTTAATGTGAAAAAGGAAGCAAAAGAGCAGGCGGGTCAAATGATGGGAAGTAATCACCTCCGCCCATGGACGGACACCCGCAAAACCAGAGGAGTCGCAGATACGTTGCTGACTTTAAGGAAAGAGTAGAGCCTTTGAGGAAGGAGTCGGAATTCTGGAAGGGGATTGGGGGAGAGATGAACATCCGGCTTTTAATTGCTTATAATTACGTGATTCATCATTTAAATACTGATAAAATATTGTGTTTTTTTATGTTGTTGATAATATTAATTATGATTTCAGACCATGAGTCCCGCCATAACTCGCACCGAGCTGATGATGAGATACAGGAGCAGGAATCGGCCGAGGATACGCCTCTGCTGCGCAGATTCCCAGCCCTGGACACCACACATAGGAACCCGGTGACAACGGTCGTCGTCACATTCTTGCTAATTATATTGCTCTCAGGAGTTATAATTGGAATTTACCTTCTTGTACTGCAAAGTAGAGCAGGTTAGTGAAGTCCTTAATTCGACGGTCCCGAAGAATAACGTCTTATCTGCCAAACGAGTATCTCGCACAATAGGCTAGTTGACTAAATTTCATTTGTATCCTAAAAATACATTATTTTTCAAAAAATCGATCATTTACTATATTTATTTTGCGTTTTTATATTCCGATTTAATTTTACCGCAAAAACGCTTAAGACCGCCATGTTGAGTATATGACGTCACACCGTGCCAAACATCCGTTTCGTTCGAGGCTTGTTCTATAGAAATGTCACAACAATAAAATGACATTTTGCACGGCGTGACCGTGACATCACAGCTTCTGATTTCCGTTTAATGTCATTGACTGAATGCGTATTAATGTCGGTTTTTTTTTCAAAATATCAATAATCCTAACTTTTTATAATGAATATTTGAGATATTTTGTGTCTTTATATCATAATTGATCATTAGGAACGCCAATCCATCCGATTTATTCTTAGTGGACACAAGCCTATTATGACGTTATTCTTCGGAATCGTCGTTATTATCCCCGTGTCTCACGTAGACTCCTAGAGGTGACTAACAATTTGAATTTGGTTGTGTCTGGTATTACTTGTTTATACTTATTATATTAAAGTTTATATGAATGTCCTGTATGTGCTTAGTTGGTAATAAGACTTTTCTTAATAAGGTGAGATCTTTTAAGATGTAACTTTTAATAGCCTCGATGACCGAGTGGAAAACCGTCTCGGTCTGATACCTACCCTTGGGTTGCGTTCATTTCCTAGGACGGGTACAGTGTAATGTTATAAATATTGTTTATAATATTTTAACATAACATTAGGTACACTGCACAAATTTAGTTGCGAACAAATGGCAAATTGATAAGTGTTGAAAAAATGGTTAGAATATTGGAATTTGCTGCTTGTGGATTTTTATTCAATGAAATATTTTTTTAACACTTATCTTATCAATCTGTAACGGTACATTGTGTTTTAGATGCGTTATCCGTATTTGTGACATACCGGAATATGGCAATCGTGATGAATTGGCCAATTCCCATCAATTGTACTGATAGATTTTTCAATGATGGAGGGTTATGCTCAGTAGTGGCACAGCACATGGTTAGCATGCAGCTTATTAGCGAGCATACAATATGTGCTTACTATATATATACATGGAGTGTTTACTCGGTAATCGTCTCAGTTCTCCAGTAAATGTGGGAGTAATCTGCCAACCACATTTTGTGGTAACAGTTGTTTTTATATATGCATAAATTATGAGATGCAACAATGTATAAGTAATCAGTTTGTATTTCGTCGTGTTTAATGTAATTGTATAATAATTTTAGTATTTGTATTTCGTCGTGTATAAGTAATCAGTTTGTATTTCGTCGTGTTTAATGTAATTGTATAATATATTTAATTAATGATTGCTTCGTTTTGGAAATTAACTTCTCGTTTATCGCGATTATAATTATGACTGTTAATTAACGGCAATCGTTATCGGAGCTTTTAGAGACTGAAATAAAAATATGTTTTTTTTTGTAATTAGCTATTATCTGCTGTCAAAAGTGTCATTGCTGTACTTACTAATAAATTCGTACTATATATAATTAGGAAAATGAGGCATTCGGAAAATTAAGAATAAACATAATTAAGAGTTTTCAAAAAGAAGAATTTGTCATAATAATAATTTGTAAAATTTCTTGGAAAAATAAGAATTGGGAAGTAATCGCTGACTTCGTACCTAGGCCTTCACACGTGCACACGGGATTTCAGAGCAGAACCAGGCATCTTGCTCTCCGTCATACCTACCGCGAAAAGCTCCTACAGCGCGCGATAACTCGGAGTTGTAAATCAGTCAGGGACTCAGGGCCCCACCCAGCGCGCTTTCGAGCACACGCACAGCCCAAAGGCATAGTTTGAAGTGGTCTCGGATCGCAATTTCGATTTGTTTAAAAATAACTACCTCTCCGATATTAATAAATCTACAAGTTCCGTATTATTGGTGTTATAACAATAATAATTGATGTGTGGAAGGCTGTCGAAATAAACAGAAACATTAGAAGTTATCCTTTTTTACGTTACCGTAAGATTCTGGAAGGTATCTATAAGGTACCTATAATTCTATTTTTTTATTTTAAACTTAAGTTTGTTTACAGAACCAATAGGTACTTAATACGAAAGTAAAGGTAGGTAGGTAGGTCATTGCTTATTTATGTAAATTATTTAGTGAGTCTGTGACTGTTGTGAACTTGTGATGTAAAAGGTAGGTACCTAACCTACCTGCGGAACATATGTAAAGTGAGTTCGTAAGAAATAAAGTCGCCAGTACTTATGATGTAGGTAATAGGATATATATAACTTAATCAAATGTTGTTTCCGTTTTTGTTTCGTTATCTTCAACTCGTCATGTCGTGCAGTGTTTGATTGTTACTAAGACTTTGAGTGCTTGTTTGTTAGATAGGTAAGTAAGAACTTACAGAACTACATTTTACGTGTGAAATCACAGAATAAATGACATACTAAGGATGCGTAGGTATGTTTATTTAGTCTATTTTCTGTCATCCCTAACACACGAGTCGACGGCGTAGGTACATTCGGTACAAAACGCACCACAAAGTATTAACTACTCTCCGCCTATAGTGATAAGGTGCTATTTTAATTGCACATGGTGCCTATCTAATATTATAGGTTATTAAAACGGCGGCTTTCTTCAACATCAAAGGAGTGCAACTTAAGTACGTAGTACTATTATTTATTTTGTGGCAGAACCCACTGCGGAAAAATTGGCTGTTTTCTATTAGATGTTATTCAAAATGTTTTAGATATTTCGCACTGAAATTTTCAATATGTATTACAGAACTTATGTGTGAGAGAATGACTGTCCAAAACACGATTGAAAACATTTTGCTCGATAGAAAAAATCCTAGTTACTTACCTCTAAAATTTCATATAAATTCACATAACGACCGTGTTTTACAATAACAATTCCTATAAAATCATAAACACATAGGCATTTACCTTTTCTATTCTGATTTGGATTTCTAAAAAACTAAACATTGTTATTAACTTTTTGATAAAAACTTATTTATTTAATCGAACACCAACACAATGAACACCAATAAAATTTACACAACAAAAATACACTTAAGATACACAAGCCATTATGTCACTGCAATTATAGGTGCGGACTACATGCAACAAAAATGAGCGAATAAACTAAGTAGGTAAAAAACAAATATCAGACAAAATTAGTACTACATAAATTAAATTAAATTGATAATTAAATGACTGTTTACAAAACAAAATCAATTTACTAATAAAAAATAAGAATGAATTAAATTAAATTACTGAATTTACGAATAAAATTAATGTCATAATTTTCAATTAGATTTTCTATATAATTTATCGCAACTAAAATAGCTCTTAATCTTCATGGCATTATCAGCGAAAACATCAATAGCTTCTGCTTTAGAGAGAGCGTTGTACTGCCTAACAAGTCTAGACATAGATGCGTGGTATCCCAGACGTGACTTAGAACCCTCCAGTTTGAATAATTTGAACCTAGATGCTCTTGGTAACCTAGACGGAGCGCATAAGGAAACCAAAGCCAACAAATCAGGAGGATCAAGGATACCGTTCACTATTGTGAAAGAATGTGGTGTCAAGCATTCGTCTACGATCCGACAGGGATAACATTTAAAGTGAAGCAGCCTGTCAGCGTAGCTTTTTTAACTCTATTAGGGTTAGTACTTCGCATTCATCTCACCAGGGCCCTTATTCTGTAACGATTCCTTGTTTCAAAACCACGTTAATTCCTTAAAAAGTTACGATATCTTCCCAAAAACGTATGCGTTTGACGTTTGTGCGCGGTAAGGTTTAGGTGTGGTATCTATAGATTGCGATACAGAATCAGGGCCCTGATAGGTATAAGGCCGAAGGTGGAATCGCGTTTTACGAAGAATCCTCTGAGCAAATGGCTATCTTAACTCTTAATTGTCGTAACACAACAATGCTTTATTAGTTTTATTGTTATGGCGCCAGAATTTAGATAAGATGGTGGTAGCCGGACTTCACAGAACTACCACCAACCAAACCAAGTACGTACACAAGGATGTACCCCTCACTGGGAACCGGGACCTCTGGCACAGAATAAATAATAGTACTCCTCTGGGTCTAAGGGTATATTCAGATGATGAGCGCTCAACGCGCGTTTACAACTACATGTATTTTATTCTAGGAGTACACATGCTGACGCGCTTTTCTATACCATTCTACAAATGCGTAGTAGCAAAACGCGCGTTGAACGCTGAACATCTGAACGTACCCTAAGACCTTGTCCAGAAGGGGCGAATTCGCCGCGAATTCGTCGCGTAACTCGCGCGATGCTTGTGAACGCAATGTATGGGCAGCCAGTACCCCGACAACGCGCGTATGCGTTTCGCTCCTTATGGACAAGGTCTAAGGCTCGTGTTCTAAAACCAAACTCACACTCAAATCTCTGCTTGTGTACAGTTAGACAGGATACTATTCATCGCATATATTGCCATCCCTTTCTAACTGCATGGATTTGATTTTAGAATACGACCCTTAGACCGCAAGCATAGCCACTAGACCAAGATCAAGATGATGATGATGATATTCTTCCAGAGAACGTGTTGCCGCCAGTGGAGTCGCCGCTGCAGCTGGTGAGCCGCGCGCAATGGGAGCCCGGGGCGCCGCCGCCGCCTCCTACGTCGGCTCGTGAAGCCAGCCAGGTGATAGTGGTGCACACCGGAAGCGGCCAGTGCCACACCACCGTCACCTGCTCCGAACTGCTGCGGGATTTGCGGGTTTGTTTGTTACACCTTTTGTTGTTATCACCCGACCTTCGATCGCATATCTAGATACAGAATCCTAATACTAAATCATAGCGGAATAGTGTCATACACATATGTTGTCGTATATATATGTTATCATCAGCCTATAAACGTCCCACTGCTAGGCACAGGCCTCCCACGTGAACAATAGCACGTGGGGAATGGGATATAACCCACCAAGCTGGCCCAATGCGAGTTGGTGGGTTTTAACGACTGCCATCTTACGACAACAACCAATGGCTTAACGTGCCTTCGGAAGCACGGAAGAGTTAGAGATGTTTTTTTTTGATTGGTCACCCATCAGGCGACCCGGCATTGCGAAATTTGTTTAGCGAGCAAGATCGCAATTAAGCCGAAGCGCTAGCCGCTGCGCCATCGAGCTCCTCATGGTATTATGTCGTTGTCTCGTAATAATATATGTTTTTGAAGAATAGTCATTTTTTAAGGAGTACTTACTTCGTCATGTTGACTCTGCTCGCACACTACCATACGAAATGAGATAGGTAGGTACCTAAACATAGCTGGGGACTCTTTTTGTGCTGTTTGAGAGCGTTGATTGTGCAACACGAGAAAATTTTCTCGATCCGTTTTCTCGTGTTATGTCTATACACGATATGTCAAAAATAGACATAATAGTAGTTTTTGCTTGTCTGTGGTATTTTTGTCTACAAACCCTAACATGCAACATAATTTTATTGAGTATTGACAATTGTAACCGAGATGGTTTGTCGTTCCCGCCATCGAAGGAAGAGAGAATAATATCGTCCGCGACATATCTCGTGTTGCGAATGCTAGGCCTACTGGTTTATGTACGTGATCGTAACCCCCGAGGCAAAAAGATGGGTAATAGGGGTATTATTTATAAGTTTGACCTGTCTGTGTGATAAGGGCAGGGAGATGGCGATGAAGTTACTATAGTAACTTCATCGCCATCTCCCTGCCCATATATGGTCGACCTTACCGGTGGCTGGGATAGAGGTAGGTAGGCATGTAACGGGGAAGCCTTTCTCAAGCTGTCTTGTGGGACACAATATAAGCTTCATAAAAAAAATACTTTGCCGACGAACTGACTGTAGAAACAAATCACTTAGGTTTTGAGTGCCAATTTCATTCGCGATCACATCATCAAAAAGCACAATTTTGAGTATCTATACGATGTTATACACAATTTGGTTGGGTCGCTAATTGTGCTATAGGTAAGCACAAATTCTCGTCTACGTTGACGTGTTCAAACGGCGAATAACACTGCTTTTGCTCCTGAATTGCGCGATTTAGCTATAGGGAAGGATAGAAGGCAGGAAGGAAAATTCCTTTCTCGGCTACGACATTGCTGCAGTGAGCGGCGAACGAATTATTTGTGCATTGCGTCCTTTCTAAGACTATTGAATAAGAATTCCGTAGTATAGCGCGCAATGGTCAAAGAAATCGCACGAAGCTCCGCTCACAGCGTCTAAAACGGCAAGCGATCAATTATCTGGAGTTTTCCTCGCAGCCCCACAGTTCTGGTGAAAAAGTAGCATAAAAATCGCACTGGGCACTCAGCCCCTCTAGACAATCGGCAAATGCTCCCTGTCTATTCGTTAGCGTTTGTCAATAGTCAATTAGGTAAACAACTAGATACTTGGCGAATGCCACAGAATACGAATGCTATAAAACTTTAGTGGATCGTTTCCACATCATTATCATTATCATTACGTATTATAAAGTCGCCGATGTCCAGTCTCTGTGCTCCGCTTTAATCTTCTAAACGACCCAATGGATTTTTATGCGGTTTCCACTAAAAGTAGAGCGATAACTGAGGTTGGTTTTTGTTTATAACTTGTAGATATTTTGTGCAAAAGTGCGGAAGTGTGACGGTGTTTCTAAGTTAGGTTGGATAAAGGCGCGGACGGGCCGCAAGATTTATTAGGAACTTATATACTTACTTAAGGGGGTGCCGCAAAAACTGACATAAGTCTCATAATGAACTTCAAAGCAAAATCAATCATATTGATATTTGTAATTAGAACAATTCTGAAAACTTCAAGTTTCAGACCTAGTCATTTAATTAGATCAATGTTTTTATTTTGCGAAATGTGGAAAACCATCACGCGCTTGTGTTATTAATTAAAATTTACTTTTTAAAGAAGGGGGCTGCTGAATATCAATACAAATATTTTCATGTAATAATTATTGTTTCATGCGTAAAATTAAGAAAGCTGTTGAAAAAATATGTCTTTAGGAGTCATTAGATTTATGTATTGTTTGTTAATGTTTAAAGAATTTGTTACAAATTTCAACAAAGCCATGACCTTGTGCAATGATCAGGCTAACTTACATAAGTTATTTTAATGTATTTAACTAATTCAGCGCATAGTACAAGTGAATAAAAAATACGTAAATTTTCACAATTTCGTGCAGGACCCCCTTCAATATGCAACGTTGTTAGTTTCTTCGAAAGGGCTTGTTTTTGCGTTACGACAGTTAGGAACAAGATATTGTTTAGGAATCCGGATGAGGTGAAGGCCAAGCGCTCCTGTTGTGAAATAAAAAATATTCCACGGAACGGACAGTACATTGTAATTGTTTTCGAATCGTCATTATCGTGCTGTATCCGCCCACCGCTGAGCATGAGGACCGACGAACTGATAAAAAATGTAGCTACGCAGTCTTCACTTTAACATCGTCTTGTTAAATAAACATACATACTTACATTATAATCACGACTATTATCACAGAATAACTAATAGTACTACGTACAGAAGGTTCACTCTCTAACGACTTTCACGCGAAATTGAAACTTATCTTGTGACTCGAGCGTTCATATTCCGATAAGCAATGCTGACTCGATATCGATTTGACGTCATGACGTCACAGAGCGTAGGGTTTACGCGCGCGCGCAGGGATTACGAGTTAAGCGACTCGGCGCTCGGTGTTCGGTGCTATGGCTCGCGGCAACCTTTACTGCCATACACCTAGGCGGCATGCCTGGGAGGCGCGCTAAACGAACGTACCTACTGCGAAGTGACACCCCCTTGCTATTATCCCCGAAGGGTTAGTCAGAGACTAGGTAATGAGGACAGCAAAAGTAGTCCTCTATCATAGTCCACTTTGCACCAAATAACGACCGCACATGTGCTCAGCGTGACAGGTGGTGAGCCCATCGCTGAAATATTAAATAAAGTTTTTATCTATACTTACAAGATAAAAAGACTTTTGATTTATAATAATATTGATCGCTTTCTATTCTTACAAGTTTCCGACCTCAACTACTGTAAGTAGTCCTACTTAGATACGCCTGGCCCGCGTGAAATTCCGGCTGTCACAAAAGTCATGTCTGCTGCTAGACGTTGTATTTCACCGGGATAAATGCTTGTGGCAACATCCTCTTCTTGTGCATCTCCTATCGGAGGTCGGCTATCGTTATGGCCACCTGGCCCGCTGTTGCGGCTCGGGTCATTTCAACGTAGCCGAATTGATAGATGCTCGGGTTGACACGCGATATCGTGGTTCAACCCCATAGCTTCGTAAGACAATTGTCGTGAATGTACTCCTAAAAGGTCATTTTTAGGGTTCCGTACCTCAAAAGGAAAAACGGAACCCTTATAGGATCACTTTGTTGACGGTCTGTCTGTCTGTCAAGACCCTTTATCTCGGGAACGCGGAAGGGTATCGGGTTGAAATTAAAACGATATACGCAGGTCTACAGTTTCTTAAAGCTGTGAAAAAATCAAACTCCTAAGTTAACGTAAAAAAAAGATACGGCTGTTTATGCTGCAAAAAACGTATATTTCGGCGCTCTCAAGGGAATCAAAATTCATAGGGTATTTGCCGTTGACCTAGAACTATGAAATTTGGCAAGTATTACCGTCTTATACTACAAGTATAGGGAAAAATGTGAAACTATACATTTGTAATTAAATCATTAAAAAACAGGGTCTTTATGCCAGGAACGGCGGTCCAAATTTTGTATTGAGTTAACCGTGTCATGTGGGGCATTGTGGGGTATCGTATGAAATGGCTTTATTGGCACAAGCTTAAACAGATTTTAAATTATTTTTATGATGTATAGGTCTGATTTATGACGAAGAATGAAAAAAAAAAAAATGCACCTACAAATTTGTACGGAACCCTCGGTGGGCGAGTGCGACTCGCACTTGTCCGGGTTTTCTTAATTTCTGATTAGGTTAACAGGACTTTTGTTAATGTGTTACAGGAGAATTATTAATAACCTTATTTAAGAAAATTGTGTTTGGTATGTACTCAACCAGTCAACGAGGTTTTGTGGTATAACGAATAAGACCCTCTAAATTATATTTGTGGTAAAAAATTACTTAATCCATTGCTTTGTTTGACTTGAAGAAAACAAATTACCTTCTATGATAGGGATAAGCATCTTCCAATTTGTATTTGACTCTGTAAATGACATGTGCAAATAGGTAAAAAGAATCATATTATTGGTTTTATTGCGTCATTAACGTAGCCCCATTTGGTTTGATAATACAAAGTGGTTAAGTAGGTAGGTATTATCGGTATTTATGTTGTATGAAAGTAGTTCATAATATTATGTTGAATGAGGAAATACGATTTTATTTGTCATATAAGGAAAATTATGCTTCTGGCAATTTAGCCTGTCAATTGAACGAGAATTGTATTTTTTTAATATAGTGCATATTCATGTGTTATTGAATGTCTTTGTAATTATCCTTAGAAGTACTTTTGCAACAAGTAGAAAAAAATATTTAAGTAAGTATTAAAGAATGTATTTAGTTATTCTACTAGGTTTTTATATTGTTTAATATGTAGTGGAGCTCGATGGCACAGCGGCTAGCGCTTTCGGCTTACGATATTGCCCGCTAAGCAACTTTCGCAATGCCGGGTCGCTGGATGGGTGATCAATAAAAAAACATCTCGAGCTCCTCCGTGCTTCGGAGGGCACGTTAAGCCGTTGGTCCCGGTTGTTGTCGTAAGATGACAGTCGTTAAAACCCACCAGCCCGCATTGGGCCAGCGTGGTGGGTTATGGCCCAATATCGCCACGTGCTATTGTCCACGTGGGAGGCCTGTGCCCAGCAGTGGGACGTTTATAGGCTGCCGATGATGATGATGTCATAATTGTTTTAATTTGATGCAGTATTGTACGACGTATGATAAAAATATTTATTAGTCTTGTCAACTTATCCATAAAATATAAGTAATTAAAGTATTGTCCTGTTACTCTTCAGATAATCTTAGGCTCGTATTCTAAAACCAAACTCAAATCTCTGCTTCAGTATAGTTAGAAAGGGATGGTGCTATTCATCGCATATATCGCCATCCCTTTCTTACTGTATTTAGGCATGGATTTGATTTTGAGTTTGATTAGAACACAAGCTTGAACGGGTTAGTGTAACTTTATAGAACCTCGCCTGAGGCTTTCCGAAAAGAAATCTTTACAAAGTCAAAGTCAAATTATTTAATCAATGTAAAACTTTACAGGCACTTATTGACGTCAATACTAATAATAATAAAAAAACAGTTAACTAACTTGTACTTAAGACTTAACAACTAATCTAACGAACTATAGTCTGTGCCAGACAAACGCGCATCGCTACCCCCAGTACCACTGCAAGCCGAAACAGGATCGCGTCGAACCGAAATATAAGCCGTGGCGATAGAATTTTGTTTTTTTTTTTATAAAATAAGGAGGCGAACGAGCAGGCGAATCACCTGATGGAGAGTAATCACCGCCGCCCATGGACACCCGCAAAACCAGAGGAATTGCAGGCGCGTTGCCGTCCTTTAAGGAAGGAACAGGTTTAAGAAAGGAATAGGAATTGTGAGGGAGGGGGGGGGGAATGGGCCTCCGGAACCATCACTGGCCGGACGGAACACAACAGCACCAAGTGCCATTATTTCACGTCGGATATTCGTGAGAGGGTGGTATTACGCAGGGCGAGCCGGCCCAATGCGTGCTGCAACACAGCGTGGCTCTACCACTCAATTTGTGTAAACAACTACATTCGTTAACGCTATGTTTTTATCATTATTTATTTCACAGTAGGGGAGAATGACGTTAAGGTCAAAAGGGGAAACTCATTTTAGCCGCAATCCACAGAGTAATGGATTGTCTTACCAAAACTTAAAACAACATGCAAAGCTACCAACATTGTTATTATGGCGACGAACAGAGATAAAATGTAACTAAGCTTTTTTTCTATATATACCAAACCATTAAACTATGCTGCGATTGTAAGAGTACAAGGTAAAAAATAAAGCTCTCTTCGATCAACAATACAACTAGATAACGCGTTACGTACAAAATCAAAGCTTAATTCTGTCCACCTGAATAAATACTTTTTCAGAGCAATAAATTACTCCTGTCACTTAAAAATCAAAAGACGTCAATAAATGTAGTGGTGAAATCAACCTTAAATGGCAACAAATAAAGAACCAGCCTTGAGAGAAAATAAACGTTCACTTCTCAAGTGCGCGTTTATTTACCGAGACACATTTTGAGCGCCGACCTGAAATCTAGTTGTATTGTTGATCGAAGAAAGCTCTCCAGAAAAAAATATTAAATAGCAGATAGGTAGGTACTTAGATATCATTTTCAACAAAATATATATATTATTATTTTATTTATTACAGATATAATATTAATTGAATTGAAAATAGAAAATATTTTTTTATTCACTTTAAGTATGTATACGCATCCTGTGTACAGCTTAAACATGTTACCATCATGTTAAATCTTTTAAAAAGTGCAGTGAAGTACTAAACCAATACACAATAAGCATTAAGACACAGATCGTTTACACAGATCAAGGGTAGCCTACGCCTGGATAACGTTACACCGCTGGCCTAGATCCAGATTGTCGTGGTCTAGCGTCCTAGCTCCTTCAATTACAATGGCAACAATGTAACTGCCAGCTGTATGATGATTGCGATGGCGATGAGCTGCGTAAGCGCATCGGCATTGTTCAATCTTTTTTATTTAAAAACTAAAAACCTTTTTGTACGAAATGTCTACATGTTATATAGGTACATATAAAAACTATCGTCCTTTATTGATCTTCCTATCAGTGAAACATCAATTGTTTAGAAGGAGAATAATAACCACAGACACAAGAAAACGGCGACTTTGCTTTATAATAAACTGGGTCGTGACAATTACAAACACAACAAAAAAGAATTAGCCAAATATGTGTAGCCGTTGTGAAGTGATGCGCGAGCAAACATTTCGGCAATTGATTTTTTCTAATAATACACTGGTCATCACAAAAATCGACCCACACCCTGTTTTGTGCACTATTGCTCTTTATAATTTCAAAGATTCTGTGACTAATTTGTAAAAAATTACGTTGTTTGGTAAACAATACGAATATAATACAATTTGTTTTATTCAAAATATTAAACATGAGTTTTCGTGTAAAATGTAGGTAAGTCGATTTTTGTGATGACCAGTTGTATATAAATGATAATGATTAATCAACCAATCTCCCCATCTGCTATTGTCTATATCCCCGAGATAGAGATAGGCCAACTTTAGATTTGTTGCCTAGATATTTCTGTTATATAACGGGAAATAACAACAGTTGCCTAGTAACAAATCCAAAATAGGCATATCTCTATCTCGGGATCGGTTATTAATTTCGGCCGTATGTGGCTAAGGCTTTAGCCCAGCGAAGGGAGGTTTATAGGCTGATACCTAAGTGTGCAAGCCCTTTAAAAGCAAATGGTTGGTCTTAAGGTTGAAATATAAGGTGACTGCTAGAAACCGCAAGAAACTTCAAGGGCTGGTTAGGTCAAGTGTTTTAAACATGACTAAAATGGTCTCATTGCAGACTAACGTAGGTACTTATCGCCCAGCTGACGCGAACGGGCAACAGACGGTCGGCCGCCCGTAAATAATCGTTATTTTTAATTGTTTTACATTTTATTTTTCTTATGTTATTACTTTAAAATAAATTAGATACTTAAAGACTATCCAATCAAAATTCACAAAACGAATGATTAAAAAAAAACACGAATTCTTTTTTTGTCATGCTTAAAACACTTGACCTGACCAGCCCTTGAAGTTTCTTGCAGATTCTAGCAGTCACCTTATATGTTCTTTGTCCAGCTGTGGGCTCAGTGGACTACGATGGGCCGATATGATGATGATGCTGATATTACTCTTTGTTGATTGTTTCAGAACCAAACGTTGGAGGGTCAACCTTTGCCGTACAACTTCTTGATATCGTCTAACGGTCAGACGTACGAAGCGCTCGGGTGGCATAGGCCTTCGCCACTCTTCCCCAGGCACGCTGATTCGGCACTAGTCTTAGCTTTTATTGGTAAGAATGATTCAATATTTCGTTAGTCGGATACATTAGTGCAACATTTCAAATATTTACTTTAATAAACGTATGAGTAATGCCTCATTGAGTTAGGACCCTTGTACCGACTTTCCCTGTTTGTCGACTTTACTGAAATATCATACAACGATTACCCTTATGCCGAATTTTCAAGTTTCTTTGAGTTTGGTTCTTTTATGCCGACTTTCACTTGATGCCGACTTTTATAATTAATCCATGTTTTAGGTTTAGAATGCCGAAACAATATATTGTTTACCGTAGATTATAATCTACGGTTTAAGAACCGCAATGCCGACTTTTTGAACAGTCGTGTACCGTAGTGTCTTGTAAATAGTAATAGATAGATTGAAACACAAAAATGTTAATGTGCTTTTTATGTAAAATAGATCCTTTCTGACGGAACAAAAATAAAATTACCATAACTTACATAAAAAATTATAATTATAGTTATTAATCGCCCAAAGTAGGTACATATATCTGCTTAAATAAAAATATCTTTAGTGACGCGTGATAACGGGCACGAAACTAATTTGACTTACCTTTTTATTGTGGAAGAAGGTTAGATCACCTATTGTTTTACTCAATTTAAAAAAAATATATTTTGTTAAGCATGTACCACAATCTCTGTAAAACCTATTTAAAGCTCTACTCTTTGGTGAAATCATTGATTACAGTCATGTCAGTATTTATTAATAAAGTATCTATAAAATGGCATTTATCTAAATGAGATCGCATCATAATTATGTAAAGAGAATGTATATTTTGACCTCTATTAGTCGTGGTATTTAATTATAATAATATTATGTTTAGGTTTAAAAACACTTTAAAAATTTCGTTCGTGACTGTATAAAAATCGGCAAACGAAAACAATTTTTTAAACTTGTCAAAACGTTAAGAAATTTTTGAAATAATTATGAAGTCGGCATAAAGGAACCAAACCCAAAGAAACTTGAAAATTCGGCATAAGGGTAATCGTTGTATGATATTTCAGTAAAGTCGACAAACAGGGAAAGTCGGCACAAGTGTCCTAAGTAACTTACCCACACTTACGCCTATTAGATTACGCCAAAGGGTTAGTCAGAGAGACACTAGGCAATGAGGACCGCAAATGAAGTGCTCTGCCATAGTCCACTTTTCACCAAATAGCGAATGCATATGTGCTCAGCGTGACAGGTGGAGCCCATCGCCGCTCCATGCTGTTGGATGTATGAGCAGTCTTCAGTCCGTTAGTCGCCTTTCACGACACCCAAGGGAAGAAAGGAGTTAGTAGTATTCTTTTATTGAGCCGCTATACCATACGGCTATTTTTTAAACCATTAAGGCGAGGTATTCCGAGCGCTTCTCTCGCGCTCTCTCGACTGTACGACGACGGTACGGGACGGGTGTATCAGCGAAGCGGCGCGAATAGGCGCATTTTATAGGTATTTTGCCTATATAGGAAAAAACAAGTGAAATAGAAAACTTGTGCTTTTTGCATTCGCTAGATAATGAAAAGTTTCTTCTATTGGTAAAAAAAATTAAGTCATTTATTAATGTATTCTCTGACTTACAGCTCTTTTTAAATGTTGACAGAGCTATCTTTGTTTTTTTTTCTATCGAGTTAAGTACTTATTACCAATCATGTTTCTGTATTTATGAGTCATTACCATTAGATAATATGTTCAACTATATGAATTTTAGAACTGTATGTTTTAAATTGGTGGCGATACAATCAATCAAAATTGTTAAAAACGGGAAAAGAGCGCCTTAATAGGAAACACTACATCGAAGTGGCATGCAAAATTGTCATACAAAACAGAAAAACGACGTTTCGTAGTCCCCTGTTTCCCCTCCTTCAGAACTGGACCAATTATTACTTTTTCAGAATCTGATAAAGAAAGAGATTGTGTCTGAATGTTTGATTTTTTTTATAAACCAGCCACGAAATATTTCTTAAGACACCTTAAAACGGAGTGATTTTGCTAAATTTTGAAGGTTCCTGGTTATAAAATAAAGGACTTATTGCAAAAAAATCAAACATACAGACATAGAAAATATCTTTCTTTAACCGATACTGAAAAAGTAATAAAAATTGGTCCAGTTCTAAAGGAGGAAACAGGGGACTACGAAACGTCGTTTTTCTTTGTTTTGTCTGAGAATTTTGCATGCCACGTCGACGAAATGTTTCCTCTTAAGGTGGCAATATGGCGTAGGGCCCGCATGATGGTAAGAGGTTGCCGTGGCCTATGGAGTCTGTAACAACAGGAGTGTCACTCACGCGTTTCCGACCAGACTTTTTCTCTCACACCAATTATCTATTCGAGCCTAAGATAAGGTTCTTTAGTACATGTTCTAATTAGTTAGATAACGGATAAACATACCTACATACTTATTTTACAAAGAGAACTCCCAGACCCGAAATCAATTTAGAAAAACAGTTAGATATATCTGAATTGACCCGACCGGGAATCGAACCCGAGATCGAGATGGCGACGTTAGAAACAGCGTGCTAACCACGGAGGTCGACTACTTTTTTAACATAATGGACATTTTTCTATTGCGCATTTGTTTTACTTTTTTTTTGCTTTTTGTTAAATTCTGTTCGCTGCCGTTCAACATGACCGATCAGCAAAGGTCGTGCAATATAGGAAGTCATCAAGCATTATACTGGATCAAATGACAAGTCTGTATGTACTCTAGCGTGACCACGGAGCAAAAACAAAGAGGTGTTGCAATCAATGTAGTCCAGCAACTATCAATGTAGTCCTGACGTCACACCGTAATTGAACTACTTACGACCAGGGGCCCAAGTCTGCTAATTGACGAATGGCATTATTGAATCGCAATTGGATCGAATTGTAATTGTTTGACACATTTGGTATTCTTAAATGAGTAAGAGAATACCAAATGTGTCAAACAATTACAATGCGATCCAATTGCGATTCAATTATGCCATTCGTAAATTAGCAGACTTGGGCCCCAGGTGTCGCTTTCGTCAGTACAACTCTCGTTGGCTGGCGAATAGGTTGTTCGTGGCTTATTCAGTCTTTTAAAGAATTATAAAAAATTCTCGACCCAAACTTTTTGTTACTCATTTAAGAATACCAAATGTGTCAAACAATTACAATTCGATCCAATTGCGATTCAATAATGCCATTCGTCAATTAGCAGACTTGGGCCCCAGGTGTCGCTTTCGTCAGTACAACTCTCGTTGGCTGGCGAATAGGTTGTTCGTGGCTTATTCAGTCTTTTAAAGAATTATAAAAAATTCTCGACCCAAACTTTTTGTTAGCATGAAGTGCTGTGTTGTATCGTGTAGTAGTAACATGGATAAAACGAGATTAAACGGAATAAACATATCTTTCCACTCGTAAGTAATATTTAAATTAAATTTATACTTCATCAAATAAAGTTACGACATACACGACATCTAGTGAAATATAGCAGAACTTTTATGACAACTCTGCTAATCTCGTAAATTAGGTAGGTACATGCTTTGGCTACTGGCCACTAGATGGTTTTCTCCTATTTGGACTCCCCCCGCAACCCGCGCAGCTGAGACACTATTATTATATGAAAAAAGTTATTACAACACCTCCTCTTTGTTTTTGCTCCGTGAGCGTGACTCACTAAACATACAAGGGCGCTATACTGCTTTCCGTACGATTAGATGGCTTTTTGTTAGTCTTTGACGATTTTGAATACATACATAAAGATAATCACGACTATTATCCCCGAAGGATTAGTCAGAGAAGGCAATGAGGACCGCAAAAGCAGTCCTCTGCCATAGTCCAAGTAGTTTTCACCAAATAGCTACTGCAAAATGTGCTCAACGTGACAGGTGATGAACCCATCGCCGCTCTATGCTGTTGGATATATGTGCAGTCTATTTAGTCCGTTAGTCGCCTTTTATTACACCCAAGGGAAGAGAGGGGGTGGTAGTATTCTTTCGCCGCTACGCGACGCGGTTGTTAACCTAACACCAACGTTTGTTAACCTAAGTAATAATATAGTTTATAAGTTTTTTGAAAGGAGCCATTATCGCCCATTAGCCGAAAAGATATGGAGCGATCGCCACTGTCTTGTCTAGGGTGGCTATGGTTCCAACTTTTCTTTTATATATTTTAACCCTATCGATAACATACGCTAAAATGAAAATATATATACCTACATTTAGTAGGTATAAGAGGGTCCTGCACGAAATTGTGAAAATTTACGTTTTTTTAAATCCTTTGTGCTATGCGCTAAATTAGTTAAATACATCAAAATAACTTATGTAAGTTAGCCTGATCATTGCACAGGTCCTGTGCAATGATTAGGCCTTGTTGAAATTTGAAACAAATTCTTTAAACAATAACAAACCATACATAAATCTAATGACCCCTAAAAACATTTTTTTTCGACAACTTTCTTAATTTTACGCATGAAGCAATAATTCTTACATGAAAATATTTGTATTCTGCAGAGCGTCCCCTTTTTTAAAAAGTAAATTTAATTTTTAACACAAGCGCGTGATGGTTTTCCACATTTTGCAGAATAAAAACATTGCTTTAATTAAATTACCTACTAGGTCTGAAACTTCAAAGCAGAATAGTTCTAATTCTAAATATCAATATGATTGATTTTGCTTTGACGTTCATTATGAGAAATATGTCAGTTTTTGCGATCGCGCGGCACCACCTTAACAAAATGTAATAAAATTCCAGGTAATTATACAAAAACGCCGCCATCGGCCGCTCAGCTTGAAGAAGCGAATGACCTCTTTGCGGAGTCCGTTAGTCGCCGGTACCTGAGCCCATCTTACATTATATTCGGTAAAAACACCAAAGAGTCACCCAAATACCTATTTGACAGCATGGAGACATTGCCTCAATGGAGAAAAGACTTATCTGACATTGGCAATACTGGCAGTAAATGAAAATATTCGCCACTAGCAATACTTACTGGCTTGAAAATTGTACGTTCATTGCATAGTGAATGAAAATGTAAATGCAATTGTAATATACAATCTAGGAAAGGTTGACGATCTCACTATAATATGTTTATGCCATAAAACGGAATTATATTAACTTGTATTTGTTTAATGGTTTCAGTTTTGTAAATATCAACCATATTATAATATGTTAATTTCTAAATAATAAGTACTTGAATGATCACGGTTTAATAATTAATCGATTATCGTGTAGTGAACGGGAAATTGCAAACAATTGCTGAATTATGTTTATGTTCTATTGTGTAATCTTGAAATAATCGCGTTAATACATGAACAGTACAATAACACATAATCATCATAGCATAATGATAGATTTTACCACTTCCTTATATTATGAGTATGCGTCAGATATTTTGTTTTATAATAATATATTATCCTCTTTGAGTAGACGGATGTTCTCAATAGGCTATCTGACACTGTCATAAAATAATAAAAACAGCTTAAACTATAGCTTCTTAGGGCTGATTTAAGTGTGTCGATGCTAAGTCCTCTAGTCAGAATTGCCTTCGAAACCCCAAGGTATTGATTTTCATATACGTAAAACTATTTTACCACTTATTTATATGTGCCAGATAGCCTAGCCAGAAGTTTTATCCACGGAATATCTGGAGGTCCTGGAGGAGGAGGATATCTGGAGGTCCAATTCTCAGTTTGGGCAAAGTGTGTTTTTGGATTTCTAGATGCGTAGCCTGGGTTTGTGATCAACAATTCGCATTTGGAAAGCGTGGTGATGACCCTCTAACGTGCACAGAATGTTCAAATTTTTCATTGATTTTCGACCTTATCTCAATCGTATAAAATTCAAAATATGATGGCAATATAATAATATGTTCCACTACCTTATAAAGGGTTAAGCCAATACCCATCAGTTGTAGCGATGACTTTGTTTCAATGATAGAGGCCTTTGCTCTGCAATGGTATACAGTATATTATATACTGATTGGATAAGGTTTTAGAATTAATCATTGTTATTGTCACATATCTAGGGTTTAACGTTACTAGCTGTTATTAACTATTTTCATTTAATACATTCACGGTCTAACTGCGAATATATTGTAATAGTTACTGCCATTGCGAATGCTTGTTTTTATTTCAATATTCTAAAATATCTAAAGTACAGACGCCAGCACTTAACCCTAACACAAAATGTCAAATTTTTTCAATGAATTTTGATCTTTGTCTCTAGGGGTATAAGGATCATTGATCGATTGGAGAAATTTGATAGTTTTGGATAGTTTTATCTGCAGGCGTGTGTACCTGTAGCTACTCTATCAATGTAAAATGTAGTTGTGTGTTGACTATGCGCTCTACAATATTTGAAACGTGACGATACGAACGGTAGAGCCACATGCTACTTTTAGCATCGGCGATCGGCGATTTTGCGACTCTATCGATGCTGCATTACGTTTTGCGACTCTCTGCGTTCGATCACAGTATCGGAAATCGCGATTTCGCGACTTCATGCGTTCGGACGCGGTATCGGAATCGCGCGTTTTAGCGACTGTTCCAACGCTGGATTGGCAATCTAGCGCAGCACTGACTGCCAAATCGATGCGACCGGGCATCCCAATGTGTGCGGAGTGTAACGTTCAGACGCTGTGTCGAGCTTCCGAAAAGCGACTCAATCACCGCGTTTGGCGTTTTTAAGTGTGCGGTGTGGAATGTGTGTGTGCATTCAGCTTCTAAAAAGCTGCTAAATCGCCGATCGCCAATGCTAAAAGTAGCATGTCTGCTCTGGCCATAGAATACATAATAGTACAAGTACAGATGACTTACTCCGCTAAGGGTGGATTCGACCAAACTGGAATAAGGTCTTATACCTAGATTAAACGCCGAATTTATATGGACTAATCTCGGAGTAAGTCTTATTCCAGTTTGGTCGAATCCACTGGATTCAATCCAGCTTAAGTCATTTAAATAAATAGCGACTCTTGCTAAGACACAATAAAGTGCAATTCAGGTCGCACACCGCTCCGATACCGACAGTTAAATTCACCTAGAAGTTGCCTCTCTTTCTATCGCATACTATCGCGCAGCTCTTATCTCTTCTAACGACTGCAGGTTGTTCTGTCCGGTCGGCTACTTATAGCTTCATACCTAAAGCGTACGCCAGGCCTGCTCTGGCCCTTAGACAATATAAAGGGTAATCGGTAATAGGTATTAATGGTAATAGGTATTAATTATTAAGTGGAAATTACAACTGTTTTACGGGAGCAACTCTGAAATTGCGACATTGCATTTACTATAGTGATATATTATGGAACAAAAAGCTGATTTTAATTTCACAATTTCAAAGTTGCTCCAAAATGTGACCTAACCACATTAATTCGTTTTTGGTTTGTTCAATACAAACAACAGGTAATTGACTTTTAAATATTGGTCATTTCAATGTCATTCAAATTTTTGTTGTTGTCAACATTTCAAAACGCACTTTATTATCAAGGAAAGAAGAAGAAGAAGGTACTATCAATGAAGTGTGTTTCTGTCTAATTGCCTTTTCGATCTATAGAGCAAATAGCTCATCTATGTAATGGCTCTTCGATTGTTGCATGTGTGTGTAAATATGCAAACATGTAATAAAATCTAAATTACCGTAATCAAATCCAAGGCTCATCAATAGTCTTACCACGTCTTACCAGCATCTCCATCTGAGCAGTCTCAGCATCTCCATCTGAGCAGTCTTGGGTCAAAGCGGCGCTTGCAGGCAGCCGCGCGGTGATCCATTTATTGTCGGTTTAATTAATAGGCGGTTTTATAACTAGACTAGTTTCTAAAAAGCGACTCATATTATTTTTTGTTGTACAAGGACCGTACAAATAATATTTATCTCCATTTATTATAAGTATTTCGCTAAAAAAGTAAAATACACTGATTATTTGAGCTGACAAAAAACGCTTTGCTTCGCCAATAATATCGAGTCACTCGAGTGATGTCACACGTTTGTAGGTATATCATTGGATTTTGTATATTATTATCAAGCGTAGCGTTACTTGCTTTGTGGATGTTTTCAAACGCGTGACGTCACAGTGAATAAAACCAATCAAAACGGTTTACCGTAATCCAACCTCAAAATAAATAGTACTTAATATTTTTAACGTGTTTTGATGAAAATTGCTTTTGAAATCCATAACCTACGCGGATGGAAATAAAAAAATAATTTTTCGTACTGTCAAATGGCCTATTATCGGAACCGTGCCTCGGTTGAGGTTGTGGCGCATTTAGTGCAGTTTGAGGCACGCTGAGACGTACGCTGCCTCTAATGGAGTTGCGGCTTCAGAGTGCAGTGGAGTTGCGCTGGCCGCAGCTGTATACGGAGATTTTGAAAGCTACAATTGGGAGATTCGTTTGTAGATTAACGGCCGAAATTGATAACCGATCCCGAGATAGAGATAGGCCAACTTTAGATTTGTTGCCTAGATATTTCTGTTATCAAATTCAAAATGGGCATATCTCTATCTCAGGATAGTTATTGATTTCGGCCGTTAGTAAGCATATTAGAACAAAAACTAATTGAAGTATGTGTGAGGCGGACAATTTTTGTAATTTGTTATTATAATCGCACCTAAAGAAGGTACCTACCTAAAAATAACTCTCAATTGTTTAAGATGTTAGGTTCGAACAGTCAGGATAACTTAATATGTACAGTCCGTCTAGACTCTAGAGTGTAGCCGTGGTGTAGAGTGTTGTTGTAAATATGAGAGAATAATACCATAATTAAGTTATTATTACTTATTTAAAATATGCAGTAATGGGTTTTAATATAATTATCTAATTATGTACATAGGAGCATTACTAAAACTGCCTTTTGTATTTTCAAACTATTAATATCGTAAATCATTACAAATAGTGATTTATTATTCTTAAGATTTAATTTTTAAAATATTTCTTTTGTTAGATGTTTTACAAGCTTGTTATTAGATACGACTGTGATATAACAGAAAATTTATTTAGTAATCAATAATCAGCGAAGTGCAATAATTTTAGTGTTTTTAAGTGTTATATAAATGTTATATTCCTGTGTATAGTATGACGGTTGGCGACTACCAATATTATTTATTTACAAGAAAAAACAAAAGTTAGAATACCTAATATTAAAACCACCAGATGTAAATTATGTTTGCAAATAGTCTAGGTCCCAGAGAAACGGAGTCTAAAAACGTAAAAGTTCGGATATAATTCACTATTCTATATAAACAATAGAAATAGGTTTAAATTGAAATAGGTTTATTGAAATTAAACACTTTTTACAAATAAACTGGTGTTTAATTTGCTTGTCAACAAAGTTTCCACAGACTTAGTAAATTGTTCAATAGGTATGAACAAAATAAAAATGTGTAGTGTCTATCTTCACTTTAGAAAATATAGTCCGTTAATTTAAGTTATTAGATTTAGGGTGGATTCGACCAAACTTTAATAAGACTTACTCCGAGATTAGTCTGTAGAAATTTGGCGCTTAATCTACGTAAGTATAAGACCATATTCCAGTTTCGTCGAATCCACTCTAAGTTATTTTATAAGTGTGATTAATGATTATCAGAGATCGGAGTAGGTAGATTGATTTTTCGTACTTGCATCATTATTGTTCATAGACAGCATAACAAGGATAAGGCATTTTTCCTAAAACATTTTTCGGTGTTTCGGAATTCAATAAAGTGTAAGTATAACATATTAATCTATCACTCATGTGTCCAATTTTATATTTTGTTACGCTTTTACTTTGGTCTCTGAATACCATGGTTTTTAATATAAATATCCGGTTACTTAAGCCGTCCGCGTGGCGTAGAAAGTGTTAAGTACTTAATTTTGGTAATTTGAATACATTTCACACCAAACACTTTTAAAATTCCAATAATTTGTTTTATTAAATAACAAATAACGGAATTTGGAAGGAATTTCTGTCCATATTAATATTACGTTTTAGAACATTGATCCTAAATCAATCTACCTACTCCGATCACTGATGATTATGTACCTACATAATACCCATGGAATTATGTAGTAGGTACATTTTAATCGCGTCGCGTCGCTTTGTAACAAGTGTGTTTTAAATGTTGTGTATCTGTATAACAGTAGATATTGATTTAACAATATAGGAAAAGTGCTGCATTTGTTTTAGACATTGTCTAAAATTAGAGGCTAGATATAAGGATCAATATCAGTTTTGTATAGATTGACCTGATGGCGTGTACACTCAAAAATCTGAATATTATAACCACGGTAGTAAGATATTTTTATAAATACCTAGTGGATAGTGTTGTGCAATAGGAATTGATAACGTTAAATATATAGATAACTTGAAATTGTCATAATATTGCCGTACGTACCTTGAACGCACAAATGAATGTGTTCTGAAAAATTACTGTTAAGAAAAATATTTGACCATCTCCAAATATAGAATAAAAAAATAACAGCTAGTATTATTGTTCTTACCTCCATCCCACTTCTTCCAATGTCACTTCTTGGGGTAAAATATGTATGTTAAATAAGTTTACAAATTATATGTATAAAAGTTTATTCAACAAAACATTGGCAACTTAGCTTAACCTACAATACCTACTTATTCTTTCATTAAATTCGTCATACACGCTATTTATGTACTTAAGCGTTAGTGGTTAATAACAACTACCTACAATTAGTAAGTGTTAAATTTAAAACAATCATGTCACGCAAATGCAGTTTACATGCATAATTAATGATGTTTATCTCTTATATACAAACTTGTTTGTTTTATTTTGGCTTATGTAATCGTTAAAAACAACTTTACGACAATAAAACATCGTTATAGATAAAATCAGTCTTACCCGTATAGCGGGTGTCGACATCACAACTAAAACTTACATCATTTATTCATAATTGTATGTTATAATCGCAACTTCTAAAACAGGCGTAATCTCAAAACTTAACATTAGAATTATGAAAGCTTCAGAAAAAATAATGTTAGTATTAAAGGTGGCTACAAGTTCCATTGTTATTAAATCTTAATTTATAGCAAACGAGTGAAACTGAAAGTAATGATAAGTAGGTAGAAAGGTGGGCTCTTTCAATATATAAGCGAGCTACAAGCGCTGTCACAACATGTCAACTGTCTTCAGTACATTTTGAACCTTATTTTTTTGGTATAAGGATCGATATCGGTTGGAAAAATATGACAGTTTTGGATAGGTTGCTAATGATTTTGATGTCGCTGGCGTGTGTAGGTAAGTACATGGAATCAAAGTTCAAACCTCAGAATAATAACTAAAGCATAGCAGGAGTCCAAATGAGACTCGTATAACTGTACTATTTTTTCAAATGGACCATAAACATTGAAAGGAAAGAGGCAAAATAAGTTGCTAAGAAGTCCAATGTAAAGTGAAAAAAAAAATTGGATACCCTGGTCACCAACCGAATTCAAAAGCGATCTACAAAATGTAATTCGGAGGGTAATATTTGACTTTTTATACACTTCTCATCAGAAAAATCAAAACACTTCCGTTTTTTGGTCTCTGTCCTAATTTAACACAAAAGAGTTTAGAATTAATTTGAATTTAGAACATTAACATTAGGATTTGTAAATCTCATATTATTCACAATTTAACGGCATTTGATATATATTCCTAAATATACACATTTTTCTGATAATCCTTACAAAACATAAACTTGCAAGGTGTTTCGATTTTTCTGATGAGAAGTGTATAAGTACCTCGATGGACATTGGCAAGGTCCAACGCGCCCGTGTAATTTAGTTAAGTTATATTTTTGGGTGTGCATGTCACTTAATAGGTACTTATCGCATTTTTGTTGTTAAACGGAGTGCACACTTAAATTTCATAGCATTCTTTCTATGCTTTAGTTATTATTCTATGATTCAAACATTCAATTGTCTATTCTAACATTTAGTTGTCAAGCCAGAAAACAATCTCCATTTGATTCAATAGCATTCTATATAAATATATTTTGAAAAACGCTGGACTGAATAGGTATTTACCTACCTAAAAGACCTTCGAACTCGTTTGTACACATAGTAATAATACTGTCTTAACCTACTTACATTAATAATCATGTATTTGTATTTACAACCTTAAGTAATAATGTACACAACAGCAATCACGCAAAGCGAACTATGTATTGGCGTACGGGTAAAATAATTCCCTTGGTACCTTCCCAGGGACTATCACAGGGACCATGGGCAACAAAGGGTTACTTTTTATTAACATATATACTGTTGTAACAAAAACAAAACGTTAGCGCATGTGTTTACATCGCATGATTTCTCGAACTACCATCTCTGTGGTCTAGCGGTGACACCAACATGTGTTATATCCAGAGGTCCCTGGTTCTATTTCCAGCATATATTTGTGCTCTGTTCAATTAGTGATAGGGTTTGTACTAAGTCCGCCTGTTAACAACATTATTATTACTTACAGCAGATTTGTGATTCATCCAGTTAGAATAAGATAGGCAGATCTGCGCTTCCTTCTTCGGATTTATCGTCACTCATTCCTCATAAAGTGGGTTGTAGGTCAAACCCTTCCAGTTGTACTTAATAATATTTTAAAAAACATAATTATTGGTAAAACAAAATACCAGAAAGCAAAATTCAAGAATATTTCAATTTGAAGGTTGCTTCATACATATATATCAGTGAAGTCACAGTTCCGGCACAGTGCGAAATACCTATTCTTTCATACATTGCCAGTGAACATTGTCAAGACGAATACGTGTGTCCGTGATTTGCTGGTGGCGGCACTGACACACACTGAGAGCACTAACACTGACAAGTGGGGATGCGTTCATAGAGAATGTATGAAAAGGACTGCAGGGTATACTGTGTCGGAACTGTGACTTCGCTGAATATTATGTGTAAAGCAACCATTATACGTGAATAAACAAGTTCGGAAATTAAAATTGAATTATCGAAGGCTATTTTGATATGTTCTCCCTCAAATAATCTAACGATACCTTAATTGTCGAATACCGTCTAGTGATGGTTTGGGTGGTATTTACGAGGAAAGAATATTACAAACAAACATACTTACACACTCGTACATTCGCGCGATACGCATAACCCTTAGCTGTCGGGTAAGAATAGCACTATTATTCTTACCCGACATAAAAATAACATTTAAAGTAAGGTACAGTGCATGCATCGTTCAGTGATACATAGTTTATCTCTATGTAGGTACTATATGGTGGTATAATGCGGCCATGACACGGCAGCATAATTGGTGCTAGACGGCAGAAGGGTTAATACAACTACTTTTTAATACTTATTATCATCATCAGCTTGTCAACGGCTCGTAACCAGACTAATAATTACCTATCCACATGAACAGTAACCATATGTTCCACATTTAAAAACTTCAACACTTGCCCAAGGTTATTGCCACCAGGGTGATTTGGGAATGCAGCCAATCACCGTTTGGCTTTATTATATGTCTGTGGTTTGGCTAAATATGAATGCAAGGTAGTGGTTCATTCCCTACAGCCTCGTTAGACTACTAATACAATATAAAGCTATTGGCAACTCAGCCCAGGCGTATTAGCTTGCCGGATGGATTAGCAGGACTATCTTTGTCAAAAATAATTATTTTGTTACCCATTCGTGAAATCGGCGCGCCGTAAGTTGCTTAACTCATTTTACCTCTCTGTTCTTCTGACACACATTTTTAGAAGTTAATTATTTCTTCGTTTGAAATTACGATCATATAAGTTCTATTTCCTATATTTGAGCAAGTGACTTTATTGCAGGTGTATTAGACTTTCTGCTCTTTCTGGACCAATATACTCCGCAATACTAACCTCTCGTTTTCCATAGAACCTCGGAAAGTGCCTAATCTATTTCCAGTTTTCTAAAGCTTCCTTCTAAGGACACTGTGTCCAGTTTCTTGGTTCTGGAGGAGGTGATTCCTCTGTCGCTGAGTATCTCCATTTCGTTTAGCGCGCAAACCTTCTTGCGCTGATCGCTCACTAACTGTTTGGTGAATGTAATCATCTCCTGCATTGGTATGTCTCCTCCGTAAATTGTTGGTAGACACGCTCGGTCTATGTTTTTGTGCAGTTGCTTGAGAGTCGAGTAAATCTAGAACAATAATAATTACAAATTATCAAACGGATGCCGAACTGCCGACACACTGCTTTGCATCATTTACTATTCAACTTCAGCGCCTGGGTGGACGATTGGTGAAGCGCTCGGCTCGCTATCCGGAGGTCCCGGGTTCATTTTCCACGTCGCACAAAGTTTTTTGATGCAGAGCCCGGGTTTGTGATCACCAACCCGGATTTGGCAAGCGTGGTAATTAAGCCAATACCCATAATTGTAGCCATGACTTGGTTTCAATGATGGAGAGCCTTTGCCCTGCAGTGGGACAGTATACAGGCTGTATGAATGAATGAATAAATGAATGAAAAATACTTTATTGCACTAAAACATAAAATAATACATAAACGGATCAGTTTTACAAAAGGCGGCCTTATTGCTAGGGTAGCACTTTCTGCCAGACAACCTTTAGGCAAGAGAACCCATAAAAGCAAAGTAAATAAAACAAGGGCTAGTGCACAGATTAGAATAGGATATGAATACTTTTATAAGAAACAATACTAATAAAGATAAAAGTGAATAATAAGAAATATAGACTAAAATATAAATATAAAAGAGATATGTACTATACTTTTTTTACTTTACAATACAAATACTTAACACATTTCTTCTTTTATTGTGCCTATGTCGATAAGGATAAAAAATTTCAAATAATTATGAAACGTTTACTTAAAAAAGTCAAAATAAAAGTAGGTATAAGTATGTCATAGTCGAAGAAAATATAATCGCTTCAACTAATATACATTATTGCTTAACGACAGAGGATGTTTGAAAGGCTAAATAGGATGAGGTCTTTGGGACAATATCATAAAGTTACAAGTAGTAACTTTATGGACAATACGCAGGCTGGCTATTCAAGTAACTAGGCAATTTAGGAAAAAACGCATTCCTTTAAAGTTCTCTAAATTATTGCGTGTGAAATACATAAAGCTACAACTCGTAACTTATAAATAAATTATGTAAGTATAGCAAACAATACTTACATGTAATCTGTCCGCCATTTTTGGTGATACTCTACTTTTCGTAAAATCTATGATGTACTTTATAGATGGAGGAATGTTGATCAGGTGGAACTCCTTGTGGCGCATTGGTAACGATTGCTAAAAAAAAATTACAGATGTTACAAAATGTTTTATGGTACCTACGCATGAAATATTTTATAACCTTAATTAACCTCATTATTCAGCTGTTGCTGTTGACGAAGGTTCTAGCATTACATGGATTAAATCCAAACTATACAGACTATGACTATTGGGTTTCACGTGGAACAGGCTAGCACAAGACCGACGCGAATGTCATAAACAGAGAGAGGCCTATGTCCAGCAATGGGGTTGAGAAAGACTGGAAAAGATGATGATGATGATGATGATGATACAGACTATCCTCTACATTCGCTAATCCTAAACCCTTAGATGAATGATTGGTCTCGCAGCGCTCGACTATATATGTTACCTCCGTCGTACCTACTTGTAAAATGCGGCAACAAATACTATTACGCCGAAATCGGCGTACCCGAGAGCCAGTCACAGTGATAGCTGTGTGTAAAGTGTACGTACCGATTTTTTTAATTAAACTTTGGGCATAATTCAAAGCAAAATGCCAGTTTGCGTGATAAAACTGTGTAAGATTAATACTACAAAAAAATAAGGACAGCATCCTTGCAAATTGTCATAGATGAGTTGCCGCATTAACGGAGCTTTGGTTTTTAGATAGGGCGGTATCTAGTCGAGCGCAGCGAGACCAATCATTTATCTAAAAGCCTAAACCCATACCTACTCCAGAATTAACCCCATCGTCTTGGTTAAGACCGTAGTGCCAACCGATGGTGGTTTCAGGAGATTGACTTGGTCATCGATCAGGCACTTCGGTAGCTACATCAGAGTTGTTCATATTGCGTGGGTATTTGGGAGTGATTTTACAGAAATAAAGGGCTAATAAAATATCAGAGATCACAGTATGTTAATTACCAAATCAATCATAAAAATAATTTTACATCAGTTCGAACTAGATGGAAACGGATTTATTTGGAACGTAGACGATCCGTAACTTCCGTTCCGTTTAAAAACTGCCACGCCAAACATGGCCGCCCACCAAAGTAGAATAGTTACACACTTGGAAAACAATTAAACAATCCATCGATCGTATAATAAGTGTTTATGTATGTCAGTATTTTAATGACATTACAAATAGGCCCCAAATAGCAGCCCACTAAAGACAGGTAGGTAGGTAGGTACTGGTAGTCTGTTGTATAATCACGTATGTTCATCTGCATTTATGAGTAGGCGATTCATAATATATCATGGTGATAATGAATCATGGTGTTCGACCTTAATTAAAACTGCAACTCATTTATTCTAAAGTTGTTTGCGATATAAAACGAAAGCAGGTGTTGCGCGGGGTCCGCGGTAATTCGTAAGTGCCATTCACATTTTTATCAAAAAGTTACTAAAAATGTTTAGTTTTTTGGAAATCCAAAACAGTCAAGAAATCGAAAAGGTTAAAAATACCTATGTGTTTAGGATTTTATACTAATTATTATTGTAAAACACGCGCGGTCGTAATGTGCATTTATATGAAATTTTAGAGGTAACTTCAGGATTTTTTTTCAATCGAGCAAAATGTTTCCAATCGTGTTTTTGAAGCAGTCATCCCCTCATAAATACGTTCTGTTAAACATATTGCACATTTCAGTGCGAAATATCTAAAATATTTTGAATAACAGCTAATAGAAAACCGCCAACTTTTGCGTTTTCACCGCCTCACACCTGTAAGTGCAAAAAACAACAATAATATTTGTCTGAAATTGCAAGAAAACAGCTGGTCTATAGTTCGTTCGCGCTAAGAGGCCTATTACATCTCGACTGTGATTTTTGCGTAAAATGCCCATTTTTGCATTTTGTTGTAACTTTGCAGTTGTATTTATCGTTTTTACCGAAATAGAATAATAAAATCATGCTTAATATTACAAATGTCTACTCTGCGAGGATAAGCTGAGTTCGGACGGCCGGCGCATCGCATTTTGAAGTAATTTTTCAGTTGTATTTATCGTTTTTATCGAAATAGGATAATAAATTCATTATAAAATCTTTATTCATCATGAAGTAACGATTATTCTGGTATAAATTTTGCTCAATAATATTATCGTAGATAGGAGAAATTCACAGTTAACTTAAACAATTTTCGAAGTTTTTTGGTTTAGAATAAGATTTTTTTTCTATACTTACGTATTTCAATGATATCTAAAAATTCTGAGACCGCTACGCACTATACGACTATATTATAAGAGATAACATTCCATTTTTTTATTTCATTTGGGTGGAACAGTAGTTCAATCTAGAAGCTCAAAAAAGTGCCGTCGCGCATTTTATGAAAATCTATCTCTGCAATTTTGGATTTAATTAAAAAGATAAGCAAACACAAAAAGCGAGGCTGCTACGCACTATTCCAATAGCTGTTCTACACTATTCAATAAGTCAAAATTGTTAATGTATTTTTGTTTCTGAGATACATAACGCCAAAATTGGCCATTTTACGCAAAAATCACAGTCGAGATGTAAAAGGCCTCTTCAGAATACAGTGACGTCATACTTGTTCGCCGGCATAGCCACGCCCCCTTACCAATTAAATCGTTCCTATTTACAAAGTCAAGTTCATAGTGACCAGTTGAACGCAAACTTATATTAAATTAAATTTAAAAAATGAATAGGTACTTATCTCACCTATTAGTACAAATAAAAGTGGTTCGGTATTTCATAGCGGAGAAAGAAAAGTAATTTAGAACGTTTTAAGTACCTACTTTAAACAGTGTGATTTAAATACAACTCTGGACATTATAGTAAGTGCAAAAAACAGTTTGTGAACACAGTGTATTTTAATAAATCTATAAAAAAATTAATTTGTTTGTAATTATGAACACCACGGTGAATACACCTTTACCCTGCAGTTCACTGCTGAGGTCACTGCATTCTTAACGCGAACGAAATAAGTCGAATTGTTTTTGCAGTTTTGTACCTACACCCACCCTGTTTCGTTTCAACAAAAAATATAATAAAAAATTGTCATACCTAATAATATAGTACACTTAAAATCTTTGAACCATTTCGACTACCTCCATGATTTAGTTGATAGCTCTAGTATAATAAGTACTTAGGTAACATTTTGATTCAATTAATCTTTGCTTAATCGTTTTGTGCACTTCCTCATTGTTATGCAACTCAATAAATAAATAATTACTGTTAGCATTCAAATATGATATGAAATATGTCGGCAGAAGATCATTATGCAACGTTTGATTACAGTGGTTGTGCTTTTTCGTGAAACTCGTGACCTACGAATATATGGCTTATGTAACGTGTTAGCGATACGAGACGGTGGACTGCACACGTGCGACATTATCGGCGTACGAAAGTATGTCGTTTTCATTATCAAATTATTAAGTTCACTGTAGCAAGGAAACTCTTTGAGTTTACTCAATGTATGAGATAATGTCGCGGCAGTTGAGTTATAACCAAGAGACGACACGGCGAAGCAAGTTTTGGCGCACTAAGTTGCTTTGCAGCCCATGGGCTGCACAACAAAGCGTCGCGGCCTGCTTGCCTGCCTGCTGGCACATATCTATGTATATTTTTTTTATAAGGAATTGCTTCTCCAGTAATGAATCTAAATGGTTACAGCATCACATTTTTGTTCTATCGTAACTCATAGCTGCTGAGATCGGATCGATCGTAAAGAATCTTAAAACTCATTCCAGTGGAGCGAATAGTGATTGTCATAACAATTATTAAGTATTATCACAATAGTTAATCTATAGGTACAGATAAGCTGAATAGTTACAATGTGAAAGCGGAAAAGAATATTGGATGAGTAGATTAACTTAGATCAAAATCTCTAATATCGCTTCAGCGTAAATATTCCGCGTTACAAGTAGTGTTGGCCAGGACTTGATTCTTTAAGTCCTATTTTAAAGACTGGACTTGATTTTTCGAGACTGTACTCGTAAATGAGAGCTCAAGCCTTTTTGTCAGTGATAAGACTCATGACTCCTTACAATATGATTCGAGAACTCGAGTCTTTTTACAGTAAGAGTAGTAGAGAGTGTAGAGACGCTTAAGACGAGTTCATTGCTGGTGCCGACGTCTCTTTAGAAACAGTGAGTTCCATATCCATTCTGTTGATATAAAGTTCTAGGCTATAGTGTTATACAATTAGGCGTTCGTCAACTACCTCCACAAGCGAAGTCAACGCGACGAGTGCGCCAAAGAGGAAAAAGGAGAAGGAGCAGTACAAAGAGTTACTACTTCGATCTAGGGCTTCCAAACCCGCAGCCTGAATTGAATCTCTGTATTTGCGGGACTAAGAATTTTCAATCCCGCGGGATCTCGGTATTTGCGGGATCCCGCATATTGAAAACATTCATATTTATATAAGGCAAATAAAACAATGAATTAATCAACTAACTCCACATTTATTTAAGTAAATATACTATTAGTATGAGATCAATCAAATTACACCGTTTATTCTTCACAAAAAACGGTAACAAATACTGACAAAACAAAAAATCTATCTGCTTCATAAAATACACCAACAAAATAAAAAACAACCAAAAAAAAATACATTTTCAACTGAAAATTGAAATCAAATCAATCAACCAATCAGCCCGCAACCACCCACTGCTGGGTATAGGCCTCCCTTAATTAATGTCTTGGATGTCGTAGTGGATGAGATCGGCACGGAACAGAAGGGACTGGCAGGGAAGGGTAGGTGCTGCCAGTAACCCTGACGATGTCATCAACCCAGCGTGCCCTCGGACGTCCTCGATTTCTTTGGTCAGATTTTGGCCGCAAAATTGATATAGGTTACTTTGATTAAGTATTTAGTTTGTCAACTTTTATTTTCAATTGAAAATGTTTGCGAAGGAAATACAACATAATATCTAAACTGTCGTCAGCCAAACCACTGCGTATTTTATAGGGAATAATTATAGCCAGCATGCACGATTTTTTTCAGTCCCGCAAATCCCGCGGATCCCGCGCCCGTAGGTAATCCCGCATCACGCGGGATTGGATAATGACGCGGGATCCCGCAATACCGAGTTCTCGGTATTTCGGGATTGGAAGCGATCATATATGATCGAAGAGTTACTATATTTTACAAGATTTTATTTTTGCTCGTTCGTTTGAATCGTCTTGATGAGTAGTTTGTCTTTCAATGGTAACCAGGGTCTGATGATGGAGCTGGAAGGTGGTCATAGGAACTCTGTAATGAACGACGCAAACGCAACTCCATCGAGTTTCGGCTCGTTCCATTCGTCTTGAGGAGCACTTTGATTTTAGATGGTTACCAGGGTATGATCTGATGATGGAGCTGGAAAGTGGTTCTAGGAACTCAGTAAAGAAACGAAGCAACCCCATCGAGTCTCGGCTCGTTTGATTCGTCTTGACAAGTACTTTGGTGCTAGATGGTAATCAGGGTCTGATGATGGAGTTGGAAGATGGCCATAGAAACTCAGTAATTAAACAACATAACCCCATCGATTATGGGCTCGTTTGATTCGTCTTGACGAGTACTTTGGTGCTAGATGGTAACCAGGGTCTGATGATGGAGCTGGAAGGTGGCCATAGGAACTCAGTAATTAAACAGCCGCGTCGAGTTTGATTCGTCTTAATGGGTGGACTGTTTTTGAAGGGTGGTGAGTGATGGTGGTTTAGTGGACGTGAATAAATTTTGAATACATAAATATTTATATGTAGTGAGATGAACAGATGAAAATCGTGTCCAGGGATAACTAAAATGTAAAAAATAAATTAAAAGTAAAAACCTTTTTAAAAAACAAGCTTTTATTTAAATGCGCTAAAATGAAAAAAAAACGTTTACTTTAAAATTTTTACTATAAACTCATAACGTCATTACACAATTTATATGATATAAAAGGTTGTCGCGAGATTTACTATATACTATATGTATAAATAAACAAGTAAATTAAATAACTTGATGTGATTAATTTTAACTATTAAAAATTTAAATCTAAGAAAATACGAGTAAGTACTTGCTTAAATCTCGCGACAACCTTTTATATCATATAAATTGTGTAAAGACGTTATAAGTTATTAGTAAAAGTTTTAAAGTAAAAGTTTATATTTTTCTTTTTAGCGCATTTAAATAAAAGCTTGTTTTTTAAAAAGGTTTTTACTTTTAATTTTTTTTATTGAAAAATACTTGCCCATGGAGGTGACGCCTTAGCAAAATTTATTTTAGTATTAAGTATACAATTAAAAAGGTTAGGTTTTTTTTTAAATAACTTGAGTTCAAAGGCTCAGTCCTATGAGTCGAGTCTTTTTGCATTAGAACTCGGCGAAAGGACTCAAGGCTCAGAACTCAGGACTCATTTTAGTCCGAGTCTTGCAAGCTCTTTCAATGAGTCCAGTCCCTAAATTAGGACTTAAAGAACTCTAGTCCAGGCCAACACTAGTTACAAGCACTTTACCGCTGGTATGTGAATAGAAAGCAAACCTTTTCTAACATCATTGTTATATTATGCATTGCGTATAATAAAGTATGATCATTGCCATATTTCCCACAGATAAGATATTTTTTCTAACACCGTAAAGCGACATTTTTCCTTTTAATGAACTATCATCATAGCCGAAACTCTATTTATTGAAAATGTCTGTTACTGAGTAGCTTTTAAAATATTTGCTTTTAGGAAAGTGAAATACTACGAGGGGCGTTCAAAATATTCTCGGTATGTGGATAAAAACAAACAAGTACGAAAAGTTTGATATTTTTATTTTTCAATATACTCCCCCCCTATGTTCATACACTTATAAGATCGATCAATTATTTTTTTTAATCCCTCATAAAAATATTTTTTATCTTTGGTGTAAAAATGCTCCTCCACGGCCGTCTTCAACGCTTCATCGTCAGAAAATTTATTTCCACGCAGATCCTTTTTAAGATTGGGGAACAAAAAGAAGTCGCTTGGGGCTAAGTCCGGACTATAGGGTGGATGAGTAACAGTTTCAAACCCACATTCAACAATAGCTGCCTTGGCAATATGAGCAGTATGGACAGGGGCGTTGTCATGCAGAAGCAGAACACCTTTGGTTAACTTTCCTCGCCTCTTTTCTTTGATCGCATCTCTTAATTGACGTATAACGTTAGCGTAGTACTGCCCTGTGATATTTACACCTTTTTCTTTATAATCGATAAGCAAAACTCCTTCACAATCCCAAAATATTGTAGCCATGACCTTGCCAGCTGACGGGATTACCTTGAACTTCTTGGGATGAGCTGAACCCTTAATGTGCCACTGCATGGACTCCTGTTTGCTCTCTGGGTCATAATGATGAACCCAGGTTTCATCTCCAGTAACTATTTTTTGCAGCACCTCATCGGGATTTTCACCACACAGGTCGATAAAATCTGAACAGCAAGCCACACGCATATCCTTTTGAAGAAGCGTCAGCATTCGCGGAACCCATCTTGCACTTACTTTTGACATATTAAGATGGTCATGTATAATGTCATGTACGGTACCAATAGAGAGATTGGTTACTTGAGCTATAGATTTTACCTTCACTCGGCCGTCTTCCAATATAAGTTTTTCCACTTTATCAATATTTTCTTGTGAGGTAGCCACTACAGGCCGGCCAGGTCTAGGGTCATCTTCAATACTCTCCCTTCCACGCTTAAATTCGCTTGACCATTTTTGAATAGTAGATAAAGAAGGAGCAGACTCACGGTAAACACAATCCATTTCCTCTTTTATGGTTTTTTGATTTTTACCCTGTTTTGTCAAGAATTTTATGACGGATCGGTGCTCTAATTTCGTTAAAATTGTTAATTCGCTCATGGTGTTCATGTTTGTTCGGCAATTGCAGAAAAACAAAAGAACATCTCGGTTCCAATTTTACTTTTTTTTAATGTCAATGGATGAATCTTAGCGGCCAGTAACAAATATATATATAAAAGAGGTTGTAACGTATCAATACCGAGAATATTTTGAACGCCCCTCGTACTTCATTTCTTTTTGTCTAAGGCCTTTTTTGGCCTTATTCGAAGTTCGATGACATGGTTAGGCCTTTTGTCTAAAAGGCCTAACCATGTCATCGAACTTACGCGAACTTATCACAAAAAAAAAATATGGTAAACATTTTTAAAAATATCTATCGCAGTCACGCACATAAACGTCATGCACGTGTATATATTCGTCACGGACGCGCAGTTTAATTCTTCGCTCGGTGCTTAAATGATTGGAAATCTTTGACATTAATTATAAGTTATTCCGTTACAATTATGAGAGTGCTCATTGTCGTCGTAATACTCGTTTACCTACGTATAAAGTACCAAGTATGGTTCAAGTGTTTTTAATATTATACCTATTACCTAGGTAGGTACCTACAAATGGTAAAAGACTAGTAAAATGGGAGCTTTATCTAAAGACATACCTACCTAAGTTTAAAAAAAACCGTAAGTAACTAAGTATCAGGTACTACAACGCTTTTGCTCAGGTTGTGGAATGTGCTCTCTACCGAGATATTCGTCCTGCCTTCCACACTATGGAATTCTGTTATTTCAAGAATATCAAAAAACTGTACCCAAATAGTACCAAATAGTGCCCAAAGGAAATAAATAGTACCTTTATAGTCATAAGGTTATGGACATAGTTTGGTGAGGAAGCCAGGCGTAGGTTACGCCTAGCGTACTCAGTTTGGGAAATCTGAGTCCAAATCCAATTTATGGTCAATTTGGGTGAGGATGCTATTTTTATGCATGACAATGCCTGACCTCATACAGATTGGATTGTGAATGACTAGGTACCTTCAAGAGATAAACATTACGCCAGCACGCAGCCCGGATATCAACCCGATCGAGCATGCTTGGGACGAGCTGCAGATATGCGTAAAACAACGAAACCCTCCCTCAATCACGCTTCGTGAATTCAAAATTGCTCTCACAGAGGAATGGGAGAATATTCCCCAAAATCGTATAAGGAACTTGGTGTACAACATGTCAAACCGCATAAACCCTCCCTCAATCACGCTTCGTGAATTCAAAATTGGTCTCACAGAGGAATGGGAGAATATTCCCCAAAATCGTATGAGGAACTTGGTGTACAACATGTCAAACCGCATAAACGCAGCTATGGAAAAGCTATGGAAGCACGAGGAGACAATATGAAGTATTAAAATTCAAGAAAAATAATGTTGTTCAAAAATGTAATGTTTCCTATTTTTGTTTTGGGGCGAGATCAGCATTTTTTTTTCTTTATATAATTTTTAGGCTTTCGTACCTCACAAGAAAAAATCGGATACCTTACAGGATCACTTTGTTGTCCGTCTGTCGTGTCTGTCAAGACCCTTTATCTCGGTAACGCGTGGAGGTATCCAGATGAAATTAAAACGATATCTACAGTCTCTTGAAGCTTCCAAAAATTGAACTCCTAAGTTAACGTAAAAAAAAGATACGGCCGTTTATGCCGCAAAAAAACGTATATTTCGACACTCTCACCCTTGAGAATCAAAATTTATAGGGTATTTTCCGTTGACCTAAAACTGTAACTATGTTTGGCAAGCTTAGTTGGCAAGTATTAGGTAACGTCTTTTACTACAAATATATGGAAAAATCTGAAAACTATACATTTGTAATTAAATCATTAAAAAACAGGGTCTGTATGCCAAAAAAACGAATATTTCGACACTCTCAAGGGAATCAAAACTTATATTCATACTCTTACAAAGCATAAATCAAAAAAGTCCTATTTTTATAAAGCATAAAAATGTCCATAAATTTATTTTCTATTATTACTATGATGAAAACTTACATACGCTGCAGTAAGGTTGTGCTTAAAAAGTCAGTGACCAGTGACAGAAACCAATCACGGCAAAACCGACTCCACGTAGTCTTGTGTGCCCTACGCTAGCGTGTAAATCATGCCCGCGTAGGCGCGAAAGGGGCGAGGCGGCCCGCGAACTGAGGAGCAGGCCACCGCGGCTCCGGCTTGCTCAGCCACGGCGGTGAGCGAAAACTATCTGCGACGACAAGCTCGCGTGAGACCGCCGGAGCCGTGACAGAAAACATGCCTGGTGCATGCTTGCCTGCATGCTGCTTGCTTGCTTGCATGCTGCATGTTTGTCTGCATGCTGCACGTGCTGCAAATGCTGGCCTTCCTGAGTGAACGGTCAATCAGAGTAGTCATTGATGGCTGTTCCTCTGACCTTATGGCTATTGATGCCGAGGTTCCTCAGGGTTCCGTTCTCTCTGCTACCCTTTTCCTGTTGCATATTAACGATCTGCTCAAATCCGGAATTGTTGGGTATGCAGACGACAGCACGGTCACAGAGAGGTATCTGTCTAGCGCAAGGGTCGGCGGAGAGGAAGTTCGTTCCCCAAGAGAGGCCATGGTTGAGCGGACAAACTTGATTTGAGTATTGTCTGGTGACAACAATTTTGTCAGTTTTAACGTTTCAATTTTGTCAACAAAACGCAGGCGTGTTTGTTCTCGGCCAAGTCCTTTTAACCTGGCTCCTACTTTCCGGGGTGTACATGTACCAATTACCGACAACCTTGATCTCCTCGGCATTAAGTTGACCTCCAATCTCAACTTCGGCGACAACATCGAAATCAAGGCTCGAACTGCAGCCAAAAAGCTGGGTGTTCTTAATAAAGTTAAGCGATATTTCACGCCGGGACAGCTTCTAACTCTATATAGGTAAAGCACAAGTCCGGTCGTGCATGGAGTATAATTGCTGCCACCTTTGGGACGGCTCAGCAAAATATCAACTTGCCGCGCTCGATTCGGTGGAACGCAGAGCCAGGAAACTTATAGGTGACGATAAGCTTGTGAAAACCAAGCTTCACAGTCTCACTCACCGTCGCTCAGTTGCTTGCTTGTTGGTATTTTACAGGTTGTACTTCGGAGAGTGTGCTGTTGAGCTACACGAGCCTAAGCCACCGACCCCTTTCTACCATCGGGAGTCCAGACGTACGGCGGGTTACCACCCTTACTTGGTTGATATTCCACTCATATGCACCACACGCTATTCGTCTTCATTCATAATGCGTTCAGCTAAGGTATGGAATTCCCTGCCGGCGTCTGTGTTCCCGAGTGCATATAGCCCCAACATCTTTAAAGCCCGAGTGAATAGCTGCTTCTGGGCAAGCTCGCTCCATCGTTGGCCACTTCTTAATCCTACAAAAGGCAAAGAGCAAGCCTATTTATTATTAAAAAAAACGCTTGTTTCTTTTCTTTTCTTTGTTGTTAAATCTTTAGATTATTATAATTATTAAATTTACCAAATGTATGCTTTTTGAAGTTACGGTAAATAAAATAGTGTTATCCTGTAAGAGCTAGGGATTTTGTCAGTTATTGTTATTGCATGTATGCAAAGAGATTTAAATTTAATGTCTTTGCATGTATGCTTTTTGAATATTATGTCTTCTGAACATTATGGCAAATGACGATTATTGCCATTAACATGATGCATTGTCAGTTTATGGCAAAAACCTTTATGCGTTTCAATAGGTAACCGACCTAGAACTATGAAATTTGACAAGTATTCCGTCTTATACTACAAGTATTGGGAAAAATCTGAAAACTATACATTTGTAATTATGGAGTTAACTGTGTCATGTGGGCGCTATCGTGTGAAAGAGCTTCATTGGGACAAGCTTATTTTTATAATGTATAGTAAAAAAAATAATTATAATATGCACCTACAAATTTGTACGGAACCCTCGATGGGCGAGTCCGACTCGCACATGTCCGGTTTTTTATAAATAAAATGTTGTGACTCATAAATTTTATTACTTTCATATAAGGAGTATTTAATTGTCTATTAAACACAATTCATTTCATTGCTAGCATTCTTAGTTTCCGAGATTTATAGGTTTCTTTAAGTGACCCGGATTCATTGCTCTCGGGTGTAGATTTAAAGGGTTAGTCAGGGACTAGGCAATGAGGACAGCAGAGGCAGTCCACTGCCATATTCACCGCGATTCACGAAATTACAACTGCAATGCTGTTCCCCGTAATGGGGGTGAGCCACCGCTCTATGCTGTTGGATGTATGTGCAGTCTTTAGTCCGTTAGTCGCCTTTTACGACACCCAAGGAAAGAGAGTGGTTGGTGGTATTATTTTAATGAGGCGCCATATCACCACGGCTGACTATTAAGTATTTTGCGAATTTATGGCCGAAACTACGTTAAGCCGGTACCCGCCGGCCCCTACAAAAGTGCTCCGCGCTAAGGTCCCACGACGGGACCCGTTGCGTACTTACTTACTTTTGTATGGCCCCGCTTAACAGAGGTTCGGCCCTTGCGGCTTGGCCACCCCCTTGCCGCTGTGAGCGGATTCTTCGTTCATTGCGTCCCCTTATTGACTTCTGTAGTGTAACCAGGGGGGTGTCACTCCGCAGTTTAGTTAGGTACGTTATGCCGGCGCGTCTCCCAGGCAGGCGTGTTGCACTAAAGGTAGCCGCTCGGCTCGCACGCTCCATACGTCGCGAGTCGTAATCGTACTTAAATATATCCATGAGTGGAAACCCTACGCTAGCGCGCGCTCCTGACGTCAAATCGGTATCGAGTCAGCGTTGCTTAACTGAATATGAACGCTCGGGTCACACGATAAGTTTCAATTACGCGTGAATGTCGTTAGAGAGTGAACCTTCTGTATGTTAGTACTATTAGTTATTCTGTGGTATAACGCGTCTGTGGTATAACGCGCAATGGTCATTCAATCCTCACAGCAGCAAGGTCGTGGCCGGGCCGTCAGTCCGTCGATTATTTTACCTCCCCCCATTTTATGATCCGCCCGAAGTCGCTGGGGTTCCAGGCGGTGATGTGTGCGCTGGTGACGCCGCCGCCGTCGCCCACGTGCGTGAACCCACAGATTTGATCGAGCGGGTCTTCCAACAGACTCTCGTAAATCATTGTGTGCATGCGGCACATGTCCCAGCAGGTCATTGTCTTTGCGTTGAACTTACCTTAACAGGAAAAATATTGTACTTGAATTAACCGGTAACAACCATATTAACAAACACAATGACAAAGGTAAAAAACGACTAGGAACCTCAGGTGTGAATCGAACTCCCGTCCTCCGCAATCCGGGCGGCTGCGTTGACCAGTCTGCCTTCGAGGCTTTTTTTTTATAATGACAGTCTGCAAACGAGCAGGCGTGCCACCTGATGGTGAGCGGTCACCGACGCCCATGGACATCAGCAACATTAGAGCTGTTGCTTTTGCGTTGCCGACCTGAGAAAAACTTCTTTACACCCCTTTTGAAAGAGTTCATGTCCGTAGCGTTTAATGAGAAAACCTCTGATGGCAGCTCATTCCACAGTGACAGTGAGTGCATGTATTGATAAGAACTGTCGAAATTTTTCTAATATTTTCTATATTTTTACAGCAATGGTGTCTAGTGGGTTTGATTCCCGCCTGAGGTAGGTAGTCATTTTTTCAACTCGTTAATTGAGCGCGGTATATAAGGCGACTGCTAGAAACCGCAAAAAACTTCAAGGGCTGGTCAGGTCAAGTGTTTTAAACATGACAAAAATGACAAAAATAGGAATTCGTGTTTTTTTTCATTTTTAATTAAATATTCCATTTGTGAATTTTAATTTTTATCCATTTTTGCCCTTGAAGTTCCTTGCGGTTTCTAGCAGTCACCATAAATACGCGAAAAAAAATAAGTATTAATTTAAGTACAATCAAAGTTTAATTGTCTTGAACAAAGCCATAATCTACAAGGCGACATGGCTCTTATTAACTTATGCATACAAGAAACACAAATGCGGCAAACACCGCTTGTATATTCAATGGACCATAGAACTTCCGATGCTAATATGACAATGAACAATGTCGCCTCTTAGTTCAATGTAAATAGGTGGCTGGCACAAAGGTTGCAATACGAACACGCTCGGCCCGAAAGTCGACCAATACCAAACCCACATTTCGCACGGCAACACGGTAACTCGATTCATTGCAACATCTATGGGCAGTACAATAATTCGCGTTACGGCAACGTTCATTTACATGTGTGTTTTGTAACAAATGTAGGCTGGACTGCCTAAATATCCAAACAAGATTTTGTAATATACCTAATAATGTAATGTATCTATATATAGAATCAAACAATCTTACTAATGTTGTAAACGATGACCCGCCGACCCTTACTGTCTCGAACCGGCGATACCACGAGGTACCTTGAAATTAGAAAATCGTTTTATAATTCAACCAGCCAGACGCTCCATTTAGGCATATCTTTTATATGTCTAGGTATTGTATAACATAGAAATTCGCCGTGCGATGCGCATAACCAAGGAGTTCATGGTTGTAATGCTGTGCAGTGTGAGAACTATCAAATCCACTCGTGGGATTCGTGACATAGATTAAAATACACTCGTAATCATGATAATAACTGTATAATAACCATTAACAATGTTGCTATCATTGTGTCGGTATCATTACCACATATGTAATTCTTGAAGCAACAATGTAAGTAGGTAAGTAACAGTTTATTCTTCGCAATGCAATTAAAGTATACAGATTTCTCGAGTAATAATTACCCATAGTTAATCATATCCTGCAGTTTCGAATCTTCACAATCCATTTTCATGAAAACCTCTGGGTAGTATTTTCGCAAGTTTAAGTATTTCAGTAAAGTCTGCTGGGCCATCGGTATGCTGTATTTCTTGTGTCTTAGAAACCTTAGCAAGAAGGATTCGTCTGAAATTAAAATAAAAACACATCAGCAACGACCAAATTAAGTTTTAATAACAAGAGACAGATAATATAGTTAGAACCTGAATGATGGACTGTTTTAGATCGCCATGAATGAATTATTAAAGTTTTATTACGTCATACATAAGTCATTTGGTTTTTTATACAAAGAGAATTTCGTTAGATTTCGATTTAGATTAGAGAACAGAGGTTTAATTGAGTTATATTCGTGAGATTGATAGTTTGGTTGCACTAAGGCACATAACAATACCGCAATTACCTACATCTCTTGTTTTCGTATCAACTATACAATGAAGAAGAAATGAAGAAATCGATTATAGATTTAGAATATTATCGACACGACTCAAAATATGTAACCCTAATTTGTTATTCAAGAAAACCTTAAACACCTTTAAGAAAACCTTAAAGAGCATTAGCTGAGCGAATAATTTATGAGAAAGGATTCATGCCCCGCAATGTCCACTGTCGAACAAAGGCCTCCCCCAAGTATCTTCACCACGTCCGGACTTGTGCTGCTCGCATCCAGCGGCTACCTGCAACCTTTACTAGGTCGTCGGACTAATTTGTTAGGGACCTTTCAACCTAACGGCCATCGGTTCTACGAACGATGCATGTACCACTTGAGCTTAGCAATTCTTCGTTCTATCTCGGTTACTCTATTTCTTCTACGGATCTCCTCACTTCTGATTCGATCCCGCAGAGAAACCCTGCGCATAGCACTTGAGTGACCTTGAGCCTTAAGGCCTATAGAAAGCTAGCACGTCTCCGTTCTGTATGTCATCACTGGCAACACACACTGGTTAAAGACTATCGTCGTGGTATTTAGGATAGACAGGAGAGAACCGTTGACCGTTGGTTTTACGAGATGTGATCCAAAACGAGCGATGTTTTAAAACAAACGTCGAACGACATAATGGTTGCCCTCCAGCATAGAGACCTTCCAAGATCAGGATAGTTGGCGCTCATATGGGGAGGCTTACGTTCAAAAGAGAACGGTAATATGCTGGAAAACAAATAGTCACCTTGTCGCACGTTCCTGATGTCGTTGTTCTGCTGTATCCAGTCGCGCATGACACGCATAGCCTGTTCCCTGGCCGCTGGGGTCTCACGCAGTTCCCTGGCAGTGTCGGCTGCGATGCTCTGCACCGACCTGCCCACCTTGCCCTTCTCAGGCTTCTCGCTTGTCAGGTTCCATGTGGTGGTCACCGTCAACAACACGCTCGCGGTCGTCATGTTGATCTACGGTGGTCTGCAATGAAACTTTTAAAGTTGTTATTTGGTCACACGAATCTGAAGCGTGTTATAAAACCGTATGTAGGTATGTTCTCTCAATACGGTGTTTTATGCACGTCAAAAATTTGCCTCCATTTGATCTGACTTTATTTCTCACTTATTTTTTGGTAAAATAATAGACATTAAACACACTTAATCTATCGATATAAATAAAAATCAATTGCCACGAATGTCTGTTCGGGCATCACTTAAGAACGGCTGAACCTATTGGGCAAATTTTTTTTGTTGTATTTTTAATCGGCAGGACAAATTTAGTTAAAAAAATATTTTTGGAAATTCTCACAGAGTACGGAGTCCACACAGACGAAGTCGCGGGGGGCCGCTAGTATTAATACGAGTACCTATTATGGTAACGGGTAATTGGCAAAGAAGATGTCGCGGGCGCAGAAAGGCCACTAGCTGCTTACACCTTTAATTACTTAAAATCGTATTGAATTGCATAATGTGTATAAGATACAATCTCAATCGGTAAAGTAAGTAACGCAAAAGGTAATATGTATTTATGAATCATCAGTTTGATAAGTTGCGTGACTGAATGTGCTGTGATGTGGCTGTGTGTGTTCATATCGAAAGGAAACCTAATTTTTTTACCTATTACTTAATAAACTAGCCTAAGTTTTGTTATCATTAGCATCAAACAATAATAACACGAATATTTTTGTTAACTAGTATACCGTGAAGGTTTGTCTCAGCCATTTATACTATTCCGAGCAATAACATACGAACGAGATTAAGTAAAGTTTTGCCTATTCACTGACCGATTGCTATCAATGCTATAATTAACAGGTTTCAGTCGCTCCTACCACCACGGTTATCACCAGCCTTGCCAAATGCGGATTCATCGTCAGCCTATAAACGTCCCACTGCTGGGCACAGGCCTTCCCACATGGGCAACAGCACATAGGGAGCAGTGTTACCACTTTAATGATTTCTTGTCCCCACGCCACAATTTTGATTTCCCCTTCTCAGGACTTTTTCCACTCAAAAATTACGTTGCTAAAATTACTGGTACTAAAATATTGCTATCAGGAAAGAAAAAGTTCGTCGCCAGGCGGGCAGCCTATATACTGCATGATTGTTCCGTTTTACAATGACATGCATGTTCAAAATATCATTTTTGGCGGCAGTTTAAATAAATGATTTTGGGTGAGATCAAAAGGTACGTCAGCTGGTCCCCGTTACATGTGTCATACATTAAAGGCTAAAAAGGTACGTCAAATGTGTTAAAAAAAAATAAAAAAAAGTATACAAGTTATGCATAAAACGCTGGGTCTCCTTTCGGCAAAATGACGAGGTTTTTTTTATTTTTTTGTTTAGGCTTTACTCACGATTTTCTTCGATTTCTCCTATTCATCTCTTTCCCCTTTTTCTTCCCCTCTAGAACCTAATTTCCCCTCATTGTGGAAGGACTGATAAGGAGATTGGACCAGTACCCACCTCACGGCCTCACGTGTTGGCCTCGTGAGGTGGGTATAAAATGAACATCCATGCTTTATGAGTACCTACCTATGCCGCATAGAAATACTTACTCAATAATAAAGTCACAATTATGCGCTCATTCGCTAAGAATAAACAGAATTAATTTAATTAAGTAGTAGATTAATTAAAACTTTCTACTCGTTTCTCAAGTAATGTAGTGGGCCTGTACCCATTTAAGTATGACGTGTGAAATATGTGGGTTAATGGCCAACTTCCTAATCGTTTTATTTACTAAACATCCATGTGTTATTACAAAATACCTACGGGGCGTGGGTAACCTAAAAAGAGCTACTCTTAAAGATACACTTGCTCGTAACTCGTGAAAAGTACTTAATTGTTTAGTTACTAAAGATGGTAAAAATGACATGTCAGATGTCACAAAGAAATAGTAGTAGTACAAGGTTGTTAGATCCATCGTTGAGTGTACGATCCCACAGAGAAACAAAAGACAACTTTAACGGGGATTGCACTCAAAGCTCTTGTGAGCTTGACAAATGTTGTAATGTTTAAAAATGATAATTCTCATGTAGGTACTGCGGGTCACACATTTCAACAAAGGCGTGTTTTATTGCCTTCATTAGGAGTACACACAGATGCACATTTTTGATTGTTATACATTTTTATTACAAAAAATGAGGATTGTTTCTTATTTTATTGTCTGAATTGTATTGTGTTGTACTGAATAGGTTTTATCTTATTTTTTTATTCAACACACCTTGGGCCAGTATGGTGAATTATGAAAGACCTGTTCCCGCTGTGGGGCATTTATAGGCTGATGATGAAAAAATTCTTATTACCACCTTTGACGCGTTAAAGTCTTTTTTTTTAGTAAAATACGCATACATATTTTAATGGTGCCAAATTCTGCGATCACATAATATAAAAACGCAATTTCTATTTTGTTTTGCTTTGCTTTCGATAAATGAGATTAATCTCATGCAGAACATAATATAAAATGCAAAGCATGAGATGCCAGGAGTAAGCCTCATAATGTCATGTCTTGTTGTGCATATGATTTATGGACATAATTTTCAAAGAGTTTACGTCTCACGGTTTGAATCCACATACTTCTTCAAAGCTAACGCTCAATAAATTATATTTAATAAATTATTAAATATAAAACTAATTCAATAAATTATTTAATGTTACAATTTTTCATTTTTCGAAACTCAATTGTTTAGTAAAAAAAGTATATTTTATAGGGGAAACGGTACAGTTATTGGCCATTTCAACTCTGATGTTAAAAAACTAGCAACACCCTGGACAATAACTATACCGTTTCCCCTATATTGTGTAATTGCTGGGCAAAGTTATTTAAATCAATTGATGGATATGTGCTTAAACACTATTCTTCCCAAAGGCGGGTTGATGTTCACAGACGCGGGCTATGTATCGAAAAACTGAAACACATTTTGCCCGACCTGCGATTTGAACCCTGGACCCTGGACCTCTGGTTATCGGACCAAGCGCTTAGCTATTCGGCCACCAAGGTGTTCAATTCACTGGAAATATATCGCTAAAAGTTGAAAATCCATTAAGCGATTGAATTAATTTCAAAACATTACTTTTTTTATTTTACCTGCCTTCAAAAATGGGCTCCTTTAGCATACAACGAATATTTTTAGTGCTTTCTTTTGATTTAAAAGTATAATAAAACTCGAAATATCAATCGCCAATACTTTACCATTAGTCTACATAATTCATACACAGGAACTTGTTCACAACAATTATTTATATATTATTTATTTATGAGCGACGTATGTTGAATTTACTGATAACTTCTTGCGGCATGAATTGGGCCACTCTTCCCAGTATCTGTACAGTTGCCTCCGTCCACTTTGCCGGCGGACCAAAAGCGGCTGGTTGCACCGCCAACGCTGCAAACCCTTGCAGAGGCTCCGGCTTACAGCGATCGAACTGCCCAATCGGCAAGGCAGCCTCTCTATAAGCAGCAGGGCGAATTCTCTCTATCTCACTCTGATTGAACGCGCATAATATATGGCCAAGAGCTGTCAAGTCGTAAGAAGTATAGTCTTCGGGCTCTTTCGACGAGAAATCTTGTTGGATACGCTCCGCTAGCGCCGACAACTGTTCGTCACTCAAATCATAATTGAGTCCGAAATTCTCGACGACGTCGACATCGTTTATGGTCATGTTCCTGTAATCGTCGGGCGTAACGGCAGGCGTGATCCAGTGGAGCAGCATCAGAACACTGTCTGGTACATTCGCAACACCGCTGTGAAATGTAACAATCGATTGCCATATGTAGTCGGCTTCCTCTGTCCGCAACTGCTCCCTTCCCAAGTGCGCAACGCATTGTACCACGTCCGCGGGCTGGACTGTTTGCAATTCGGCTAGCGTCAGCTTTTTACTGTCCGGCAACTCCAAAATTTCATTGCACGTCAAACTGTAGACGACGAAAAGTTGACTCAAGAAAGCTAAATTTAAAAGCATTTTTTTTATTGAAACTCCTCGTCTGACACGTTTTGAAACGTAACCGTTGATACGACTACTGAAATCTGTTTCGTGTTAGAACCACGTCATAGATTATTCAGTTACCGATATCAAGGTAGTGGAAACAACATATCAACTTCTATCCATCGACACTGACCTTTGCAGCAGATTACTTAATTCACTGTTCCATAAATAATTCGGTGAATGAAGCCTTTGCCTTTCGATGATAGTACATACAAATATATTTTTCTTTTAGCTGCCCTTTACCGTATAAGCAAAACTACATGGTTCCTTTATCCAGTAGCTTATCCTTGAGTTTATAAGAGATTTCAATATGTATTACAAACTGATTGTTGCAAAAAAATAAGGCTCCTTCAGCAGAGGGCAAAGTCTGACTGGGATTATAATCATTTACATGACTAAGAATGAAAAGACGTAGGTAGGTAGGTACCTCTTTGGCTCCACATGACTGTAAGATATGATGCAAATTATCCTGATGACGTTCAACAGTAATTATCTAGCTGTTTCGTGTCGTTACTTAGCTTTGTCGCCCGTTAACGCCATTTAAACAATTTCTTGAAATCATGGCAGAAAATTGATCTAGACATTTTATTGTTTTAATAACATAACAATGTTGTTTATCTTTCCACTAATTGCTGAGACGTATTATGCAATATTATCATTATACTTTTTAATTAACATGATGCAGATTCTAAAAGATCCAAAAGTATTTTAAGCCATTTTTTTATTACTGTGTAATAGGATAAATTGTTCAAGACATGTATTTTTACGTTTCAACAGACATGTATTTTTAACAACGCTTTATTTAGCATGTGGTGTGTAGCAGAAGCATTTAAAGAGCCAATGATTAACCCATATTCGATAAGCGCACTTCGATTGTAGTTGCTGTCACCCTGATTTCGAAAAGTCGTGGGTTCGACAAGTCTTCTTTTTCAAGACTATTTTTAGCTTATCTACTCTTATCTTAGGACTTCTTCTTCTATGTTTAACTTTTCATATAAAGCAAACGAAATATTGAATGACGCGGTAACGATTAAAATTCAATGGCTCGTTGCTTGCAAAACTGAACACGCTATATTTTACAGTAACCAGTTGCAAAAGAGCTCAGTTGGTCAACGTGCACATTGCCGATATTTGCGTAGTAGGTACTTACAACCTAAATCAGAAATAATAATGCGTGACGTAGGCTTCATTAGTAGACTTCAGCATCAGACGAAAGACGTCCACTGTCGAACAACAGCATATCTTTGAGTATTAGACAAATACTTAATCAAACTTATAGATAAATAGTCACCTTTTTTGAAAGAGCTGGCCGTTGGCCGCAAATTCTATGACCTTTACAGAGTAACCTCCAGATTTCTCAAGCCGTTTCTAAACCTGAGGGCGCCTTTAGAAGCACGGTCCGCTTGACTAGTGTTAGCCGTGTCCGTACTTGAGTGGCAGTTTTATTCTCTGCTAGCTTTTGCCCGCGGCTTCGCAAGCGTTAATTTTTCGGTGACAAAATAGCCTATTAACCATCTTCAGGGCCCCGTCTATCTCTACACCAAAATTCATCAAGATTACGTTTTAGTGCAAATGGGAATATGTATGAAATTGAAGCGAGGCTCTCTTGGTGACGAACTAGCAGAGATGCAAACTAGCGTATTTTTTTAGGATCAGCCCAAATGAACTTGCAGTTTTTAGTAAATTCTAACTGAAGAAAAGTGCGCCTAAAACACTATTTCGGCAGAGTATGGTTTCGATTTTCGATTCTCATCAGAAAAGACGAATTACCTACTTACTACTCGGTACTCGTTGTACCTGCACCCTGCACTAAATATAATCATTTTCGCATTATTCACAATTTGTTAATTCTAAGTTATGTAGGCCTACGTAGGTACCCGTACCAGCGATCTTTTTTAATTGTTTTTTCAATGAGTGGGAATAAAATTCGGTCATTATAACATAAGTGCATGCGTCAATTATTGTCATTGGTTTAAAAATCACACCACTGACATTTTTACCTTTAATGACTGTAATCAATCTGTAATACAAGAAAATAATAGACATACATAATAGCTAAATTTTCAAAAAATAATGTTAAATACGTACAAACTAAGTATTGGTCCTGTCTGGGTTTTATAAATCTCTCTATGCATTTATGGGGATGATTAACAGTTAGTTATCATTTGTAACTAACTACACTAAAAAGTTTTGCTCGATCGGGTCATTGGAATGTCATTTCTTCTTCGTTCATCTTATTTTAGTTTGATACTACCAATATAACTACAATATGCTATATACTGCTTTCAAAGCTGTGACAATAGATAAAGCAATAATTTCCTTGAACAAAATAACTTCCACGAAGTCGCCTAAAGCAAACTTTTAAGAGTGTGAAGCATTTTTCTATCACTCAAATAACAATGGCTATGGTGGCTTACGCAACCAGTGCCTATTTGGAGAATTAGATGTGTGCAAACAAGTGCCTGCGAGTTGTGTTTGCACGCGTTCCACAAATACCGTCAAATGTCGCGTGGGGATCGTCGTTTCCGTCTCCAAAAATTGGTAATTTATTACAATCAACATCCAGCGTGTCGCATATTTATACGAGTAGAACAAACAATTACAAGTGCCATTCCGATGAGAGTGGTTTACATCAAGCACCTTTGGTTCCGGCAACGGGCGAGCGAAGTGCGTGATTTCAAAACGTTTTCACGATTTTCTAATTGAATTATGCTATGTTTTAGTTTTTGTGTTTTCTGGACTCGCTTTTGATGCTAACAGAATATAACGAACACAGTAGTTGCTACATTAAAATAATAGATATTGCAAGTTTTTACGATTTTATAGACGGATAAAAGCCTCAATAATAATTGTTTAACATAATCAATAGCTTACTATTTTTTACTGTTATATATATTCGATACATATTTGTATCGATAATTGGGAAGCAATAAGTTGTACAACCCACTACACTATAGTTATTGGATTTTCTTCATACATTTCATTGTAGAGGTGAGTAGAGTACCTATACATTATCGCTTCCAGTTGCGATCAGGTGTGCAATATCGATTCGCACATTACTGCACTGTAGTACACGTGCGGGCTACATATGTAGCCCAGGGTATTGTTGACGACCTCCTTGGTCGAGTGGTTTGTACACCGGTTTTCATGGTGTCGCCATCTCTGAGGTCCCGGGTTCGATCCCCGGTCGGGTCAATTTAGAGAAAAACTGTTTTTCTAAATTGATTTCGGGTCTGGGTGTTTTTTCTAAGTTTATGTATATTTATCCGTTATCTTACCATATAAACGAGTTTCACAAGAATACTCATCTTGGTCTACATAATTGGTGTGAGCGTAAACAAAATTTATTTATTTATTTATTGTATTGTTTATTGCAATAACTTCGTGAAATCATGTGATTTGACTTCGAGTGTCTAGCTAAGCTCCGATTAGTTGTTGCTCGATGCATTCTGCACACACCACAGGTGTGAGCGCTGAGAGCTTGCGGATGTGCAATAAATCAGTAATTAAAGTTGGTGGGCTACATATGTAGCCCGCGCGATCACTGGCGGACCTTTTTAGTTACGTGATATTTTTTTAAACAACGGTCATTATTTCATTTCATTTAATGATTTTTGTATTCTGTATTATTTTAAAACTTACTATTCAGTCATATTTTGTTTATGGTTTGCCAAATATGGATTCCAGTGTTGAGGAAAATGTGATGGCTAGAAGAGGTAGAAGAGGGGTTAGATAAGGATGACTTGATTGAAAGCAAACGGGAAGAGGATTTGAGAGAAGATGAAAATATGATACAGTTTTCTCTCGACACTGATACCGAGCAAGAAGATAATGAGGAAGACAACAGTAGGTTCTCAGTGGTTGAGGATTCCGGGTGAAGCGCGCTTCCACCTTCGGCCTTATTGTCACTTGCCATCAGGTAAGATGAAGGCCAAGCGCTTACCTGTAGTAGAATAAAAAAAATAAAAAAGTAGGTAGTGATCACTATCAGTTTCAGCAACTTATAAGTCACGAAATGAAACCAAGTGGAGGAAACCACATTTTCCTGCGATAAGGGTACGTTCTAATAACGTTATACAAAGGCCACCAGGACCAAAAGGTACATCTTCTAATGCTACTACAGCTCTGCAATGTTTCGAGTTATTTTTTGACCCTGATATCTTTGAATTGTTGGTAAAATATACAAACATTTACATTGATGCTATCAATACTAAATATCAAAGAGAACGTAATGCGAAGCCTACAAATCTTACTGAAATGAGAGCTTTTGTTGGTTTACTTCTAGTCTTAGTTGTCAATAGATCAGGACGTCAAAATCTTAAAGGCTTTTGGAACAACTTTAACTTGCCAGAACCTCCTCAACAAGGAAATATACCAATTCGAGGCAGCGTTGCACGCTGTTTTTTTTGTACCAGAACATGAGATCACAGCACAAGAAAAACTTGTTCCAAATGTTTCAGACGTAGGGTCAGGTGGGCAACAGTGAACCACAAAAAATTCAAAGTTGTGTCATGTACTCAAATTAAAAGTTTTCGTTTTCTTTTTTCATACATACCATTTAGTGTCTAATAGACTTAAGGTTTCTTTACAAAATTAAGCTCAAAAACTAATAGGTTAGACATTACCAAGTGTTTTAAAAAAAATTTGAATTGGTTCACTGTGTACACTCTTTGGTACACACTGATCCATGATGAAGTTCACAGTGAACCACCGTTGGACACAGTGAACCATAACAGAATTAAACGAAGATAAGTTATATTTTAACTGGACTAATTCGGGTAAATCGGTCATCAATCAAAAATGCGTCATTAAAACAAAGTTTTTTCATTCATTCAAGAAGGTTTATTGTCAAGAAAAAACAAAAATAGAATTATAACTTAATCAGGATCCTGATTAAGATTATCCTGATTTAAAGGTATTGCATTAAATTTCTGTAGAACAGTAACATAAAATATAATATTCTAAAAAAATACAATAGATGCAGTTTTTATTAATTGAGATCTATATTATCAACTTATCTATCCTATAACATCAGTCTCAAAGTTGCGTTTGGTGATTTAATTTTGTTGGTTTTTGTCATTTGGTATGCCACTTGACGAACTTCTTTTGCCCCGAGCCCATAAAACATTAAGGCGCATTGTTTAATGTAATCTTTTAACACTAGTTCCTGGTCCTGGAAAAATACTGCATTGACTTCGAAATTAGGAACTAAGTTAGTGTTTTCATCCGACTGGATTTTTTTAGCGTACCTCCGTAGCGTAGGATATGCCAATCATCTTTTATAAGCTGCTGCTTGCACCATATCATCCTTGCTATGCCCCCCAATCTTTCTATTCACTGCCTTAGTTCGACCCATCCTGAAGCAAAAAAAGTTGTATCTATTTAACTAATTTGATGTTGAACTTTGGTACCTACACAATGAACCATCAAGCGGTACACACTGAACCACGGTTCACTGTGTACCCTGTAATACTGAGTCACTGTGTACCACCTACGTTATTTGACATTTGATGTTGAAAAAAGGCAATTGATCAAAGAATATGTTTAAAACATAATAACCATATTATTGCTAGATAGTGACTTTACATGTATATAAAATTCGGCACGAAAAGCTCAGAAAACACGACTTTGAAGAAGAAAAGCAAAACTTACCTATTTTTGACTTTTCGCGCGGGAAAACACAAATCGTCACACCACACGACCGCTTACAACGGGCGCTCGCCCTCAACTGGGGAGTGAGGGAGACGTAACGAAACACGTTGCTACGTGTCGGTTCCATGATCCGGTAACTACTAGTTTTGAATATAATAATACCGATTCTCTGTGTACCACTGGCTCACTGTAGCCCACCTGACCCTATATGTAACGACCATCAAATATTAATTTGTCCTTTAAGATATGAAAATTAATATTTTTTTCTAAAAAATATGTCTAAACTATAAAACCAAAGGTGATGGATCTCGAATAAGTAAAATTAAGGTAATGTCAGAACCAGAAGTCATGTTAAGATTTCTTTATCTTGAGAGAGAAAAAGTTTTTTTTTGTTTAGTTAGTTAATTAAATGTCATTCATAATAAAAAAGGTATTTTATTAAAACAAAAAAACTGATATTCTTTACTACAATGGAATTTTGAATGGGCTACAATTGTAGCCCGCGCGGGCACTCACGAGTACAGCAGGGGCGCGTGAACCGCATTGTTACGAACTCGTGAAATAATTTCACCTATCCGTTTAACCATACCCTGCTGTAAAGCTGTCGTTGTCCGCTACTTCCTACCTGAGACTATTATATTTAAGTTTATCATACCCCCACTATATATTTATTTATATGTATTTATTTATTTTGCTTCTAGACAATAATTAAATACAATTATTGTAACTTCATATCAAATATTTGCACCTCCGATTTTAAAGTTTATAATTCTCTCCATCCGACTGGTTGTCTGGAAGAGATCTTAGAGCGATAAGACCGCCAAATTGTAACTGTATTTTTAATCGTTCTATTGTATTAGGTATTTTTTTATCGCTAATTATTGTTTTTCCTAAGTTCTCTGTAAATCTTTGTGGTGGTAAATCTTTGTGTAAATCATTGGGACTGCATCCTGCCTGATGGTAAGCAGCCGATGCAGTCCAAAATAATGAGAGCGCTCCCCGCCGTGGAATATGCACGATAACGAGCGCACCCATTCATGACGGCCTGCATAAATGCCGTTTCACGCCCCGCTTAAAAGACCCGGGACTGTAGGAGCTGGGAAACACATGTGCCGGCAAAGAATTCCAAAGCCGAATGGTCTTACAGAGGAACGACTTGCCAAATTTTTTGGTACGAGTACTGATAGTCTGTACAGTATGATATAGCGGAGCCGTCCCATAGATGGGAACAATACTCCATAGTCGATCGCACCTGAGTTTTGTACAGCAAACAGCGCTGCTCGGGAGTGAAAAACCGCCTCACCTTATTGAGAATACCCAACTTCCGGGAGGCAGTTAAAATAGCACTCTCGATGTAGCATTTTGAATTCAGTTCCTGGCCGATGTCCATGCCAAGAATGCTGAGGTTCACCGAAATAGGTAACGGAAAGTTCTGAAGAGAGGGAGAAGTAAGGAAGGGAGTTACTTTGGACGAGAATGCACAAACCTGGGTTTTGCTAGCATTAAACTCGACCAGGTTTTTGGATCCCCACTTAGAGACACGATCGAGAGTCAGGTTCACTTTGGCAACCAGTTCTTGCCTTTTCACCATGATATCGGCTTGCTTTGCCGCAGGATGTCCCAAGTACCGCTCATGCACCGTACAGTCATCCGCATAACAATGAATATTGCCCAAGGACAACATATCATAAATATGCAGAAGAAATAGAGTAGGTGAGAGCACAGAACCCTGCGGCACTCCGGCATTGACCTTGTAGAACGCGGAGGAACTACCCTCACAAAGGACACGAATCCTCCGCCCTTCTAGAAAGTCTGCAACCCAGGCGCACAAACGGGGCGGCACACCGAAGGTCGGCAACTTGGAAAGAAGGGAACGATGCCACACTCTATCGAAAGCTTTGGCGATATCAAGGGATGCCAGGGATTCGCCATGCTTGTCCATCGCTTCACCCCACGCGTGAGAAACGTACGCTAGAAGATCACCCGTTGATCGCTTTGGTCTGAACCCATACTGGCGACCATGGAGCAGCGAGTGATCTTCTAGGTAGTGAATGAGCTGGGAATTAATTATCCGCTCAAACACCTTGCACAGCACAGAAGTTACAGCGATGGGTCGATAGTTGGCCGGATCCGAACGATCCCCTTTTTTGGGGATGGGTTGGATGCTCGCCTCCTTCCAAGACACCGGCACAATACCAGTATCGTAAGACTCCCTAAACAATCGTGTCAATACAGGAGACAACTCAGCCGCGCATCTGAGCAGCACAATCGCCGGAACACCATCCGGCCCGCTAGCCTTCCGCACGGCGAGCTACCGCAGCACGGCACGTACGTCACACTGCCTGATACGAATATCAGGCATGATGGCCCCACAATGTGCTATAGTAGGTGGAGCGGCGCCACAATCGTCGACGCGCGAATTGGCCGCGAAAAGTTCAGCCAACAAGTTCGCCTTCTCAAGCGGCTGGTAAGCCAACGAGCCATCTGGATGTTTCAACGGGGGCAGCGAGGGAGAGCAGAAGTTGACCTGCACAGCCTTAGCGAGCCGCCAATAGCTACGGCTACCCACAGGGTGCGAGATCAACTCCCGCCCCACCCTTGCCACTCTTTGTGCATCCGCTCCTGCGAGAGCCCTTTTGTTAGACTTAGAGGCCTTGTTGTAGGCCGCCTTCAAGGGGCTGGTACTAGGGTCATTCAGAGCGCCAGCCCTCGTCCAAGCACGATACGCCGCTTGCTTGCATTGAGCAGCTTTGGCGCATTCGCGATTGAACCAAGGCCGCTGTCTGCCAACGCTGGCAAGATCTGTGAATGGAATATAATATTCCATACCCAACAAGGTCTCATCAGCGATGGCAGAAGCGCACTCCGATGGATCCTTTCCATGAAAGCAGCTCTGGCCCCATGAGACGGATGCAAAGTAATCACGCAATCCGTCCCAATCCGCCGACGAGTAGTGCCACAGACGACGCTTGGTCTCCACCATTTTCGGTGAACCAACGCTGTGCGGTGCTGTGGCAATGACCAAGCAGTGGTCTGACGAGCCTAGAGGTGCAAGCACCGACACTCTATACCCTGCAGGGCGACTCGTCAACAATAAGTCCAACAAGGAGGGCGCGTGACCTACGATATCTGGCATCCTGGTGGGCTGGTCTACCAGTTGCGTCAGGTCTTGCGTCAGAGCGAAGGCATGAGCGACTCTACCAGCGTGATCAGTTTTGGAGGAGCCCAACCATGTTTCATGGTGGGCGTTGAAGTCCCCCAAAACCACCACCTCGTCGTTTGGGAATCGCTCCTGAGCGACATCAGTCACTCGGCCGAGGTGGTCAAAAAGGCTGCTTGTGTTAGCATCTCCTGTGTGGGACCGATAGAGGCACGCAAAGACACGGCAACGGGAGCCGAATTCAATGCGCACCCAAAGGATGGGAAAGGAGGGGTCTTCCAAACAGTGCAGACGACGACAACAAATGTCAGCCCTCACGTACAGACATACTCCGGCTTTCGCGTGGAATTGCTCCTCAAGCTGATAGCCAGGGTACCTTAAATAAGACGTGTCAGCAGGGCGACGAATTTGAGTCTCCGTCAGAAGAAGCAATGCAGGCCGAGCCGTCTCGAGGTGTTGGTGGACGGCGTTGAGGTTAGAATGGAGCCCACGGATGTTAGTTAACTCCATCTCAAACAGCGAATTGGTGGTGGGAGAGGAGGAAGCCGCTGTATTACCTGCATTCTTTTTAGGCACTGTCATTGGAAAAGGGGAAGGAAGGGACGTGAACAAGGAGCCACTACTGTTGCAAAGAAATGAACAAAGCGAGAGTTTTCCGCTTTACCATTGGAAGAGCGTTGCAACCACAGCCGACACGCCGGACGGAAGGGCCCCCATACCCTCCCGGAAGTGGTCGCCGGGTCCCACCATTTCCGGTCACCAACCGGCACGACGATCCACTCCGAAATTATGCGCGACCTGGTGAGGCAGCCTCCCGAGGTGGTTAGCCCCGGTCGGGCCCCTGTACTATGCCGCGGGCGGCCAGCGGCACCACCGTTTCTACAGGTCTCCCTGGCCGGCGTGTCAAGTTTCGTCTCCCGCTCAATAGTTCCACGGCAGAACTCTCTGGTTCACAGTTTGCAACAATAGCTGCTCCCCTGGCTCCGGTAGTGCGGCGCTGTTCCCGGAACGCGACCTGCGACGAGCACAGACCACTTGGCGGGCGTACACTATATCGCACGGTGGTCGATAACCGGGCGAGCTAGGCTCTACCACCAAATGCTCAATTAGCACCACCCAGGGGTCACATGTAGGGTCCCAAGGGTACACACCTACGGATGTGAGCATTGTTAACCCCCAATATCTATCTGTCTATCTACATTACTATATTTACAATATTTTTTTTAGTTGATAATTGATCTTAGACAACAACATAGAACAAGATGACATATTGCGCCAACCCCAAATAATAGTTCAAAGTAGGGCAGGCAAATTGTATTAGGTTTGTTAATCTCTATTATTATGTTTGTACCTATTATATACCAGACCAATCACAGTTCAAAAGTCGGCTTATATGTAGAAAACGGTTTGAATAATAAGCACACAATGTCATAAATGTTTACGGACCATACTGAGTCCAATACAATCAGCATACATTAGCGCTTTTTTACCATTAAAATCCAATTAATGATATCACAAAACAAATACCCTCACGTGTCATGAGAACAGCCTATATTGACTTGAAGTAAACGATTACATAAATTAGACTGGTTTCCGCCATTCAACTTCGCCCGCGTTAAGTTCAGTGTCTTGTCTGTCTTAAGTTCAGTGTCTTACTTAGCGTGAGGTAAGGGCTAAACGATTATTGTGCGTAAGAATTTGAGACCAAATATAATTAAAATAAACCAACAATACAACATACCAATAAAAAGTATTGTCACTTCAACAACGATAATATTTATTTTATTTATTAAATATGTTTAATGCTCATCACTACAACCCGCATTGGTCCAGCGAGGCTGGGGGGTTATTGGTCTTTGAACCACTCTCCGCATGTGCTGTTGTTCATGGTGGCCTGTATCTATCATAGCGGTAGGACGATTATAGACTGATACATATATAATCACGACTATTATCCCCGAAGGGTTAGTCAGAGGATAGGCAATGAGGACAGGAAAACCAATCCTCTAGCATTGTCCACTTTTCACCAAATTTCGACTGCACATGTTCTCAGCGGGACAGGTGGTCAGCCCATCGCCACTCTATGCTGTTAGTATTATGTGCAGTCTTTGGTCCGTTAGTCGCCTTTTACGACACCTAAGGGAAGAGAGGGGGTGGTATTTTTTACCGCTACACGACAAGGTTAGACTGATAATGATATTGAAATGTGCAGTACGTGCCTATGTTGCTATCAGCCCCCCAACTGCAGTAATTGATAACCGTTATCAAACCCAAACCCAACATTAACATGCCAAAAGGCAGTTCCATCCGTTTCTTTGTTTCAGCGTAACTAAGGTAAAAAAAAAATACAATTGCGCATTCATAATATTTGTAGGATGCCTATGAATCACAGCAGTACAGCCTGTACCTGTCTTGAGACTTTTTTTGTAAAATAAACCATGTAATTTTTACCGCAGAAAATACTACGTTAGCTGCTTTACTCCTGAAGTCAATATTTCAAAAAGCCGGATTGTATGGGATGTATCTAAAATTACCTGCCATGTGGTAAGTGTAAGCAATAATATTCTTAGTAGGTACCAGAAAAGTACCCAAAACATTTAAGATTAACGTAAACGTAATAATATTCGTAAATAACATTAGTTAACAACTGCCAGGGCCAAGTAGGTGCTTACTGAAGAAGACCATCAGGAAAAAGGCTTTACAAAAATAGATGGAACGAGTTAGTCGATGCGCCAGCGGGCAACACGCGGTTTAGTCGATTTTATAAATGTAATCGCAAATAGGTATCTATAATAATCATACCGGGTCGGTTTTCATGAACTTGTTAGATATAGATACTAAACAGTATAGCTAGTTTCTTATTCGTACCTACAACTAGAAACGCATAAATTCCTTAAGGTTAGGTGTTAGTGAAAAATTAAAATAACACGTTCTTAGAATTACTTTTTGAAGTAGTAAACAGTAAAATTAAAATATGCGCAAATTATGAAATATTGTTGAGGCTTTATTCTGTGAAATACACCCGATGGAAACACGATTTGATAAAGTTAGCTCGATAGAATAAATTCACAAAGTTGCATATTTTTGTGTCATTTTATATTCTTTTCCAGGTTTTATTCTTAAAATAAGTAAATTTGATATTATGAGTCATTTACCAAAATGAAGTTTATAGATAACTTGAGGAATTATAACCGATCGTTTTTTATTTATTACATCTATCAATTTTTTGAAATATAAAACGTGATTATTCGCGCCGCTTCGCTGCTATACCCGTCCCTTACTGTCGTACCGTCGAGAGAGCGAGAGGGAAGCGCTCGCTATAATATTATACGATGATATAACCATTAGGAAATAATAATTATTCAGCGTTCCGTTCGTCTGAACGGACTAGTCCCGACTAGACTGTCTAGTCTAATGCGCAAGAAATATAAAGGTAACATATTACATAATATTATTGACCTACTAATATGAGTGCAAACACAAATCATAATAATTAAACGAATAAATTAACATTTAAAAAAAGTAAATTAACGGATGCCAAAAAATAAAATGTGTGTCTGTGACGACAAATCGAAATGAAACCTTTATTTTAAAAAAGGTTCTGCACTCCCCTATTTTATTAAGTACATACCTACCTACTCGTCTACACTACATTGCTACCAGTACGCAGATGCATTGTTCCGGTCCGTGTTGAACTGGTGAAGAGAGCTAGTTGACCCATATTACCTACCCAAAAATTATTTTTGGTCTCCAAAGTTTAAAAAAAAATAATATATGCGTAGTTAGGGTTCCATTGACTTAGGAAGAATACTGGAAAAAATCTAGCTCAACTGGAAAATCGGAAAAGCGATGGGTGTTTAAACCCCTCGTAGGCGAATCCACTACTAAGATAAATCTTTTTTAAAATAAAGGTTTCATTTCATGCATGCATGTATTAATGCATTAAAAGGCCAAATGTGTTATGAAACCAACTTTTTTTGAAATAAATATTGAAATGAAATAAAATAAATTAAATATTAATAAGTAATAATAATCTGACTTACACACGCTTTGATGTTCTTTTGTTCATTACTAACAAGCCTCTTACTACTACTCTGCGGTAAGATGGTGGTATTCTAGAGAGTAACGGAGGCTCGTCACCCTTTATGAACTATCTTCCACGCATTGTCAGCAGCAGACATATCAAATTTTGGTGCCATGCTTTTGCCAATGCTAAAGCTCAAGTGGATTATAATATTGGTTATCTTGGATTATAATAGTTCTGATTACATGGCACACTCAGAGCAAATACAAGTTCATGGATGGAGACAGTTGCAGTAGTTGATATCAGCTCAGGTTCAGTGTCCTCGGTTATACTCGCATTTTGATACTCGCACTCTTCGCTAATACAGCCAACATATCTTAACTGTCCAAAGATTATTTGTCTGCAAATACTATAAACGCTAGAGCCCCCAGTTGCGAGCCTGCTGCAACTTCTTTGTCGCCAGATCCCTCGTCTGAGATTTCTGCGATCGCATTTTCTGAAGGAAAAAATTGCTACGCCACCCGTCAATTGATATTCGGCATCAATGTATTCCAGGTCTTTAGAAACTTTTAACGATTATCTATGTGTAAGTCTGAAAAATATGACAGACGTCGATTCCCCTACAGGGCGTTTAAACGGCCATAAACTTTAGAGACGAATATTATTAATTAAAACTCAATGCTAAAGTTTTATTTTCTATTTACGTACTAGGTAGTGGTTATAGATTAATAAAAAATAGGTATTGCAAAATTTTAGAGCAAAATATGAACAGAAACTTATCTTTTCGGAGCCATGGTGCCAGCCAATATTCTCACTTAACTTTGAAACCAAAGAAACAACAAAAATCTATGTTTTTAAATTTTTACTACTCACTTAAACAAAGAAATCTATATTAAAGAAAAAAGTAGATCAAAACACACAAAAACTACATTTAATTGATTGTAGAATTAATATTCTTTTTTTGGGCGTTTATAAGGCCCGTAGGGGAATCTGGGTGGTACTGAGCATAAAGGCGTTATACCTAAGGCTCTTCGCCGACTCTTTTAGGATAGCCTAGAGCTAAGTTAGCCAAACAAGGTCAGTAAAATTTCTGATTTTTTTTTGTCTCTATCGACAGTTAAAAGACAAATCTGATAGCTGTTCCTGTCCCATTAATAGAAATCCTAAGATCACACGTTCATATTATACGGCTGACACGGCGGTAACTACGCCCCTGTCCAATAGACTCTTCGAAATAATTTGTGATCACAAAATTGAAAAAAAAATATGTAAGTAACTACTTACAATATTAAAGAAATGAAAGTAGCGACCAACTTTCGTAATTCTCGTATTCCATAAATGTCCATGACTAGTAAAAACCCAAAATATCAAGGCTGTATTTGTAATAGCTAATCTTAGATACGTTTACGATTATTACGTGTCAATCAAATAAAGCGAAATAAATATGCAAAGGTAGGTATTTGCTACGAAAAGATGTCGTAGTAACTCGGTGATAAACGGTCGGTCGCCTCACTCGCCTCTGAATCGATTCACCCATAATTATAACAACAACTTTACGAATGACGATACATTTAAACTTAATGTTTATTCATAAACAAAGTTTATCTTATGTCTAATAAATAAAATAAAATAAAGTGAAATCAACACAATGTACATCACCTCCACTTTTCAAACTAATAAGTACATATATAAATGCCTAGTTAATCTATGGAAAACGGGGCTGGTTTCACAATTATTTTATTTCTTGTTTACTGTTAGTTTTATTTTAAGAAACCCTGTTGTGAAACTGTCTGTTATCCAAATCATCTTCATCATCAGCCTATAAACGTCCCACTGCTGGGCATAGGCCTCCCACGTGGGGATATTGGGCCATAACCCACCACGCTGGCCCAATGCGGGCTGGTGGGTATTAACGACTGCCATCTTACGACAACAACCGGGACCAACGGCTTAACGTGCCTTCCGAAGCGCGGAGGAGCTCGAGATGTTTTTTAAATTTGGTCACCCATCCAGCGACCCGGCATTGCGAAAGTTGCGTAGCTGGCAAGATCGCAAGCCGAACGCACTAGCCGCTGCGCCATCGAGCTCCTCCTGTTATCCAAATAAATGATAAAATAAAGTCCACACGCCTTTGCGTGTTAGTGACGTCAAAAACAAGTAAGTATCTACTCTAATAGAGCGAATATATGGTATGATGGTGTTTAATAAAACTCATATTTATTTGTAGTGGTACAATTAAATAATAATAATATTTTCTAAATAGTTGACAGCAGTGATTAATTTATCGCAAGCTTCTTAAAACATTGCAACCTTTTAAAAACAACATTACTCCGTTATCTCTCTAGAGTTACAACGATCACGAAACACTAGAAAGCTTGAGTAATAGTTTCGGTAGCTAATAAATGAACTCGTCAGCTGCCAAATCGCCTCTCGGATCGATTCAACAATCAATGATTTGATTGATAAAGCATTCCTTATTTCCGTTCACAAAATTTTTAATTACAGTCAAATTCTTCACACTTATACTCCAAATTGAACTCTTTGGCAAAAGAAATGGAAGCCATTCGTGGCAAGCTCGTAATAAACCTAGTTTCAGTTGCTAAATGTTGTTAATTCATATTTTTTTAGAAAACGTTTACGTCATTTTCGCTTACTGGTGGTTGTACTTACTTACCTAAAATGGGCAAGCAATTGGGTGTTTAAGCTCTAGTTGAAACCTAGAATTTTAGTTTCCATTTAAATGATTGCTTAATTTTTATAAACATGAACATTTACGCCCGTAGCACACCTCCGCTGCGAAATACGAGTAGCCAAACCGCTGGATGAATTCCGCTGCGATCAAGTGTAGTTTGAGTAGCGGAACTAAGCGTGTGGAACGATATGCGAGTCAGTTGATTGAGGCAATCGGAGCGAAATGTCGTCGTTATCAGAGTCAGAGGAGAGAGCAATATTAATGTGGACTTTAACTTTGTAATGGCGTAAAACTTGTAGAATTTGGGTGCACGAAATTAATGACAAAAGAAAGAAATTAGGAGAAAATCGGTTTTCATTTTAATTTCTTCCTTTTTTTTGGCTTTATGTCATTCTTTAATGAGCCCAGAGAGTTTTGAAGATTTACATAATCTTTTGAAGCTACACATCACAAATAAAATACAAGGTTTAGGAAGCTATTTCTTCCCTAATAAGTAAATAAAGAAGAGGTCTATTTCTGACCTCTTGAATAAATATTTCTGTAAAATCGACGTCTATTTTATGAAAAAGATGTAGTTTCGCTTTTTATTTTTGTCAACTTCCACAAATACGTGCGAAAACAACGCGGCTCCGCAACAAAATGGCGGCCGGAGCGCGGAGGCGGAAGTGTGGCTGGCGCCGGAGCAGATCGACGGATCCGGGCGGGGAAAGAGAGAGAATTATAGTCAACTCTATGCTTTAGAACAGGCAGTTTCGCTAGTGTTTCGCTTCTCCTACATACGGACAAGATATGGCGAAATTACTGCGGTTCCGCTGTAATGGTTTCGCAGCGGTGTGCTACAGGCTACGAGCGAGCTCTGCATAGTATATGTGGAGCAGTCAAAACTAAGTATATAAAACTTATTTGATATTTATTTAATTTACAGCTTGATTATTGTTTTCAGTTTCTTGCTCCTCCTTTCTTCGTTGTTTTTCTCGCATTAATTCAGCATCTCTATGTTTTTTTTATTATTTCACTATTCAATAGATTCATCTTCACAGCATTCACAAGTTAATTAATTATATTACTTACTTATTTATATCAAGATAAGTACCTCGTAGGTATTTATTACATCAGAGTACAGATTATGTTGTTATTAACGAACAACTTAAAAAGACCGTCATACTTCAGCCATTTAAAAAAATACCTATTTATCCACAAAATATAAACAAAAACCATCCTCAGTTATCGCTCTATATTTTAGTGAACACCGCATAAAAATCCATTGCGTGGTTTAGGCGAATAGTGCCAAGACACAGGAAAACGGCGACTTTACTTTATAATATTTCATGATACTGTGAAAATAATGCGACTTAGTAGTATTAAGGTATCATCTAAGGTGATTTAGGTACATGTTAAATAGTTACCGAATTCAAAACAGCACAAAAACATCGTTTTGAATCGACGTTTCCTCATACAACTATGAAAAGCACTTCTATTAGAAAAGACCCCAAATGTGGTTTATTGTAAAGAAATCTCAATTAAGTTAGTCAGAGATTTCTTGCAACACAAAACATTCGTAAATGTCAGGTAGATAAACTTGAATTTCATATTTCAAATTACAGGCTTTATGTCATAGGTATTGCACGCCTCGACAAGCGTTACATCAGAAAAAAATATTACGAGTTCGTGGCATGCCTAAATGTCTGAAGCAGATAGACTGAGATATCCGCTTGACAGAATGAACTGTTTTCTCTTACCTCATATCTCTGCCCCTGATCTTACAGCCACTGCCAATGATATATATGTTATGTTAACTGGAAATGTAATACTTATCGTGATCTTTATCGTTACATAAGCAATTATCGATTATCCGGTACTAACAGTTTTATGCCAAACCGCACGGAGGTTCAATGTCTACATTTTTTTTTTAATTTAAATGTTTGCAACGGTTTAATGCTTTAAAGTTAGCACCCACCGCACTGACGGATGAAAAATGTTTGTAAGCAAATTACTTTCATTTCTTTGTGCAAATATCTAGATTCATTTGGATTTTTACAGTTTTTTAAAGAAACACACCATTGCTAGCAAGTGTTTTCACGTGAATCACTCTCAAGAAAAAGTAAAAATCCGAACGGCACTAGATATTTGCTCAAAGAAGCGTCAGTTATCTGTTTACAAACATTCTTTTTCGTATTGCACCGTAGCATAGTGCCAAAGCGCCGATATTCGGAAGTCTGGGGTTCAACTCTCAGGTCAGGTAAAGTATGTTTGTAAACGTGTCGCGTAGCGGTGAAAGAATACTACCTCCACCTCTCTTCCCTTGGGTGTCCTAAAAGGCGACTAACGGACTAAAGACTGCACACACATCCAACAGCATAGAGCGGCGATGGGCTCACCTCACCACCTGTCACGCTTTTGGTAAAAAGTGGACTATGTACTGGAGGACTGCTTTTGCTGTCCTCATTGCCTATCTTCTGACTAACCCTTCCGGGATAATAGTCGTGATTAGGTATATATGTGATTACTTGATGCATTGCCCAGATTTGGTAAGTGTATTATAGTGATTAAGTCCACATAGACTTTCTTCGGTAGAGTTACTTTGCCTAAGCGGGAGAGTAACAAGGGGCTTTTTATAGCAGTATTACTTTTTAAGTCATAACATTATAATGCCATAACAGCGGATATCATTAACTTCATTTCGAATAAAATCATTTGGCATACACTCATTTAACAGACATTGAAAACTCGTAATTTTATAAGTCAGATTCATCTGTAGGCATAAATTTTATATCCACAATAATTAAAATGCAGAACCTTCATATCGCAGAAAGTTCACAGTCAGAATCGTCTGTTCGCATACATTTCATACCTTTAAATAATTCTTCATTAAAAGGCAGAACTACCATATCTCAGAAAGTTTACATCAGAATCATCTTTTGGCGTATATTTCATATCTATAGGTAATACGAGTAATTGAAAGACTTAAGTATCTAATACATTTTTTTAATTCATACACCATGCATGCAGCATGCAAGCTAGCATGCAACATGCATGGTTTCTGTCAAAGCTCCGGCGCTGCAGGGCTCCGGCGCCGACGGCGGTCCTACACGAGCTTATCGTCATGGCTTACGCTCACCACCGTATCGTAGGCTTGCCTACGGTAGCGAGCTGCTTCGCGGGCCGTCTCGCCCCTCCGCGCCTATTACGCAGGCTTAAAATTACACTCTAGCGTTGGGCAGACAAGACTACGTGAAGTCGGTTTTTTCGCAATTCGTTTCTGTCACTAACTTTTATAACAGAACTTATTGACATTTTAAGACAATATTTTAATTCAATTTAAGGTTAAAATACTATTCTATAGAAATAGCAATACGCCTATAATGGAATTATTCCAAATGCAATTTCGCCATCTTCATAGTATGCCAAATGAAATTGTACCAAATAATCGTCGCACTAAATAAACGTTATGCTAAACGAAATGCGAAATTCAATTTTGCCAAATATAATTATGCCATTGTTAATTCGGTCATAACTATAAACAAGAATTATATTAAATATTTCGCGATCGCTTTCAAGTAGAAGTACATTGCTTCGCTAGTTTGATCATTTTAAAAATCTTGCAACATATTTGCTGCAATGAGGGTAGCTGTAAATAGTTTGTTTTTTAATTTGCCTATCAAAAAGCAGTTTTAATTTAGTTAGCATACCTAAGTACTTATTTGTTTTGTTGACCTTACCTTACCAAGCGTGTACCGTTATTTACCAATATCATAATTTTGTATCTGAATTTGGCAAATTGCGAAGAAGAGGTAAGTACATTGGAAAAACATAAAAATGCAATACTTTTTTATTCGTATTCATTTTGATTACAGAGGGCCCCGCTAGGAAGACAAAACTTTAAAGCTGAATATCGTCTGCTCTAATTAGAATTTCTGGAATTTAATACATAAATCGGTAGGTACATTTGAGGAAAATTACATCAGTATATTTTTTATATATTTCGAGCGGTATACAGCTGAGGGCCCAGCTGGGAAGATCAGGCATTTTATCGTAATTTCTGTCAAAACGGTTGAGGTACATTGAATTCTGTTGATAAATTCTAGAGGTACATTGAGCATCTGAAGCGTTGTCACTAGTTTTACGTGCCTAGATCGGGGGGCCGTGCTAGGTAGGAATAGCTCAGCAGTGGGCCTTTTATTTTACTAGTATGTGAAGAAATCTAAATATACTTAATAAATTATGGTAGGTATCTAAATACTTAGATACTTATCAATAATGACTTGTAAGCTCACCAGCATTCTTTAGAATGTACTTCTACCTACTACAAAATGTCAAATTTCTTTATTATATTTTGATATGTCACTAGACTAAGTAGGTACATTGAAAGCATCTATATCGATTGGAGAAAATTGACATTTTTTCATTGTTTGATCTGCACAGGCATGTATGTGTAGGTACTTACCTACCAACTTCCATGAGAATATTAAAAGATGCGATTTCCGCATTAGATCACTCAACCCAAGCGTAATTCGAAACAAAAACAATTGGATTTGCCTTCTCACAATCACAACCAGGTAAGTAATTGAATCCACCCGTCCATAACCTAACATCATTTTCTACTTAGACAAATGAGTTGTTGTGTAAGTTCCCAAAACAATGTACCTTTACAAATATGGGTAAAAGTAGAGACTGTAGATACAGTCATAGTTAGCGAATAGACGTGGATAGTAGGTAATACATATATTTATATTTATAGAAAAAAAAACTTGTCCTATCCAAGGAGCGGGAGATTAGAGTAACGACTGAACTGGAAATTTGGGACATGTTTTATAAACCAAGTATGTAGGTGAGTATGTAAGACCAGTAGGTTTTTGTACATGATACACTTCAGTGTCTTTATACTAAGGCAAAATTTTATGAAGAATGTTTGTAAACAAATAATTGACAATTCTTTGTGCAAATATCGAGTGTATCACTAGGATTTTTACTTTTTCTTCATATAGATACACCAAAAAACCATTATCAATTTTATCTTCCTTTAAAAAACACTAAAAATCCGAGTGACACAAAATAGGTAAAAGTAGTAGTACAAAGAAATGTCAATAATTTCTTTAGAAAAACAGTCTTCATCGTATTTTTACATAAGTACTTAGTATAGATTCTGCTACTTTAAAACGTCTTTTATTGTGTCAAATCATAGTCTAAATTAGGCACAGGTAGGTACTTAAAGTGAGTCTCCGCCTCCGATAATAATAGCCACCATCCGTGTCTGTCCTCCTGCGCCACCTCTTGGCAAACATCCGCAATATATCGAAAAATCTAACTAACACTAACTACTTATCATCTAACACATGAGTTGCGATTAATTTTGACAAGCTCCGTTGCCAAGTGGTCAGCACGCCATTTCTGTGGTCCTTGGTTCAATTCCCGGTCGGATCAATTTAGACATAACAGTTCTACATTGTTCATTAAAAAAACAAGTTTCAATAGAAAATAGAAATGTTATAAAGTGATTGATACTTTATTACTTTTACCCGTGTCGCGTAGAGGTGAAAAAATACCACCACCCCCTCTTTTCCCTTGGGTGTAGTAAAAGGCGACTAACGGACTAAAGACTGCACATACATCCAACAGCATAGAGTGGCGATGGGCTCACCACCTGTCACACTGAGCACATGTGCAGTCGCTATTTGGTGAAAAGTGGACTATGGTAGAGGACTGCTTTTACGGTCCTCATTGTCTCTGACTAACCCTTCGGGGATATAGTCGTGATTTATTGTATGTAGGTACAATGTATACTTTTTAAAAGTAGGTCAGTAAGATTTCACTTTGGAGCTACTCGCAGACCTCACTTGCATGGGAGGGAGATTCTGTCCCTAAAGCTAAAGGACACACATAGAATGCTGATGGATGCTGTTGGTACGAATGAAATAATCACCCCGAATAATGTTTAATCTTGAGCAGTGTGGGTAGCGCACACCGCCGCTGGTAATTATCATCATCATCATCAGCTGAAGGACGTCCACTGTTGGACAAAGGTCCACCCCAAGGATCTCCACACGACCGATGTGGTGCTGCTCGCATCCAGCGGCTACCCGTGACATTCACCAGCTACCCTATCGGCTAAAAAATATGAATATGGACATGGGCTTCATTTGACTTTTGAAGCTCATATTTTGTCTTTATAGGGGCATATTATAGGGCATATCCATATTTTTTAGCCGATAGATCCGCAGATCGTTGTCGTTGAAGTTTTTCAATTGTCAACAAAGCAGGGTGTGGGCCAACGAGAAGGACCGATTATTATGTGGCTCAAACATTAGAACTATGAAAAACATTGGTTCATCATTCGTTAGTAGACGGCGCATAATCTGTAGCGTACCTACACTAAACACTACCTACTGAGGTAGTGTTGGCATAAAGCAGTGGCGTAGCTTGCCTTAGACGGGATCTTTATGAAAATTTGTAGGGGTTGGGAGCATTTTCGACTTCTGCTAAATAGGAAAGATAACATAAAACCATGTTCGCACTAGGCGAGTATTTTTGAGGAGTAGCTACATTCTTCGCCAGTTGATGATTATTTTCTAATTATTTTTAATTAATCAAAGTAGCGTAGTAATGTACCTCGACTCTTGACTAAATTAGGTAGGTACTAGTCTAGTGCGAACAAGGCAATCAAATTCCCAATTTTTCAGCTTTCCAGTTAAGAAGCTTTTGAAAATTAGGGCCTTTATGCCTGCTTTACAAAAAGCCAACGTTAACTTGATAACAGAAAATACAATGACGTGACCGTAAAAAATAGAGCAGGGAAAAAGAATAACGTGCTCCATCTTCGTAATTATTACTTATCACTTTTCAACAGCTGAAATCGAGGACAAACGCGCAATCAGTCTTCAATAAAACAAAACTCAGTTATAAATTAAATTGCATACTTAATTTTTTTTATTAAAATTATAACATATTACTCTAAAAAAGACCACACCATGTCAGATTATCAAAGGGTACAAGTTCGAATTCTGAAACTTTTTCCAATATTTTCTTCTAATTAAGTATGATCATACGTTACGGTAAATGTGATTAATTCGAAATTAATTATTAATAATTACCAGTAAGTACCTAACTATTATTAATTACCAAGTTCGCCTGTAAATGTGATAAATTATTCACTTTTACCGGTTATTATTAATAATGTTTGGTAAATGTAATAAATGAGAGTTTTGTTTAGCTAAAAAATGTATTTTGCCAGCAAACAAAGTGAATTGTGCTGCTTCTGGTCGGAAAAAATAACTATGTAATATTTGCACCTCCGATTTTAATTTCTCTCCATCCGACTGGTTGTCTGGAAGAAAACGCTTTATAGCGATAAGACCGCCAAATTGTAACTGTATATGGTGCTTGTTTTTATGTGTTGTATTATTGTAATGTATAATGTATTTAACTGTTGCAATAAAAGTATTACTTAACTAAATTTTTTTTATTCATATAGAGTGTCCCAAGAAATAAGGTCAAATTAACGGAGGCCCAGAGGTAGAGGAGAGCAGCCCTAGTGGAATCCAAATCACCCCCATTTATGTTCCGCGATTCAATAGTTTTTAATCTATGAATTTTTAAATACTTACGTATCTCTCGACGTTCGCTCTAGTGTAGGCTCCGATTTCACGAAAAAGTGCGATCCCCTTATATCTCAGAGAGATAAAAAGATTATTGATATTTAAAAAAAAGGTCGAAATACGCGTATTTACGAGAACTGTAAGGTGCAAAAAGAATTATACGAGAAAGTCAAAAACAAAAAAAATATGGCCGAAATAGCTAAAAAAAAAAAATTTTTTTTCCGAATTTTTGATTTTGGTGTTCGATATTTTGGTAACGGAGAAAGATATCAAAAATTTGAGAAAAGCTCCTCTGGACAATTTAGTCAGTTACAATTTGAGCCTAAAACAAAGACGATCCGGTTAAGAGTTTGCCCTGTAGCCTAACCTTTTTAAAAAAAGTCAAAAAGTCAGAACAACATTTCTCACATGACATTTATGACTTCATGTTTCGCAGAGTTCGTCGGTGTTTGTTGTGAAATACTTATGTTAATCTAAGAATAAAATAATTGTCATTCAACGTTGTCGTTTTATTTTGTAACCTTTTCCTTATCCCGACTTTCTCGATTCTCGACAATATTGTTTCGAATTCCGTAGATTCATTTCCAATGTGCTCGATAGTCGTGTAAGGCGGGAAATCTGTGTATTTTTGGTTACTGTGACTCTAATAAGTAGATAAGGAAAGATTTTTTTTTTATATGGACCTGTAATATGAGGCTTATTTTCAGGTCACTTTAACTGAAAATGTTTTCAAGCTAAGTTTTTCAAATACTCATAGTTCGTAAACTATTGAAATCTCGGAACATAAACGGGGAGTGATTTAGATTCCCCTAGGACTGCTCTACCTTTGGGCTTCTGCTTGACCTAATTTTTGGGACACGTATACGTGTCCCATAGAGATAGAATACTTCTAATAGATATTCTATAGAATATGTAACATCGACTGTATGTAGGTAATAAATAAAATTACTTTCTACGCTCACACTCAAGATTCTTGTGAAAATTGTTAACTATAGATAACGGATAAACATAGAAATCACGCAGACACGAAATCAATTTAGAAAAACAGTTGTTCTAAATCGACCCGACCGGGAATTAAACTCGGGACCTCAGAGATGACGCGACGCTAGAATCGACGTGTTCGACCGCAGAGGTCGTCGTATGTGGTATTGTTGTTGAGAAAACCAAAGCTGTTTATTAAGGAGGGTTAGGAGGTCAGCGAAAATTCCGGGTGTTGCGCGGTGCGGGGTCCGCGGTATTTCGTGAGCGCCATTAAATTTTTTATCAAAAAGCTAATAAAAATGTTTAGTTTTTTGGTAATCCAAAACAGTCACGAAATCGAAAAGGTAAATACCTATGTGTTTATGATTTTATAGAAATTATTATTGTAAAAGACGGTTGCATTTATATGAAATTTTAGAGGTAACTTTAGGATTTTTTTCTATAAAGCAAAATGTTTTCAATCGTGTTTTGGGAACAGTCTTCCCATCACACATACGTTCTGTAATACATGAATTGAACATTTTATTGCAAAATATCAAAAATATTTTGATTAACAGCTAATAGAAAACAGCCAATTTTCCGTTTTCACCACCTAACCCCCCTTAAACCAGTAACTGTAACTTTTATATTTTTTAGCGTTTTATTAACGCCTAAATATACTTAAGTTAAATTTTAAACACTGAAAAACTGAAGCAATGTTGACTAAAAACATAAGCATCAAGCACTGACAAATTTCGACGGTTGAAAGCCAGATCTCGGTAGCGAAGTGGTTAAAGCAGCCGCCCGGAATGCGGAAGGTGCATGGTTTGATTCCCGCCTGAGGTTGTCGTCTTTTTCAGTGTTTAAAATTTTTATATTTTTATCAAATTAACACCTTATAACCACAGTTGGGAACTGAAGAGACGATAAATAGTAAGTATTGGTATACACTTGCACAGCTTTCAAAGACAAAGTCAAAAACTCTTCACTCGAATCATTTTTTTTAAAAGAGCTTATGGGTAAGTGTATCAACCTTTTTTCGAAGTTTATTTTGAACTTAAAAATTATGTAGTTTAAGACATAATTTTTAACTTACTGCGTAATCAAATTAAAATGAGGTTCATAATTGGCTGAAAACAAAGTGTTTTACGCAATATTATCCATTAAATCATTCGTTTTTAAGATCTACTACTACTAAGGTTTTTGCACAAAAGATCCCAATGGGTCGACGTGCTACTGCGAGAGGGAGACCTCTGCAGGACCCACTAAGATAAGAAAATAAGAAGGTCTACTATATAGTGCTATGGTAGACACACTTCCCCAACAAAGTAAGGCAAGTGTGTACAATAGACAGTTATTATTTATTCAAAAATGCAAAGTTTCTTCTACTAAATCGTGGGATCCAATCATTTGACGACTATATTACCTACTTAATATACTTTGTGAGAATAGTTTAAGGGAGCAAAAGTTATGAGGTGAGTGTGTGTGTGTAGGGAAAAAAATGTCTTTTATCCTTACATTGGGCAGGGATAAAAAACATTTTTAAGTAAAAATCTTAATTCGGTAATTGAATGCTTAATACTTGTACTTGAAGAAGAAGATTTCATACTATGACAACAATCATGAAAATACACCGAAATACGGAGATGGAGGCCAATGAATGTTAAAAGTTTCAATAGTACCTAACACTTATCAACATCACTAGGATATTATAAATAGTTTAAGTGCATGAAGATTTTACTTTAGGGTGAGGTAGTATTCATTAATACGAACAACTTTACTATGTAGCTAACAATAAAATCGCGAAAAACAAAACAGCTGTTAAATACAAGTTCATCAATTGAGTATTGGTACTTTTTTATGGAAGATCTATTTTTTTCCGCGGTTTTGCTGTCGGCTACGTAATAGACATACGTTCTAATTATTTAAAACAGAATAAGTGAGAAAAAGAGGTATAATCACCGAATTAATAATCGTGTTTATCTTAAGCAATAAGCAATTAGAAATTACCTATCACTAATTTCAAACAAAATGTTTGTAACCCCTGGTTTGAGGCAAGTGTAACATATAGGTAGATACACTTGCCTCATGCAAAGTAGGCACTCTTCCCCAGCCATTTAATTTTGAGGCAAGTATATTTTTTTAGTGGACATAATTCTCTTTTTATCAAGGATTCCAACGAAATTACAAGAGTAATAATAAGTTTGGTTAGTATAAAAACTACTTATTGACACAAAATTTTACAAATTCTTTAAAATCACCAACATTTTTATCGTTTGAAAAAAGCATGTTAACTCGAGTTCGTCTTAAAAAATGTGTCAGAGTTTAAAGTGGCGACAGCTTCAAAAGTGTTTGTCAATGCCATCCTCAGAATAATAACAGAACTAATTATTATTCTATGATGCCATCTAAGTAAATTGAATAAACTGAAATTTGTTTTAATCACAACAACAGATTTCGCTGCCAAAAAAAACTCAAATAGTTTTCGAAATTTAAAGGGCATCCACACTTGCCCCCTAGCTACACTTCCCCACACTGACCTTACATAGGTATTGAACATTTTAGTGCGAAATATCTAAAACATTTTGATTAACAGCTGATAGAAAACAGTCCATTTTTCCGTTTTCACCACCTAACCCCACTTAATTTTTTTTTCTCTTTATTTTGGCACATAACAGTCATTACATACAATAATAACACAACTAAATTACTTAAGTTATAGACAACGAGTGCCCAAAGTTACTAAGTAAGAAACCAGTAACTGTAACTTTTATATTTTTATCAAATTAACACCATAACCGTGAAACTCACGGTTGAGAACTGAAGAGATAAATAGTATCTAAGTATTGGTACACTTGCACTGCTTTCAAAGTCAAAGTCAAAAACTTTTACTCGAATTAAAGAGCTTTTGAATCGTCCAAACACCTTTAGTAATCACTAGTAATCTAATCAGTAGTCAAGTATGTCTTTTATCTCTTTTGTCTTTTGATATTAAGTAGGTACCTAGAGTACCTACAGCTAGGTATTTGAGTTTTTCTTTTCACCTTTATTTAGCTAATATTTAACTGAGATGAGAAATCAATCAAATTTATTTAAAATTTACGTATTGCTTTGTTTATCCCGTAAACATTACAACATTTTGTGGGTAATCAAGTAGGTAATCACAGAATCGCAGGAAAAATAACGACCAAATACTTACTTAATAGTTTAAAAACAATTGTAAGTTAAACAAGTTGTAGGATGAACACGTCTTAACTACATAATTTTATCAATACACATCCACATATTTATCTGCTTTTTATTTCCTTCTAGATCTTCCTATAAGGTGTTATCGCACATACAATAAATAAACAAATAAAATGCAATTTAGGGTATTGGACATAAAGTAAATTAATTTTTCACATAAAAAAAATGTTGTCGTCGAAAGATGGCAGTCGTTAAAACCTGCATTGGTCCAGCGTGGTGGGCTATGGCCCAACCTCCCCATGGGATGTTGTCCAAGTGGGATAGGCTGTGCCCAGCAGTGGGGCTACTTATTAAAGGCTGATGATATGGTTTGATTTGAAATTTTTAAAAGAAGCAAAGTAGTCAAAATACCAATTCCATTGTTAAAAAAGAAATATCCACAACGGGGTCAGAAGATCCTTTTTACAGATAAAGGGGTTGCTAATTTTATTATTTTTAAGTTAACTAACCAGCCAGAGTAATATTAAAAAAAATCGTACTAAGAAAAGTCTATCTAACCTATTTTTAACGTCAAGTGTAACAACTAATAAAACAAAAAAGAACTTACGTTTGAAATGTTCGCGCGTAACTTAAAGCCGCGATGGGGCGAAGCGTTCGGTCCGGCGCGCGGGCGCAGAATGTGAGAAACTTGGTGAACCACCAGTCCAGCGGCCAGCGCTACAGCCTCGGCCTAGGGCCTATTACGAAAACCGGACTTGCTAACTTTATTAGTTGACGTCTCTATCTTCTGATAGAGGACTCACCACCCGTAGCACAGAATGTAGAATATAGGATCGTAGTCCCAAAACCCGCGTCGTGACGACGCAGAGTGTAACGATTGTATGGAGAAAAGGGCGAAATTAATATAACAAGAAATATTTAAAAAATGGCTGCTTTTTATTTTTGTTAGTCACAGCCCAGTATTTCATTATCTTTATAAAAAAGTAGGTTAACATTTTATTATTAATATTTTTTCATGAAAAAATAAACAAAATAACAAAAATTACTCCGAATAAGACGTACAGAGGGGGGACGTACGTACTCTTGAACGCAAACTCAATCTCAATACAATTCCAATGCGATTAATATGTATCGATATTGGGATAAGTAAAGATAATTCGACATCTCGATAATAATTTGTTCAATCAATTTCCACGCAATTTATCATAAATCATAAATATTTATTGCACTTTCGTGTGGGTAGTTACAATAGCTGTTATAAAAAGCAATTTCGGTCCTTACACGAACCCGGTTAGGGCATGGCATCATTCATTTTTAAATAATTAAACTTAAAACATATTAATTAAAAAAGATTACAATAAATTAAAATAAGTAAATTAATAGAAAATGCAATTAAATAAAATTCAATTTAATCATTAAAACTTTCCTGTAGAGTGTAATAACATTTAGAAATAAGCGTTGTCTTCAATTTGTTTTTGAATTTATTTTAACGACAATGGTAATTTATTGTATATTTTTACACACATTGCAAAGGGGCTAGCATGTACAAATTTTAAATTAGATCTTGGAAGAGCCAGTCTGCTGTCCGAGCGCAAATTTAGAGGGCGTGAGTAAATAGGGAAATCACTTAAATTATTTTTAACATACACACATACCTCCAGGATGTAAACGCATATGACCGTGAAAATCTTATATTGAACGAAGTAAGGCCTACAGCTGTCTAAGTTATCTATGTTTGCTATTATTCTTATACACCTTTTCTGCAAAGTAATTATGGATACTATAGCCGTTGAATTGCCTCACAGGATAATACCGTACTGAAGCCAGGCGTGTGCATAGCCGTAATAAGCACTGATGGCTGTTTCCGCATCCGTGGTTCTTTTTAGCTCGTTAAGGGCATTAATTCCAATGTGGCGCTATTGTCGCTTACAAAAGTGCCATTTGACATTTTTTAGATTTGTGATTGGAAATTGATTAATGCAATTGTGTTTCAAGAGTAAGCCTACTGACGTCTTCAGGAAGACTCAAGGTCTGTTTTAGCCACGCATCATTTTCCTTTTGGAATTCTTCACGTTTACGTGAATTTTCTTTCTATTTAGAACCAATGAATAAAATTCCGATAATTTTGATATTTTTGGCAAATATTGTCTGGGAATTAATTTATAAGCAAAAGCCCATGTATTTTATTCGCTACTACAAAGAGTTTTTTCTTGTTTATGACACAGAAGCCTTTCAAAAAGATCTTCATTTTAATTTTAATAAGTTTCTATCCTAATCCTAAAAAATGCAAATAATAGGTATCAAATCTGCAAGTTTCCGTAAGAAAAAATATTGTCAAAATACAATAGACACACAACTGAACACGAAATAATAACATTCCCAGAGATGGTTTTGGATGTATTTTTGAAAACTATCGTCAAGTTCTAAATTTCTTTTAATTTAGTACCTACCTATCTAAGTTAATATCGTCCCTACATAACTCCTAAATCAAAATATTATATTTTTGTATATGACTTACAATCAGATATTATGTCCTCCATAACAATATTCAAAACTTATAATAACACAGCTTATTATATAAACTCCATTATTATTAATCGTTGGATGCACTTAGTAACGTAGCGAATGACGAGATAATTACACGACAGACTTCACGAGTGAGAACTTATTAACCAGAATGATGATATCTAATTATTTTATGTTAATTAAAGAGGATAACTATCTATCTCAACTTACCTTTATTTCAAATCTACCTCCCTTCCTTTCGATATTTTTATTTTTGGGTATTGGTGCTGCCATACTGTGGTTTAAAAATGTTTACAAATGTTAGTAAACATTTGTTAGGAAACATACGATCACAATGTTAGAAAAAGTTTTCATGTTAGGTAATATTAGTAAACATTTCTAAACAAAGTTGTTAGTTAACAAATTGTAACAAAATAAAACATTTGTTATCATTTGTTTGTAAACATTATATCCAGGCCACAGCAGGGTATGTGGAGAATGCGGGGCCCGGCGCGGCGTGCTCCGCGCCGTGTGCAGTCTACTGTAATTGTCTGTACTGTAATGGATATAATCTTTGGCACTATACTTTTGTCTAGCTCTTAGTGTATGGGCATAGACTCCGCATACGAGGGTAACGTCACTCATACTACATATGCAATCCATTGCATATGTAAGTGACACGCCCCCAAACCTAGATTCAGTCATAGTTTGACAGCGACGCGGCACGCTAAAATTCAAAAATCTATTAATAATATAAATATGCCGTATTGCGCTGTTAAATTGTGTGTAAAGTGAAGCAAAACTTCTAGCTTACAAAAAGATAATATTTTATTTCATCGGTAAGTAACTACAATTTTATGACGTAAAAGGATAAATTTTAAATTGGTGTAAAAATTCAATTATAAATTAAGAAAAATGCACGCGTTGATGTCTTTTAAAAAAGTCCCTTTCATTCTGTTATAAATGCATAAAGCACTATCTCCCTCTGTTTTGGTGAGTGTTGCCCAAGTTAGAACCTACAACTTGACGATAAATTTGTTACAAATATCGATAATTTTTTTTAAGTTTAGAACTTTGTTACTATTATGACATTATTCGGTTATGAGAACGAAATCAAATTCGCTGGTGTATTTTGGTAAATTCAAAAATAACAATAAGAAGCTTTCACGTAAAATGTAATGTTGACTTTAGCAATTTCTAGCAAAATATCATTTCTATACCTCGAGTTTTCGTAACCAAACGGAAGGTTTAGTGTATATGTACTAAAAATAAAGTTTTTTAGGTTGTTATTGGCATTGTATAATCAGTTTTAGTTGGTTTAAAATTATTATTATCTTTTTATCAAAATATTCAATGCTGACTTTTTGTTTTAACTTCTTTATTTTAATTTATTATTTAAAGATAACTAACTTTTGTTGTAAAATGTTTCCAAAATGCCCAAACTTGAAAATAAAATGGATAGAAGCTACAAGCAAATATAGCATTATATGCTCACGATATTTTGCCGCGGATAGCTATCAACTAATGAAAAAGCGGCGACTGTTGTTTAGTAATGCTGAACCCACGCTTATGCTTCCAACTGTGGTGAGTAATTATGTTCAATTTGCTTAGTAACTAACTATGAAGTACTTACCTACTACCTACAATTTAAATATGCATTTCAATATAATGCGACTAGGTGAATATTCATATTAACCTATTTTAATGTTTTAGGGTTCTTCATTAGGTGAATTTGCTTCAGCCACAACTTCATATTGTTCACCAGTGAGGCCAGTTACCACCTTATAGCATAGACTATCGATGATATCTTCTTTGTCACTTAAAGTACCAGCCTATAAAGATCTAATCTAATCTAACTTCTATTTTTTTTGATACGTTTAAAACTTTAATTATACTTGTTGTTGCAGGATTTTATTCAAAATTATCAAGAAATACCAACGACTTCAGATATGCATATCTCCGATAGCTTTCTCTCCAATAATAAAACTATAACACGTCAAGCAATTAACCAACCAAGTACAAATACCGATTTGTTAGAGATATGTTTTACATTTAGCAGTCCAAGATACAAGCATCTTAACCGTTAAACTTATCCGTCTGATAAAATATTACGCGACCAATCTAAAAATGTCTTGTAAAACAATGAATGACATGATATTATGACAAAACATTTTTAAAATGGTTGTATTAACTCTACCCACCAAATAAGTTTTGCCTGACCTTTGAAAAACCGGCCATTACATATTTATTTTTTTAAACTACTCCGAAACTGATTATGGCAAACAGATTGATTGACAAAATATAATACCTATCTTAACTTGAGTTTTGATATAAAAGTTAGTACCTATTAAATAAGAAGAATTGTTTTATTAACTTATTAACACCGTTATATTAATCATCAAGTACGAAAAAAGTCCATCGATATCAATATCGACTTTTACCACATTACTATTTCGAATACATTTGATAATGGTGTGTTACGTGTCACTAGTTTGACCTTTAAATATCCAATCACAGCCAGAGTTACACCCCCGCACCCCGCTGAATTTTTACGATTGCATCTTTTAGTAAAACTCGCTGAAAGCGACGTCTATGGGATAAGTGGTCTGTGTGTATGGGGCATCCAGATATTGCGCATTTTCTTTTTTTTAAACAAAAAATAAAAGCTAATCCAATGAGCAAATCTTTTTCCATTTTCGTGTAGATGCGTCGGAACGTAAATCCAAACGACGAGCGAGCCAATTTTTCAAATGTTATAAATGTTTGTAAACATTTTCCATCGATGTAGGAGCACTAACAACATTTAACAATCCCTAACAGAATGTAACAATGCCTAACATTTGTTAGTAAATGTATTAGTGTTAGAAAATGTTTGTAAACATTTTCTAACAGCGGTGTGACAGCACCTTTTGGGACGTGACACTGTGCGACGACGCTCGGCATTACACCTTTATTTTTGAATTAGTACAATCATGGGACCAACTCAAAAATCATAAAAAAATAACACTTTTCCATACGTTTTGATCTAGTTAAGTGTACTTATCATAATGTAATTAACATAATGTAAGAAAACAGTTGTTCTACAACTGTTTTTTTCATGGTTTTGGAGTTGGAGGGTCCCATAGTTAAAGTTGTGCATTGATGATCAGAAAATATCCTTTTCACTCCTCTTAGCAAGTAGTCGCTATTTGGTGAAAAGTGGACTATGGACCTCATTGCCTAGTCTCTGGCTAACCCTTCGGGGATAATAGTGAATTATGTATTTATTCACTTGCCAAAATTAAGCAATGCTTGATACCTACATAACTATATACATCAGTTGGAGTGGGTCTCATTCACCCTCGACTACAAATCTAGTGATAACTGTTACAATAGTCGAAGTCAGAATAACTGCCAAAAAACCAGCCTTGATATAAAATAATCCGCATCCAAATCGGATCACACGTTTATGAGCTACTACGGTGCCAAAGACAGCAGACACGACACCAACCTCAGGACCCCCCTTTTTTGGCCACCCTTGGTTTACTGTTATTAAATATGTGTATTATTTAAGGTCGTCGTCTATTAGTCAATTCCATAGTTATTCCAATCTCAATTCCTTTGGTAAAAATATAATATTTTACCATTCACTGTGCTTTGCTTAAGTTTGCTATCAAAAATGACTTTCTAGTGTAATAGTTTGTCGCAAATAACAATTACACTCCTTGTTATTATTCTGAGTTACACTCTATTACTATTTCCAGTTTCCGGTACTATTTATTGAGATAGAAATGAGAGCCATTGCTGATTCTGTTTTCGCGCAACGAGGTGAGTACGCCAGGCGTGGAACCTACGTCGGCTTCCTCACCAAACTATGTCTAAAACTGTTTAAAACTATAGGGATACTATTTCTTTCCTTTGGGCACTATTTGGTACTATTTGGGTACTTACAGTTTTTTGGCATTCTTGAAATAACAGAATTTCATGGTGAGGAAGCCAGGCGTAGGTAGGTACACAATATATCATGAATAAAGACTCTACTTATTACTGTTTACATAAATCAACAACTTTTTTGAGATATTTATTTAAAGTTTATGGTAAAATTAGTAATCATTTGAATCTATGGACAACACACACAGCTAGACCACGCCCACACAGTCCACGCGTCAGCAAGAAAGAACTGCAGTCTGCACATGTGCTACGGTGGTGAGCCTTTAGCCCGTTAGTCGCTTTTACGACACCCAAGGGAGGAGAGGGGTTGGTAGTATTATTTTGATGAGCCCATCGCCGCTCTATGCTGTTGGATGTATGTGCAATATTTAGTCCGTTAGTCGGCTTTTACGACACCGAAGAGGAGGGAGGGGTTGGTAGTATTATTTTGATGAGCCCATCGCCGCTCTATGCTGTTATATTATTATATTATTTTCTCGCAATCGTAGTGAGAAGTAGAGGGTAACACACGGCGCTAAAAACTCAATAAAACTCGGTTTCTATTTACTCCCTACGCTAAAGCTTGTGAGTAAAACTACCTCGTATAATGGTTCATTTTAGCTCCTTTTTTTATCTACTATTTATTGTCTGGTAGATGGTGTGAAAAGTAGAGTATTCTTCTCGGGGATAAAGGTGCCTTCGTCATGGGCGACCTTGAATTCCACGCTAATTCTTGTCTCTTCAGGAGTTAACGCTAGAATCCTTCGTTTATTACCCTGGTTTTGCTCAGAATACAATACGGCGCCCGCTACCACTAAGTACTTTATCCCCTTGGTGCATATATAATCTACTATTAACTGTTCTGTGGAATTAAGCCATAATATAACTTGTTACTCAATCTACAGCGATTTTCTTTTTTCTTTGCCATGAGAGTTTAACACTCAAAAAATAAATTTTAAAAAGAGCCTGAATCCTGCATAAACTAGGTACTTTGTATTATTTTTAGCCGAAAAAAGGCAGTAATTTTTTGAGAAACTTCAACGGGAATAAAAAAGCAGCCACTTCATTATGGATAAGTTTATTTCCACTGATACTAGATACATACATAGCGTTCAAGTTTAACAAGTTTTATTCTATTGCATATGAATAGGAGGAAAGGTTCCTGCTTTACGGAACCCTAAACATACTAAACATTAAGTAGATTACGAGAACGTTTTGATTAATTGTTGTTGATCATTATTGTGTATCGTAGAAAAATTGCCACATTAAACACAAAACAAAATTAATGAGGACAAAACAGGGACAAAACAACAGTAATGAAAATAACATAATATAAAATTTAAATAAACACCATAACATCCCAAGAGTTTTTTTTTATTAATAAATAAATAACTCCTCATAAACCAATAAATTACATCGATTCTTGTACTTAAATATTTAATTATACTTATCTAACACATAAAGCCCCGAATTGTTCGAAAAAAAAGTATAACATTCGATAACACTATTGGTGATTTGTCATTGCGCAATGTTAGTTATGTACCTATGAAAAGTGCACAATTTCTTGTCTCAGTACCACGGAGCAAATATAAAGAGGAGGTAGCATGTGCGCCCGCCGTGGATAATTTGAATATAAGTATTAAGTATAAGTGAATATTCGTAATAACTAATAAGTTACAAATATTCATTTGTATTGTTACTGGGCAACAACGTGCTTCATAATCAAGTATAGGGGAGTTCCTTGTACCTGGGGACGCCTTGTACTACCTCAGGACAACCGTATTTACTAAATATTGACGCGCGAAAGTACACGTAGCGCCATCTAGTATCTCCTCTAGTGTACCAATTCATAGGCACGCACACAGCAGTGATGCCAGATTGGGGGGAATCCCCCCAAAATGGGTGGTATTTCATAGTTACGGGGGGAAAATTAGAGGGTAAATATTTTTGGGGGATAATTGGAGAAAAAAATGGGTTTGGAGGGAATTGGGGGATTTTTATGATTAAAACTAGATACAATCTAAGAAAATCCGTCCTAAAAAAATAACAACGCGGACGCGACCAACCCAATAATTTGCGCACGCACACACACAAAATCACAATGTTTGCAGCGCTCCCCCCCCCCCCCCCCCTCCAGTAATAAACAAACAGAATAAAATTATTCCGCAGTTTTACAGATTGACAGAAATAGAATTTGCAGATGCAACTTCGTTAACTGAAGCACCTGACAGCTGATGGCCTCAACACAGACAAACTTCTGGGTATACGTGTTGATGGTACTAATGTCATGGTTGGTGAACTCTTTTCCTTTAAGTATTTTGAAGGAAGGAAATCCTGAACTGATAACCATAAAGTGCGTTTGTCATTCATTGCATTTGGCAGCTGAATATGCATTCAAAATGCTTTCGCGGTTTTTGGATTTTCTTATTAAAGAATCACAACTGGTTTGCAAACAGTATGAAAAGACAGCTTGATTACAAGCAAACATACGTGTTATTTTATGATGAATAAACTCGGTCAAAATTAAACAAATTAGCTGGCACCAGTAGGTTATCCAGATACGAGGCTCTCGTTAAAATTTTAGAGCAATGGGATGGCCCATTGCTCATTGCTCTGCATGAAAAATATATTTGGACATAGCGTAGTCTAGAGAACGCTGTTACACTGCGGACCAGTTGAGCGCAATGCTCAAAAATAAGATAACTTTATTACACATGACTTTTCTTGGTAGGTACTTATCTTGAACCTATCACCATGGCAAATAAAATATTTCAAGCGACTGATGTAGACCCCTTAAATTGTTTGAAAAAATTAATACTTGGTTAATTATTGACTTATTTAACAATATTAACACTTTATCAAACACGTCAAACCCAATAATGAGAACAAAGTGCTCCTTATATTCTGGATTACCATGAGAGTCACCCCTCTATTAATCTAAAATTATTGACTTGGCCAAGTAGAACGGTATTGTTATGTTAACATTCCCGCCCCATACCAGTCATAATTTCAACCCCTAGATAGCAGTGTTTGGTCCTCTCATCATCTCATATTCCAACAAAGCGTGTAATGATTGGCTTTTGCAACATCCTGGAAGTCCACTTACGATATACCATGTCGCTGATATCGCTGGTCGCTGAGCGCTTTCAATATCATATTTCATAGTTACGGGGGGAAAATTAGAGGGTAAATATTTTTGGGGGATAATTGGAGAAAAAAATGGGTTTGGAGGGAATTGGGGGATTTTTATGATTAAAACTAGATACAATCTAAGAAAATCCGTCCTAAAAAAATAACAACGCGGACGCGACCAACCCAATAATTTGCGCACGCACACACACAAAATCACAATGTTTGCAGCGCTCCCCCCCCCCCCCCCCTCCAGTAATAAACAAACAGAATAAAATTATTCCGCAGTTTTACAGATTGACAGAAATAGAATTTGCAGATGCAACTTCGTTAACTGAAGCACCTGACAGCTGATGGCCTCAACACAGACAAACTTCTGGGTATACGTGTTGATGGTACTAATGTCATGGTTGGTGAACTCTTTTCCTTTAAGTATTTTGAAGGAAGGAAATCCTGAACTGATAACCATAAAGTGCGTTTGTCATTCATTGCATTTGGCAGCTGAATATGCATTCAAAATGCTTTCGCGGTTTTTGGATTTTCTTATTAAAGAATCACAACTGGTTTGCAAACAGTATGAAAAGACAGCTTGATTACAAGCAAACATACGTGTTATTTTATGATGAATAAACTCGGTCAAAATTAAACAAATTAGCTGGCACCAGTAGGTTATCCAGATACGAGGCTCTCGTTAAAATTTTAGAGCAATGGGATGGCCCATTGCTCATTGCTCTGCATGAAAAATATATTTGGACATAGCGTAGTCTAGAGAACGCTGTTACACTGCGGACCAGTTGAGCGCAATGCTCAAAAATAAGATAACTTTATTACACATGACTTTTCTTGGTAGGTACTTATCTTAAACCTATCACCATGGCAAATAAAATATTTCAAGCGACTGATGTAGACCCCTTAAATTGTTTGAAAAAATTAATACTTGGTTAATTATTGACTTATTTAACAATATTAACACTTTATCAAACACGTCAAACCCAATAATGAGAACAAAGTGCTCCTTATATTCTGGATTACCATGAGAGTCACCCCTCTATTAATCTAAAATTATTGACTTGGCCAAGTAGAACGGTATTGTTATGTTAACATTCCCGCCCCATACCAGTCATAATTTCAACCCCTAGATAGCAGTGTTTGGTCCTCTCATCATCTCATATTCCAACAAAGCGTGTAATGATTGGCTTTTGCAACATCCTGGAAGTCCACTTACGATATACCATGTCGCTGATATCGCTGGTCGCTGAGCGCTTTCAATATCAGTATGGGACTCATAATAATAACTAAAGCACTATGGTATGGGACCTCTTGACATTTTTGTATGTCTGACACACATCCGCCTCATCGAGCAGTCCTTTATTTATGAGTGGTCACAGAACAATATACTCTAGCGAGTGAGTGGTCGAGCTTTGAGTAGAGCAATAAATCAACGAACATTTGAAATTTGTTAGGTACTGTCAGCCAGCAAGCTGTCAGCACACAAAAATCAAAATTAATTCGAAATTATATGGTTTGCCATGTCATATGTAATTATTATTGTTCACATACGGCATAGTTGCTAATTATATTGCCTCTTTGTAGTATTGCTGTTATTTATAATAAAGTTATTGCCTCTTTGTAGTATTGCTGTTATTTATAATAAAGTTAAATAAATAGACGGTTTTGTTTCTTAGTTAAGGTTCTTTAGTTAAGGTACCTATGTTTTTATTTTTAGCTATTTGTGCGTTTCTGGTTTATTGCTATTTCAAGTACCTAGGGTGTTTTCTTTGCTAAAGTATTGTGATAAGATGCATTATCCATACAAAAACCGTCTTTTTGCATCCATGTAGGCTGCATCTTTTCAGCATTTAGTACTTTACTGTTTACTTTGCTTTACTGTACAATGTGACGTATATGCACACACACATTCAAAACATTATGGAGGGGCGTGCCATGTTTTCGTGGGTTTTCTCTACGAACGTGCACTAGCGACCTCAACCATGGAGCAATAAACAACTTTGTTATATCTGCTAGTTTGTAGTTTTGCTACTGACCACTGGGGTGAGCGGAGCGTAACGTCCCCCGCTTCCCCTTCGCTTCGCCGCAAATTTTGTTACGCGTCGCTACATAAAAAAATCCTCATATTGGCACCTCTTCTTTATATTTGCTCCATGAACTCTACAGTAAACATAATTTTAAAAACTACATGAGCAAAGTTTGACAAACAAAGGTAAATTTGTTTAGCTACATAGAGTCTATCAAAAATAACAGTACCAACCCCTCTAAGGGTTTGGAATCTTAGAAATACCTTGCTCTATGACAGTAAATTTACAGCCATAACAATTATTATATGAAAATTTAAAAATTTTTACAGTTAGAGCCTTATTTATAGTGATAACTACATAAATTCTATTGTTGATATCGTTTCATTTTCCTCTCCATTTTTTTCCTCTTCTTATCATCTTGCTCTGTATCTTGAGGGGCTTCTTGGAAGAACCATGGCCCGAGGATGTTTTTCCACACTAACCAGAAAGCTCTTAGAGGTATAAACAAAAGTAACAACCAGAAATAATTAGAGAAAACCGCTAGCACATGCGTGATGGACGATAGAATTACGATATCCTTCACGTGCCTGCAAAGAAAATAGAATTAGTTACAGACAGATTTACATTTTACTGTATATCACATTCACATCATCATCACCAGTGGTTTAAAAGGGAGATGGCCCAATTAGTTTATTAACTTATTGGCTAGTGTATTACGAAATGAAACTATATTTGTATATTCTTTTCTCATGGAATTGAATAAATAAATAGCTAATTATTTTTTTACTTTCAACATCATTAGAGCAATGACCCAGGATATACAAATTAATATTAAGATAACATTCAAAACAAAGTAAATATGTACTTACTCTCCCATCCCACCTTCCATGTTGAGATCAAGTCCAGGGTCCAATAGCTGATTGTCATCGGAGTACTTGGGTCTGCTAATGCTCTTCATTGCTTGATAGCAAATGGTGTTAATAGATATAGCTAACAAATTGAATGCCTACAAAATATTAAAAATATTAAAATAAGACATAAAATATAGTTAATTAGATAGATTGAATGTCAGTCATAGAATTTTGGTCATTGTAATGTGTTTTGATATTTGTAATTAGTTTATAATGGTGTTTGTATTATGTACCGATGAAACATTTAGGATTGGGTCAAAACGCCCATGAAGTAAAGGCATTTTTAACAAAATATCCTAGGAAATGGAAAGTTAAGGTTAAATAATGAAAAGATCAATTTCTTTGTGTCATATCTTGTACTTGAGGGTACTTGGAAATATCCAGTCTGGTTTTAGTCAGGTGAGTGAACACGCGTGTTCTTACGAAATTATTAATAAATCGTGGTACATATTAGTGGCGACGAGAAAAAGTGGTTAATAAAGTGTAAAAAAGTGTGTTATTTACATATTACAAAAAAGTTAATAGTAAACAGGCATAAAAATGGTGATTAAGTTTGGTGAGTTTGATGTGGCACATGGCTGTTGGATAAACTATGTAACCAGGTTTGAATTTTGTCTTGAGGCCAATGAAATTAAGGAGGATGCTATGAAAAAGGCGAATTTACTAGCGGTATGTGGCCCTGACTTATATGTCCTTCTGTCGATCCTTGTTAGCCTTTTATATGGCTTTGTTGCCACGCCCTGGACTGACGCCACACTGGGCGTCCTTGATTTAATTACTTCACTAATTGCACCTCATGTTATTAATACGGTAACATATTCTACAATAAAGACCCACTTAGATGACCATTTCCATCCTACTCCTAATGAAATAGTGGAATCTTTTAAATTTCATACCCGCAACCAGGAAGAACGTGAAAAAATACGTGACTATATTGCTAGTTTGAGGAAACTTTCTATGAACTGTAAATTTAATGACGTTGAGCGAACCTTACGGGATAGCTTAGTGTGTGGATTTAGAGATAAAGACATTCAAAGGAGAATGTTACAACAATCCAACCTAACATTTAAATTGGCTTGTGATATGGCTTTGTCACATGAAACAGCTAATTGTGACGCTAGTTTAATTGTTATTCCGGGGACATCTGGATCGAATAAAATGTTGTTAGACTTTGAGGAGCCAATGGAGGTAAATAAAATACAATACAAAATAAAAAATTCAAAAAATAATGAGAAAACATATAATAGAAGTGAGTGTTTTCGTTGTGGTAAAATACATAAGGGGGAGTGCAGGTTTAAATGGACTAAATGTAATTTTTGTGGCAAAACTGGCCATATTGAAATAGTATGTCTAAGTAAGAAAAATAAGAATAATGGTGATACCCCCAGATCTAATTGTAATAGTCTTTATGAATTTTCAGTTAACAATATGAGACATGACAGGGTACCCCCATATTTAATTAACATTTTTGTTAATGGAGTAGAAATTCAAATGGAAGTGGATTCCGGTTGTGCACTAACATTAATAAGTGAACCGACAGCCAGACTCATATGGAAAGGAAAATTGCCAGATATTGAAACAAATGATTGCATGCTAAAAACATGGACAGACAGTAAATTAGCGATATTAGGAAAAGTAGTGGTGCCGGTACATTTTAAAGGATTTAAAAAAGAGTTACCATTAATTATAGCTAAAGGAAATGGTCCTAGTTTATTAGGTAGAAATTGGTTTAGTGATTTAAACATCCAATTACATGGAGTAAATAATGTAAAAATAGAAACAAAGAACATAGAAAAATTATTGGAGAAGTACAAAGACCTTTTGGAAGGCAAGTTAGGTAAATATACAGGACCGGTAGTAAGCATTACAACAAGAGAGGGAGCTTCACCCAAATTTCTTTAATGCAGGCCGATACCTTTTACTTTAAGGGAAAGAGTTTTCAAAGAAATAGACAGGTTGGTGACAGAAAATGTTTTGGAACCTATACCACATTCAGAGTGGGCTACTCCAATTGTGCCCGTTATGAAACCAAATGGGAGTGTTCGCTGTGTTCGCCTTTGTGGAGATTACAGGTCAACGGTGAACACAATGACGGACACAGACACATATCCTCTACCCACACTGGATGAAGCTTTTACACAGTTACAAGGAGGTGTAATATTCACCAAAATTTATTTAGAGCAGGCGTATACACAAGTGGGTGTAGATGAGCCTACATCGCAGATGCTTACACTTAATACGCCAAAAGGTTTATATAAGGTAAAGAGACTACCATTTGGTGTGAAGGCTTGTCCGGGTATTTTCCAGCGGTTGATGTCATCTTTGCTGGTAAACATACCTGGAGTAGCGGTGCTATTCGATGACATAGTGGTGAGTAGACCCAATGTAATTCGACATAATTGTCGGTTAAAAGCTGTGTTACAGAAACTACAAGAAGCCGGGTTAAGAGTCAATAAGAGTAAATGCAAGTTTGCAGCGAATAGTGTAAAATTTTTAGGATTTCTTGTTGATGAAGTGGGAATTCATCCTTGTGAAGATAAAATTGAAGAAATCAAAAATACCCGGCCACCACGCAATTTAAAGGAATTGCAGGCATTTCTGGGACTATTAAAGTTTTATGATAGATTTTTACCACGGAAAGCTACTCTAGCTGAACCATTATATAAACTGTTAAATAAAGAAACAAAATGGCAATGGAAGTCAGTACATCAAAAAACGTTTGAAACATTACGGAATATGTTGACAAATGGGGATACACTAGTGCAACTTAAATAAAAAACTAATATTGTCATGTGATGCATCGCAGTATGGATTAGGGGCTGTATTGGAGCATGAAATGGAAGATGGCAGTATTAGACCCATCATGTTTGCTTCAAGAACTATGAACATGCATGAACGAAATTATGCACAGATTGATAAGGAAGCAGCAGCAATAGTGTTTGGATTGAAAAAATTTCATCAGTTCATAAGTGGCCGGAAGGTTGTAATTAAAACCTTTGTTGGGATTATTTAATACAGAACGGCCAATTCCAAACATAATTTCTCCCAGAATGTTGAGATGGACCTTATTGTTAAATTCCTATGATTATACAATTGAGTACGTTGAAGGGAAGAAATTGGGAAATGCAGATGCGTTAAGTCGTTGGCCATCGGATAATACCGAAAAGAATGGAGAAGAAAACCTGGGAGTGTTACTTATAGAAGAAACTCCATACTTCCACACACCAAGCTAACATTAAAAGACCCAAAATTAAGTAAGATTTTATACTGGATACAGAATGGCTGGCCTCATAAATTAGGGGAAGAGTTTCAAGTATACTGGCGAAAAAGGGACGAATTATCGACATACAGGAACTGCATTTTGTGGGGTAGCAGAGTGGTATTACCGGAAAAAATGTGGGCTAAAGTATTGGAGGAGTTACATTCAAATCACGATGGAATTGTAATAACAAAAGCATTGGCTCGAAGTTATTTTTGGTGGCCTGCAATTGATAGTCATATTGAAGAAATGATAAAAAATTGTCATGTCTGTGCAGAAAATAGAAACATGCCCATTAAGGTTACTCATCAGTGGATAAGACCAGATAAAGCTTGGTCCAGATTACATGTGGATTATGCTGGACCTTTCCATGGCAAGAGTTTTCTTATACTAATAGATTCATTTTCAAAATGGCCTGAAGTCAAAATTGTTCCAGATATGAGTAGTGCTACGCTTATAAGAGTTTTAAGAGAGATATTCGCTGAACAAGGACTGCCAGACACAGTTGTTAGTGATAATGGCAGGAGTTTTATCTCAGAAGATTTTCAAAATTATTGCAAGGTTAATGGTATTAGACATGTCTTGGTAGCACCGTACCATCCAGCTTCCAATGGGCAGGCAGAAAGAACGGTTCAAACAATCAAGAATAAAATTAAAAAACACTCTCGAATGCCATAATCAACTAAGCTTCTAAAGGTTTTATATGGGTTGCGTACAACACCTAATACGATAACTGGGAAATCTCCTGCTGAATTATTGAATAACAGACGATTTCGGACTAAATTTGATTATTTGAATCCTCTTTTATCGAAAGATAAACCTAAATTGAAAGAATTACATAAAAACGAAAACACGGAAGTGAGAAAGTTAAACGGTTTACTTCAGAAACTATAGTAAAGGGCCACAGTGGCTAAAAGGGATGATAGAGGAACAGATTGGGGTTTGCAGATACCTTATAAGATGGAATGAGAAACTTTTAAAAAGACACATTAATCAGATTCACTCTTTTGCCGGGGGGAAGGCAGAGGTGAAACAGAATACAACGAAACAGGTCATGGTTGATGACGATGATTACGATGTTGTTCTGCAATCACAGTCAAAGTGGGTGAAATTATAGGTATGTCAGGGCCACAAGATATTGCGCAGCACCAAAGTTTTCAATATAAACCTGAAAGGCCTGCAAGATGTAAGAGGGGTCTGTCAGAGTCGCCTCAGCAGTTGGTTTCTAAAAAGATTGACTGGGATCTGATGGAGGAACAAGATAAAGATGACAGTAGCACTGAAATGGAAGTATTTCAGCGGTCCCCTTGTGAGACGGATGCTGAAAGTGACTACTGAGGAGTGCCAGAACTGTTATGCATAAGTAAGATTAGAATATTTAGTAGTAGTTAGTGATAGGATAGTGTAATGAGAGTGATAGTGTAATGTGTTTAAGTAAGACTATACAATAATAGCAGTGAAATGAAGGATTTGCAGTGACCTGTCTCGGGGGGTAGGGATGTCATATCTTGTACTTGAGGGTACTTGGAAATATCCAGTCTGGTTTTAGTCAGGTGAGTGAACACGCGTGTTCTTACGAAATTATTAATAAATCGTGGTACATATTACTTTGTTTTGTAATAAGTAGTAAGTATGTTAAGTTGATGTTGATAGGCTGCTTCTGGGAAAGCTTGCTCCATCGTCGGCTACTTCTTAATCTACAGATAAGAGTGTGGCCAAAACCAAGCCCATTTATTATTTTTTTTTAAATGTGTGGCAATATTGTATACTATACTATTTAATAGTAACTTACGATGGTCCATCCTGTCACACTATCTGAGTAAATAGCAAAGAGTACAATGCAGTGCAAGAGCCCAGCACCCCATGACATATTCCGGTAGAAGTTGACTGTGGCTGCATTCTCCATCAAAATTTGCTTTGCACCTTTTGTTGGTGGTTTGCCCTTCTGAGGCTGGAAAATGAATTTAAACCGATTTTTAAGCACAAGAGGTCTAAGGTCGTATCCGGATACGGCGCAACGAATCATAGCACTGAAAGTAAAGGATTGCATCATGAAACTGCAATGCCAATACCAATGCAAGAGGCGAATGCAATGTGTAGAAGCCGTTTTATTACGCATGTCATAATTTAACGCATGAGCATAGGCGGGAAGTCTAGATAATCAATAACTTCCAATCGTCTAGATATGAACCTAGGTAAAAGTCACGTCTAGGTAAAACTAGCTGTCCTAGATTGACAAATATAAAATTTTATGGATTGAAGATTTGTTATGTATGACTGTTAATAAGAAATGGATGACTATTAGCATAATTTAATTGAATTAATTTAAGTATTTAAAATAAAAAAGCTTACAGGCGGCATTGTAGAACTATTTTTCTTGACGAAAACAAGTTTTAACTAAATTATCTTACGAATTTCTAATACTCAGACTAGATGCTCGTCATAAATTTTATTAATGTGGCTAAAACAATCGATAAGTTTCTAATAAAATAAATTAAAGGAAAGTAATTAGAGCCCACCAAACCAATCTAAAATAAACGTCAGCGTCAAGCGTCAATCGTGACGTGATCGTGTCAGCGGGCAACAAATGCCACACAACACAATTATTTTTTTTAAATTATTTCTTGACCATGGATACTAGTCCTTCAGTCGTAATATAAGAGTTCATTAATTATGCTTACATTGATGATAATGAATTAATGAGTGATGATAATATGAACGTTTAATGTTATATGATATTTCCCCAAACCCCTTGAGTTCCAGTAAAGACGTGGAACTTTACTGAAATCTTGCACGGACTTCTTGAGAGAATTTGAAAAGTGATGTTGCACTGTTTTGTTTTATTTGCCAACACTCATGTACGTTCACGAACACTTAACAGTAAATAATCCACCATTATTTGACATTAATATTCAACAAAACACAAATTTTAATAAAACAAAACTGCAGACATGACGCTTCACTTTCCCCTAAGAACTCGCCCACAACACAATCCATTCTCAGTCCAAAATTTGATCGTGAATGTCGAATCGTCACTCCAGAGTTTTAACTGACGGCGCGTCGCGCCAAACTGCCGTGAGTGTGTGATCGTCACACCAATCGCGTCAGTTCGAATTTCTCCAATGAATATTGATCCTTAGAACCAAACGATAAAGTTTAAAATACAGCCCGGCCGGTCGAAAACATTCGAAACGCGTCAGTTCGAATTTCTCTAATGCATATTGATCCTTAGTACCAAACTATAAAGTTCAAAATTGATTGTACCGGCCGGTCAAGAGCTGACGAGCTGGCGTGACGCCAGTGAGTGGAAAAATCTGTTTGGCGTAAAACCATTTAGAGTGACGCAACAGTTTTACGCCTGGACTAACGCGCAAAACTGATCGTCAGTGGCCACCTAAACAGATATGTTCTAAGCGCGCGCGATGTGAAGAATCAAATACGTCCTATTGGGACGTCTTGTATTTAGTCTGCGTCGAGCGCAATCACGAGTGTGACGCACCGTAGTTCCTGTGTCTTTTCATTACCAAAATAAATCAAAAATGTGTGTTTCGGAAGTGCACCAATTATGACTCTAAAGTAAACAAAATACAAGGGTCCTCTTACCACATGTGAATACGCAAATATACTTAGATTATTTAGTTTATTTAATTTTCAATTATTTTTCCGAACAGTCTATTACCTGACGCAAAGACGCCATGTTCAGGTGAAGAAAGAGAGGGCGATCTAGTTTTGACGCTAGAGCAATAAGGATGCGTGCGCTGCGGACATAGATTAGTTAGTGCAGAATCGAATATTGATATTAACTTAAATGCCTACAATTAAAGACCAGACCTCGGTAGCCAAGTAGTTAAGGCAGCCGCCAGGAATGCGGAAGGTGCGTGGTTCGATTCCCGCCTGAGATTGTCGTCTTTTTTCAGTGTTTAAAATTTTAATCTGATGTATGTTCCTAAAAATATTGAAAAGTTTCCAAAAAACAGTGATATTCACAAATTAAACACTAGAAGTAGAATAAGAATAAATTAGCAGTAGAGTCTGGCCAACGAAAGCTGAACCAAGAAAAACGCGGCAATTTCAAAAAAATCATGACTGGATAACACAGGGTCACTCCTACAGCTGCAATTTTCTCAGAAAAATTTCAATTTGACATACGACATGGCACCTCAGATAGACACACATAGAGACAAAGTGTTGCCAATCAAATAATTACGAGGTTCAGCTTTCGTTGGCCAGACTCTACCTTATACTAGGCTTCATAAAATAAATAATTCTTCTAAGGGTCTGTGTGTACGATTATACAACAAAGTACCAAATGATATTCAGAAATTAGATCTTGATAAATTTTAAATCTAAATCAAAGAAAAGCCTTTTAGAAAAGTTTATTATAAAGTGTCAGATTACACAGAAGACAAAACAGCTTGGGTCTAAAATGCTCCAAGTATTCCAACAGCTATTTCTAGTTGTCTATTTAACAAAGCACCATATTTAATTAAACTATTTACTATTTTCATTCATTTTTATTGAGTTTATTGAATAAATATATTTTGACTCTGACTTTTATAATCATCACGAAACCAGATTAACAAAACTTACGTAAGCAACGATATTCCACTTCTATTGCTGTAATGTTTGACTGAACAAATTTTCCTATAAGTGTACAAAGCGTAGCTATATTCAGCTTGTTCATGCCATATAGCGCTACTTCTATGCTTTAATTAATGTTCTGTTCAGCCGGAATTGCTTTCAGAATTCAGAATCTGAATTTAAGATTCTGAATTCCGGCACCTTGACTTACACATTCTTATAAATTCAGCTTAAGCAAACGTCTCCGAGACGTTTACCGCTTGCTGTTTCAACCAGGGTTGCCATTTTTTTTTCGCTGTTCCTACCAATTGACGTCTTCCGTGGTCAAGTGGTTAGCCCGCCGGGTCTGGTTTCGCGCCATCTCTGAGGTCCCGGGTTCAATTCCCGGTCGGCGAGTCAATTTAAAGAAAACTGTTTTTCTTAATTTTTTTTATTTAGTTTAACATTTCAAAAAATACAATAAAAATACTTAATCTAATAGCATTACCTTAAACCACTGAGGTTTGTCTGTAATGCCTATGTGATATACGTCGGCGTTGAACAGGTATGGACGTGCAAAACTAATAATAATCTTCAATCAATCAAATATTACATTTTAACAAACAAAAATTTAAAAAAAAAACAAACGAAAAAAATGTATTTTTAAAGAATTCTTTTGAGATTAACGTAAGCGTAACAATGAATAAAAACGTAATGTGTTAATTAACAGAAGCTCACATCTGGAGAAAGAATTTTTGAGTTGTGTTTTAAAATTATCCGGATTTGATTTCGGGTCTGGGTGTTTTTCTATGTTTATGTATATTTATCCATTATCTAGTTTAACCATATTAACGAGTTTCAATAGAAGCTTATATTGCTATCAAATTTTATAAAAATAAAATATAAAAATAAAAATTTATGGTAAATCCTGCTAAAACTGCTAAGCGTTGTTTATAAAAATGCACCAAAACTGCTATATTTACCTTTATAATTTTTAAGAATTGAAGTACATCGAAAATTAAGTGCGACATAAAAGAGTAGAAATTAAATAATCCAGAACTAAATTCACTCATTTTTTGGCAACATTGATTATCTGTCATTAGTGTCAAGTGGTTGTTCAACTCTATCCGTGGTTACGATATAAATTGTTGTTTTAGTGATATTTCTACATTCCTGGATTTAAAACACTGATAACATGATTATGACCATCCGTGGCAGTTCTCGTAACATAATATATAAGGTTTTTTTTGCAAAGTTTGGCAGAATTTCAATACGGAACTTTGTTACGTAATCTGGAGGATATTTACCAACGTACAGCAGATTATACTGGTAAGTAAGTTATAAAAGATGTTGAAAGTATAATTATCTAAAATATGCCTATGCGCAATCGGCTAAATTCCGTGAAACAATCATTATTTTTAAATATTTTTAAAGTTTTTGGGTTATGATATTACAAACAAAAATGTTGGTTATTATAGTTCGACTCGAGAATCTTGAACTTTTGAATTTATTGGGACATTTTATCAAGTGTTAAGGGGTAGAATGTGGTAAGTATAGTAAATTATGTGAATAGAATAGAATATCATTTATTTGCATTTGATTAGGGTACACTGGAGGTCATAGTATACAAAAGTTTGGCCTATTCAACCATAAACAATAGCATGCAAATATTATTTTAAATTAAAATCGACAAGTTACTACTTTGTTTTTTACATTGCAGATGTCAAATATTTTTTACAATTTACAATTCATAAATTATTATTAATGTGAAAACAATTGAATAAAATACAAATGTCAATAAAATACAATGAATGTCAATAAAATGTCAGAATAATAATACAACACATCACGAACATAGACAACAAGAAGGAAACACTGACAATTATATATGAGCATCATGCTTTAAAATTTGCTAATTAAATATTCGTTAGTGCTGTAAAACAATTTTTCGGATAGTCATCTGTACAGAGCAGTCTTAAACTTATTGAAAGGCAATGTTTTAATATTTTCTGGTATCTTATTATAAAGCATACACATCCAATAGCATTCTTTCTGAAATCTACGGCTTTTCGGAATAACTACGGAGACCAATCTATTACCATTTCGTGTATTTCTGGGATATATATCCTTAGACTGGCTGAAACAGTGCATATTTAGTTTTACAAATTTAGCAGTTTCAAAAATGTAGATGCAAGGCAATGGTAGAATTTTTAAATAATTAAATAGTGGTCTGCACGGTTCATCTGGCGCAGTACCACATATTGCCCTTACGCATTTTTTTGAGCAATAAGGCTTTATTTATGTCACTGCTATTGCCCCATATAATCAGTCCATACCTAATAACTGATTCCACGTAAGCAAAGTAAGAGCGGTACTTCTTGTTGCTATTTTGGTCAGTTTATAAAGAGCGAACGTAAATCTATTAATTTTATTGCACACAACTTCTACTTGCCTTTTCCAGTCTAATTTTCGGTCAATTTCTATACCTAGGAATTTAGTTGAATTTGCGTTATTAAGCATTTGTCCATTATACTTAATATTTAGTTACTTATCCGAATTATTAAAATTTATAAAACTAGTTTTCTTAATATTTATAACCAAATTATTGTTTTCAAGCCAATTTATAATCGATATAATAGTATTATTAATGTCAGTTTTATGGTCTTCCAGTGTCAATTTACCGTCCGTTGTTACTATCACTGATATGTCATCGGCAAATAGGATACATCGATGGTTAGTTACGCTTGGCAAATTATTGATATAAACCAAGAATAAGAGTGGACCCAACACGCTTCCCTGCGGAACCCCAAATCTGTTCTCTTTGAAATTGGATCTATACGTTTGTGCTACATTTTTGCAGTCTAATTTTGTGATTTCAACTGATTGCTTTCTGTTCCGCAAGTACGTTTGGATCCATTTCAACACAACTCCCCTTATTCCACAGTGTTCTAATTTAGTTAATAGTTGATTATGACAAACAAAATCGAATGCTTTCGACATATCAAAGAAGAGGGCAGTTGTATATTTATTATTATTCAGAGCTAACATGGTCTCGTTCACCAAATCAAAAACAGCATGTGTGGGTGATTTCTTTCTTTGGAAGCCGTACTGGTTTCTTTTCAATATCTGATATTTGTCAAAGAAAGAAGTGAGCTTAGCATGCATAACTTTCTCATAAATCTTTGAGAAAATGGATAAAAGCGTTATCGGTCGTGTTGGCGACGCGTCCCATTCATAGTCGTAATTTCAAATAATTTAACTAATTATGTTAGTATTTATGTGTAAAGTCATTCGTTTATAAGATTAAAGCAAACAAAACCGGTCATAGAAAGCTCCAGTTAGCTCAGAGAAGGTTTAGAAACATCTAGAAGGTTGTAGAACTTTCTGGAAGGCTATGGAACTTTCTAGAAAAGTACAGGTATGTGTTTAGAATGCTATAGAAACATCTAGAAGGTTGTAGAACTTTCTGGAAAGCTGTGGAACTTTGTAGAAAAGTATAGGCACGTTTTGATAGAACTTTCTAGAAAGTATAGAAACATGTAAAAAGTTGGAATGTTATAGAACTATCTAGAAAACGGGAACACCTATAAATACGCGGAGCATTCTACGATCGGTAGTCAGTTTCATTACAAGCTTCTTCGAGTTAACATCTGTGTTAGCAAGAAGTCAAGTCGCAAGAATCCAGTGCGCTATTACAATTCGGTAGAATAAAGGCCGATTGTTTAGTCAGTTTCATTACAAGCTTCCTCGAGTTAATATCTGTGTTAGCAAGAAGTCAAGTCGCAAGAATCCAGTGCGCTATTACAATTCGGTAGAATAAAGGCCGATTGTTTAGTCAGTTTCATTACAAGCTTCTTCGAGTTAACATCTGTGTTAGCAAGAAGTCAAGTCGCAAGAATCCAGTGCGCTATTACAATTCGGTAGAATAAAGGCCGATTGTTTAGTCAGTTTCATTACAAGCTTCCTCGAGTTAATATCTGTGTTAGCAAGAAGTCAAGTCGCAAGAATCCAGTGCGCTATTACAATTCGGTAGAATAAAGGCCGATTGTTTAGTCAGTTTCATTACAAGCTTCTTCGAGTTAACATCTGTGTTAGCAAGAAGTCAAGTCGCAAGAATCCAGTGCGCTATTACAATTCGGTAGAATAAAGGCCGATTGTTTAGTCAGTTTCATTACAAGCTTCCTCGAGTTAACATCTGTGTTAGCAAGAAGTCAAGTCGCAAGAATCCAGTGCGCTATTACAATTCGGTAGAATAAAGGCCGATTGTTTAGTCAGTTTCATTACAAGCTTCCTCGAGTTAACATCTGTGTTAGCAAGAAGTCAAGTCGCAAGAATCCAGTGCGCTACTACAATTCTGTAGAATAAAGGCCGATTGTTTAGTCAGTTTCATTACAAGCTTCCTCGAGTTAACATCTGTGTTAGCAAGAAGTCAAGTCGCAAGAATCCAGTGCGCTTTTGCAATTCGGTAGAATAAAGGCCGATTGTTTAGTCAGTTTCATTATAAGCTTCCTCGAGTTAACATCTGTGTTAGCAAGAAGTCAAGTCGCAAGAATCCAGTACGCTATTACAATTCGGTAGAATAAAGGCCGATTGTTTAATCAGTCTGACTTCAAACGTTCTCGAGTTAACAGCAAGAAGTCAAGTCGCAAGAATCCAGTGCGCTTTTTCAATTCGGTAGAATAAAGGCCAAATGTTTATTCAGTCTCACATCAAACGTTGTTGAGTCAACAAGTGTGTAAGTCGCAAGAATCCAGTGCGCTACTATACTGTGATACTACTCTGTAAATCTGAGGAAAAATAAAGGAAGAATAAGTATTTCGAGGCTTTTATTGACAGAAGAACAGGTACAAGTGGACCCAAGATCTACAAGACTTCTCTCGGCATCCTTGTCCCAGCCAGCTCGTAAGAAAATAGTCAACAAATACAGTCCACTACCCGACGGACGGTAGTCGTTTAGCCTGGCTTCTGCACGTCTCTATAGACAGAACGCGTCATAGTGCTGCCGCCGCCGTAAGATACACCCGCTGTCCGCCACAGGTCGGTAGTTTTCAATTTTTGATTTATCGTCCTTTATAAACAATGGTTTGACTATTGAGAATTTAAGCGTATCGGGGAAGGTGCCAGAGACCATTGAACGGTTAATCAAATACGCTAAAACAGGACTTAATTCCTCGCTGTTTGCTTTTATAACTTTTGTGCATATATCATTCATCATAGCCTTCTGCATTCGTGTTGTTTAAAGAGCCAATAATTTTTTTCACATAATGTTCGTCAATTGGGGTTAAATAAATAGAGTTGTATAGAATGTCATTTGTGTATTTATAAAAATTATTATTATTATTGATTTTATTTGTAAGTCCAATAAAGTAATTATTAAATGTCAACGCAATTTCGTTAGGATTTTCAATAACTTTATTTTGATATTCAATTGAATTTATATAATAATTATGTTGTGAACTGCTGTCTATTTCATCTTGTATTACTCTCCATATAGCTTTGCAAGTATTTTTGCTACTAAGTACATATTTGTCATTGTTTTGTTTCTTAGCTCGTAGTATAATTTTTTTTAACAATTTTGAATATGTCTGGTATTTATTCTTAGCATTTATACTTCGTTTTTTGTAGTAATTTTGGCGTAGTATTCTATTAATAGCACAGCTTTTTCTAATACCTTTTGTGATCCATTTTAATTTTGGTTGTGTGCTTAGTCTAACTTTACAAACGGGAAAGCAAAGTTTGTAGAGTAGGCAAAACCAGTCATACAATTTATTAAATGAATCATTAGGATTTTGGTTGGCTTTTGAATCGAGTCGCCTGAATTTGAAGAAACTAACACTGTAGGGGGTCTTAGGGGTTCTTACATAAAGGTTTATTAACATTTTAGCTGCCGCTGTTGCGTTAAAATATTTAAAAAACCACTTGAAAGTTTTGCCAAAATCGGCTAAAATCACGAAAAATTACACGTTTTTAGGTAATACAATACCATATTAACAGAACCGAAGTGTGGGGATGGGGGGGGGGCGCAGCCCCCCTACGAGAGGGGCTCGGGGGGCAAAGCCCCCCGCCATGAAAAAAGTCTAAAGAGTTTTTTAGGTTAGGTTAGTAAGTATGTTGACCAAAACGCGCGAGCCGAGCGAGCGAAGCAAGCGTGCCGCGGGAGCGGCCAGCGAAGCGCCAGAAATGAGGTTTTTGTAAATTTCCATATTTTTTAAAAAGTAACATAACTTAAAAATTACTTGTCTGCGGCAGGAGGGGTAAGTGGGGGGTACTCCTCTCTCCTCCCCTCCCGTTCCCCCACCAATTAAGGAGACTCGATTCAAAAGTTTTACCATGATACATAACCTCAAAATACAAGAAAATTAACATAACTTAAAAACTACTTGTTTGCGGCAGGGGGGATAAATGGGGGGTACTCCTGCCCCCACTCCTTACCTTCACCACCTCCACCCCGATTCAGGCGACTCGATTTAAAAGTTTTACCAATTATGTTTATAACTCAGTCCATAGGACTGAACAATTTTGGTTTTGTTATTTTTTATGCATATATGTTTTTATTGTTCTAGGTGTCTGAAAGTACTGTGCGGAGAATAGCTAAACAAGGCTCCTAATATGGATAAAAAATTTCGACTGCCGCTAAACACAGAAAGGGTCGACTTACAAAGGAACTCGATGACTTTGATATGTGTGCAATCCGTCAGAAAATGATTTTTTTTACACTGTAACAAAAGAAATACCAACAATATGCAAATTAATAGCTCAATTAAGGCAAGGCTTTTTCTAATACCTTTTGTGATCCATTTTAATTTAGGTTGTGTGCTTAGTCTAACTTTACAAACGGGAAAGCAAAGTTTGTAGAGTAGGCAAAACCAGTCATACAATTTATTAAATGAATCATTAGGATTTGGGTTGGCTTTTGAATCGAGTCGCCTGAATTTGAAGAAACTAACACTGTAGGGGGTCTTAGGGGTTCTTACATAAAGGTTTATTAACATTTTAGATGCCGCTGTTGCGTTAAAATATTTAAAAAACCACTTGAAAGTTTTGCCAAAATCGGCTATAATCACGAATAATTACACGTTTTTAGGTAATACAATACCATATTAACAGAACCGAAGTGTGGGGACGGGGGGGGGGCGCAGCCCTCCTACGAGGGGGGCTCGGGGGGCAAAGCCCCCCGCCATGAAAAAAGTCTAAAGAGTTTTTTAGGTTAGGTTAGTAAGTATGTTGACCAAAACGCGCGAGCCGAGCGAGCGAAGCAAGCGTGCCGCAGGAGCGGCCAGCGAAGCGCCAGAAAAAAGGTTTTTGTAAATTTCCATATTTTTTAAAAAGTAACATAAATTTAAAATTACTTGTCTGCGGCAGGAGGGGTAAGTGGCGGGTACTCCTCTCTCCTCCCCTCCCGTTCCCCCACCAATTAAGGAGACTCGATTCAAAAGTTTTACCATGATACATAACCTCAAAATACAAGAAAATTAACATAACTTAAAAACTACTTGTTTGCGGCAGGGGGATAAATGGGATAAACTCCTGCCCCCACTCCTTACCTTCACCACCCCCACCCCGATACAGGCGACTCGATTTAAAAGTTTTACCAATTATGTTTATAACTCAGTCCATAGGACTGAACAATTTTGGTTTTGTTATTTTTTATGCATATATGTTTTTATTGTTCTAGGTGTGTCTGAAAGTACTGTGCGGAGAATAGCTAAACAAGGCTTCTAATATGGATAAAAAATTTCGACTGCCGCTAAACACAGAAAGGGTCGACTCACAAAGGAACTCGATGACTTTGATATGTTTGCAATCCGTCAGAAAATGATTTTTTTTACACTGTAAAAAAAGAAATACCAACAATATGCAAATTAATAGCTCAATTAAGGCAACTTATTGGCTATAATGGAAGCCGCGAGCATTTGCGAAACTTGAAGAGTATCTGGACTTTAATTTATTAGTTTTATATCTAAATATAAATATAAAAATTATAAGTACAATGGCTGTTTTCATTAAGTACTACATACAAACTATCAAATTAATTATTTTAACGACCTCCTTAGCTGAGAGGCGAGCACCCCGGACTTGGCGTCGCCATCTCTGAGGTCCCGGGTTCGATTCCCGGTTGGGTTAATGTAGAAAACCAACTTTTCTATATGGTCTCGGATCTGGGTGTTGTGGTACCGTCGTTGTTTCTGATTTCTATAACATAAGTGCCTTAGCTACTGCCTTTATATCAGAGCAATGTGTAAGTGATGTTTTTGCAATTATATAAAAATATTAAATAAAAACAAGTATCAAGAACAATTTGATCGACCTATCAGGGTTGCTATGTTAACGACAACAGCGCCCTCATTTATTTTCTACTCTTGTCGCACTGTATCAATAAGATAACATACAAACTAAATATCTAAAATTTACTTTTAAAAATGCTAAAAAAGCAGGATCATACTAAAATAGGCAACACTGAAATAATTCAGAATCTGAATTCCAGCATGTGTGTGCCGCTATAAATAAAATGTATGGGAATACGCGCGTTCTGAATACAGAATCTTAAATATTCAGACACGGAATTCCGGACGCTCGTCAGCTCATTCTTCCAGATCGATCTGAGAAATTCAGATTCTGATAAAATCAGCATGTGTGTGGAGCATACTGATATTGTATGGTATTCCAGCCTTTCTGAATTCAGAAAGCAATTCCGGCTGTGTGTGGCCAGCCTTAATTCAGAAAGCGATTTCGGCTTAGTCAGGCCAGCCTAATAAGTCTGAGGGCCTAGTCAACTGACAAACGCTCGACCGGTGACAGCGTCAAAATCGCTCATCAAATTCGCTAGGCTACATCGATATCGATAAGCTAAGGGATATAGAACATACAGGCTTGTCTTAGTATTTTTTTGTTTGATGATAATGTAACGCTTATGTAAGATTAATAAAAAGGTAGTAACCACACCGATTCTTTTGAGTTTTAGTGAATTGAATGTCACTTTTCTAAGAAATTCGGGTAGACTCCTTGAGACAATTTGAAAAATGAATCAATCGCTTTTTTCGCCGGAAGTTCGCCAGGCAAGCACGTTTGTAAATAAGTACTTATAATGATGACGAGTGACTTACCTACCATAATATGATATTGATATGAGACCAAACCCATTTTTCAGCTTATAATATAAATAAATTAAGACTGAAGACCACAAGCAAACGCTTGCTGCCAAGAATTTCTCAAATATTAACAACTTGACGTCCGTCTGTAATGAAATAAGTGATAACACTAAATGTTACAAACCGCGCGAACATTTAAACAGTTTGATCTTAGATGCGAGTACCCACTAGGTAGTGAATAAAACGTTTGCATCTTGTATGAGTACATCGCCTGAAGTAACTCTATGGCGTAGCGGCTAAGGCTTTCGGATTTAGTTGTCTAACTACAACACCTATCACATTACTTTTCTAATTGATTATTGTCCTAAATAAAATAAAATAAAAAACATTCCAAGTACATGGTTTTGCTAGTTAAATTAAAACTAATTTTAAAATACGCAAACTAGCGAAGCAATGTACTTACTGTTACTTGAAAGGTAATGCTAGAGGTTCAACTAATGCAAAAAGTCCCCGCCCGCGCCGCACCGGTTTGTGATCTTGCCAGTTAGTTACGCAACTTTCACATTACCGAGCTAAAGGGAGGGTAACCAAATAAAAAGCGTCTCGAGCTCCTCCGTGCTTCGGAAGGCACGTAAAGCACACTGCGGTTGTATTGGCTCAGGGCTTAAGCCTGTTATAGCCCAGTCTGCCTTAGTGCTGTCGTTCATGTGGGAACGTTTAGGACGTTCATAGGATGAAGATGAAGACAACATCGCCTTAATATAGGATTGTTTCATTGTTACTTATTTATAGTGGTAGGTACCGAAAATAATTGAAATTAAAAGTCAAATCATTTATTAAATATACGCCTTCACAGACACAATGACATGATCGTGGTCACTGCCATTCATTATGAGTTGGTTGATAATGTTTCGAAATAAAACATAGGATTATTTATATGTTTACCAAAAATAATTTTAAAACAATTAATTTTATATAATTACCCTAGTATGTTGATAATGAATCAAGTACAACTTTAAGCCATGTTTAATGCAGTTTCATTGTTGGATACGACATGTGGTACACATGCCTTCTTTATTGTGAGCCTGATGCAGCATTAAATATTGGTGTTATTATGATTAACCATGCTTTTTGAAGGTATCCAGAATCTCCTAAGAAATTGGAACAATATACTAACTTATAGAAAATTGTCATACATAAAAAGTTAGTAGGTAGTATATATTTACCAAAAATAATTTTAAAACAATTAATTTTATTTATTTATTTTATATTCACAGGTGAATCGACAGTTCTATAAAAAGTATAACACTGAAAATGTGAAACAGCAAACCATTTACAGATTCACACAAATAAAAATGTGATAGTAACATTACAAACTCAAGCAACAATTACAATCGATTACTTCACAATCGCCAAATTGATAATAAATAAACTATTACAGAGTATGCTAGATATGGAACTTAATTTGTATTATATGTATAACAAGCCACCTTATGTTAAGCCACCTATTTAAAGAAAAAACAATATTATAACAAACACAATAGAACCCACCAGATTTAATAATCGGATAATAATAATGCAAGTTTATACATATAATTACCTTTGTATGTTGATAATGAATCAAGTACAACTTCAATAGCTTAATGTTATGACTAGTAGAAATTGATATAAGTAGGTACTTAAACATTATCTATAGGTACCTACTGCAAGTAAAATTAAATATCAAGTAAAAAGTAACATTAATGTTGTATTTCTTAATATATTCTTATTTCCTTACCTAACTCTCTCAAAGTCAAAGTTTATTAAATATGAGGCTTCACTTTCTCTTATTGACATTAAAACTATATGTGTATAAAAATAAATGCCAATTGTGTGTATAAGAAGGTACTGTTTTTTAGTATCTACCTAAGTAAATCTTTTTAATAAAGTACAATAAACTTAGAACTAAATTAACTTTATACTTAATTTTTCCCCATCATATAAACCAAATCACTATTTTATGGGTTAAATATATTTATGGCACACTGTTCCTTTTCTTAAAATAAAAATGTTGTCAACGAAGGTACTGTTTTTTTGTACATAAGTAAATCTTTTTAAATAAAGCACAATAAACTTAGAACTAAATTAACTTTATGCTTAATTTTTCCTCATCAAATAAACCAAATTACTATTTTATGGATAAATATATTTATGGCACAGACTGCTCCTTTTTGTAGAATAAAAACGTTGTCAACATTAGAGCTCCACAAAAAAAATCATATAAATAACTAAATTCAACGATGCCAAAGCCATGTTCAATGCAGTTTCATTGTTGGATATGACATGTGGTACACACCCCTCCTTTCTTGTGAGTCTGATGCAGCATTAAATATTGTTGTTATTATCATTAACCATGCTTTTTGAAGGTATCCAGAATCTCCTAAGAAATTAGAACAATATACTTACTTATAGAAAATTGTCATAGATAAAAAGTTAGTTGGTAAGTACCTATGTATTATACAAAATTGCTTGATATTGTTTTTTACCAAATAACCATGTTTGTTCACCATTCTGAGGAAGTCCATCCTCCAAATTATGAGGTAATATTTAAGATTTTTAAATCATCGTCTCAAATCTGCAAAACCACATAAAATAGTTTTATCTTTATGTCAATACTCTTTATTCTAGCAATTTTAAAAAAACTGACATTTCCTGGTAAATTCCAATATAATAATAGGCATAATACTTACCTTTATTATGTAAGTAATAATTTATTTATTAAAACTTACCGTTTGAACGTAAGGACTGATATCTTTTCCTATTAAGAAAGATGCTTGTCTGTATAAGATTTATAGGGTATAGTCAATAGGTACACCTTACTACACTTAGAGCCTCGGTTTAATACTCTAAGCTACCTGGCAAATTAAATCTTCATTGGAACCTGTAAAACAAATAGGCAATCTAAGTTATAAATTGATAAATGGACATTATGGATAGGTTACATTTAATATTTATACAAAAAGTCCCTTACTGTTGTCTTATTCTTGACCTTTCTTGTCATGATTAAAGGTACTTAGGTGGATTTATTTGGCCCAAATGTTTGTATGGTTTGAGAGCCCCTACAAATTGTTATGCAGCGACTTGCTCTTCGTTGCGGAAAATGTTGCATGACACACATTTATTTGGTCACTTACATCGCAACAACTACCTATATCAGCACGCAATTCCCGGCAGACCTTAGTTAGATATTTGAAAGTTCGTAAACGAGAACTCCGAGAACTATTCACAAGTACAACAAACTCGATTTCGTTAATTTGCTCCAAGTAACGTAGGGAAACATTTCTTCCTTAGCGCCTGAGCACTTGATTATCGCAGTCCACAATAGCCCTAAAAAGAGCATTTTAAACAAAACTTTCAACACAACACAACTATTCCTTCATCAGCTGATCAAACAATCGCCATTTTGTGTGAATTTTTATCTTCAATGTTTGAGTGATCGCTAGATTAGCGATTCTTGGCTTGTCAAACTGTCAATTAGGTCTATTTTAGCGTAAATTTTACGTCGTAGGTAACTTTTGCTTATGTCAATCCCATACATTCGGTTTATCGTAGCGAAGATTTCGTAGCGTTTAATTTGTTTGCCAATTGACTAGGCCCTCTGTGCTCTCTACTCTATTAGGTCTGTGGCTTTGCCGTTTGCCGTAGCTTTGCTTTTGGGGCTAAAAATATCATCTGTGGTCCTTCAATGAAAAGGAGATTTTCGTTTATTGATTATTTTATTATAATTATACTAGTCGGCGAGGTTTAGTTAATGTACACTAAATAGAAAGAAAGAATGATAAGTACAGTTTCACGTATTACCCACTGTTAGATATTTTACAAGTTCTGCAGGTTCTGCTAATCATTTACCAATTACCCTGACCCTCAATGAAATTGGAATACCTCTAATTGACTATCGAGGTGAGCATCTTCACTGTATTGTAAGCTCATCTACACTTTCAGCCTTCAGTGGATAGACTTCAGCTTTAAGTTTTTTATAGGTTTTCTTGGAATTTTCTCATTTACAATGATTCAATTTCATTTAAATTACTGTATGCATGACTGTATGTTTATGTAAAAAAATTTTTTTGCGAATTTTTACTTGGTGCATGGCATGTTTTGCGAAAGTTATCATTATTCTAATATTGCTGTGCTAAATTTACTACTTTATATTGTTAATGTTTTTAATAAAGTATGGCATAAATGTAAATTATTGATAATACACTGATATGTTTAATTTCCAAGAAATATATCATTGTTGAAGTGACAATAGGTGTACTAAACTGTACAATCACTATACTGATAAATTAAAATTTGAAATCTCTATTCAGAAAGTTATAATAATAGTTATTTCATCAACTTTTGTAGAAAACCATAAATAAGTAATTTCTAAAATTGTGTCCATGTGCAATTGTTACATGTATTGTGTTATGAGTTAAGAAGTATTGTCAATTCAATAGGTAAAATTCAACACTGGGTAGGTACCCAGTGCAACAAAAAGTTCACAGAGTTATAAATTATTAAGAACTACTTATTAAATATCTAGTCTACATTGGAGTATTAAACTGCATCAATAATAGAACTAAGAAAGGATTATTAGACCGCCGGCGGTCACAAAACAATAGGTTTTCATTTGTGTCTGGTTTCACGTTGCTTGAGGAATTAAGTATTAAGTGAATGGCTGGGTGGTCGAGTGGTCAGTGACCCTAACTTGAAACTTGTCTTGGTCCCGGGATTAAATCCCGGTTGGGGCAAAATGTTTGTGTGATGAGCACAACCGCTTGTGACTGAGTTGTTAATGTTTATTAGTAAATAAGTATGATTATTAGTTATTCAGTCACCATAATTCAGGCAATGCCTTGTTTGAAGCTGAAGAGTGGTGTAATAGTTATGAAATTTATTTATTTATATACTTACTTTAGTAATTCTCCTCATTAATCTAATTATTTTCTAATTTATAAAGACTAGCGGACCACCCATTAATTTGTACATGTAAAAAACCATCACCTGTTAAGATTTTACTTATATACAGTATAATAAACAGCCTATCCATTCTGCATGTTAAGTAAAGATTATTTTAAATGGGTTATGTAGTTTAGGAGATTACTTCCTACAACCAAACTTACAAAGTGCACCTCTATAAATAGTATTAGTGTAGGAGAATAAAGAACAAGACTAAATAATATTACTACTCTAATCTGTACCTCTTAATTAAAAAGGTTCCTGTTATATGTGCTAGCTTCTGCATATAAAAAGTGATTTAGTTAATGCTCAATTAATAGAATTCTATCAGTGTGAATCTGTCTTTGGTTTTCTGATGAATAACTGCATAGCTACTGTCTTGTAACTGTTGATTCACCTAAGAAAATAAAATAAAGAAAATAAAATAAACATTTCTATTAGGTTTAGTGGCGCAAAAGTGTTCATGCATTTATTTATGTAGTATTTAATATTGTCATATTGTGGAGTCTTAATAGTTCTAATAATTTTAAGTAGCTTAAAATAGATAAATAATCTACTACTTTTTCCGGAGCATTTCATTTCCATTTCCAGAACTATTATTTTTGTGAAACATCCACAGCACCATTATTTAGCTATTGTATGCATCTGTGATTAACTTTTATTGTAAAATATGTGTAGCATAGCCTGGTAACTATTTATTTAGTTAAGTAAATTAATAACCACGGAAAGCAATAAGCGAGTTTTAAGCCAAGCTATGTTCTTATTTTTGTGTACATAAAAAATTTAATCTAGTGTAAATTTGCTGTGAAGGAAAAAGTTAATAGTTTTGCACAGGCAAAGCCACGGCTTTGCTCACGTTTATTTAGATTTTGTATTGATACAGGAAATATTATGTTAACTTATTTAATTAACTTATTTAATTCTGGTTGAATATTGTTATGTGCCTTATGTGTAAAGTTTTTAATCGTGGTTTTCTTGAAATGATATATTCATAAAGAAAATTTCATACATTTTAGGTTTACTAGAAGAAATCAATGATACGTGAATTTTACGACAGTTCTGATGAAGATGACATGGATAGCCAGTATCAAGTAGATCCAGAATGTTTAGTTCTGACACGACCTGATCGTGATATGAACAATAGATGCTGTGGAGGCAAGGCTTGGTGTATAAAGGTAATTATTCATCTCATGAATACCTCTTACATTATTATTTAAATGATGTATTGTACATGTGATTTCAGTGATATAAGGTATAAATAATGCATTAGGTACACATTCATAATTTCAGGATATATGTGGAATAATATGTGCAGTGCTGACATGGCTGTTGATACTATATGCAGAGTTTGTGGTGATGATGGTGATGCTGTTGCCCGGCATTTCAAGCTACCCTATCTATGGATACGTCAACATATTTATATTCCAGAGCCTAGCATTCCTTGCGTTTGCTTCACATTTGCGAACTATGTTCACTGATCCCGTGAGTTGCATTATACGTATAAAAAGATATAAATATTTTATTTGATAAAGTACTGTTTTTTGAACTCTTTAATAATTGTTACAGGGTGCTGTACCTAAAGGCAATGCAACTAAGGAAATGATAAAGCAAATGAGCTTTCGTGAGGGGCAAGTCATATTCAAATGCACGAAATGCTGCAGTATCAAGCCGGAGCGCGCTCACCACTGTTCTGTTTGCCAACGGTGCATCAGGAAAATGGACCATCATTGCCCCTGGGTCAACAACTGTGTTGGCGAAAATAACCAAAAGTACTTTGTTTTGTTTACGGTAAGCAATATATAACTATCTATCTTATATTAAAATCAATTCAATCAATGTTTGTTCAGGCATCACTTTACAACGACTACACCTATTGGCATATTCTTTTTTGATTTGTTTGTAATTGTCAGGATAAGGTTTGTTTAGGAGAAAATGTTTGAAACGAGATACGGGGTCTACGCGGACGAAGTCGCGGCCGCTTCTTAATAATTGTAATTTATAATCCCGCAATAATTTTTTTCCATCAGCAAATTATTTTTACATATTATTTTTTTTCAAAAATCTTGTTTTTATTACCGCCAGTTCTACATAGCCGCCATCTCCATCCACTCGCTGACGCTGTCGGTGTACCAATTCGTGACGTGCATCCGGCACGAGTGGCGCGACTGCAGCGCGTACTCGCCGCCCGCTACTGTGGTGCTGTTGTTATTCCTTATAGCAGAAGCGCTTCTCTTCGCAATCTTCACGGCAGTCATGCTCGTCACGCAGCTGCACGCTATATGGAACGATGAAACTGTAAGTTTAAATTGTTTAAGAGGCCTATTATATGAGCCCTATTACATCTCGACTATGATTTTTTGTGTAAAATACCCATTTTCGCATTTTGTTGTAATTTTGCAGTTGTATTTATCGTTTTTATCAAAATAGGATTATAAAATCATACTTACATTACAAATGTCCACTCTGCGAGGATATGCTGAGTTCGGACGGCCGGCGCATCGCATTTTGAAGTAATTTTGCAGTTGTATTTATCGTTTTTATTGAAATAGGATAATAAATACATTATAAAATCTTTATTCATCATGAATTAACGCTTATTCTGGTATAAATTTTGCTCAATAATATTATTGTAGATAGGAGAAATTCACAGTTAACTTTAAGCGATTTTCGAAGTTTTTTGATGTAGTATAAGATTTTTTTTCTATATAAAATCAATGATATCTAAAAATTCCGAGGCCGTTGCGCACTTTACGACTATATATGAAACACAGACCACTTATCCCATAGGCGAACGCTACACGCAAGATCCATATTGTGATCCGTCAATACCTATATACTGACGGATCACGATAATTATTGACGTGTAGTGTAGTGTATTGACGGATCACAATATTTATCGCAGGATTTCTGGAAATCCAGTGATCCAATGTTAGATCCGAGATCGTGATATTTATCTTGCGTGTAGTGTCGCGCGTCAATATTTATCGTGTCTAGGGTTGCCACCTTTTTTTAGAATGAATAAAGTATTTTTTATTCCTCATACACGGAAAGTAGGTTTGAAGTTGCCTGAGGAGCGGGTGGAAAGTAATACTTTTCTACCAACTACCAACAAAACATACAGTAATTCGAATGTAACAAAAAACAAGTTTATCTTAATGCTAAGTGCTGTCTCAATTATAGGTAGTCACGACATGCTATATCAAAATACAATCATATTTGTTGAACAGTGTATGTGTAGTTGTGACTTACTATTAAAATAATACTAAAAACCCATCTCTTCCCATGGCTGTCGTAAAGGGCGACTAACGGACTAAAATCTGCACATACATCCAACAGCATAGAGCGGCGATGGGCTCATCAAAATAATACTACCAACCTCTCGCTTCCCTTGGGTATCATAAAAGGCGACTAACGGACTAAATTCTGCACATCAAAATAAAACTACCAAACCCTCTCTTCCATTGTGTGTAGTAAAAGCGACTAACGGGCTAAATTCTGCACATCAAAATAAAACTACCAACCCCTCTCTTCCCTTGTGTGTAGTAAAAGCGACTAACGGGCTAAAGGCTCACCACCTAAGCACATGTGCAAACTGTGCAGTAGTTTCTTGCTGAAGCGTGGACTGTGTGGGCGTGGCCTGTGTTGTCCATAGATTCAAATTATTACTAATTTTACCATTAACTTGAACTAAATATCTCAATAAAGTTGTAGATTTATGTAAAATAAAACTCACTCGTTTTTTTTAGCTAATTCATGTTTTTATTTTTAGTTACTTACCATTCGTAATTGAAAGCATGAGCAGTGTTTACCTCGGGTGAATGAAAGACTTATTTTCTCGATCGAACGGCAACAGTTCGTTTTAAATAAGCTACTTTCAGCCCTATAGGGTAACAAACAATGTACTATTTACATTTTGTTAGAATAAAAATAAAGTAATAGCATAAAAAAGAGTACTTATTTATTTGTCCTTAAAAACGTTTTTTTTTGTTGCTTTTTTGCAACATTTGACACATTTGTCTTTTACGTAAATAGAGTATTTTAGCCTTAGAGCATTAATTTACTTTTTATTTACTAAAAGATTTTAGTTAGCGTACTTTATTGGTGTCGTAGCGTAGATTATAAAGTACGCCTACATGAAAAAGAGACAATACTCTATTTTAAAGTGCGAGTGGCAACCCTACACGTCTGCCTCGTGCAAAGTACTTAATTTTGACGCGATCCGTATTGATGGTGTAGGGTGTGCTGTGATCCAGCCCAAGATCCATCAATAAATATCACGATATTTATCACAATATTTATTGACGTGTAGCGTTCGCCATAGACGTCGCTATCAGCGAGTTTTACTAAAAGATGCAATCGTAAAAATTCAGGGGGGTGCGGGGGTGTAACTCTGGCTGTGATTGGATATTTAAAGGTCAAACTAGTGACACGTAACACACCAATTTCAAATGTATTCGAATTAGTAATGTGGTAGGAGTCGATTATTGATATCGATGAACTTTTTTCGTACTTTATAATTAATATAACGGTGTTAATAAGTTAATAAAACAATTCTTCTTATGTAATACTAACTTTTATATCAAAACTCGTTAAGATAGGTATTATATTTTGTCAATCAATCTGTTTGCCTAAATCAGTTTCGGAGTAGTTTTAAAAATAAATATGTAATGGCCGGCTTTTCAAAGGTCAGACAAAACTTATTTGGTGGTTAGAGTTAATACTACCATTTTGAAAATGTTTTGTCATTATCATGTCTTTCATTGTTTTACAAGACATTTTTAGATTGGTCGCGTAATATTTTATCAGACGGATAAGTTTTATTCGAGGATTGAAAAATTGGCATTTAGTAGACTATAATCTATTTTGTTATATACAATATTTCTGCAAAATTAGAAGCAAATCGGACGACCGACGCCATAAAAAGTTTCATACAAATTTCACACAGAAAAAGTAGACTTTAACAGTTTTCCAATCTATGACTTTGGCAAAACCGTTAGGTGTCCATGAATGTGCATGAGTGTTGGCAAACAAAACAAAACAGTGCAACATCACTTTATAAATTATTAAATTACCTCAAGAAGTCCGCGTGAGATCTCAGTGCAGTCCCTCGTCTTTACTAAAACTCGAGGGGTTTGGGGAAATATCATTTACCATTAAACATTTACATCATCACTCAAATATCAACAGAGTAAATATTTACTACTAGCTGTGCCCGACATGAGTTGCAATGCAGCAATTTTTATCGATTTAGCTTCATATTTGACGGAGTTTTATACAAATTTACCCGCCTTTTTTAAAGGACGAATTTAAAAAAAATCTTGTTTTTCTGCTCTACTACACTATACAAGGAAGCGTGGTGCACGATTTCAAGGTTTAATCGTAGTAGTTTGGGCTGTGAGTTGATATGTTAGTCAGTAATTTCAACAATTATTTTTGGAAAAAGAAGGTGTGATGCTAAAGCCAAGACCATTTTATCGAAGTTATTCAACAAATCACGCAGCACGCTACCTTAATTTACAACGGGTATATTTCTGAAGCCTTTGTACACTATCTAAATAAAGACCTTAAAATGCAACAGTTACCTGTTTTAAAGCTTTACTATCACTGAATCTGAAACAAATATTTTTCATTTTTGTGAGAGATACAGGGGGACTGATATACCCATCTATTAACTGTTTTTAAAATTTGTAGAATGTGTGAATATGACAAGAAAGCTAATAACGGTAACTTTGAAAACCTTCATAAAGACTTGTTTCCCCAAATATACATATCGGTATGATAACGAGAGCTTCAACCACTTAATTGACTTTGCTAAAAGCGTGATTGTAATTATATAGATAAACGTTTACTTTACCTGACCAAAAATGTGAAAATAAGTTATATTTTTGGGATTAGTGGGCACTTATATTAAAAAACATCTTTTAATTACTATTTGTAACCTACTTTTGATAACGATAATTTTTTTTTATTTAGCTAGTTTTGCTTGGACTTGTATTTTTTTAATATCTTAAATGAAAATCGACAAATGTTTGTTATCTAAAATCAGTTTAACTGTTCAGGCGTAAAAGCTTAACAAAACTACATTCACATTTATAAGTTATAGCTTAAGCGAATATTAATGTGAATAAGCGTTATGTGCTTTATCCGCGTTAGGGTTTGCGTTATTTAATATAACGTTGAATACGGCTTGCAAGTTATTATTTGGAAAAAAACAAATTATATTATTTATACTAAAATTATTATGGGGTTAAGTTATTACTGACCTTTAAAGTGTACCAACTTCTTAAAAACCCGACTAATTATTTTTTTTGGAGTACTTTTTCTTGTCAGATATGCAAGACGTGTGTTTATATATTTTTCCATAACACTTTTCGGTCAAATCTATTATATGATTAGAATATTCATAATCAAATTGGTGTCTCCATATATCAGGAAATAAATTTTCAGAAATGAAGGTTTGCAATGGTTTTGTTACAAAGTACAGTACTCTGGCTTCGGGTTTGTACACTTTGTAATTGTCATTGCTTCTTATGACAACCTCACATCGTCAGCATATTTTAATAACCATATCAGAAGGATATAGTAGGCCACGTTTATCTCTTGCATAAATGAGAGAATCTTTTTTTTCTTTAAGAGATATTAGCGCCTTTATACATTTGTTGCATTTTATTTTTTTTATTAAACTGTGAACTACAAATCCATGCAATATATTCAATAATATTTTCTGCAAATAAAGATAGAGTTATATGCTGCAGTGATTGAATAAAATCTTCATCTTCGATTTCTGTTGTTACTTTAGAATGTTCAGATCTCTCGGTGGTAGTATTTATTCTTTGAATAGTCTGCTATTCAAAGAATAAATACTACCAGGAGCAATTTAAAATTGAAACATGTTCCAACGGTACACAGTTGCCGGTTCCAGTTTTAGTCAATTCTGTGTGTACTAATATTTTCCTATAAATACCTTCAAATTGCCGCGGTGTTGGATTGTCATTAGCGCCTCCACAAGATCTTATGTTGCAAAATAATAACTCGATGTGGTCCTGACTGATTTTGTGAAGTGGAACGTAAGTAATTGGGCAAAACTTATTTTCAATTAAATGTTTAAAGAAATTTTACACTTTCTATGCATATACACAACCCCAAAAAGCCCGTATATCTCGGAGACTCGACAACTTTTACATTTTTTCCAGATGACAAACCTACCCTTAGTGATAATATAAAGCTTTTAGCTTCGTCCATTTTTTCAATAATTTTTGAGTATTTTTCTGTATTCATTGCCCGCTTTAGGCCATTCTCGTGTGTTTTTGAGTCGAGGATGTCAAATAGGTCATTAATTATTAGTAACATATTAGCAGTGGGTTGTACATCATTAAAACTTGGAAGTTTGATTTCGGAACCGCAAAATAACAAGGCAGTAGCAACACTTCGGCTAAATACCTGTGTTGCTAGTTTCACCTTCATTATGTTATTTTTAAAATTTAAATGTTCATGTCTTAGTTTATTGGCCATGTGGAATGTTTCCTTTTCCTGCAGATCATGTAGCTGTTTAATGTATGACCATTTTATTATGTTATTGTCACTGTCAATGAATTTTTCATACACTTCAAAACTATTTCTAAGTAATTTTACCATATGCACAGGATCTAAAAAAACAGCTACATCTGCATCAACTACTTTAAAATTAGTTTTTAAATTGTGATGATCTAATTTGCACCCGAGTTTTTTTGCCATAGATATATTAGCCGGACACCCATCAAATGTAACAGCTTTTACAATAAAATTCACTTCTTTACACATTATAATAGCCTGTCTGACTAAAGCTGCTTTCTGATCTGCTGTTACTTTATTTACTAAGAAATACCCTATGGGCACCTTAAGCATAGCATTAAACGGCACAACTAAAAATACTAATGCATCAGTGCATTCCTCGTTGCTATCAGTTTGTAGATCACCACCAAAATCAACATGTAAGATCTCCGAGTGCTAGGAACGTATTCAATTTTGTTTTTAATTTTCATCTCATCGAAAATAAGCGCGCCATAAAACTTCATTTGCGAATGTTCTGGTTTCATTTTACTATTAAAATGATATCATCGAAAGCTTCTTTTGTGAATCCTGCACGTCCGTTAATGGTTTTGTACCATTTCGACAAAGTTTTTACTGATGGCAAACAGGTATGAAACGTTTTTCTTACGTACTGATAAGCTTTTGTCGAGTAAAAATTCAATGTAAGCGCAAATGACCTTAATTCAGGAGAGTATTTTGTTCGACTTATTTTGCCAGATGAAGCATTTTTTGCTTGACGTTTTAAAATTTCCTGATTTTGGACGCCAATACAACTTAGAATAGATGCATTTTCATCACTGATTAGGTCTCTTTTTTTCTAATTCTTCTAAAAGTTGTTTTAACGTATTGACTTTTTTTCTAATAAACGGGTTGAATCTTGTAGGCGTTTGATTTTTAAATTCTTGCTCTTTAGTTTTAGAGATAAATCGATGATTGTACGATTAAGACGCTTGTATCTTGGACTGCTAAATGTAGAACATATCTCTAACAAATCGGTATTTGTACTTGGTTGATGTTTTATAGTTTTATTATTGGAGAGAGAATCGGAGATATGCATATCTGAAGTCGTTGGTATTTCTTGATCATTTTGAGTACAATCCTGAAACCACAAGGATAATGAAAGTTTTAAACGTATAAAAAAAATGGAAGTTACATTAGATTAGATCTTTATAGGCTGGTACCTTAAGAGGCCTATTACCTCTCGAATGTGATTTTTGCGTAAAATGCCCATTTTGTAGTAATTTTGCAGTTGTGTTTATCGTTTTTATCGAAATAGGATAATAATATTGTGCATAATATTACAAATCTCCATTCTGTGAGCATAAGTTAAATTCGGACGGCCAGCGCATCGCATTTTGTAGTAGTTTTGCAGTTGTATTTATCGTTTTTATTGAAATAGGATAATAAATTCATTATAAAATATTTATTCCTCATGAAGTAACAATTACTCTGGTATAAATTTTGCTCAACAATATTATCGTAGATAGGAGATATTCACAGTTAACTTATAGCAATTTTCAAAGTTTTTTGGTTTAGAATAAGATTTTTTTCCTATATAAATTCAATGATATCTAAAAATTCCAAAGTCGCTACGCACTATTTGACTATATAAGAGATAACATTATATTTTTTTTATTTCACTTGTTTAGAACAGTTAGTTCAATCTATGAGCTCAAAAAAGTGCCTTCGCGCACTTTATGAAAATCTTTCTCTGCTATTTTGGGTTTAATTAAAAAGTTAAGCAAAATTTACAAAAAGCGAGGCCGCTAGGCACTATTCCATTAGCTATTCTACACTATTCAATAACTCATAATTGTTAATGTATTTTTGTTTCTGAGATCCATAACGCCAAAATTGGCCATTTTACGAAAAAAATTACAGGCGAGATGTAATAGGCCTCTTAAGTGACAAAGAAGATATCATCGATGGTCTATGCTGTAAGGTGGTAACTGGCCTTACTGGTGAACAATAACAAGTTGTGGCTGAAGCAAATTCACCTTGTGAAGAACCCTAAAACAATAAAAAAGGTAATATGAATATTCACCTAGTCGCATTATATTGAAATGCATATTTAAATTATAGGTAGTAGGTACTTCATAGTTAGTACTGAGCAAATTGAACATAATTACTCACCACAGTTGGAAGCATAAGCGTGGGTTCAGCATTACTAAACAACAGTCGCCGCTTTTTCATTACTTGATAGCTATCCGCGGCAAAATGTCGTGAGTATATAACGCTATATTTGCTTGGAAACCAATTTTCGTGTTGTTTTGTAGCTTCTATCCATTTTATTTTTAAGTTTGGGCATTTCGGAAACCTTTTACAACAAAAGTTAGTTATCTTTAAATAATAAATTAAAATAAAGAAGTTAAAACAAAAAGTCAGCATAGAATATTTTGATAAAAAGATAATAATAATTTTAAACCAACTAAAACTGATTATACAATGCCAATAACAACCTAAAAATCTTTATTTTTAGTACTTATACACAAAAGCTTCGGTTCGGTTACGAAAACTCGAGGTATAGAAATGATATTTTGCTAGAAATTGCTAACGTCAACATTACATTTATGTGAAAGCTTCTAATTGTTATATTTGAATTTACCAAAATACACCAACGAATTCGATTTCGTTCTCATAACCGAATAATGTCATAATGGTATAAGAAAGTTCTAAACTTAATAAAAATTTAAGTATCGATATTTGGAACAAATTTATCGACAAGTTGATAGGTTCTAACTTGGGCAACACTCACCAAAACAGAGGGAGATAGTGCTTTATACATTTACAACAGAATGAAAGGGACTTATTAAAAGACATCAAGGCGTGCATTTTTCTTAATTTATAATTTAATTTTTACACCAATTTAAAATTAATTCCTTTTACGTCATAAAATTGTACTTACCGATGAAATGATATATTATCTTTTTGTAAGCTAGAAGTGGTGCTCCACTTTCCACACAATCTTACAGCGCAATACGGCATATTTATATTAATAATAGATTTTTGGATTTTAGCGTGCCGCGGCGCTGTCAAACTATGGCGAAGGCTACACGTAAAGTATTTATCGTGATCTATATCGCGATCTGGATTGACTTAACGTAGAGGATGACGGTCACACCCTACACGTTCAATAGTTATCACGTCAGTATTGCGGCTTCCTTTGCGCGGTGCGGACCGTGCGAACGCTACCATGGATACAACAAGAAAAGTTAAAGCCTGTATAGCTATTATTTTAGAAATATCGATAAATAAAATAGTGAAAAGAAAGCGATGGATGAAAAATTATTTTCTATAGTTGGACCGTAGACAATTTTTTTTATTATAGAAGTTTTTGCATTCTGCTATAGGTATAGGATAAAATGTTTACTAGAAAAACACAACGAACCACAGGAAATCTCGAATGCGATTCAAACCCATGACCTTTAATTGTTAAATTCACGATGAATTTTGTTAATATTAATGTTAATAATATTTATTTGTGTACATTGCATGCCTGATCACGGGCAAACTGTTGATACTATATATTTTTTTAAGAACTTGTTACACAGTTTAAGCAATAAAGGAATTCTATTCTATTCTATTATATTCTATTTAGATTGCCGGTTTACTGCTCTAACCGCTAAGCTACCGAGACCCCTTAGTTTATCCTATTAATTTTTTCTCTGACATTGTCAATAAATACGTTCTTTTATTTTTTTTTTATTTGTCCAGTAACTTGCTTAGGTCTTCGTTTCTTTTTGTAATAAGTGTATGAACTATCCCACAGTTCGGGCAGTACCTATTTCTAGGTTGAGAATAAATTATTTCAGGTATTTTTGGTCATTTGCATAAGGTTCTACAAGCACGGGTGACGGCGCGCCGGCGCATCGTCGACCCCGCATGGCACTGGCACATCGTCACCCATCGCTGCCGCGGAGCGAACTGAAGTGATAAATATTGACCGCGCGTCTACACGTTCAATATTTATCACGATCCATGGACTGACAATCCGTAATTCGGATTTCTAGAAATCCTGTGATCCGTATCGCGATCCATCAATACTTCAGTCTACACGCTCAATAAATATCACGATATGGAATAAATAGCCGTGGATCACAATATTTATTGAACGTGTAACCTTCGCCTATGACTGAATCTAGGTTTGGGGGCGTGTCACTTACATATGCAATGGATTGCATATGTAGTATGAGTGACGTTACCCTCGTATGCGGAGTCTATGGGATAAGTGGTCATAACATTCTAATTTTTTTACTTCATTTGTTTGGAACAGTAGTTCAAATCTAGGAGCTCAAAAAAGTGCCTTCGCGCATTTTATAAAAATCTTTCTCTGCAATTTTGGGTTTAATTAAAAAGTTAAGCAAAATTTACAAAAAGCGAATCCGCTACGCACTATTCCAATAGCTATTCTACGCTATTCAATAAGTCAAAATTGTTAATGTATTTTTGTTTCTGAGATCCATAACGCCAAAATTGGCCATTTTACGCAAAAATCACAGTCGAGATGTAATAATAGTCCTCTTAAGTACCTACTTAACTTAAATTTACTCTGACCCAGATCGGTGACTTTTTCGTGAACGCACAGCTCAGGAGTTCTCTAAGCCAACAAGCTTGAGCATGAACAATATTATGTTTCTTTTTGAACCCATTATAGTTACTGGTTTGCTTTTAATGTGTACAAATAATAAAAAAGGGGTAAAGAAACGTTGCTGCTATCATTATCTTTACATATTAAAAAGTAAAGTTCGCCGTTTTCCTGTGTCTGGATTTCTTCTTGAACCACGCAATGGAGTATGCGGTTGTCACTAATAGCAAGAGTGATTACTGAGAAATGTATGTTTTTGTACAAAATGGCTGAAATATGACGTTGTTTCTAAGGTAGTGTGGACAAAGGCGCGGGCGGGCCGCTAGTAATTAATAAATACATGTAACAACTATAAATACGAGGGCAGTTTGGCAACTCAATGACTTTAAGGTTGAATAAAAACTTTTTTAATATTTTTTTTGTAACATATTTGGAAACTCACTACGAAGCGAAGCTTTTTAAAAACAAATAAGTTAGGCGACTTCTAAGTATTCTTTGAAAATGGAGAAAAGCGAGTTTCGAGTGCTAATTAAACACTATTTTTTACGTGGTAAAACTATTAAGAGGGCACCGCGCGGAGCCGCGCGATCGCAAATACTGACATAAGTCTCATAATGAACTTCAAAGCAAAATCAATCATATTGATATTTAAAATTAGAACAATTCTGCTTTGAAGTTTCAGACCTAGTAATTTGATTAGAGCAATGTTTTTATTCTGCGAAATGTACAAAAATGCATTGAGATAAATGAACTAGAGAAGACGTCCCATAGCATAAATGTGCAGTTGAGCACAGCTACAATGATACTTGTACCGTGGTGCTGGCTTAAGTAGTTGTCATAGAAATGTCTAAGCGCGCAGATACGACACACTATTCATACAGTTTTATTACAGAGTTGTAAAGTTGTAAGATAATGTTTTTATTGTTGTTAATTGTAATATTGAAATGAAAATAAGTAAATTAATGCCAAACATAAAAGTAAGTAAATAATTGATTAAAACATTTCATTACAATGATATAAATCTTTTTTAATCATTTAAGAAAAATATTTATTTAAGTAGGTACTTACGTGTAAAAATATTAAGTACTGCGTATCAAATATTCAGATGCTCAAATTTTTCAAGCATTATTGAGATGAGATTACAAATCGTATTTGAGTCCAATATGAGGAATAAATAAAAAAAGTATTTCAATAGTAAAAAAAAATTCTAACTAGGTAGTAGTTTTTTCAGGGTTAGACAAAAAAAATTTTTTGATGGGTTGGAACTAGGGCATCGAACCCGGGTTTACCCGACCCGAAAAAACCGAGGTTTTTCGAGGTTTTTTACAAACGTTTTCATGTCGGTAATTATTTGTATCATAAGTATATTTACGCCTTTTCGAAATGATCTCTTTGATTGAACACGGTCAAAAAGTACCTAACTCCATCGTATCTCACTACATATAACCCTTTGTATGTAATCAAAGATACAAACAAGTTAGTGAAGTTTACTTCTCTTAACTTTTTTTGCACTAGGCTCTAATAATTTCCGCTTGACCTCATTAACTACAGTTGTTTTTTGTGCGAAAAAGATTAAATTAATAAAGCAAGTTGCACGTTATTCGTGCGTTTGATTCAGATCAAAAATGACATAAAACGGAATGAAAGATGGAGGCAAGTCGTCGCGTTGTTGACACGCAACCGGAGCGGTGAGCTGCGAGTGACTCCACCGCCATTTTGTTTCGTCAGTCTTCCTCCCTCTCTCCTTTACCCATTTCAGTGGACCTCAGCATTCTTGGCATGGACATCGGCCAGGAACTGAATCCAAAATGCTACATCGAGAGTGTTATTTTAACTGCCTCCCGAAGTTGGGTATTCTTAATAAGGTGAGGCGGTTTTTCACTCCCGAGCAGCGCTGTTTGCTGTACAAGACTCAGGTGCGATGGAGTATGGAGTATTGTTCCCATCTATGGGACGGCCCCGCTAAATGCACTTGATAGACTGCAAAGGCGAGCGGTACGCATTATTGGAGATGCTGAGGTAACAGCCTCTTTTGAGGACCTCCAGCTCCGTGTCTGTAGAGACATCGCTTCTCTCAGTGTCTTCTACCGAAATTACTACGGAGAGTGTTTTGAAGAACTTTTTGATCCCTCCCTCTCCTTTCCTGTCCCGGACTACACGTGCTGGTCTTAGGAACCATCATCACACTGTGCAGACTATCAATCAGCACTCGTACCAAAAAAATTGGCAAGTCGTTCCTCTGTAAGACCATTCGGCTAGACGCATGTGTTTCCCAGCTCCTATAGTCCCGGGTCTTTTAAGCGGGGCGTGAAACGGCATTTATGCAGGCCGTCATCATGAATGGGTGCGCTTGTTACCGCGCTTGTTCCACGGTGAGGAGCGCTCCGTTATTTTAGACTGCATCGGCTGCTTACTGTCAGGCAGGATGCAGTCACTATGACGTTTCACATAAAAAAATCTGCCTTCTTACGCGTTAGTTAGCCACTAGACGAATTTATTGTTATTGTTAAGAAAAAAGTTTAATTAAAGTTAAAATAAGTTTTATAATCTATATAAATTAAAGTTAATAAAAGTCTTAAGCATATTTTTAGTTAAGAGAAAAACTGATTATTACTGAAAGACTTAAATTAAATTTTTTATTCTGATTCCAATCTGACTTCACACGAGTAAGTTAGCTAACTACTACTTAAAACGAATTAATTGTTAATGTTAATAAAAGAGTTTAATAATTTAAAAATATTTCAATATAGGTATCAAAAATAGTCTTCAGCATATCATAATTATTAGCAGTATAAGAACTGACTATTACCAAAAGACTAAATTAATATAAATAATTTGATCTGCGCGAGTCTGTCTGTGATCAAAAATAATTGCTAGCTAGATAAATACTAAATATTTATCTATTTTATATTTGTTTTGAACAAATACTCATAGTCTAAAAGACTTTTTAATACCTATTAAAAATGTTGTTGTGATTTTGAAAGTACTGTTTAATTGATATTAATCCTTCCTTTGATTTATACAGGGTATGAAAAGAAGCTTAACGAAGCCGTAATATACACATAGTGTACATCAAACTAAGAAACATTCAGTAAAAATAATTGCTGGGAAACTACTTTACTTTTTAGGTATTATTATTCCATAAGCCTATTTGACTAAGAAATTTAAATAATTTTGGTAATGTTTCTTTGGAAGCAAGTTTAGTAATCACGTTTTACATTTATTTTTAACCGACTTCAAAAAAAAGGAGGAGGTTCTCAATTCGTCGAAATAAATATGTTTTATGTATGTTCCCCGATTACTTAAAGACGCTTGGACCGATTTGGAATATTTTTTTTGTCTGAAAGGGTATCCTTCCATGTGGTTCCATAGTCATCAGGTCAATATCTGATGATGGGTTCCTGGAGAAATCGAGGGAACTCTTCAAATATTAAAGGCACACCTACAGCGATTTAGGTATTATTTGCAATAACCTGGGCACTTGTCGTCGGGAAGAACCATTTGGTGAAGTGGAACTGTTGATGAAGACCACAGACGGCCACCGGAACTACTCAATACTAAATATTTTTGGTGTTTGCTATGCGATTACAAACTTTAATGTGGTTGCTAAGCAATGTATGCTCGCCACAATGCATCATGGTCAAGTGAAGCGAATGGTAAACCACCCAGAGAACTCCTCAAGAATTAACGTCCCTGCATCGGAGAAAACAATATTTTGTACAAAATGATAAGCAGTTGACATTACGATGTTGTAAATTGAAAAAAATACTAACCAAGCCAATAAAAGTGACAAATAAACAATATTATACTATTACTTACTACTACTTTTTTTTCTGTGTAAACGTAGGTTAGTACGTTTACACTAAAAAGAACAAAATAATTGTGTTGTCTTGAATAACTAAATTTAATCCCCACAGTTAAAATTATACTTACATACTTTTGAAGACGGTGCCAAGCCAAATTAAATGAATAAGAAAATATTCCATGAACAAAAATAATACAATAAACCTCTAGGTGTTTTCCATAATGCTAAGCAAACCGCCTAATTAAATTGTATGTAGGCAAAAGCAGGAAATATTTTAAGGCTAGGCATCGACTTCAAAAGTATGTAAGTATAAATTTAACTGTGGGGATTAAATTTAATTATTCAAGACAACACAATTATTTTGTTCTCTTTAGTTTCCCTGTTTTTTTGGAGTCGGTTTATTTTTTTTTTGTTGTCAAAACCAAAGTCACAATATTGTGACTTTGACACTTAATATCTTTGTAATTAGAAGGTTCCCAGGTATGGCCCGTTACAGAAAAAAACTTTGTAATAATGGACAGATTACGTGGCTCTTGGCTTCGTTAAGCTTCTTTTCATACCCTGTATAGGTACCTACTCGTATTGACTTAGCAAATCCATACTAAAATTCAGTTTCCTCATATTTAAAAAAAATACTAAAAAGACCGAAAAAGCTCGTAAAACCCGGGTACCCGGGATTTGACAACAAGAAAACCCGAAAACCGGTTTTTAAAAAGTGGACCGGGTTTCGATGCCTTAGCTTGGAACATCGCTGGACTAAGTGCGTAGAGTTGAAAGGAGATTATGTAGAAAAATAAAAAAATATAAATGTAAAAAGAGTGTTTCTTCTTTCTAAAGTTATGGACTTATCAAACCGCCCTCGTACATTGATTGTAAAAAAATAACCATTTTGTTCGCAGGGCATTGAGCAGCTGAAGAAGGAGCAGGCTCGCTGGGTGCGTAAGTCCAGATGGAAGAGCATACAGTCCGTGTTTGGCCGATTCTCCATTCTCTGGTTTTCCCCGTTCACACAGCCATCTCCCAAAACCAAACTAGAGAGCTACCTTTATAGCGTATAATACTATTATTATTTTCAATGGTGATGCACAAAGTGCAATTATGGTTAAGCTCACTTGATTTATATAAGACATCACATAAATTCTAATATAATTATGGGTTGCAGATATTGTCTTAAAGTCTTCTGTTACCGTGGAGGTGACAGGCTTCTGCACCTCACACAACATCCTAGAACTGAAAGCTCACCTTCAAGTAGGTCTAGGAATAATAGTTTTCTGACCTAACCGAATGTGTCGGCCGACTTATCGTGCAAGTGTATTGTATTAGTGTCCGCTTATTTGGCCTTTATTTCTCATATTATCATTTTATGAAACGGCTAAATTAGTACCTATTACCAATGAAACCAACATTTATATGTATCTGCTCTTGTTTTTTACCGTGACTGTAGTTATTTCTGCGGTACCCATTGCTGGAACCTCAGGGTACAATAATATATTAAGTGATATGAGTCGTATAAAATCAAATTTGGCAAAGTAGGGTTGACCTAAATTTTGGCAATTGATTGGCAAAAAAACCCGTTAATTTTCGATTGGATCCATAAGTAATAATGACAAACATTTTGTCATATTACTGTTACGTGTACTGAGCCATAAACAGTCAAAAATATGTGTAAAAGTAAAGCAGAAAGGTGCCAAATCACACTGAATTTGCTAGATTGCCGACTTCGGTTTTGAATTTATAAAGATTGCCATATTTGAACCCAAACCAAGGCGTACGAAACGTTGGTCATAATACAACCGCCATTTTGAAACAGCGATTTTACAACACTTCTGATTGGTTAACAGCGAACGATTGCCGACTATGGTTCAGACGTTGACGACGGTCCCGTCGATTGCTGTCTTTGATCCCAAAGCCAGTTTTATTTCGTGTTTTTGAAGGGTATTTATGGCAGTATTTGATTTAAAAATAACCACGTTATCGGTTAACATTTGAATTTTCAGTGTTGCCCTATATTTATCTCATTTTCGCCTACCTACCTACTTTGCCGACTTTGATTTCATACGACTCATATATAAACGTGAGTAGATCGTATAAAGGGTTACATTCCAATAGTAGCTATTTAGCAATGCCATTCACGTTTTGTATTATTGTGTCTAACTGTATAATCATTTGCTATGTGATCTTTTGATATCATTTTCGATGTAGATTTAATTTATTTATATTATTACAAAAGAAATAAATTATGTAATATACACAAATGACTGATATTGGAATAAATATGAGAACAATGTGTAGGGAACCAACATTTTGCATTTACTAATTTAATATAATGTTAAAACATATTGTTTTCACATTTTATACATATATGTTTGTACAAAAAATAGTAAAATGTGTAAAAATATCTTTGAAAACAATGAAATTGTGTGCTTGTTTTAGGTATTTCTATATGTTGCAAGATTTGCAAATAAACATTTAAGGAGATATGGATTTGATAGATTCGTCACAAATTACAATTGTATGTAGTAGATACCATTGATTGTATGTATACAGTTTTAAATATTTTTGATTGACTGAACATTATAAGAAAGTAGAATTTTATGATTTTATTTTTAAAGAGCGGGTATCTCTTAACAATGAATAAACCAATAGGCTTTTGTTTATATTTACACTTTTCTTGACCAAATATTTACGAAATATGAATGTTTATATATTCTAATCTGATCCGAATGTTAACACAACTGACATGAAGTTTGTTTGCATTTTGAAATATAGCTAAATCACGATTTATATTTCACTAATTATTTTTAGTGCTATTGTTTTGATTTATTGCTAGTCAATAATGGTAACTTTAAACTATGAATAAGCACTTGGAATGTCATTGCCGTTTTCACAAAATATTTATCTAAAATAATAATAGTTGTCGCGCGTAGAAAAGCCTCTGAAATAAATCTACATTCTCTAATCAATCATATTTAGCTAGAGTTGAGCAGTGGAACTATGAAATTACGAAGTGAAATGAAGCGTCTCGTCAAGCTCTTGGAAACTTTCAACTATTATTATTTGCGAAGAGAGTTTTTAGAATAATTACTTTGTAGAAATTTGTAGACCAATGCAAACAAATATACCTTTTAAATATAAACTAACAGTAAAGCTTTGATATTTAAACAAGTCTTCGTATATATTTTATGAAAGAAATTATATTGATGCGCGCCATTGCAAAAAAAATCATAACTTACTGTGCAAAATAGTTTCGTATAAATAAGTCATTATGGTACAAAACGCTCTGTCTGTTACACTATTAACATATATTTAAAACCAGTAGGTGCATATGTATATAAAAAATAGTTGATGTTTATCAGTAGCAGAATTGCTGAGTAGAAGATACCAAATAAGTATTTTGTGTAAAAAATTATTACATAATAACCATTTCAGTTAAACGAGTCTTATTGCCTGGCTTTTTTTCAATAATCAAGAATATATATAATGAAGTCTTATTTATGATGTAAGTAACTGACTAAACATTACTTCACTTCACACTGTATGAGAACATACATAGTAATATAAAGTTATACTGCTCTAAGAGTGACCCCCTGAACATGTTATCTAATAAAGTATATTTAATAAATTATGGGCTACTGACAGGTCGTAATTTGTAGGTTTTCCGTAAATGGGTATTATAATCATCGTACATTGTAATACATATTTGTTAAATATACTAATGTGTGTGATCATTAATCATAATTAAATAACGACCTGCATGTACCCACTTCATCCGATTCTAAGTCGCGTTGTAAGATAAGATGGAAATGTTATTCATTGGCCATGAATTGGTTGGCTTCTGTTTGACGCAGACCCGATTCTCTAAGGAGATGTAAGCTTATTGATATTGTTATTTGTGAAATGTAACAATATTATAGATTTCGATACAGGTCCAGCGTTAAGTATTGTTATCCACAAAAATGCTATTAGACAATGTGGTATCGATTTGAGCATTGCTTTGAGTGGTAGCAGGGCTATACTTTGTTAGATTTGCTACAAACGACGCGTCGGTGTATAGCCTCTGTACTTAGTATTACACCAGAGGTAACAATTGCATTAAATTAAGATATTATTACGTTTTATTTATTTTGTTTTCAGTGTTTTATTTAATTTAGTAGGTATGGAGTTACAATATTCATAATCGATTATATTATCACGGTGTGGAAATGCGCAGTAGACAGCGATCGATTAAGTAATATAGTCACTCAGTTGTAATGTCTCGATTAAGCTAGATTCTTTAGATCGCCGTAAGATATAATTTATTATGTTTAAGAGTTCGTTTATAGTTATGATTATGTGTAAGGTTTTATCATAATAATAGTTACTGTAATTTGAGAAATTGTGATGTTTATCTTAGCTGTTGCTTGTATTTATGATTACTTTTGCCGAAATCATAATATTGATTTATTTATTGAATATATAATACAAGTGAATATCTTTTTGTCATCTAATAGTGTCTAAAGTTTTTTGACATTAGTGTAATTATTCAACTTTAATAGCTATTCTATTTTAATAAAGAGTGATAGATATATTTTTATATCGTTAAAATCATAAATTATTAAACTTAATTATGTCTAAATGAGAGTCTGCACTTTTCTTATATTTGACTTTAAATTAACTAGGGGGGTTATTTTCATAATATCGTGCGAATAACTTCATTACATACAATAAATATTTAAGACTAGTGATCAAGCAATATTTTCATCATATCGTTATTGAAGAGCGATGACCCATAGAACAAATTATGCTAGTTTTATGGTATTGATAATGTCACCAACACATGTTTGCTATTATCAACGTTTACTAGTAGATTTCTATTAAAATGGGCCTAAACTGGTTTCTATTTTATAAATGAAGCACTACAGAAGTTCAAAGTTATCTTTAAGTAAAGGCAATGAATGCGGATAAGTACTACAGAATTACCTCTCGCTGGATTGGTAATTCGTTCGTTCTCTTTTAAAACCATATAAGTAATGTAGGTACTTCAATATTCCTTAATGTTGTGTCAACAGCGACAAATGTTTACGGCGTTTATATATACTTAATGTTCTAAAATGATAGTTGCAATTGAGAACACGAGAGCCTCCGATCGGACTAGAACCCACGACAAGCAATTTAAAAAATCCCATGAGAGTGCAGTCTCTTCGTAGCTCAGCTAGAAGAGATGTCGCTTGGATTGCAAATAGTCGTTCAAATCTTACCTGAGGGAAATCTTTCATCAAGTGCAATTTTCAGTTTCGATGTAAATGTAGCATAGTACGTAGTGATTCAAAATAACAATTTAAAAGCTAATCGTAAACACAACAACATTACATTCATATTATTATTATTGTAGATGATTGCGTACATTTAATAGTTCACAAGTTTGCTCCGTGTTCAGCTGATTTAGTAGTAGAAGAATTTACATACAATACATATACTCATAAAGATGTTAATGATATTTCAAACATGGATAGTGTGCAGAAGTTGTTAAATTTTATAGATGAATTTGCAATAATGTACATTTAATGATACAGTTTTGTTTTTACTTTAATGATCTTTTTTTATTGTTTTCTAAATTTACCAATGTCGTTTTAATTGAAATTTCTGACGAGCCACTTTTAATGAAATTCATCATGTTGTTAAGACAAACTATACGCTTAAAGTCTTAGAAAAATAATGTGCCTATTTATATAAGTATTGAATATCGAGCGTTTCCAGATGTTTTGAATCACTTTACAGTTAGTAGTCTGACCTAACGTGTTATAAAGCGCAAAGGGTAACCCTGGATCTTGGCATTTAGTTCAAAATGGTAATATCAGAGCCGAATGTTGTCTCTTAAATAATAGACTTTTAATAAATGAGGTTTATTGAAATAACTTTTATTGTTAAATGTATATTTATGACGGTTTATATTATTATGATGTACTACTACGTAGCCTGTTTGTAGTCGACACGGTTTACTTAATCAAAACCCGAATACTGCCAGTCTGTTACGCTATATTATCAAAATTAATAGTACACATGCAATGGCCTTTATCAAAGATGTAACAAAAGAAGTATCTTGATTTTTAGTAACTCTGATTAACTAAATCAATGTAAATATATATTTCTATAAATAAATTATGTATATTTATTAGGAAGACGTATTAATTAGTGTCAAAACGTTACGGTTAATTGCAATGGCCCTTTTAATTGTGGACTGTGTCAATAAATAAATGTCTAAAGTGCCTAATTTACTTCCAAAATAGAGGGTCAGCAAACTGTCAGCCATAGTACGAATATAACAACTAAGATGTTGACGCCCTGGGAAGATGTAATGATTTAGTCGAAGATCTCTCTTTTTATTTATAAGCATGGTGTTTAGGCTTATAGCTTATCTTTTCTAATATGACACTGATCTGATCACACATGATTTTGAAAGGCAACGTATATGAATGCTAGGGCGGTAGAAAAAGTAGCAGAACTTTAGTCCTTAAACATGATAATTTATTGTTTGACGGTGTACAACGTTCTTGTAAGTGTGACATGTTTCATGTGTACTAAGATTTGTAGCCGACTATACTAAAGTGAAGTGAAATAAGATCAAGAACAAAGTATATGAATTTAGATTAAGACATACTGATTATTTTCCGCTCTATTTACTTGGAGGTATAAATGTAAGTACTGTGCACAAAGTAAAATTGAATAAGAAAACTGTGTATCTGATATTTATCAAGTTCAATATTATAATTAGGCGGGTAAAATGGCTCCAAAGCATTATTGTAATCTTTTAAAATCATTATAGTTATATTATTATTAGTGATCACTACAACAGTACCACTAGAATGCTCTAAATGTCCTTTTGTCTATAGCTAAACATAAGTTTTTGAGGGAATTTATTTTCATTAAAGTTGAAATGTGGGATGAGATCACGGTGTTTCTTTTGTTTTCTTTTACTTATAGTATAGGCTACGTAGAATTCCCTACAGATTATAATTAAAATTCGTGTTTTCACAGAAGGCGAAGGTTTTATATGACGCATGTATGCCCGCTTTGCTACCCTATCCAAAGTTTATTTCTATAGCGTAGTGTGACGCACACTGTTACAATACAAGCATTGAAAGTGCGAATTTTGTATTTATGTTATTTCCATATTCTCACGTTGCGTTTGATTTATGAAAACAGCCGACGACGACGCCGCGGCATGAATCGACGCCTCGTTAGCAGTCGGTTTCGATACTCAGTGGCACCGCGGCGCGAAGGGAAAGTGTTACGGAACACTGGCCGTTATACTTGTGACTTGTCGGATTTCAGCACCAGCTGTCAAGGTGATCCGCGGCGCGCTCGCCACACTGCCCATTCGTTAGTACGACGACCTGTCACATTACTTAACAAAACACCTTATCGAATCGGAGTGCCCTACTTCGCGGAAACATCGTACGTAATATTTTTTTTTGTAAATTTTTTTGTTGTTTTTGCTGTACAGTTGTTTAGAAAGAGTGTCGTTTTAGATGTGGCGCTGGTACGTGCTGTTAGTGATTGTGGCGTCATCTGTGTGCTCGGCGTATGACCCGGAGGACGACGGCTTGGAGAGTGTGCTGCCATCTGACGGGCAGTTCGAGGCGTTCTACCAGCGGGAGGCGCACGGCATACCCAATGGCTCGTCTCGCCCGGCGCATGGGCACGGTAGTTTCTACAAGCACCGCAACCCGGCGCTAGTGGACGTCAAGAACGCGCCCGCCTACGGCTTTCGTTTCGACGGCAAGAGAAGGTTTAATTTCGACGATGAATAGTCCCGTCGATCGATCGGTCAATTATTATTATGCGAAATAATAAACTGGTTTTGTAATTATGTAATTGTTTTACTTGTTGTTCGCTCGTTAACGACGTGACCTTGAGTTAATTTGGTGATTTGTTATATAATTTTCTACTTACTAATATAGGTATTGCGATAGGTGTTGAAGTTAGACAATTAGTCCCCTGGAGGCCAATTCTCATTTTTCGAGATGTAGTCTCGAATCGAGTTTTGATTTCGATCTCTATCTCGACCATAAAATCTTGTTATTAACATTTTGTTAACGAATCTCCTATTCTCAGCGCTAATCGACTTCGAGTTTGATTCGAATTCGAACTTTATCGAGTGGTAATCCAATTTAGTTATTCTGAACATCTCGAACTCGACATTTCTCGAAGGAGAGCCGCTCGAATTGCTTCGAGTGGTCGGCAGTGGTCGAGACGTAATTTCGTGCTACGAGAAGCTAATGAAACGTCAAATAGCGGCGAAATTACGGTGGATATGGAGGAGTTAATTTCCAATTTTGTCATGGAAGTGATTTAAAATATTGAGAGAGCTCGCTATTTTTTTTTTATTTCCACTCCTTAACTGTATATCGGCTTCCAACATTTGTAGAAGAAGCTGCTTCTGCTGTGGCGTTGGGTATTTTTTGTTGACATTGTGACGTTGTGTGTGTCTTGTGAATACTAAAATGATCGTTTCGTCACCAAACAAGTACACAACCACAAACAAAAAACATAAAATTTATCGACGATACGTCACGTTTTAAACAATACAAGTTGTTTAAGGAAATTAAATTTGATCACAACACATTAAATATAATGATTTTTCGATACTTATTAAAAATTTACTTCTTTAATTAAAAAGCAAGTTCAATACATTTAAATACATTTACAGTAAAAATATTTGAGGTACATAGTTGCAACCGGTTTAAAACCGCATAAAACGTGTCAAACGGAACGCATCCCGAATTGATTGCATTAAAAAGAATGGCAATATTTATCAAAAAAAACTCAAAGTCTATTTCGATTAGCGCTGAGAATAGGAGATTCGTGAACAAAATGTCGATTATCGAGATAGAAATGGAAATCAAAACTCGATTCGAGACTACATCTCGAAAAATGAGAATCGGGGCCCTGGTTCGAGTTCTGTCGTTGTTCTGTCCCAACTTAAATGAGGGTATTTTAAAATAAACAATTGACGGTAGTAGGTACTATTAGATATCTTTAAGCGAGACCAATCATTAATCTAAGTTTGATACTTTAATGACGACCTCCTTGGTCGAGTGGTTTGTACACCGGTTTTCATGGTGTCGCCATCTCTGAGGTCCCGGATTCGATCCCCGGTCGGGTCAATTTAGAAATTATTGTTTTCATAATTGTCTCGGGTGTGGGTGTTTTCTATGTAAGTACTTATAATAAGTATGTAGGTATTTAAGTATTTTAAGTACTTGTGTTTATCTGTTGTCTAGTACCTATTAACGAGTTTCATAACGAAGCTTCTCTTGGGCTAGCTAATTGGTGTGAGTGCAGGAATAGTTATTTATTCTAGTTTCTATAATGTACAAGTCGATCTGTTACAGAATATTGCAGTTTTAAAAAAATGGTTTAGTATGGATTTAGCCACTTTTGATATTAACTGACACATTTGATATAAGGTACTACCGGGTGACAAGGCCCACTTTTTTACAAATTGAAATAAAACCTATCTAAACATGGTATGCCCAATAACGCCCGTGCCGTTTTTAAGTCTTTTGGAGCAAAAGTAAGCATTAAAGACCATAAGGATATATACACATAAAAATTGTAACATTCATAAACTTCGATAAAAGCAATCGGATACTAAAATTATCAATATTTTGTTACAAAAAATACTTTTCTACTGTGGAATAATACAGCCGAGGTATCGAATTTTTAAGTTTTTATTGCACTTATTAATATAAGATTTTACTTATTAATTATTGATATTTATGCTAAAATTAAGTAACTATTGCTTATATTCTTATTAAAGCCCAAGCAATTACTTCGTTGGGCCTTCCTAACCCTTGTGGGCTTTATAACACAAATTGAATATTTCACAAAATAAAAAAGATATAAAATCGCACATGTTTGTGTAAATATCAAAAGAATAATGATCAAATAAACACACTAAATACAATACAATTCTACTAACAAATCGTATAAACAAGTAAAAACTGAGGTTTTTTTGGGAGCCAAAATTAGTAATATGAGCGACCGCGACCGATGTCGGCGAACTACCGGGTACGCGGGTGTCACAGACAAGATGGTGGCCGCTCGCTGTCCGCTGCCAATTATTCTGTGCCGCTGCAGCGTTTCGGCGTTCTTAATGATGTGTTTCATGCATGCTACGAAATTAATTCGGCGTTCTTAATTAACTATGTGTTTCATGCATTAGCATGCATTTATTTATTTAATTTAATTAATTTCGTAGCCGAAATTAATTAAATTAAATAAATAAACATAGTTTTCTGCGCTTGGGCCTTGGAAAACTGTGGACCTTGTCACCCGGTAGTACCTACCTTACAAGAGTGCAAAGTTGCTTTTTAACCGCGTGCTCAATTTTGATGGCCGAGCAAGCGAATTATTCTAAAAAAAATAGAATCCTGAGCGTTAGCGAGGGAATCAAAAGAGCACGAGGTGAAAGTGAAACATCTTTGCACTCGAGTGCAACACGTAACTTTTCATCCCATCTCTAAATTACTCGAAATGACGTGAAATGACTAAGCAAATTTAAAAAAGTACCTACACCAAAAAGGTTCCGAGTCTGAGTTTTTAACAAATTAAAAAAGGTTGTACTTAAGATAAATTCGGCACCATGGAGGGAGAAGTAAATGATGTTAAGAATTCACAAACTTAGTGTACACTTAGTGTTCTAAATTCAATTTACTTTATCCTCTAGCACAGCGGATAAAAACGGCTTTTGCACTCTGATATCGAAGAGTTATAATACTCTTTCCGAGATGGGGGGATGAAAAGTTTAGGGTGGCGAACAGGGTTATCGCCCGGGGCCTCGCGCAACAACCCAAGCAAATTAAAAAAATATTAATTTTTAACGATATTTTTTTTATTTCAAACTTTTGATTAGATCCCAATGATTTTATTATATTTTATTGTTTGATCCTTATTTTTTATTAAGGTATAACGGTAACTTAAAATAAAGTTATAGTCGGCGGGACATAATGTTCTGGTCTATATATCGCTCGGGGAATCCCCATGTTTCATTTCGTTCGTCAACTTATGTCACTTTGGAATGGTATGACAAAGATAAATGTTGCATGCATTTACTGCCGTACTCAGAGACGTCAATTAAGTTTTAATGACAATTAAGTCTCTTGCTGTCACTTTTTTATGTTAACAACGTCAGTCGGAAAAGGGGTACTAAGCCGAAAGGAGGGTAAAGTATGTCATGATAGTAAATAACTTCCGTTTAAGAACTTTTCCTAAAAAAATTATAATTTTAAGATTTCATAAGAAATGACGCTGTGGTAGCCCTGGCGGTCAGCTGTTTTGAGAGAGACAGATTTGAGTTCATTGAGTTCATTGCCGGGGTTAACAAGTGGCGTTAGCCCCGCTCTTATTCAGGGTTGTACATTTTTAGGGTTCCGTAGCCAAATGGCAAAAAACGTAACCCTTATAGATTCGTCATGTCTGTCTGTCTGTCCGTCCGTATGTCACAGCCACTTTTTTCTGAAACTATAAGAACTATACTGTTGAAACTTGGTACTTAAGTAGATGTATTATGTGAACCGCATTAAGATTATCACACAAAAACAGAAAAAAACAATAAATTTTAGGGGTTCCCCATACTTAGAACTGATACTCAAATTTTTTTTTCATCTACCCATCCGTGTGGGGTATCTATGGATAGGACTTCAAAAATGATATTGAGATTTCTAAAATCATGTTTTTCTAAACTGAATAGTTTGCGCGAAAGACACTTCCAAAGTGGTAAAAAGTGTCCCCCCCCCCTGTAACTTCTAAAATAAGAAAATGAGAAATCAAAAAAAATATATGATGTACATTACCATGCAAACTTTCAACGAAAATTGGTTTGAACGAGATCTACTTAGTAAGAAGTTTTTATTAAAATTAATTAATTAAAAAAAATACACTATTATTAAAACATCGATCAAAGTTACAACGAACTACAAGAACTTTATTAAGATGTTACTTGCTGCTACGGAACCCTCATGGGCGAGTCCGACTCGCACTTGGCCAGTTTTTTTATATAGGAATATGCATAATAATATGTTCGTCGCAAAGTTGATAGTAGCACTTTCAGTTGTCCGCGGCTTAGTTAGTACCTACCCCCTTTCCGACTAACGTTGTAGTGCTAAATAAAGAAGGAAAGACATTTAATAATTGTCATTTAAACTTATTGACGTCTCTGAGTACGGCAGTAGACTATTAGGTGTGGCTATACAACACTACGAGGGCAGGTCAATGAGTCCGTGACTTTTGGAATAAAACACAGATTTTTTGATAAATAAATAATTTTATTTTTCAACGTAGTCTCCCTTGAGCTCTATACACTTTGTCCATCGCTTCTCCAATTTTTTTATCCCTTCCAAAAAATATGATTTGTCGAGGTCCTCAAAATAGGCCTTTGTTTGCGAGATGACTTCATCATTGGAGTCAAATCTTTTTCCACCAAGCCATTTCTTCAGGTTTGGGAACAAGAAGTAGTCACTCGGAGCCAAATCTGGAGAATAGGGCGGATGAGGGAGCAATTCATAGCCCAATTCATGGATTTTTGCCATGGCAACTGCACATGTGTGCACCCTTGCATTGTCTTGGTGGAAAAGAACTTTTTTCTTGGCCAAATGAGGTCGGTTTTTTTTCAAATCGTCATTGAAGCGGTCCAATAAGTTGGCATAATATTCCCCATTGATTGTTCTTCCCTTTTGAAGGTAGTCAATGTGGATTATCCCACGTGCATCCCAAAAAACAGTCGCCATAACTTTATTGGCTGACAAACCCACCTTGGCCTTCTTTGGCGCCGATTCACCCCTAGAAACCCACTGTTTTGACTGTTGTTTGGTCTCTGGTGTGTTGTGATGGATCCATGTTTCGTCCATGGTTACAAAACGGCTCAAAAACTCCTCCATATTGCGATTAAACAACGCCAAACCTTTCTGTGAAGTTGTTACACGATTGCGTTTGTGGTCGACTGTGAGCAAACGCGGCACCCATCTTGCGGAAAGCTTTCTCATGCCCAAGTGATCTTTCAAAATTGAAACCACTGAGCCATGCGAAATCCCTACGGCTTCCACAATCTCTTGCACTTTCAATCTTCGGTCGGCCAACACCATATCGTGAATTTTTTCGATTGTTTCGGGTGTAGAGACCTCAACTGGGCGTCCAGGACGTTCGGCATCTTCAGTGCTTGTACGGCCACAACGAAATTCAGTAAACCACTTTTTTACCATTGAAATCGGTGGTGCAGAGTCCCCATAGTATTTATCAAGCTTAGCCTTGGTCTCGGTAATGGTTTTTTTTCCATTTTTTCCTCAAATTACTGGGTAGTCTGATAAAGATAGCTGTCAAACACAAACTAACTGACGCAGCAAGTTCAAATTTTGATAGGAGTCAACTGACAGATGCCTGTTGACAGGAGTAGTGTTGCTTTTTCAGCAAAGAGGTCAGAAATACAAAAAGTCACGGACTTATTGACCCGCCCGGGTATATGACGCATTCACAAATTGGCTCGATAATTATCAAGAAAATGGTTTCAGCCGAAATAGCCCTAAGAATTATTGCCACCACACATGTTACAGTTGCGTCTGCTGAAAGGAGTTATTCGAGGCTTAAAATTGTTAAAACCACCGATTACAATGGTTAAAACACACTTATTTGAGAAATTCGATGACACAAGATCGGCATTCAGCCCTTGCTACTGCTATTCTTTCAATCGATAATGACGTGGCTTATTCGTTAGAATTTTGTGCTTTAATTAAAGATTTTAGTCTTAGGAAAAGCCGCAAACATCAATTTTTCGTCTATGTATTTGTTAATTTTGTAAATCTTTCAATGTAAAATATAACTCAAATTTTATTTATTTGTATAACTTAAGCAACTCTCGTCAAACATGACAAATACCTAAACCAAACAACCAGAACTTTCGCATCACATACTTTTCACGAAGGACAAAAGGAGGGCCTCGCAACGCAAAGACCTGCCGCCCGGAGCCTTGCAATCGCAATGGGTAAGGCCGCCGCTGTTTATTATTATTTTACATTCAAATTCAAAAGTCACACAAAGAAAGTGATGCGAACCCAAAGTACAACAACCTTCCACCTAATTACGAACGACTCACGTAACTCTCGCGTAGATTCATATCGTTTTCTATTACCAGCTGATCCATTCTCCTACTATGTGAAACAAAACAACGGAATATAGGTACGAACAGCCATTAGCTAAAGTAACCCAAAGTGCAAAAAAGTCGTCGCCTACCTATTTACAACTAATGACTTAAGTGACTTAAGTCTAAATAATGATTTATACAAATAGGTAGGTATACCTATGTACCATCCGTACCTAACCGTACGTATAAATACCGTGATTATATGTACTCATACGTATGTATTATATGTATATATAATCACAACTATTATCTACGAAGGATTAGTCAGAGGCAATATAGGCAATGAGGACCGCAAAAGCAGTCCTCTGCCATAGTCCACTTTTCACCAATTAGCGACTGCACATGTGCTCAGCGTGACAGGTGGTGAGCCCATCGCTGCTATAAACTGTTGGATGTATGTACAGTCTGTAGTTCGTTAATCGCCTTTTACGACACCCAAGGAAAAGATGGGGTGGTAGTGTTCTTTCACCTAATAAATAAAAAGTAAGTAGGTAACGGATAACGGTCAAGCGGTCCCCATTGACTTGTCATTCGGTCACCAAACCCTAATCTATTACTGTCATTATCGGCTGTTAAGGGTCTACGTCAAAAGTACCTAATTAAAGCGTAGGGACAACGCTTAAACAGAATAAATAGGGACTTAAATCTGGTTCGCAATACTCATCATCATCATCATCACCATCATCATCATCAGCCTACGTAAAAGGCCACACAGGCCTCCCACGCGGACATCCCCTCTCCTTATTCACTAAGTTTTATTTGTACTGGCACCTCGAGACCAACCGACCAACCGAGACCAACCGTCCCTGCGCCAGTAAACTACACGCGCAGGAGACCATGTGCGTTAGGTCTTGACGCCAATCAGTGCCCGCCGAAGCGCGCTAACTTTTCGTTGCACGAACGGCACAACTTGCAGTTGCCACTGCTCGGGTCGTCGACTCTCCTCCTGACGACCTCGTTGGTCGAGTGGTTTGTACACCGGTTTTCATGGTGTCGCCATCTCTGAGGTCCCACGTTCGATCCCCGGTCGGGTCAATTTAAAAATTATTGTTTTTCTAAATAATTGTCTTGGGTCTGGGTGTTTCTATGTATAATAAGTATGTATTTAAGTATTATAAGTATGTTTATCCGTTGTCTAGTAACAATTTAACGAGTTTCATAATGAAGTTTCTCTTGTAAGAGTAGTAAGCACACTCACTTCTCGGAACCCATCCGGGCGCTTAGCCAGTTCTCACGTCCTACGCGGCTGGCTGGACCGGAGGTTACGGCATCTAGGAGGCCGCCTCTACTAGTTCTCCAGACTAGTGCCGGAGATGTCAACACCAATGTCCAATGAGAACCACCGGACAAAGCTGCCAACTTAAAGGGAAACTCACGTTCTTCGCAGGACTTTTCGCTATGCTGGCCCCACAGAGACCTCTCTTAGGCCCCGCTCGCTGTGCACGAGTTTGGAAGTCCTGGCACACAATAATAGGACCGACACCTCCCACGCGAACAGTAGCACGTGGGGATATTGGGCCGTAACCCACCACGCTGGCCCAATGCGGGATGTTGTGTTGTTTTGTTGGCCGCAATTCTCACTAGGAAGGAGTACATTCAAGATTCAAGATTCAATATCATTTATTCAGGTTAGGCCATGTTTAGATTACAGCACTTATGAATGTCATTATGCCATCGGTTCGTAAGTCTAACTATGGGGCGGGAGCCTTGTACTGAGAAGAACCGGCAAGAAACTCAGCAAGGGCATTTCTTTTCTCCCTTTCTTTTACAGCGTCAATTAGAGTTGAAAAATGCCCTCCCTGTCATAGAAGGGCACTTTCCATTACAATAATAAAAACATAAAACAACTACAAGGACATAAAAATAAAAAATATATTAATAAAAATAAAAAGTTCAGGTATTCATCAATATAAAATAATCAATGTAATCAATGTCTTACAGTACAGAAAAATAAAAGTAAGACTACAACTTCTAATATACTAATAATAAAAATAAGTTAGCAAGAGCAGACCAGCCTCCACAGGCGGCACCCGTTCACGAGTATGACATGTGAATCAGCCATCGCTTCGCTCAACCATGTTTTAGGGAACGTAACGACCCGACGCACATGCCACCACCGCAGAGATACTTTGAGAGAGCATGACACACTCGTGCAACTCCAATGAAGCAAGCAAGAAAACATTTAGGCAACGCAACAAAGTTTTGAGTAGGCCTATTGTCTGTAAGACACTGCTGATAAAAGGCTATCATACCAGGGTAAAATGAGTTAGTTACAAAGAAAATGGACTTTAAAATATAATGTGATTATTTTATCATTACCAGGCTGTTTTGTCTTCTAAATATTCCTTAACTGTATAATAACCTTTCTTAAGTAAACAAGATTTTACATGATTTTTAAACTTATCTAAAGGTAATTCTAGTACAGTACTTGGTATTTTATTATAATAGTGTATACCTTGCCCCAAGAAAGAGCGAGAACCTTCTGTATTGCTTCGTTAGTGGCTACTTTGCTCATTTAAAACCAACTTTACTTTGTAGTTGTATAGGTATTGTAGGTCGCTACTACGACTAAATTACTGGCAAAATACACGACCATATTTAGTGCCTGGAGCAAAAGAAGGAGAAGGCAAAAGGCAAAAACAAACATTGGTACTATCATTGTGCTATTAAGTCAAATTCTAGTTACGTCAAAAATTTTAAAATATTTAAAGATACATTTTCTTGAAATTAAGTCCCGAATTTATCAGTTTAGACGTAAAGGCGTTAAATGACAAAACACAGAAGATACATTGGATTGGAAGATACATTAAAAGGAACGCCTAATCTACTTTGTAACATCTGGGGCTTCGAAAAAACACTTTTCATTAATTCTCTTAGAGACGGAGGCGACAGGGCATCGTAAACGCTGCCCGATTGACCGATAACAGCAGTTATACTAGAGAGTACCGAAGCACCCAGGTACTGTTATATATCACCATTGAAATACTTACGTGATTATATTCGAGTCAAAGTATGTTGTGGTACGTCGTTATTGACTCCAAATTGAGAGATAAAATATACTGCACCTGCATTAAATAATAATAAATGTAATATGCCTATTTTTTTTGATTCTTGATATTTGTGAAAAATGTTTAGATCGGATATTGAAGTAGACTGGAGTAGACAGGTGGGTGTATACACAGACAATTTGTACTCTAGTACAGAATCGGTAGTAGGTACTATATTGAAACTAAGTAGCTGCCTATCGAGAAAGACCGATAAGTGTTACCTACTAAAGAACCTATCAAAAGCGCATACAAAGATTAGGTGGACCTTTCTACCTACTAAACAAGGTTTACGCAAATATCCAGGTATATTATGCAGTAGGTACTTAAATGAAAATTAGAACATTTTGATCAAATAAACCTGTCAGCCTACAACCTGCACCCTGTGAGAACAGAGAGCTGAGTGTAAATCTAAGTTTGTAAATGTGTAAGCGTTACTATCGCGTTTGTGTTTGTATTAATTAATAAAGTAATTTAGAGATAAGTACTTAGGTAGGTACCTACTTATACCTATTACAGTCTTTAAGTTTGAGTCTAGTTTGAAATGCCGTTCTGTAATACGAGGCTGGGTACCAGATATTGTTTAAAGCCTATTTGGTCAACTACATGAATGGAAGTAATAATACGAAGGATGAACAGTTTTGGTGTAGAACTTTGTATTTGCTAGATTTGCACGTAACTATAATACTTATATATATATATATATATATATATATATATATATATATATATAATAATATTGAATTATTAGTGAACTTATAAGTACTTATTATCACGTAAAGAAGAACAGAAATAGCTAGTCATTTTTTATGCTGCTGTAAAACCAGATACCTAGTAGATTTTTCCAACAGTATTTGTTAATGAATTCAATTTTCTTCATTTTAGAGTGCCTTATCTCCATTAGATTAAGGTAAGATATCGGATAAATAAATATAGGTACATCATAACCAACATATAAACGTCCCACTGCTGGGCACAGGCCTCCCACGTGGACAAAATAGCATGTCGGAATATTGGGCCATAACCCACCACGCTGGCCCAATGCGGGTTTGTGGGTTTTGCCCTTATTCTGTAACGATTCCTTGTTTCAAAACCACGTTAATTCCTTAAAAAGTTACGATATCTTCCCAAAAACGTATGCGTTTGACGTTTATGTGCGGTAAGGTTTAGGTGTGGAATATATAGATTGCGATACAGAATTAGGGCCCAGGTCCAACGGCTTTAACGTTTCCGAAGCACAAATACCTAAATCATAGAAAAAAAAGCTGCTTTCGGAGCTGGCGGCGCATTATTAAAATACACTAACCTATCTTTTTGTTTGGGGGGAGCCGTGGACTGGTAGCAGTGCACTATGTATTATTATTATGTACTAGCGGCCGCTCGCGGTTTCACCCGCGTTGTTCCCGTTCCCGTAAAAATATCTGGATAAAAAGTATCCTATGTGTTAATCCAGGTTATAAACTATCTGTATGCCGAATTTTATCCAAATCCATTCAGTAGTTTTTACGTAAAAGAGTAACAAACATCCATCTATACTTACAAACTTTCGCGTTTATAATATTAGTAGGATGAATAATTGTTCCATGGTTTTAATACCCGTCCATTCCATAAAACTGTCAGATAGTTAAGGCTTAGTTTTAAGTCATGTTTGTGAAGAGAGATTAAATGATTTATTATTATTATACACTATTATTCCCTAATATTACGAAGCTTTGGCATTTTCCATTTTCAACCGTCCTCTTTTCAGCAATGTTTCCATCATTATGTACCTACGTTAAAACACCAGCTCTTAGATATCAATCTCTCATTACGCAAAACATGACCCAAGTACCCAAGTAACCTTCCGTTGCTTGATGGTGCGTACCAGCTTCTACCTTTTTCGCCATTCCTTAGTTCGATGATGGTTTACAAATAGCTCGCGGTTGACATTGGAAACTGATTTGAAAGTTCTTATTTTCTTTCTTATATTTTATAGCTTTTACTTTTTAAAGCTCTCTTCATAATCATGTATCTTTCTACACAATATCCCTCTACTTATGTGTGGGTAGGTAGGTTTACATAGTCTTGCTGTTGAGACCTATATAGATCACGAACTTTCCCTGGATAATTATCTAATTAATTACTTATGTGAATCGTGATAAAACCTTTGAATCTAGTTAGTACCCCTTTTTGGGCTGGTCTTAAAATGTCTCGCCCTATAAACGCACACAACTTTGTTTGATTAGGTACTAAAACAGTTTCAGCAATAAAGTAATCAAATCAAAACAATGGCCGAATATTGTTGTGCACCTGTATTCACGCACCGGCAGACAAGGCGAGTCACGGTGCGCCCGCGCAGGGTGCACGGCTGGCCCGGCCGTTAATGGACACGTACCGATTCGACACGAGTGCCCGCCACATCCTCCGCCATTACTGCGGCAGCGGACCGTGAGACGGCCAATCCTCCGGGCCGGACGCCTCCCCCAAAAACCCATGTCAAAACACTTAGGCCGACACGAGAAAAAAGTGTGAAATTACCTTAAGTGGCCTGTGTCTACGAAACACCCTGTTAAAATCAGTCCAATATAATAACGGTACGTTCTAAGTAAAGATAGAAGTGTAGATAAGTTAATAAGATTATTATTATACATCGAGCTGGGGTCGGGGACCGGCTTTTAGGGACGGAATGTTTCTGAAACCCGTGTATAAAAAACGACTGGACTCCCGGGATCGGTCATTCTGTGGTCAGACTGGGTGCACGCATCTACGTTCCGATAACGAGCCTTTTTTGTGTAAGGGCCCTAATCCTTCATTGAGGTCAGCAGTCCAGGGCGACGTCTCGGAAGGGGTGAACGTTGCGTATGTTGTTGCGAGTTGGTTTGCGATAATAATATACTAAGTGCGAGATGAATTCGGACACGAACGGAGTGGTGAGTCAATCGATTTGTATTTGTTTACAGATTTCTTGATTATCGTTTTTACATACTAACAGATCTTTTTTACGTAATCGTTATTTTATTTATCGTTAAATAGGTAACTATCATACTCAATTTTAACATTATGGTAGCCAGTTACGTCCGGTACTCTACGCAACGAAAAGTTTATAATTTAATTTGATCAGTACCAAAACAGTCAGTTTTTTATTTTATTTTATTTTCATTATTATCCTAATCAATCGGTTTGTTTTGTACAACAACGTTTACGTTTCACAATTATCTAATGTCGGGATGATTTTAAATTGCTGCTGAGACCTTAGACGGGACGTTGCAAGGTGGCAATAGCAAGTCACGCTGCCTGTCAGCATGAACACCTTATCACTTTAAAGCTTTATTGTGATGGTTCACTATACACTTCCTGTATTAATTGAACTGCATAAAACTTTTATTAGAATAGGTAGTTGGTTCTTGGAGGCTTCGTTGACTTCATTTATTTAATAAGGTTAACATACGTTTTATTACATCATTACTTAACTTAATTTAATAATAATCACAATATTTCAATCTTATTACAACAAACCCAAGATGCACAAATTGCTTCTGAAATTGTCTTTGATTTTATTTGAGTGGGACATAACGTTAAGAGTTATTTATTTATTAAAGAATAACAAAATTAAAAATAATTTAATATCGAAGAGTCTTTTTGGAAAATGTGTAATTTAGATTATCTCTTTGGGATCTTTAGTGTTGTGACAAGTGTAAGTACATGAAATACAGTAAAGGTATTTGTCACTGAACACATAAGTATAGTGAACTATAGCATTTGCCAGTGGCTACGCTATCTTTAATTACGCAAAAAGTAGCCTTTTACTGTTTACAGAGCCCTCCACCTATTTCTATGCCAATATTCATCAAAATCGGCTTAGTGTAAGTGTGAAAACGCAACAAAAAAACGTTTAAAGTCACTTTCGCATTCATAACATTATAGGGATTATCGCACTTAAAAATAATGTTTAACCTTATAAGCGTATTTTTTGAAAAACTTATGTATAATAACTAAGTAACAGTAATAATTTTAAGCTAAGGTTAAAAAGCAACAGACGCGCTTTTGCTATTGGAATCCAAACTTAGAAGAGCCAACGAAAATAGCGTAACTTAGTGAAAAAAAACTTTTTGTTTTCTATCTGCATATTGTTTTGTCTACATTATTTTAAATAGGCTCAGTGTCGTCGACCTGCCCGCTTGTAGTCGTGAAACAACAAAATAAACACATTTATGAGTTCCGTATCTCCACGGTATATTTAACAATTATCCACGGACCTGTACAAATCACTTTATAATGTAGCCCTGGAAAATCACTGCTAGATCTGTTGAAGGTTCATTTTTTGATAAAATAGGATCGTAATAGTAATAGTACATCGTATAGTATAATTCAAATACTGCCTCGTAAAGAACATACTTACTATGTTTTTTATGAGTCAATCTTTGAATGGTTTCGCGTCATGCATCGGTGTGATTCACAGAAAACAATGATAAAATAAACAGTAATAACAACAATAATAAAAATATACCGAAAACAGTATGACGATCTTTAAAACTTCCAAAAATGTAATGCAATTACTAGAGACCTTAAAATAATTGTTAGGTAGAAACCATAGGTTAGTTAGGCACTAACCATATTCATAGTCACTTTTAAGTTTAACTAAACATGTTATTTAAATACGTTGAAATATCAAAATATAGAGCAACGTTTGAGCATAAGACAATTAATACTAACATTTTCTAATAAGGTGAACAAAACGCGGTGTTTATTTAAAAAAAGACAATGTTAACAACGTTGATTGATCACTCCAGTTCAACGAACCGTGATTGACATCGGTGTTTATACAGTGTGTCCCGAAAAATAGTGTCAGGCGAATGTCAGAGGAAGAGCAGCTCTAGGGCTACCTGAACCACCCCCTTAGATGTTCCGCCATTTTTAAAGTTTTCTATTTATGAATTTGTGACAAACTCTTGTTTCAATACTTTCTCAAAGGCCTTTTAGTCAATGTGACTCGAAATTATAGGGTACATGCCCTAATTAATAGGCCTATTTAAAATAGTTTTTCGAAAATAAATTGTTCGCACGGGGTGATTCGCTAGAGCACTTCTACCACAGGGCTTCCGCTCGGCACTTTATCTTGGGACACCCTGTACAGACATTGTAATTATAAAAATCATCATGCTGTTATAATTTTTGTTAATAACAAGCGTGATCATTAATCTTCAGCTTTGAGGCGCTTCGGTTAATTGTAATTCAAGCCCTCGTTAACTTGAACAAATAGAAAACAAAACACTACTTGAAATTATAGAGACACTTAATAGTTTAAATTTCTTTGCTTATTCTTTTGTGTAAAATTAGATACTTGCGTAATGGTGTAGTCCATTATATTTTAACTTGTAGCGTTAACTGGAATAACAGTTTCTTTTTGTACGAGTACAACCAATAATGTTCATGGTAAATTCTCTCGTTTCTTAAGTTATTACTAAAGCCCAGTAACGGTTAAAAGTCTTCTGACTTCTGCTATCTTTATATCTAGGTACGATGTCAAATCTACGTTGCATAGTGTAGCACAGCATACATATTCTATAGAAAAAAGAACAAGTTTTTACGAGCACAGGTGGTTTCCAAAGAATTTATAACTACTCTACAGTACAGTATTAAACATATTAATTGATTGTTATGTGTTTATATCAGTGCTATTTTATAATAGATATTTATTTTGCAAACGCTATTAAACGCTTTTATTAGGTACCTATTACTTTTCAATTGTATTATTGCTTGGCGAAATGGTACATTACTTTGCTTGCGTTTTGTTTATTTTAATACGTTATGTAAATGTTTGTACTTATTATGAATTAATGTTTCGGTTCAGACCCTCTTTTTTCAACAATTCGAATCATTTTTGATCAGATATATCTTGAACAGGGTGTCATGAAGTGTGGATAGCAGATTACTCTGTAAATATTATAAAAAATGTCGAAATACTTTATCAACACGCAAACTATGAAATTGATGAATGACTTTCGTTGCTTAGGGAAATTCTTTTTATTTAATTAGCTCAATTAGGGTAGGTAACTGGAAATTCCGTATATTCCTAATTCGAAAAAATAGACCAACCGTTGTTGCCAAACGTTTATGTAAAAAATGTTTGTATATTTCGTCACATTTAAAAAAGTAACCTAAATTTAAAACAGAGGTACTTATAAAATTTTGTGTAATTGCTGGTGACATAACTTAGGAACATTTGAATGGGCAGTCTCCTCAACCGCAGGGATTGTAAATACTATTCGCACTTTTTCTTTTTTTTCCTTTGTAATATCTACAATCTAGCGCATATTACGCCACTTACTTCCTCTTTACATCCACTTTTATTTTGTTTTGCCACTCTAGAGCCAGTAGGTACTTAAAATTTCGTTTATTTTTTAATTTCGTACAGTTATGTATTGTTGACGTAACTTAAAATTAACTCAAATCAAATATAGCAATGTGATTGGACTTTCATATTAGACTGCTTATGGAGGTTTTAACATAGATGACTCTAATCACTGTTTATAAGATGTAGGGTTTTAAAGTTTCTATCAACTGATGAATGAATGCCTTTAAACACTTAGGTACTCTTTTATTAACGTCAGCATGGGTTTTGTATTTAACTTTATTGTATATCTTTAGCTGAAAAATTCAACATACAATGCACACACAAAGCTTTTAAAGTTAGCATTTGTAGTTTTAAAAAAAACACGTTCTAATAAAGATTCCAGACACCCAACCAGGTTGATTATTACTTGTTTATTTAACCGTCAAAAGTTTTAATTATAGGAGGTCTGACGTAACACTGACGACGGTACATTATCAAACCTATTAATTACTAACTTATTTGGCAGCTTAGCTTGTCTTTACTTTATGGAACTTATGGACCTTAACAAAAACTTTACGGAGCCCTTTTAAATCGAGTGCAACATTGATCACAGCTACAGGTCCTTATGTAGAAGTTAAAATGGGTGTTCCTAGTAGACTTGCATGTAGTTGACAACTATAAAGAACAGGAGCTGTGGTCAATGTTACACTCGATTCAAAAGTAACCCCGTTCGATGGTACTAAATTGTTTATTTATGCAATGATGATTTGACCTCACCAATACGGACCAAGTTGTTATTGTCATCAGCGCAATCAGCGTATTAGCACCCAAATGCTGGTTGAAAGCCTTACTAGATAAATAGACAGGCCTTCGCCAGTCCCATAGGTATAGACAGAGACAGAAAGATCAGTCAATAACCCTACAAACTAGCCGAATGCGGATTGTGCTAGCTATCCACCTTACTATGACAACCTAACCGGGACAAACCGCTTAAAGTGCCTTCGAGTACCTACTGTCTAAGTTTCACGAGACTCGACCGGCAAACCACAGCAAAACCGTCTTAAGAATTTTGTGGGACACTTATTTATTGTTCATGTAACTTTTGTTTGATATAATAAACTAATCATAATAGCAAACTTTGTAGTTTTTAAAAACGACGTCAGTGAACACAATTGATAACTTTTCTAAAATTGCAGATGTGTTTCCTGGTGGGTGTGGCACTGGTGGCGTCAAGCGAAGCCTTCTTCCTGAAATGGGGCTCAGACTCTACGTAAGCATATTTGACTAATTTATTCGAATAACGTCATTATCTGCGATACAACTACCTTTCAGATATGACGTTATTCTTCGATACCGTCGTAATATTATACAACAATTTGTATATTTTATGCCGGCTTGTAACATTTCAATTGCTTGCTAATTATACGCTTGGCGGCTGTGCGTAATGTTAGTCTGGAATCATCTGAATTCTGATTTTATAAAATGTACGTTGTGCGTTAATAATTGAGTAATATACACTATTCTAGTAATGTGCTAAGCGAGGCGTGCACTGCCGTGTTTGTTCGTTGAACATTTAAGTATTTTAACTACGCTCTTATTGAAAGGCGAAGTATCATCATCGTAATAGTAACACTCAAACTGAACTTTTGTATCTAATTCTAAGCTCTTTTATAATGATCTACAACTCACTGGCGTATTAACTCTTTCGGGGTCTGTTTTTATTAATAATTTTCTATTGTTTAATGTTTTATTCCGGCTCCTTTCGTATCAGACTGTCTGTGTCTGATTTTGAACTAAGTCTGAATACTAAGAGACTTGAAAAACAAGAGACTATAAAGACCTCCCCTCAATGACCGAGCGGTAAAGTGCGCGACTCGATATTGGGAAATAACAAAATATATGAACGTCGTCGAATATATACGTCTTTATTACTAACCCTGAAAGAGTTAATACTGATTGTTAACGTGTTAAGCAAGCATTTATTATTTGACGAAGCAAAACTAACCGACCGTTCACACAGAACGATGTAAAGAACGAACTTATTGTTTCAGCAGACAAGCAGCCTCGCAAAAGGCATGGATGCAGCAACCGATGTCGGCATCTTCCTACCGCTACCAGTACATGTACTCGCCCTACGAGACACGCAAAGTCTACCAGATGCCGCCCCAGTACGCGCAGCCCGAGATGCAAATGCCCCAGAGCATGGCCCCTATCCCCATCAGTGTCCCCGCTGGGGCCAGCCTGACCCCGGTATCGCTGCAGCACGTCCAGCTTGTCCCCTGCATGTGCCCCGTAGCCCCAGAAGAGGCGGAGAAGCTCCAAGAACAGGTGGGCCCCGGCCCTTACCTTGCCCAGAGCTACGCCCAGCCTTCGTACTCCGTCCCCCAACAAATGCCTTCGCAAGCGGACAACAAAGCCCCCAACAAACAGTAACCTTATTTAAGTACAGTACCTTAGGTAGTCCCACCAATGATTTCGTTTTCTTAATTTATTTCTTTTATTTATGTGTACTTTAAAGACTGATAGATTATTTACAGTTTACGTATATGTATTAACAACTCAATAAACGATAGTGGAATTTTTGTTAATGACTTTTTATTTTGTTGTTATACCTTAGAAAATACCTTAAAAATGGAGAATATTGTATAGCCTGATCAAAAAAGTTTATTTAGGTACAAATAGGTAACATACCTATAAATATATAATATAACATACCTAAATCACATGATTTAAAAAAAGAACCAAAATAAGGAGTAAGTTTAAAAATAATTATTCCACTCAACTCCAAATAAATAGGCATGTTATTCTCAAAACTTGATCGACCGCGCATTTTTTGTCAATTTCAAAACGAATATAGCTAAAAAATTATGTTTTGGAATTACCTGGAATGAAGGGGAAACACATACATTCTCGCTTTTTTTTTTTTTTTTGAAACAGAGATTTAACTGTTTGATACCGTATCGGCCGTACGGTTTTGATAAAAATGTTAAAACACGAATTTAGAACTGGGATGGGACTTTGCAAAGCCCAAATGATATAGAAAAAGTTTAAGATAACCTATGTCATTGGCTTGTACAAAAGATCCCAATGGGTCGACGTAATACTGCGAGTGGGAGACCTCGGCAGGCCCCACTCAGGTAAGATATAGCTGGTTAAACACTTGTTAGCCGTTCAATTGGCAGACACTTGAAACCATTAGTGAACACTGTAATTTGGGCCCAGCCTGCTTATCCTACTATCCTACTAATATTTTAAACGCGAAAGTTTGGAAGTATGGATGGATGTTTGTTACTCTTTCACGTAAAAACTACTGAGTGGATTTAGATGAAATTCGGCAAACAGATAGTTTATAGCCTGGATTAACACATAGGATACTTTTTATCCCGATATTCCTACGGGAACGGGAGCTACGCGGGTGAAACCGCGAGCGGCCGCTAGTAATCAATATAGATGAACTATTCTTCTTCGAAGGACTTCACCCGTGAAATGTTTGTTTATGATACTATTACCCTCTACTTATAACACCTATCAAAAGGAAATTATAATTGAGTTCTCTATAGTTATGTGTTAGAACATCAAATAACCTGACAGCGAGTGGCTGCCTCCATTAAAGAGGCGTCCATTAATGCAATGCGCAGTCTATAACAATATGTAATCAGCATTATAAAATATGCTGTAAATATAGATGTATGCCGTAATGGTTACTTGTAATGTAGAATAAATGAGTAGCGTGAGCGGCGCGCGCGCAGGCTTCAAGAACGATGCGTGAACCGGTAGAGAGCTTCATTAATAAATAACAGGTATAATGTTGTAAAAAGAAAATGTGATATTTGTTTTAATACCGCTAAGCAACGCAAAAATCGAGTAGGATTTGAAAGTAAAATTTAAGTTATTTAGAATACGACTATGTTTTTAACAATTGTGTAAAATAATAATCGATACTGAAAATAGCACTACAAAATCGGGCAAATCGTCGTTTTTGAAACGGGAGACGAAACCAAGACCCTATTAAAACCTGTTCGATAGGTATGTTTGAGTAAAACGCAGTTTTTTAATTTCCATTTATGTAAATAGAGCAATCAAGAATGTTCACTCACATAAAATATCAGAATAGAATGGGATGCTGGAGATAAACGAAGCCGCAGAGTCCAGCCCAGAAAGAAGTGGTGGGATTATCTGGACGCACACAGACCGAATATCATGCGGTGGCTCGGGGTAGAGTTATACGGACGGACTTTAGCGGTTTTTGCCTAGCAGTAGGAGGAATAGTAGGAGTAGAGAGAGAGTAGAGTCAAATCATCTGTCTATAAACGGTCCACTGCCAGGCACAGGTTTTCCCACATGAACAATATCACATGAGGAGGTTGGACCATAACCCACCACGCTGGCCCAATGCGGGTTGGTGGGTTTTAATGATTATCATCTTCCGACCGGGACCAACGGCTTTACGTGCGTTTGCCGTTGCACCCACCCAGCGACCCGTTATTGCAAAAGGTGCCTAGCGGGCAAGATCGCAACCGAACTTGCTAGCCGCAGCGTCATTGTCAGCACCCCAAAAAAAAAAATTAATGACAAATTAAAGTCGAGTGGTTCATGGGTGGCGCGCGCGTTCTTGCACGAGCGCACGCGCAGCCTGGTCGGAACTGTCGGGAAGTGGTGTTACGCAAACACTTTCATTGTGTTTTCGATATCACTTGGACGGTAATAATCGAATAATTGAAAATGCGAACCACATTTCCACGTTCTGATAGGACCAGCGTGTTTGCTTTTGCCGAGCGTTGTACAAATGATTTGTTTTTTTTTATACTATAGGTATTTAAACAGGATATGTACCACAATTGTTGAGATGATGGAAAGTAAAGTCACCACTTTCCGGAGGATTGATATTTTTTTACGAATGAATCTTTAAATAAAAATCAGTTGCCAGGAATATGTTCGCGCATCACTTCAGAACGGGGCTGATGCAACTATTTGATTTATATTTTTGTTGTGATCGTAATTGTTAGGAGGTTTGTGTGAAATATTTTTTTTGGAAATTCGTCACGGGTCACGTGATGTGTATGCGAACAAAGTCGCTGGCGAGCCACTAGTGTGTGTATAAATAAGAATAGGGTATCCTGATAAAAAACCAGTATAGTTCATTATTAATTGTGTAAATATAAAACTTACACCTTTCGTATCTAAGAACGCTAACTAGGTACTACACTGGCCTGCAAAAATAAGTATCACACTATTAAAATATCATTTTTTTCTAAACTATAGAAGTTAGAGATTTAAAATAAAAACCTATTTGTAATAATTTTTACCAGTTTTCTTTGTAATTATAGTAACTAACTAACTCTTTTTCGAGTCCTATTTGTTTCGAAAGTATATCTTGTGTACCTAAAAAGTTATTACAATTTTAAAAGTGTTATAGGTACTTATTTTGGCAGGCCAGTGTATTTAGCACAGAAATTTGATATATTTCTGTGGTATTTAGTATCATGAATAATCGAAATTAATTTCACTTTTAGGTTGTATGTAGATAACGCAGATGTTAAAAAGCAAAAAGAACACGGCAAAGAAAACCTCAGAACAGTAGCTGAAATGAAAGGGTACTTTCTGTCATCATCATCAGCCTATAAACTTCCCACTGCTGGGCACAGGCCTCCCACGTGGAATAGCACGTGGGAATATTGGGCCATAACTAACCACTTTTGTATCTTCCCGGTGCCACGTCGAATTTCAGGCAAAACACATCTCTGGCGTGCGGCTAACAATTTCCATGCAGTGTCCAAGGAGGTTGACATCGACCCTTTTAATACTGGGTATCCAAATGCGAGGAGACTTTTGAGCGAGCAGTTCTTTATTTGATGTTTTTTAATGGTGTTATTGTATTTACTGTGAGTATGTGATTGAGCGCTTGTAATGTTAACTATGTCTACTAAGTTAATTTGTTGCTATTTGTGAGGACCTATAATTGGCTGTTTGGTGTTATTTTAAGTTTTTATTATGTATATTAGCTGTTGGTCTTCCAAATAAATAATAAATAAATAAGTAACCCACCACGCTGGCCCAATGCGGGTTGGTGGGTTTTAACTGTCATCTTACGACAATAACCGGGAACAACGGCTTAAAACGTGCCTTCCGAAGCACGGAGGAACGTACTTACTGTACGGTACTGTTTCTTGTTTAGAGCACCTACCATTTACAATAGAGGTATTCCCGGTTGATGATTTTTCGGCGATATTCGCTTGCGCTACATTTCGATTTCGATTTCTCTCGTACGTACAGTGACGATATTCGCTTGCGCTACATTTGAATTTCTCTCGTACGTACAGTGGCGATATTCGCTAGCGCTACATTTCGATTTCGCTCGTACGTACAGTGGCGATATTCGCTTGCGCTACATTTCGATTTCGCTCGTACGTACAGTGGCGATATTCGCTTGCGCTACATTTCGATTTCGCTCGTACGTACAGTGGCGATATTTGCTTGCGCTACATTTGAATTTCGCTCGTACGTACAGTGGCGATATTCGCTTGCGCTACATTTGAATTTCGCTCGTAAGTACAGTGGCGATATTCGCTAGCGCTACATTTCGATTTCGCTCGTACGTACAGTGGCGATATTCGCTTGCGCTACATTTGAATTTCGCTCGTACGTACAGTGGCGATTTTCGCTAGCGCTACATTTCGATTTCGCTCGTACGTACAGTGGCGATATTCGCTTGCGCTACATTTGAATTTCGCTCGTACGTACAGTGGCGATATTCGCTTGCGCTACATTTGAATTTCGCTCGTACGTACAGTGGCGATATTCGCTTGCGCTACATTTGAATTTCGCTCGTACGTACAGTGGCGATATTCGCTAGCGCTACATTTCGATTTCGCTCGTACGTACAGTGGCGATATTCGCTTACGCTACATTTAGTCCGCTCGTACATACAGTGGATTGTCCGCCCGTAGGTCGTGTGCAAGCAATTATAGCTGATAACCTGTCTACCGGGAAGTATCGTACTTACATCTGATGTAGTATATGGTGCTGAGCCATGTTATTGTAAAACAATGAAAATTTAACATAGAACTTCATCATCATCAGCCTATAAACGTCCTACTACTGGGCACAGGCCTCGTGGACGTGGATAATAACACGTGGGGATATTGGGCCATAACCCACACCAAGCTGGCCCAATGCGGGTTGGTGGGTAATAATAACGACTGTTATCTTACGATAACAACCGGGACCAACGGCTTAACGTGCCTTTCGAAGCACGGAGGAGCTCGAGATGGTTTTAATTTGGTTACCCATTCAGCGACCCGGCATAGCGAAAGTTGCTTAGCGGGCAAGATCGCAAGCCGAACGCGCCAGCCGCTGCGCCATAGTACTTAGAGAAATTATATATTTTACTAGCTGACCCGACAAACGTAGTTTTAAAATCTTTCTAAAGTTATAGAGGTAATGTTTAAAAAGTATAAAGATTTTAATCCTCATCGTTGAGCCGATTGAGAAAAGTAAGTAATTTTTGCTTTATTAGTTTATCGATTCTTGGCTCAGGAAAACTTTTTAAACTTCGTAAATGCTCTTATTGTTACCCTGTTTCCGTAACATAAAATAAAGGAAATAATGTTGTTGATTCCGTAAAAATAGTCATGGTTTTCTTATAAGGATTGAAATTTAAAGGGGCTTAATTAAAATCTTCCATGTTTAAACTATTAAAATGTATTTCTTATATTTTCACATTCACTCAACAATTCATTATAAAACATATTAAATCATAAAAACATTTTCTAAAAATCGTTACAACCACTATCACTCAAAACATATTCCCGACCATCTAGCCTGTGTGAAAAACATGTTCTCTTGTTTTATTCTAAAGTCAAGAGATACAAAACATTCCCTTTTTTATAACCCATAAATAGAACCAAAGACAACTTTCATTATAATTTAAACTATTTCATATTTCTACTACAGGTTTTGTGTTCTTATTAAAATTACGTAGAGAAAAATAATACTCAAAAATTGTGCAAAAAAGTTTGTATATTCGCTTCGGCCTTGATATGTGACATGTGTGTCGTCATCACGACGTGTTATTATTAAAAGCAATGAAGTTTGTGTGAAACATAGAAAAAATCAGCAAATATAGAAATTGGTTAATTGTTAATGAAAAAACGAACGTAAACATTGTACGTTTCCTCAACTTGTTGAAGAGAACAGCAAAATGAACAACAAGCTCACGAACTACAACAAGATATTTTCTACAAACAAACGGAAATCGCAGATCAACGGCACAGAGCTACAAGAGAAGATTAATGAGCTACATCATTACTATATGCCTATGGACCTCAGCTCGGCATTCCAGCAAAATAAGGTTACTGCAATAAAAAAGCTCAATTTTATTTTGAACAGCTCCAGTCGCCGCAGTTTACAGGATTGCGAATTCGAAGATGTGCTGTTGTGCTCCCTAACTGTTGTTTATCATTTTGGAATGCAACTGAAACTGAGCAGGCTTACCTCAAAGTACTGGTACTGGTGTGGCAAGCGATTATTTCTTAAAGCAGAATCAGTGTTCCAAAAAACCATGGACCATTTGCAGCCCGAACAAAGCGAAGTGACCATAAAGACCACGCTATCCTTCTTCTCTAGCGTGGGTTTGTGGCCTTTCGAAAGCTTCGTCACTCAAATATTGGAAGTGGTACTTTTCTTCAGCAGAGGGAAAACGACACTCTTTAACTTAATGCTTACAGACATCCATTTCATTCTTTTCAATGATGTCAAGTCAGCCAGACACCGCATGCGAGTTATGTACGAATTGCTCAAAAGTGAAAATTGGGTGATCGATAAGCAAAAATTGTTGCCCTTCGTCACGAGGCTTCTTGACTTCTTTGCTTATAGCATCACTAGGGATAATAAAATAACGGCCTACGGTTATTTGCGAAAAGGATTTGAGGTGTGCCTGCGTCGAATCTTCGAGCGTGTTGAGAATCAACACCGCGTTAAGATCATAACAACTATGCTGAACTGGTTTTCGCTAGTGAGCATGAAGGACGACGACGTCCTAGAATTCTCCTCATTGCTTGACCACGCTGCTGAACTCTACCAAGTGCATGGCTATACCGAGAGCTTAAGGGGGGGACTAATGGAACATGTGCTTACTAATCTAGTAGGATCTTCGAAAGCTATATACAGTCTTGTTGGTTGTCGTCTATTACAGCGTTTCTTTGATAGACAACACAACGCTTCGTACCTTCTTGTACCAACAATTTACTATGAATTTTTGCAGGTCAGTAATTTTTCAATTGTTTTTTTTTTTTTCATCGCATTTTGACCATTAGCGGCTTACAAGCTTCGAATCGGGTGTTTCGCAGTTTGTCTGGTTTGCAATTTGTCTGTATTCTACAATTCGTCTGGATCCTTTTAAACATTAGCATTTCGTCCGGAAGACGAAGCGCGAATTTTTAATATCAGTTTGTCCGGCAGATGAATCGTGAATTGTTAAAATGCATGCTCTTTTTTAGCCACTCCAGATAATTTTTTACTTTATTTACTAGAATCACTGCATCTTTTGTCCAGACGCACTGCAAACTTTTATTAATTATTTGTCTGCCAGACAAATTGCGAATTAGAAAAATGCAAAGATCATAGGCCGGACGAATTGGGAACAAAAATTCGCAGTTCGTCTGCCAGACAAATTGCGAACCAAACAAACTGCGAAACACCCTTCGAAAACCGTCTACATAATTTTGTTCTTGTGATTCGCAGGTCCGTTTGACAGTGGGTACGTGTGAAGCCAGTGACAAGCTTTTTCTACGACAGCATAGGGACAAACTTCACGAGTTCATCCTTATGGCAGTCAGAAACCATTGTAGCAATTCTGTTATCTTGAAGTCGCTGTTTTCTGTCATTTGTTGCATTGCACTCGAGGTGCCCTCAAACTTGACGGCCGCCATCGTCGCTTGCATTGCAATGGCCATACAAGATTTCGCCTTGAACGGAGAAAATTTGACAACCATCTCTAGATACTGGATGCATGCCATCGTCATTTCTGTGATGTCGCTGATCTGCTGGGTTCACAAAGCGCCAGTTTTATATCGTTATGTCAATCAGATTATAGCTCGTCGTAGTAAGGAGGCTCCACAACTTAATCCGCCTCTGATGCACTCTTACAACCTTGGACACCAGCACGTCACGTGGAACAAACCCACACTATTTTTTGAGGACTGGGAGTTAAGATATGCCTTGTGGAAACACTTTCAGGATGACATGGTATGTAAATGTTTTTGTTCATTAAACAGTTTGCTTCTTATCATTAATCAAATCTAACTAAAGTTTTACATTTACAGCCTTCCACTACAAATAATGACGAAGAAAAATTGAACAAAAAAGTGCCTACGATGGATTTACGGAACTAAATACTGTACGTTATGTCTTACGAGTAAGGGAAATGAAAAATGACAACTTCACTGTGTTAACGCTTAAAAAATATTATGTCGCTTGTTAAATCTTCTTTTGATACGTCGACTCGTAACTGTAAAATTGAAACAAACAATATCGTGCCGCGTGCGTGACTACAAACATGAATTACTAATGATCTCGGAACAAATTTCCTATTGATACAGAGTCGGAGATATCAATCGACACAGTATGTAAAGTATTCCAAGATGTTCGAGAAGTTGTAAATACTTATAAAAAAACAGCGTCGTGTGAAAATTACCAATACAAAGAAAACAGATGTTAACTTTCTCAGTTATGTACCATCAGACATCGGTTCTGAACGTTGATCAGAGTGGTTAAGCGGCGCGGATAAAATGGAGATAGGACAGAATTTACACTGTTTAATTTTCGCGTTCCTAAATAAAATATTTATTGCGGATTATTGTTAATTCCTCTGTAGTGGTATAATTTTATCCTTCATGAACTAAGAATTTGTACACCGTTAAACATTTTACTTACTCAGTTCTCTGGCTCGGATCCGAAGTTTATATTATTGGCCACAGAATTCTTTACCGCGTGATACATTACATACATTGATCTGTTCAAATTTTAGTTTACATTACTCAGCATATTTCAGCGAATCTGATTAAAGCTATACGGCTGCTCGCAGATTTAAATAATAATAATAAGAAAAAAAACATTACTCAGCAGCCATAATGTAGTTTTCTATTAATGAAATATTTTTAGTACGATGTAGTAATTAGAAGAATCACTCATATATGCAGACATAATGATATCTTTTAGAATATTGGGGTAATTTATATTTTTCTAAGGGTACCTTGGTAGCACTGATAGACTCAATCGCATCCTCTTGTCGCTAAGCTGTAGCCCTATTATCGACAGCAAAAGGTAATAATAACAATGTTGGTGAATTGGATCCACTCCCATAGGTTTCTCTCTTAGAATGTATTCTGCCATCAGTATAGTATATTGGCAATTAATTGGCTTGGACTAGGATTTTCAAATATGAACATACCAAGTCAATGACAATCTTAGAAAATTGGCAATGCTGGCAATGGAGTTGCGATAATTTCTCGTCGTATATTTGGAATTGTCTCTTGCTTATTTGCGTAAAAAATCGCACCATTAAAACATAATTAAAAGATTGCGCCATTCAAATCCAGACTATATTGCGTTGTCTATCAAAACATTTACAAAGTTCGCTAGTGGCGAGGCGAGGCAAATTTTGTACATTTCGTCATTATATTTCGCTAAACCGATCGAAACGTTGGGTTACGCAGCGTAAAAATGCAAAGTCCATTGGCTTCATGTTACTACAACGAATCGGCAACGCCGGCGTTGCCGAGAATCCGATTTTGCCGTCCGTCGCCAATTAATTAGCATTAACGTAAATAATGCGGTAGGGCTGACTGAGACAGCGTGAACTTAATCGATCGACTGTTGCAGAATACCGTTTTTTATACCACTTTTGGGGCCGTGTGGTACAGCGGCTTACTAACTGCCGTACTCAGAGATGTCAATTGAGTTTTAATAACAATTAAGTCTCTTGCTGTCAGTTTCTTATGTATTGTGCTAAATAGAGAAGGAAAGACATTAATTGTCATCAAAACGTAATTGACATTTCTGAGTACGGCGGTAAAAGACAAGAAACCCTTCTCTTCCCTTGGGTGTCGTAAAAGGCGACTAACGAACTAAAGACTGCACATACATCAAATAGCATAGAGTGGCGATGGGCTCACTTCCTATCACGCTGAGCACGTGTGCAGTTGTCATTTGGTGAAACTTGGACTATGGGTGTGGACTGCTTCTGCGGTCCTCATTGACTAGTCTCTCACAAACCCTTAGGGGAAAATAGTCGTGATCCTATGAATGTATACTCTGTGGTAGGCAGCGGTTCCTGTAGCCTATGGACACTTGAGATACCGTAGCTACCGCGGGTACTGACGTCATGACGACGGCGTCAAGCTGAACTTGATTTTCTGTAAGCCTGGTACAATTTTGTGTTGTACCGAAAGTTAGAGATCATTTAGTTAAAAATCTAAAGGAGGCTTAATCGGTTAAGACGGAAAAATGTACTGTTTTCTAGTAACTGTCTAGAAATTTTCAATGTGTGATGGAATGAAAAAGGCCAAAACACGATTAAAAACATTTTGCTCGATAAAAAAAAACCTGAAGTTACCCCTAAAATTTCATGTAAATGCACATTACGACCGTGTTTTACAATAATAATTCTTATAAAAACATAAACACATAGGTATTTATCTTTTTGATTTCTTGACTGATTTGGATTTGAAAAAACTAAACATTTTTATTAACTTTATGATAAAAATGTGAATGGCGCTTACGAATTACCGCGGACCCCGCACCGCGCAACACCCGCGAGGGCACGCGCAACATCCAAATTTTCGCTGACCGCCAAACCCCCATTATTGAACAATTCCGGCGCTTTTTCAACACCAGCTAGCTTACTTCCAGTGAATTGTTTTAGGTGATTTTATTAAAACATATCAATAAAAACGCTCATAGTCAAAGATATCCCGGTTGTTAGTCATCAGTTCCGGAGGCCCTTCCCCCCCCCCCCTCACAATTCCTATTCTTTCCTTAACCCTATTCCCTTCATAAAGGTCGGCAGCGCATCTGCGACTCCTCTGGTTTTGCGGGTGTCATGGGTGTCCATGGGCGGCGGTGATTGCTCTCCATCAGGTGACCCGCCTGCTGATTGCATCCTTCTTACATAAAAAAAATCAGTCGACAAGAAGCATAAACAGTAAAGGAAAGCTTGACCGCGTCGCGTTTGGCGTAGCGGTGAAAGAATACTACCAACCCCTCTCTTCCCTTGGGTGTCGTAAAAGGCGACTAACGGTCTAAAGACTGCACATACATCCAACAGCATAGAGCGGCGATGGGCTCACCACCTGTCACGCTGAGTACATGTGCAGTCGCTATTTGATGAAAAGTGGACTATGGCAAAGAACTGCTTTTGCGGTCCTCATTGCCTAGTCTCTGTCTAACCCTTCGGGGATAAAAGTCGTGATTATAAGTATGTAAAGGTAAGCTAAACAATCAACGTACGCACACATGTGGCGAAGGTACTTCATTTAACTTCACTCGTCATCTTAGATCATCTAAACACTGATCGAAGCTCTACATAGTTAACAAATTGCTTTTACAGTTAAAAAGCAGCGATCATCGTCGGGGCGATGACATTGAATAATAAAAGTAAGTAATATTTTATCGAACCGAAAAGTTACAATCGAAAGTGATATTAATAATACATTATGGTCATTCACAATTTTGCTGGGATTTAGGTATGTCTGGTTCTTTAACACTTTATCACTTTCACTTTTCTTGAACATTTCTATACATTTAATTATTTGGAGGTGCAGCCGGTGTGGTGTACTCTCTCCCACACTTGGAAGGTATTAACACCTTTTCAATTGTGTATTTTAAACTTAATCATAATCAGCCTGTAAACGTCGCACTGCTAGTCGCATGGACAACACAGAGTTGCAACTGCACATGTTCTGAGCATGACAGGTGGTGAGTCCACCGCTGCTCTTGGATGTATTTGCAGTCTTTAGTCCGTTAGTCGCCCTTACGACACTCATAGCATCCTGAAGGTGATTACTAAAAGCCTGGAAGGATTGAAAGTTCCTCAAGAATGTCATTGAGACTATGGCTAGATTATCCAGCTGAGTGTATTTCGTGCAACTAAACTTGAAACCAAAATAAACGTAAGATAAAGATAAAGATAAAATATGCTTTATTGTACACCACAGAAACATATAAAAACACAAACACATAGTACATACAATTGGCGGCCTTATCGCTAAAAAGCAATTTCTTCCAGGCAACCATGTTGGACTGGATAGAAGAAATAGTTAATAAATTGATAGGGCAGTCATGGTGTTTTATATAAGTACCAGTATTATATTATTCATACTTATGTACAAACATATACACAAATTATACATATACTTACTCATATAATCATAATACACATATACATATTTACATACTTAAATATAATAATACATAACTACATAAATAAATACAAAACTTTCTCTATCTTAGGAAAAGACAAATAAAAACAGGAAATAAATTAATAGGTAAATTAGTCATAGAGACATCGACAGTGACAGATAGTGCTCTCTAACATGTCGTCTAAAGCTGTCCAAAGATTGTGCATGCTTTATTTCTGTCGGCAATGCATTCCACAGACGGGCAGCTTGAACAGTAAAAGACTTATCAAAAAATCTAGTGGAGTGCATTGGTATCGCCAAACTCAAGTTCTCCGACGATCTCAATACACGATAATGCGTGTCATTAAGGAAGTTAAAGCGTTCCTTGAGGTAAGGTGGCGAAAAGGGATTGAACAGAATACTGTAAAGCAGGGAGACAATATGTAAATATAAACGTACATTTTGTTGTAAATATAAGGCGACTGCTAGATACCGCAAGAAACTTCAAGGGCTGGTCAGGTCAAGTGTTTTAAATATGACAAAAATTACAAAAAATAAATTCGTAATTTTTTTTATTTTTCATTAAATAATTCATTTTATGAATTTTAATTAGTAGTCTTTAAGTATCTAATTTATTTTAAAGCAAAAACATAAGAAAGGTAAAATGACAGAATTAACTATTAAATAAGGTTTATTTACAACGCGCTGGCAGCGGCCGGCCGTTGACCCACCCGTCTGTTGACCTGTCCGCGTCAACTGGGCGATAAGTACCTACGTTAGTCTGCGATCTTTTTTGTCATTTTTGTCATGTTTAAAACACTTGACCTGACCAGCTCTTGAAGTTTCTTGCAGTTTCTAGCAGTCACCTTATATAATTATATAATTTTTTCATGTGTTAACTTTGGTGCTTAAGTTTAAAACACTAACAGTCATAATGACCTTAGAATTATTATCATTAATACTCAAAAGTCATTTTGGTGAATCGTCATTAGAAGCACTATCTCGATTCTCTAACACTCGATCGCAAGGTCGCGCTCACTGCTACCCACGATTTGATGACGACATGCTTGATCCGCAGCGAGTTATCAAATCCGCATTCTCTATATTCGACTCTACGCTAACGTCACTACGCTACCGCTACGGTTACGTATCATCGGAGCGTGAACGTCGAAGTGAGCGCGAGTTTACGATCGAACGTTAGAGCGTAATTTTTGTCGCGTTGATGTCTTTTGTTCATTGTTCTAAAAATATTCTTACCTGCTTATAAATTCAAAAACCTTTAAGAAACATTTTTAATTTCGCTTTAAGTGTTGTCTAAAAATCTCTCAAAAAGTATTACTTGGCAGATAATTAGGTATTATTAATTTATGTAACAAGATGTTGTGTAACTAATTATTTCTTTTGATATTATTGACTAAAACGTCTGATCGGAGCGTGTGGGTCGAAGTGAGCGCAAGTTTACAATCGAACGTTAGTGCGTAATTTTTGTCGCGTTGATGTCTTTTGTTCATTGTTCTAAAAATTTTCTTACCTGCTTATAAATTCAAAAACTTTTAAAAAACGTTTTTTTGATTTCAAAAAATCTCTCGAAAAGTATTACTTAGGTAATGTTATTATTAATTTAAGTAACAGGATGTTGTGTACCTAATTATTTTTATTAATAGTATTGACTAAAATAAGTTTAGTGTATACTTCACTTAAGACACCCAAATAACTTAAATCAACCTACATATGCTGTAAGTTTATATTCTTTTATGTAAATAAATAAATATAATACGTTTGAGTTGTAATCGCTCAGCTTCATAACATTTTCAGCATAGCCCTATTTTGAACTTAAAACTAGGTGGAAGGGGAAGGCTTTAAAGTACACATGTTATGAGGGAGTGGCAAAGATTGACCGCATTTATCTGTGATGATAATTATTTAAAATGTATACTTTTAACACTGTTCACGCATGGCTTGTGCTTTCCCCAACAACTCCAGTTATTATACAATTATGTTAATGCATCATTATTACTTTCATCATCAAGTGTTTGCTATTGACAATTTCTTTATTTTATGTTTCTTTTTTATATTTATTTATATTCATGCATAGATTCAAGACATTATCGGGTTAGTCAGAGTAAGCTATGAGGGCCACAGATACAGTCCATTGCCATAGACAACGTTTCAAAAAATTATAACTGCACATGTGCTCAGCGTGATAGATAGAGAACTCACCGCCGCTCTATGCTGTTGGATGTATGTGCAGTATTTATGGTGGATTCGACCAAACTGGAATAAGACTTACTCCGAGATTAGTCTATACAAAATCGGCGTCGGCGTTTAATCTAGGTATAAGACCTTATTCCAGTTTTGTCGAATCCACCCTTAGTCCGTTAGTCGCCTTTTACGACACTTAAGGAAAGAGATAGGGGTTGGCATTCTTTCAGTGGGCCGCCACACACACGGCTGAATTGTACATTTTTGTAATGAAATACTGAGTTGGATTTGTTTAACGCCAATTATTTCACTTTTCGCGGAAGATTCTATCTGCGGTAATCTAGAACAGTCCAGCTTCTCGTTTATCGAAAAGAGAGATAACAGCACAATTGTATAGTGCAGAAACGGGATGGCAGACTGTTCGCGTTTTTATTAGGCCTGGATGTTCGCACATGTGTGTGCCATATATAAGTATTAGCGGTGCAATCGCGTTTCATTGTTGCTCGGCCGCTGGCACGCGTTGCTCATTCATGGAAAAGCGCATTTTCCGCAACCGCCGCCCGCGCTCAGCTTTTCGCACGCTTTTCAACGCTTTTTGCCAACTTACATATGTCGATTTGTGATTTTCACTACATTGTTGTGGCACAATAGACAAACGATTATGGATTGTCGCACTGCGGTAAGTCTTTTTCATCACGTTGCCGTTGACACGATTAAAAAACCATTTGACTGGAGATTTGTGTTTTGTAAGAATTAGCGCTTTAGATATTTAGATGAAATTCATAGCGACTTCTTATCTACCCGAGACATTGTTTCCAGTGTGCGTTTTACTTAATGATGATCCAGTTTAGTTATCCATATACAGCTCAGAAAACTGCTTAAAATTTATTGCAGTGGTGAAATAATTCAACTTTTAAGTGCTCTGCTTGAAATTGAACCGGTTCACTTTATCTGATTATTAATAATATGATGATTAATAATATGATTACTCTATTAAACTGTACACTTTAAATTGAAATATATTTATGCATTCTAGAGTAAGCCCCTGTATTTGTTTGTCAGTCATTTGTAGTAACGCATTTTAATGGTATGCTCTTTCATAGAACCAAAGTTTTTTTTTAAGATGATAATTATGTTACAAGCGGATACCATAGCCGTTTGACGTTAGCAACACCAACGAGTATGTGCTCTCGTGTTGCCGACCCTATAAAATCCTTTTCACGCCCTTTTTAAAGTACCTCCCTGATGGATAGTGCAATGTTAAAATGTGATTTAAGCTAAGGTATTTTGTTGTATATTGTTTATGTATCAAATAACAATATAATCACGACTATTATTCCCGAGGGGTTAGTCAGAGACTAGGCAATGAAGACAGCAAAAGTAGTCCTCTACCGTAGTCACCATAGTTTTTACCAAAAAGCGACTGCACATATTGTGACAGGTGATAAGCCTATCGCCGCTCTACGCTGTTATAATTATATGCAGTCTTTAGTCTGCTAGTCGCCTTTTACGACACCCAAGGGAAGAGAAGGGGTGGTAGTATTCTTTCACCGTTACGCGACGCGGTTAGACACGGTATCAAATAAACATTCTTCTATTTCTATAAAAGGTATAGACACCAGCTAAACCCCTTTTTATCTTTTACAGTTTCTCATTGGCGTGGCTATTCTTTATCTGGCTGTGATTGCTGAAGGGTAAGTGCTCACAATATAGAATAATAACGCATAGAACGATAGTCTCGTATTAGAAAACTGTCATGGCGTGAGGCAAGAAAAAATGGATGTAGGAGTAAGTTACGCGTACTATCTTGGCAACACGCACACATGTGTAAAAGTAATGTTGCTAGAGGAATCGGATTAGCCCTAAAAGTAAGGAAATTGGTTGTATGGCTTGGTTTTACTGGCCTCATTTATCGTGCGTGTTCTCGCTTTCTATGAGTTTAGCTCACAATATGAAAATAATAACCATAGCGTTAAAAACATCACCTGTTACATCCAAAATTGCAATTATTATTCGACTTAAATGTGTATGGAAGAGATGTTTTTTTTCGTTATTTTAATGACGGAGGCCTTTACTCTTTTGGATACTTTTTTATATGAAATAAAAATTATTATAATTAAGATTATTTTTTCTTCTTCTCACAAGTATAATAGTTGTTATTTGCACTTATTAGGATGATGCAGTTGCGGGGCTATTTACGTACTACTTCTACTAATAATATAATAAAAAAATTAATCATGATAAGTTTTATGCTGCAATAAAGCTTTCAATAAAGGTTTTGACAGCAATTAAGAGATATTCTATTACATTCTAAGGTTAAGGTTGACCATAGGTCGCTTGTATTCGAGTATCGTTTATCTCTTGTCACGGTGGCCACCTCGCGACGGAAACCGCGGCGCGCCGCTCACGCGCATCGAGCTAGGAAACTCCTAAATACCGCCCTGTGCCGGAAGCGGTTCTCCCCTGCTGCCTGCAACTACAAAGCGAATATAGAGCATAGTCGGTTGACAACCTCTTTAAATTAAACCTTTTTTATAACAAACTAGCGGCCCGCCCGCGATTTCGTCCGCGTGGACACAGTATCTCGAGACGTATTCTTAAAAAAAAAATGCATACAAACCTGTCCTGACAATTACAAACACAACAAAAAAAGAATTAGCCAAATATGGGCACCCGCTCGGAAGTGATGCGCGTATAAACATTTCGGCAATTGATTTTTATTAATATAGATGGGCTTGGATGAAGCGAGTAGGCGGTAGTAGCGATCTAATTTTCCTTTAGGCCTACTGCAAAAGCGTGTTTCAAGTTACGGGTGTTGAAATATTGTACCTACCTCTGTCTCTGAATGGATTAAATAAAAAGTGAGTGTCCGTTTTAGACATTGTTTTGTAGATAAGACCCTGAGAAAGAACCTAAGAAGTATTTGAGGAAATATATCCTTTTCGTGCTCGGAAGTATGTCCTTGTTGATTCGGAAAGTTAGCTACCGTTTAATCTGGTCCCGCTTTAATAAGTGAATACATTTTCAAAATATTCTAAAGTCTGTTCTATTCGATCACGCTCATGAAAAAAAAATAAGTTAACTCTTTAGAAAACACTAGCGTTAGCTGTACTGTTTTCAACTTTATTCATAAACGCGTCTTAAAATACGATATGTTAAACCATAACTTTGTTTTCTTCATCAACTTTCGTCGATACTGAACGTGATCGGATAGAACAGACGAATCTACATTCGTCAATGTTTTTTACAATTTATTTAATTATTAAAGCGGACCAGATTAAACGGTAGCTAACTTTCCGAATCAACAAGGACATATTTCCGAGCACCAAAAGGAATTATTTCCTCAAATTACTTTTTAGATTCTTTCTCAGGGTCTTACTACAAAACAATGTCTAAAGTCAAAGTCAAAGTCCAAAGATATTTATTCTATAAACTCAATTAATGAGTACTTAGAATCGTTCAAATCTTTTTTAACCTACCACCCATTCAGGACGTCATTTTTTAACTGTCGCAAAAAACGGGCGCAAGAAACCACAGCGCACATAAGCAACGACATTTACAAAATATATATATATATATATGTCTTTACCAGGTCATGAAATACAAAATATGAATTTGAATGTAAATTATGTAAATGGTACTCCATATAAATTAATTATAGACAATTAGAAATAGCTGTTGGAGTACTTGGAGCATTTCAGACCCAAGCTGTTTTGTCATCTGTGTAATCGGACATTTTATAATAAGCTTTTTTATAAAGCTTTTCTTTGATTTTGATTTGGAATTTATTAAGATCTAATTTCTGAATATCATTTGGTGCTTTGTTGTAAAATCGTACACGCAGATCCTACAAAATAATTATTTATTTTATGCTAATTTATTCTTACTTCTAGTGTTTAAATTGTGGAAGTCAAAAACGGACACTCTCACTTTTCTCCAATCCATTCAGAGTTACAACATTTAAAACCCGTAACTTGAAACACAAATTAAGATAACTCTTTAGAAAACACTAGCGTTAGCTATACCGTTTTCAACTTTATTTATAAACGCGGCTTAAAATAGAATTTGTTAAACCATAATTTTGTTATCTTCATAAATTTTCGCCGATACTCTACCCCGAGACATACAAAATAATAACTTAAATATTAATTTTTTGTAAAATGATTAACACGTGAAATGGTATAAAAAATCAAGCTCAAATACACCAATTACGACTATAAACCTTATAGGGTTTAGTATTTTATCCGTTACCTCTCTTCCACAGGCGCACGAAGAAGGTTGTCATCCACGTGCCTTACAAAGTGAAAAAGATAAAGCACACTCATACGGTGTTCAAGACGATCCACCACCACCACACGCACCACGACCCTCATTTAGAGGGTCTGCCGGGCGAGGAACACGAACACTTCCACCACATGCATATCCATGAGGATACCCCAACGGGGCAACACAGCCAGCCAGTGCCGGGCATCGGGATCCCGGAGTTCCTGCCCGATGTGCCCCTGAACGTGCCTCTGGATCTGCCGGACATACCCCGCGACCTTCCGATCTTGCCCAACCGGCACATGGTGCCGTTGTATCGACGGACTTAGGTAATGTTTTGTGGACTCAGGGCTTGCTTGGTGGTACTTAGCCATCTACATGGCTTATAAGGGATGGTACTTGGATTTTTAGTGGGTAGGCCTCACTTTTCCCCGTCAAGATTTCCGCTGGGCGAGGGAAAGGGAGGAGAGTTCCACATAACTCGAGGTGACCCTAGGCCTGAAATTGATATGTAATGATATAATTAGGTATGAGAATGGAAAGTGCCCTTCTATGATAGGGAAAGCATTTTTCAATTCTAATTGACGCTGTAAAAGGGAGTAAGAAAAGAAATGCCCTTGCTGAGTTTCTTGCCGGTCCTTCTCAGTACAAGGCTCCCGGCCCATAGTTAGACTTACGAACCGATGGCATAATGACATTCATAAGTGCTGTAACCTAAACATGGCCTAACCTGAATAAATGATATTGAATCTTGAATCTTATAATAATTACCAATTTACCATGTGTTCAAGATGAAACGAATTTTTGATAATTTCACTGTTATTTCTACAACGATAACAATGCTGCAATAATGAACGCGATACAAATGAAATAGTATTGAAAACCAATTCGATTTGAAGTAATCGCTTTGCAATCAAACGTCTAACTTGAAATTGTTCTCTGTTTCAGATTACCCTTCGGATTGCACGTAACAAAATACATTAGGAATGTTTTGCCATAACCTTATTGAATTAAGTTCATAATTTGTCGCCTTTGCTTCCCACTGTTACATAAGATTACGTACAACTATAAGATGAACAAATAAAGCCTAAACAAAATATTGTACAAAACCAAATATGTAATAAAATACACCTGTGTATATGTCATGACCCTATCGTAATTTTGGCCATATCATAAAATGCTCGGCCACATCATGATTATTAGGTTAGGTTCATGAAAATATGGCCAATTTTACGATATGACCACGACATTATACGAGCACATGTACCAATTATGTTATAAATGTATATTATAAAACACACATGAGAATCGCTTGCATTTCATCGAACACGCATAGGTAGACAACTAGCAACCGCGTTGTTTATAGTAAAGTGGTAGACAAGTGTGCAATAGCTTGACGAGCGCTCAATCTATTCGATCGCTACCACAGAAAACATAATTCGCTATGAAAGTCCGAATGATGTTCACTAATCAGTTGTTTAAAGTTTTAAAATTACCAATTTAAAGTGTGCTAAATGGCTTAAGTATTATATTATGTAGTGTATTGGCGTATGTCAACTCCATACATTCATTATTATTTCTACAAGCGTCTTTGCCACTGGTCTAGGCCCTATGGTAGGTGTTGATTAGACGGTATATTGAAATTGACTTCACCCGGAATTCTTAATATCCAGGGAACAATAATCTTACCCCACAGGCCACAAAATGGTTTGTGTCTTACCCCAATAGACGGAGCATAGCATTGTTGACGGGGCTGTTAACATTGTTGTCACGGCAATAGGCTTGAATAAGATGGTTGATGTTAGCCAGTCGGGCGAACTTAATACCAGCTCTAAAACATACTGAGCACAGCGCGTGCCTTCGCTTTAAATAGGATCAGTTAATTTTGGATCTGTGACTGGCGTTCTATTCTAAGACTACACTATTTTCGTATCACAGTATTATAATAATAATAATGATGTATTTTCGTTTCCAATTTTACTGCTAAATTTTACATCGATGACCGTGGTTTGTTTATAATAATTACAAACCAACCACTCATAGTATTGATTAATTAACCTGAGCTATAACACTCAAAAGCCACTAATATGTCGCCCGAGACGCCCACTGAATAGTTAGTAAAACGTTTAGTTTGTTTTAGTTAAGTAATTTATTTAATTTCTTTAATAATTGATACCTGTACTCTATACTCTGTTTTATTAGCAAATTATTGTTATATTGATATAATTAAGCTTAGGAATAACGTATGTCACGTTTACAAAGATGTGTTATTCGAAGAATTTTTGATTAATTGATTTTAAGTAATGTTATGTTTTAATTGTAGAAAAGTGTCTTCATTTTTCTACTAGAAGTTTATTAAATGTAATTAATTAATGTTAATTCATGTTGTGATGAATGTATCATGTGTCAAAGCAAATACATAAACTGGTGTGCGTTAATTAAACGTTTGTTTATTTACTATCCCCTTTTCAATCTTCTTTATAGATTCATAAGAAATTTGAATTAATTTTATGCAATTGTAATGTCACACACATTAGCCTTGAAGTTAGAAAATACTAATATTTCTTATTAGTATTACAACACGTCGAATTATTAGCATGCCAAGCGAGTTTAAAATAAAATAAAAATTAGTACTCTGCGAATTCATTTAATAGCTGCTTAAATTTTAGTATGTATCTATTTTTAGCTATGGCCTATTTACTAGCGTTACATACACAAAAATGGGGACAGTGTTAACTTTACGAGCACTAGTTACCATTTTATTTAAATAATGAAATGTAACGCTTTTATATTTTGTTTAATATATGTTGGCATTTATGTCCTCATCCGTCATTACTCATTAGTAAATAAACACATCCTGTCTGTCTTCGCCTTTGTACATAATTTTAAGCATATTAAACTATGGGGTATTACTTAGTTAGCATAATACAATTATGCAAATTGAGGCAAAGAAGATTTTAACGTTAAAGGAAAAATGTGGTCTAGGAACCAATAACGACCACACAAAATACGTCATTCGATATTTATTATTATATACTAGAAAATTACTAAGTCAGCTCATTCAAAACTGCTTTGTGAAAAAGTTACATTAATTTTAATAGGCAAAAATTTATAATAACTGTATAAAAAGGTCTAGGGACCAATAAGGACCACACAGATGTTGTTTCGTCAGCTATTTATTAATGTACTACAATAATTATTACTATGGCGGTACATTTCAAACGGCTGTATAAAAAGAGTTTATATAATTAATCTTGTTTAAAGTTAAAAAGGCCTAGGACCGGGATAGTTAGCGCTCCTTGGGGGAGGCTTACGTACTTACGGCTGAAAAAAAGGTTAAAAACAGTGTTCTAATCATACATAATCACATCTAATGAGTTTTCTGCAGGACCCCTGCAATCCCCGGTATCCCTCTGGTATCGCAGCGAAGGTTCGGACCATTTGCTCCGAGGTATTTTCTAACACCTCGCACCCACACATAACATTTTTCTTACAGCAATTTGGAATAGGCCACCATAGCAGTTATTGTAGTATATTAAAAATAATTATCTAATGAAAATATGTGCCTGTTATTATTATAAGTAAATTGTATCAACAAGGACTCGATTGTTTTGAAGTTGTACGATTCGTAATTATTGTGGTAACCCCACGTCAAATTAAATAGGTACCTAGGTTAGTAGTCTTTGTAAGTCCTAATAATAATATCCAAAAAATAATCTTATTAATGGCATATATAAAAATAACGTGATGGCATAATATCAACTAAAAAACGTTATGATGTCCTTTTTAAGTTCTATTATTGTTTGATACAATTTATGCCTCCAAATTGGATGAAATATGTGGAGTCAGGGACCAAGTAATTGTCGTTCACATCCTTCTTAACATTGATGAATTTACGACACTTAGAACATAAAACATTTCAGATTAATGGACATAGATCAGCCGGCCGAATGCGCCGGTGTAATATATTCTAGCCAATGAGATATCCATTCTACATAAATAATAGGTATAGTTAAGAATTCAAAAGAATGTTTCCCGAGGGAAATCAATAAATCGGAATGGAACGAATAATTAAATTTTAATGGGGCCCGTTTACACTTTAAAATATTTACGGTCGCATTCTGACGCCTACAGGCTTTATTTATTAGACGCCATCGCAAGCGCTCGTCTATCGACACGTGTGCATCTTTACTAACAAGATGCCGTAACTCCCTTACACCTATAGAAATACAGTCCACCTTACAACAAGCATCCGCAGCCGAGAACGAAGTGTTATTTTTTTTTATTGACTTTGATTATTCGAAACGTGCCTGTTCCAGTCATAAATCTAAAACCTAATAATTACAGCACAGCCCTCTAAACAATCAAAACGGACTGCACTGAGTAAGTATAAGTTGTTTACGTCCTGCTATATGCTAGTAGTATTACGATGACCGGCGCATGCGAACAGCTGACTGCAAATGCGACCCCTAGATATGCCAAGGTTCGCCCGCCCGCTAGCTAGGATTGTACAAGTTGTTTTGGAATGGCGGTTTAATAGTTATTTCACACAGTGACCACAAAAACTGTAACACGACATTTCTCTAACACAGATCTGAACTCTGCGTCGTTAGCAATTAGGCTGACAATTGCACCGGCTATTGTGTTCGGTTCGGCTTTTGGCATGCTCCGCTGACAATGGATGTTTGTTGTCTTTTTTCTGATATTACGGGTTTATTTAAGTGAAATTGGATAAATGGTCATCTCACGATGTTTCGCTATTCAATCCGGTGTTGTGCGGCGCTGCGGTGCCCGCTCTGGTGATGTCCGCTCCAATGAACTAAAATAAAAACAAACATTCAGGAGGAAACGAAAGTAAAGGCAGTGATGTTAAACAAAATGTGAGATTCTGCAACGTGGTGTTTATTCTTTCTGTCTATTAGAGCACAGAGCAAACGGACTTTTAGTGGACAGTGTTGGTCTTGCTAGGACTTTGTTTAAACATGGATTTGATAAAGTATTTGACTGTGCTGGTGGTATTCCTGATCGAGGGCGGAGACACAGGAGGACACGGCGAGAAGCACCAGTAAGTAGTTTTTTTATTAAATATAATTTTCTTTCTTTAAACATAGCTTTGCGAATATTTCAAATCACTAACAATGTGTAATGATTAATGAACGAAACTGCAATTAAATTAGTTATTGCAATGTTTATTTTTTGCGCTTTTCGAATTCTAATTTCGATTTAATTTTATACAAATTTTACTTTTAATTATTTTAATAAAAGGTACCTATGCAGAAATTAATATTAAACCTAATTATTAAGCGCTATTAGCGAAATGATTAGAGTCTTGTGTTGATGTATCTAAATTGGCATGACTGTGAATATACTTATTGCTACCCGCAATTATATCCCACCTTACTCTATAACTACAAAATATGATCCAAGTTGCATCCAATTAAAGTTAAAATATTTTGTTTGCAGTGATCACGTCAAACTGCATATGCCGGAGTTTATTCATCACGATCACCACACAAAAGTGATAACAATCCATCACCATCACCACAAACCTAAGAAAGAACAACACCATCATCATCACCACTTTCACCCAAAACCTCATATACCTTACGGCATTCACTACAAGAAACACCACACAAAATTACATACTACGACCAAAACTGTTTCGAATGGAAAACATCATAAGCACGGTCACCATCATGGACATCATGGGCATCATGGTCATCACGGTCACTATCACGGACATCATGGCCATCACGGTCATCACGGCCATCACGGTCATCATGGCTATCACGGCCACCACCACGACCCCGTGCCTCACTACGACGCACCATCATATAACTACGACCCGCCATCAAGCACCTTTGAAGAAGATTTCCAATCTTACGCTCCTGAGGCTCCTGTTTACACTGGAAATTATGTACCGCAAACGCCTCGCGTGCACGGCGTGTCCCACACTGTTAAGAAGGTTAATGTTTTCGATTCGTTGCCGGGTGCACTGCCTTCAGCAGCGGGCCAGCCAGCTGGCAATCATGGTTATCAGGTGACGGAGGCCGAAGAAGATGACGATGCGTTCACATCAATCAACAGTCTCCATCAGACGTACCCAGCTACTTTTGGATTTGTCCGAGGAGCTGCGCCTGCTGTTCATGACCCTTTCGCGGAACCCACGCCTCAGGTAGCAGGCGTCGCGGGATTCACAGCGGTACAGAGCCATAACCCATTCGCTGCTTCACCGCAACCCACTTCGAGTCTCGGTAATGTGGAGGCGTTTACTGGAACTGTTCAAACTATTCCTTTCGCGTCTTCAGCGCCCGATCAGAGTGTTTACCTTTCAAGCGCTCAGCCGTCTGCTGAGTTTCCTCAGGCGTTCCAACAAGGAGGCGACACTGAAGGTCCCACGGGAACATCGTTTGTGGGCGCTACGGGATCAGCTTTTGCTTCGGACGATGATCATGCAAACGATGACACCCCTGTCTCTTTTAGTAGAGCGGCAGGAGTTCAGCAAACAATCAAAACCGGAGGTGTTGAAACGTTAGTGTATTAAATGTTATAAGGAAAAATGCAAGGTATACTCCATCCATTCCATTTTCAAATAGATCTATTTGACATTAAACATATTTGACCCGGTCCCTAAGTAGGGATTTTATGATATTTAGTGCGTAATTAAAATTTTATATTATGTTCCTGTGCATAAACTCTGCCTGGAAACAGAATATGGAATGATTGTCAAAAACCATATGGGGTTGGAAATGGTTGAAAAACTGCTGATAATCTTGGTACTATTGCATCAACTTAAATTAATATTATTGCGTGCTATGCTTCTTATTTAATACGCTAATTGTAAGCCTTTTCTAAAATAGTAATGAATTCTTGTAAGTGTAAGCTAACTTTAAAAAATCCTGAGCTTTCAACCATTGCGCTGTCTCGTTCGTCATCGTATTTGAAAGGAAATCTATAAAACTAAACTAGAAATACCACTTATCGCTTATTTACGACTAATTATAATTTAAGCTACTTAACTCAAATAATCAGTGAAATATTTGAACAAATGTGAATAAAAATAAACCAGCAAAATAATCGATTCTAATTTATATTTACGCTGATGCCAATCCTCAGCGTTATACGACTGTTCCGCAAAATCTGTAATTCGTTTTTCTATAATACATGTTTAAGTTATGTGGGTGTTTGGATCCTGTATCGAATCGCTATCCCTGATAGATGTGGATCGAATCAATCCGTATGTTCAGCATGTATCTATATATATGTGTATTGTGTATGTATATAGCCACAGCCATGCAAAGAAGTGCTCTCAGTTCCAGTACACTGTATAAATAAATCGTCTGGAACTGACGCAGGGGCCGATGTTGATGATATGTATGTCTGTGTTTTGTGTACAAACGAGGAGCGGTTAGCACTTATCAACGACCTCAGATTTATATCACTTTACTTATTACCCGAATGCTAAGTAGGGTTATGGTTTTACGGTTTTTGCCATTGGTTGTTGTTGGGCGACAACAAAATGGATCGTAGTATAATACAATAGTATTTCCCCTGAGCGGACAGCTGGATGAATGTGCGGGCCGAAATCCTGTACCTCGTATGACAAAACGCGCCCTAACGTCCGTAAAATTGCTCGACTACCGCAAACAAGGCCAAATGAATTATGACATTGCTAACAAAGGCTTAAGATGTAAGTACAAAAATGTAACTAATAATTTTAAGCATTAAGTTATGGTTTGTTACGTAATGTTGATTTGTATTATGCTGTTGTTAAGTGAAATAAAAACATTGCCCGTTTGTGTGTCATACATTATTTATTGCTATACTTAACGTCAACTAGGACACTTGAAACAGCTAATGTGATAGATGGAAAACTTTCACTTGTGACTATTACCGTAATACCGTAATAGTTACATCCAAATGTAATGTCTCTAACTTATATCACCAGCATCGTAGACATAATTTGGTTCCCCAAAACGTAAACGACACCAAATGACAATTGGATACAGCCCAGTTCCGGAATTGCTCAAATAGCAAAAAATAAACCACATCTAATGTCGACGTAACTGCAAAAGAATAAGTAGGTAGGTAAACAATAAAATGGCGGGCGAAATATTACGCAACACCTTTTTGTCAATGGTGTAGCAATGGGTGATATAGATTTTTTTTATTAAGCAATTATATCAGCTCTACTTACTCTGAACAATACTCGAAGTATTACTATTGGACTACATAACATATGTTTTTAAAGTTAACACTTAATAATACAAACCGTGACACTATGCGAAAACGAAACAAACTTCGTCTGATCTGTGAATAAAACTCTGGACCTCCGGTTATCGACATCATAATCATAATGTGACAATGACATGTTACCAATATCTTGGTTTATTCAAGGAAATTTATAAGTTACTTGGGTTTCCAGATTCCAGGTCAACCTACCACAAATGGTTCGATCACAAAATCACATATGAGGAGCGACGAAACAGAAATAGTTAAGTACAAAATGTCTAGATTGTGGCAAAATGCAAAAAACCGTTAGTTCTATACCATACTAATGAATAATTTTACTTTATGATAGGAAAAATAGTAGAAAAAAAGCATTGTAAATAAAGCTCTTCAAAAAAAATTGCTATTTAAATATAGTATATCTAGATATTTTTAAAATGCAGTTAACCAATTTTGATACAACAAAATCGTACTTAACTAATTTTGATCTAACAATTAGCACTTAACTAGTTTTGATAGATAGTATTTTGTATAGAAATTAACCATTAAAACGTCAGTCGGATTTTTAGGTACTTTTGTATCGAAAATAACTGATTTTGTTTGGACTTAAATCAACATCGGGTAGGATTAAAAAAATTGACGCCTTAACATGTGTCATGTCATTTTCTGCCTCTTGAGTAGTTAACTGTTTTTGTTCCGTCGCTCCTCATATGTCATCAATTAATTTTAAACTTAATTGTTTGGCTACAAGGATCAATATCGATTATAGTACTTTGATACTTTTGTAGGTTGACCTACTAGAGTGCACGCTCCGTGCTTCGGAAGGCACTTAAGGCCGTTGCTCCTGGTTGTTTTTTTTTTTTTTTTTTATTTGCAACGGGTAAGCGCTTGGCCTTCATCTCACCTGATGGTAAGTGACGATAAGGCCGAAGGTGGAAGCGCGCTTCACCCGGAATCCTCAACCACTGAGGAACTGGCTATCTTATCGCAAACTGCCGGAACACAACAATTCTATAAACATCGTTGTTATGGCGACAGACTTAGATAAGATGGTGGTAGCTAGCCAGGCGGACTTAACAGCCCTACCACCAACCAAACCGAGCACACAAAGATGTACTCCCCGCTGGGAATCGAACCCGGGACCTCTGGGTCTGAAACAGGTAGCTTAGCCACTAGACCACAGAGGCGGTTGTTTTCTTATGTTGGCAGTCGTTAAAACCCACCAACCCGCCTTAGGCCAGCGTAGTGGGCTATGGCTTAATCTCCCCATGTGTGGGAGGCTTGTGCCCAGCAGTTGGACGTTTATAGGCTGATGATGTTAATGATGTGAATTGGAGAGAGCTACATGACTTTTTCGACATCCTAACAATATAGTAACTTTGTAATATTTTTTCTTTACACAATCATACTTACCTATACACTGTCTAACAAACCGAAACGGGTGTTATTGGACATGACTACATTCATATTTACGTGTTACGTATTACGTTATAATGAAACACTTTCACAATAGAACTATTACCAAAATCATGATCATCAGAAACGTCTCACTTCTACACTACGGCCTAATTCGGTAAAGAATGTTTGTAATAAAATCCTACTATTATGTACTACTAGTAAGTATGGATGGATGTTTGTTACTCTTTCACGTAAAAACTACTGAATGGATTTGGATGAAATTCGGCATACATATAGTTTATAACCTGGATTAACACATAGGATACTTTTTATCCCGATATTCTCACGAGAACGGGAACCACGCGGGTGAAACCGCGAGTAGCCGCTAGTTATTGATATTCCTTTGGCTAATATCTAGAGTCACCCGGAATTTGCTGTTTATTGAGAGAGGTTCACCAGAAAACAAAGCTAACAATATTGTCTTTATTTAAAAAGCAGTATAAAAATCCTACTGAAACTAGATAATTGTATATATTATTTTGTATGTATTGTGTAGCAATATATATATTTTGGATGAACTATATTATGTATGGAATGTCAATAATTTGTTTACGAACATATTTTATATAATTTGGCCGTAGAGTAGGGACAGGACTTCTTAAACCCTCTGTATACTGCGGGTAGAACGCGTATTTTTTCTTTATTCCAAATTCAAATATGTCAACGGGTAAGCAAAGCAGTAACCAAGATACTAACCGATACCAACCATCCAACCAAAACCCATAATTCTGGTCTAATGCGGGTTGGTGAGGTCTATTGCTACGTTACTAAAATGACCGGAACCAGAAATTTGAAGTGCCGGTCGAAGCGCGAAAGAGTCCGAGACATTTTAATTTGGTCACTTATCGGTGACCCGACGTTGCAAAATACGAACGCTTAAGCCGCTGTGCTAACGAGATACTTACTCGTTCTGAAATCACAAAGAAAAATTTGCAAACCTGAGGCCCTACTCTCTAACCACATCCGAAAATTCGTCTGCCCGTAATTCGTCGTACAATGCACGCGCGCTATTGTTTTTTTGTTTCCAAGTACAATTTAATAAGAATTATTAAGAAAGTAGGTAGGTATGTGTAAGAAATCGTTATTTAACCTCTGATAATAATCGGGAATTTTTAATCTCAAGCGTTACCACTGGCCACGACAGCGCTATTCCTTAATCTGATTGTCACCACGGTCGATAACTGGGATTTCATTTTCCCTTTCGTCACCACTGGCTATAAATGGGATTTTTTTTCTCATTTGTCACCAGTGGGTACGAAGCCAGTGGTGACATTTGGGAACAACCTGTTTTATTTTCACTAGCGATTGGCGCAGTACATGCCCACAGCCGTGCACGATGAATTACTGGCAGACGAAGTTTCGGACGCGGTTAGAGAGTAAGGCCCCTGGGTAGAGCAAATAGCTATTGGTCAACTGCTATTGAGTTTGACTCCCAATAAATACAAATAGTTTGAAGTGGGACTCCAGGCAGTAGTTGGCTGTAATTAATAGATTAGCCATTCGTAAAGAATGTATCATATAAAAGTCTTGTAACTTCTAACTCCTTTTTTTTTCTTTTTTTATACTAAGCCCGGCAAATGACCCCACTCCACCTGATGTTAAGTGGAAATGAGATCCAGGAGGACAACTGGTGCAGCGTAAGAGACGTAGCATCAGTCATCCTCACTCTGCCGGCCCACAAAGTGCTTCTTCACGCCTCGTTTGAAGGACCCTATCTTGACCAGCATTGTCTTGTCATCTTGTAACTGTGTCGCGTAGCGGTAAAACTATACTACCACCCCCTCTCTTCCCTTGAGTGTCGTAAAAGGCGATTAACGGACTAAAGACTACACATTCATCCAACAGCATAGAGCGGCGATAGGCTCACCACTTGGCACGCTGAGCACATGTGCAGTCGCTATTTGGTGAAAAGTGGGCTATGGTAGATGACTGCTTATGCTGTCCTCATTGCCTTGTCTCTGACTAACCCTTCAGGGATAAAGTCTGGCTAACGAAAGCTGAACCAGGAAAAACGCGGTAAATTAAAAAAAAATTATGACTGGGTAACACAGCGTCACTCACACAGCTGCATTTTCTCAGAAAAAGATCAATTTGACAAACGACATGACACCTCAGATAGACACACATAGAGACATAAAGTGTTGCCAATCAAATAACTACGAGATTCAGCTTTCGTTGGCCATACCATAAACCTTAGTAGTCGTGAATCGTGATATGTATGTATGTAAATACAAATAGAATGAAGTGGGACCACCCCAGACAGTAGTTTGCTGTTATTCATAGACTAGCCATTCGTAAAGAATGTATCATGAAAATCGTGTTACTTCTAAGTTTCTTTTTGTTATTCGTCAAAGCTGTCAAATTTCTCCAACCTATATTGATCCATCCTCAATCGAGCGGTTTGTAGTACAGGGTATAGAGTTGAGGGCACCTGACCGCGCAGTAGATCACCAGTGTACATATTCTTTGTTACCGATGTGATGGAGTCGAAGTTTCGTACCAGAGGCTTGCCGGCCGAACTATAGGAAGGCGGCTGCCAGAGCGGGTAAGGCGGGTTACTACTGCTGAAGTCACGACCATGACCACTCTGCCAAGAGTGTAGCGAATAAGGGCCGGCGCTCACTGCCGGCACGGCACGGCGTGTCATGCCAAAGGATTTTTTTACTAATTTAGTTATTTTGAATCTTATTTCAATGAGTGTAGAATTAATGAAAAGACGCGACGTGCCGCAGGATGTTGCGGCACGACGCGACGCGCCGCGGGATGCTGCGGCATGACGTGTCATGCCAATATTGATGCTTATGTTAATAAGTTCTAGATATATTGAAGAAATTTGACATTTTGCGATAGGTTTTTAACATCTCCGTGCTTCTGAAGGCACGAAAAGCCGTTGCAGCCCTGGGGGGTTACTCTCGAACGCAAACTCAATCTTAATACAATTCCAATGCGTTTAATATGTATCGATATTGGGATAAGTAAACATAATTTAGCCATCTAGATAATAATTTGTTCAATTTATTTCCACGCAATTTAATTCCAATGTGGCGCTATTGTCGCTTACAAAAGGACATTTTTTAGATTTGTGATTGGAAATTGATTAATGCAATTCTGTTTCAAGAGTGGCCTACCTGGCCTGTGCCCAACTGTGCACGGTGGGACACGCTCCATACAAGGGCGCTCATAAATAGATTAAGTCTCATTACGACCTTTTTATCTTATTAAATGAGTTATTTTGGTTTGGATAAGTAAAATTAAATACATAAATAAAAAATGACTTTATTTATAATATACTCTAAATTAGTGCCATTTAGAGAGGTCAACAAAGTTTGTACGACATGTCGAAATTTTCAGTGTTATTACTTTTATTGGCAGTCAGCCAAATTTCAGAACACGCATCCTTGAAAACAAGTAAATACTTATATATATAAAGTACCTAAAACAAACAAAAAACAATTAATAGTCAGTCAGAAACTCATAATAAATTTCGTAGCAAATACTACAAGAAAATCTTTCAACCGTAGCAGCCTTGACGTCAGTGCATAGGTAGATGGAGGCAGACAATTTTAACTTTTCTGAGCTTAAAAAGGTACATAGGTTTTATTTAGGTATACCCCAAGAGTTGGAGTGCAAAGCAATGTATTTAAAAGTTTACTCGAACTTTACAAAATGTAAAATGAAAACTAACATAAAGATCGCCTCGTAGCATCCGCTTAAACAATAAAATATTCAGTAATATATAACAAAAAATATGAAAATACTACATACCCTGTTCTTGGATATCCATAGCAGAAAAACTACTCACAGCACGAATTGATCGAATATTTATAACAAATAACTTCGCGCGTTTGAACGACTTACTGATAGCACTGTTTATGTATTACGATGCGCTTACTTTGAATGCACAAAAGTAATTAATGTCCTTCCTAATGACTGATCTGTTTGTAGTTCAAGAAGGTTCGTCAACTAGCCGGTGCAATGGCAAATAAAAATATAAAAAATTAGAGGTTACTCTTTTACGATTGTAGTTAAAGAGATACGTCAACTACTTAGAGCATTCAACCAATGCTCTAAGGTCAACTAGCCGGTGCAATGACAAATAAAAATATGAAAAATTAGAGGTTACTTTTTTACGATTGTAGTTAAAGTGGTACGTCAACTACTTAGAGCATTCAACCAATGCTCTAAGGTCAACTAGCCGGTGCAATGGCAAATAAAAATATGAAAAATTAGAGGTTACTTTTTATGATTGTAGTTAAAGTGGTACGTCAACTACTTAGAGCATTCAACCAATGCTCTAAGGTCAACTAGCCGGTGCAATGGCAAATAAAAATATGAAAAATTAGAGGTTACTTTTTACGATTGTAGTTAAAGTGGTACGTCAACTACTTAGAGCATTCAACCAATGCTCTAAGGTCAACTAGCCGGTGCAATGGCAAATAAAAATATGAAAAATTAGAGGTTACTTTTTTACGATTTATGACCTATGGGCGTCCCACCGTGCTGTGGGACATTTATTCAAGATGTTGATTTATTTATTTATTTAATTAGGCTCTCACAACAATGAGTACACTAATACAATCAATACTTATGCTATTACAGAAAGTTCTTAACTAAGTGTCCCATTACTTAAAGGAGGGCACCACATGCTCAATAAGAAAAATGTTTGGTTTGGTTAGGTATACAATAAATATTTAAAGAAAAAAACAAAAACTTAAATTTTACTTTGATTTAAGCTTAATACTGCTCTCTTGATGCTGGGTATAGAATCATTGATTGATGATAAAGTTGGCACGCAAAATATTACACGCTGTTATTATTCCCAGCTTGCATAGATATCCCTACACTAAAATACGAAATGCCGCAGACGGTCTTAGTATAACTTAAGTATTTACATCATCATCATCATTATTGCCAGCCCGTATTCACCCACTGCTGAGCATAGGCCTCCTCCATGTAATGCCATTTTGTCTTGTCTTGTCTATTTACATACATACATACATACAAATAATCACGACTATTATCCTCGAAGGGTTAGTGAGACTAGGCAATGAGAACATCAAAAGCAGTCCTCTACCATAGTCCACTTTTCACCAAATAGCGACTGCACATGTGCTCAGCGTGACAGGTGGTGAGCCCATCGCTGCTCTATGCTGTTGGATGTATTTGCAGTCTTTAGTCCGTTAGTCGCCTTTTACGACACACAAGGGAAAAGAGGGGGTGGTAGTATTCTTTAAATGAGCCGCTTAGCGACACGGCTCTAACTTCTCACTCCCTGTGCCATAACGAAATACCATTATCACACTAATTGCCTAACTACCTATAACAAACAAAAAAGGTTAAGACCAAACTAAAAATTTCGGAGTTGTTAAGATTTGCGTTGCCCTAAGAATTGTTTTAAAATAATCTCTCTCAAGGGATTAATAGTTTTAGCCATTTTTACATATATCTCTTATTATACAGCCTTGTTTCGAAATTATGTACAAATCTTTGTTATAAAATTATTTTTAATTGCTATAACCCTAATAAAAATCTATTCCACAGAATAGAAGAAAGAGGTCTTCTGCTCTGAGGTCTGATTTAACTTTAATACTATGTAAGTAGGTACTGACTGTTATTTAATAAGTTGTAAAAAATTAAAACATGTTGGTTCGAACTTCTTCGATCACATTTTTTTTTATAATATAGGGAGGCAAACGAGCAGACGGGTCACCCGATGACGGGTGCAGCCTCGGACCAAATATGTAATATTTGGTCCGAAGGTGCACCCATGTGCCGGGCAGACACGTGTTCGGCCTTTGAGAAAGGAATAGGCTCGTTTCTTAAAGATCCGTAACGACTGAAATTAATAACGTGTTTAGCCTTCTAAATTCAAACTTTTGACCTAAGCTTCATATTTCACATTTCAGATAGGCTAAAAAAACTAAATGAAAGATAGTTTATTAATTTCGGGCGTAAGTCATATAAAAACAAGTGATCGAAAACGTACTCTTCATTCTATCAGGGTGTTTGTTACAATAGTTTGTTTATCTTTGTGTTTACTCTTTTTATTCTCAACGAGAAAGCGCTTAGACTTCATCTAATCTGGCGGTTAGTGGCATTCAGATTCAATGTGGAAGCACGAGTGCACGTCGGAACATAACAATGTAACTATCATAATTTTATTGTCATGGAGACATGCCTACTTATATCAAATAGCTAAGGCAAGTAACCAAGCTATGCAGGAGAACGTAAGACAAGAGCGGCACCGATTTAACCTAAAATAACATGTACAATAAGTAATAAAAAATAATATACCTACGCTAAGAATCGAACCCGGTGCATGTAGACTAACCACGAGATGCGGTTAAAAATTCTATACAAGTCTGTTACTTTCCCGCACTTACAACATATAAGCTAAGTTAAGTTATTATCCATTATGACTTTACTAATGCGTAACCCTAAATGTGGGCTTGTTAAGTCTGGCTAGCTACCATACTTTGTCTAAAGTCTGGCACCATAAAAACAATGTAAATAGCAATGCTGTGTCCGACAGTTTAGAATTGGATAACCAGTTCCTCAATGGTTGAGCATTTTCCGGGTGAAGCGCGCTTCCACATTTGGCCATATCACCCATACTGAATAAAAATAAGCTTTATCCTATTCTGAGTCATGATCCGTCTATTTGCACACCAATAGATAACATTTGTTTTTTTTATATATACAGATTGTTCAAGAAGTACGAGTATATTGACATAATATGTCGATATAACGTAGCCATATTATGTTCTCAAAGATTTAACGATATAATTTAGTCAAGACTTTAGCCAGCGTGAGGCTGAGTGTAAGAGTGTGAAATATAGATTCGGCGTTCTTAACGAAGCACTTGGGGTTTATTTCCCCATTGTCCAGATAGAAATTTACTAAATCTTAACCGTTTTATAAAATATATTTTCCCTCTAAGGTTACAAAATTCTCAAGGAGGGTTCAATGGACCGTTTGCTCTGTCCGCGAATGAGGGCGAAACTTAGCTCAGTCTTATCTGCGGATCAGGCAGTGTGCAAAAGCGGTAGCAATGCCGCATACACGAAGGTTCCGCTCTGACTGGAACGTGGTAGTAGACTTCGCGCAGGAACGAAGGCGAAGCCTTGCGCGTTAAGGCATAGTACTATTATTTATTCTGTGGTTAAAGACTGCCTAGTCACACGCAGGAACCAGCATTGGTAAGCGGCAGCGGTAGGTACCCAAGTGTAGAAACCCGGTGTAGGAACCCCAAGGTTGGAGTTATGACTATCACTGATTTTGTACAAAATCAATATTAAAATTCTGTGCATTCTGTGGAAAGTGATATAAATATCTCAATTGTATTGAAAATAAAAAAAGGAAAATCTTTCCACTCATTTGAGTGTAGTATTATTTTAGCTTCAATAAAATAACCTTTTTATATTTTTTTTTAACCATCAAAAAGTTTGTAATTTTGAGATTGACTTTTTACAGCAGGCACAGAAGAAGGGTTTTTTACAAAAACTACGTAACTGACACTTTTTACGATTTTCTGTTTATGGTTTCAAAATATTCTATAGACAAAATGCTATGTGCTACTGAAATCAATTTTTAACAAGAACTGCGTATTCAACATGAAATCGAGACCCGAAGTCTTGGCGCTTTTACAAAAACAACTTTACTTTTGGAGAGTTTTACAAAAATAATGTAACTACACGTAGTTACGCAATTTTTGTAAAAAAAAAACAAACGTCAGCTTGATCTGTCACAGCTGTTGAAAATGGAGGCTAATGACGATTGTGGTGCTGTTATTAATCTTCATAAAAGCAAAAAAAGGAAGGAAAAGAAGGAAAATGTGATAAGGAATAAAAAGGCAAAAGGTTTGGAACATGTGAATCACAAAAATCAATTCGTGGCGGCACGTAAAGTTGGAGCAGATTGCAGGTCAGTCATACTACCTTTTTTATGTTGATTTAAGTATATTATTTGCTGTTTATTCGATTAAATTTGTAATAATACGTTTCTTTATTTGTTTCAGATGCAAACAATACAAATGTTTTACTAAAATCAGCCCCATAGAAAGGAAACAGTTACTGGATAACTTTAACAACATAGGAAGGAAAAATGAACAGGACCAGTACTTGTCGGGTTTAGTATCTTCGGCCCCAGCAGCAAGACATACAGTAAACAATCCAAAAAGGTACCGAATGTGTTCTTTTAAATATAAAGTCAGGACTGGAGTGGAAGAAAATAATGTGTGCCTTAAAGCATTCTGCAGTTTCCATGGTGTTACTCCTGGTCGCATACGAAGACTGCAGTTACTTATTGAAGCAAATATCTCTAATCCTAAGGATATGCGAGGGAAACATGAAAATAGAGCTAGAAAAACTCCACAACCAGTTTTAGATTTGATTCATCGTCATATTGCTTCATTTAAAGCTCGCCAATCACATTATTCTCAACGTGATAATCCAAATTGTTCATATTTACCTGAAGAACTAACAGTTAATGAAATGCACAACATGTTTTTGGATCAATATAGAATCAATATTAGCTATATGGTGTACTGGACAGTGTTTAAAAATGATTTTAATCTCAAATTTGGCTTGCCGAGAACAGATACCTGCTCCGTTTGTGACTCTTACAATTTAAAAATTAAATGTGCTGCATTACCTGAGACTAAAATTTTGCTTGAGACTGAGCATAAGTTACACTTGTGTAAAGCTGACAAATTTCATGAAATCAAGAGGCTGCAAAGAAGAAAGGCACAGAAAGGGGATATTATGTGTCTCAGTTTTGATTATATGCAAAACTTACCCTTGCCACATATACGGACTGGAGATGTTTTTTATGCTCAGCAGTTGTGGCACTTCGTTTTTGGCATTCATGACTTAGGCACAAATGAAGTTTGTATGAATACGTACTTAGAAACAGAAGGCAAGAAAGGTCAAAATGATGTGACTTCCCTCCTCCTTAAGTATTTCAATGAGCATGAAATTACTAGTGAACACTTGGTCCTCATAAGTGATGGATGCCCAGGACAGAACAAAAACTATGTCATGGTACATTTTTTATATGCTCTGGTTCACATACTTCGTTTATTCAAATCTATTAAGTACGTTTACCCAATTAGAGGCCATAGCTATTTACCTAATGACCAAGATTTTTCTTTAATTGGACATTTAAAGAAGTCTCGTATTGTCGAAACCGTTGATGAATGGGACACCATTATAAGAAAAGCACGTAAATGTCCTTCACATTTTGAAGTTAAAAGAATAACCCATGAGATGTTTCTTAACATAAAAGAAGGTCTACAACCTTTTTTCTTAAAGCAAAGTCGACCAGCTATGCGTATTAAAGATGTGCGTATGCTAAATATAAAACAATTTCACCTTTTGTCTTTGTAAAATACAACTTTACAGGTAACTGGAATGCCATAAAAGTTCGTTCAAAGCGTAATTTACCAACAGATGTTACATTTAATCCATTGTATAGCCAGTCAATCCCACTGAATCCTAATAAAGTAAACGATTTAATAAAACTTATGAAATATTTAAGTGACCCAGCAAAATTAGATTTTTATAAAAATATAGTTGAAGCAGCGGTAGAAGGGGAAGGTACAGACGATATGGAAGTTGACAATGAAGATAACAGTAGTGGCGAAGAATAGGAGTTAATATTGTTAAGAATAAGAATATGAAGAATAAGTTAAGAATAATAAAAAAATAATATAATTTAATTTTACTTTTATTTTAATTATCCTGAAACAGCTGAGTCTCCTGCTGCTGAGCTGAGTTTTATTTCAGAACATTTGTTCTGGGTGTTGGCGTTTCCTGATTGACTCTGATTAACCTTTGAAATGTAGATGTTATCACACTGACTTGAGATTTTTTTATACAAAAACAGCATAACTTAGACTTTTTTTTAACAAAAACAGCATAACTTATTAAATTTTACAAAAACTGCTTATCTGTGACTTACATTTTCACATTTTCTGGAATATTAGTAATAGCTAGTTATGTTTTCAATTATGTTTTCTATTCTATATACTCGCAAGAACTGTTATGCAAATATTAGTGATGATAAAATAAAACTGTAAGACGGGACATCGTTTTTATCTCTCCAGAAAAATTTGTAGCAAATAAGTTATGCAGTTTTTGTAAAAAACCCTTCAATTGTTTGCATCCAAAATGTTGACTTGTTTTTGTACCTATAATAAATAAATGTAATGGATGTCGGGTGCATCCTTAGAATAATAACGCTATAGAAACCAAGTCCGCGCGGTTATTTTGAAGCACCTTAATCAGAGCCATAAATGGCTCTAAACGCCGGACCGCTCCGTAGTGTTCAATGTCAAAGCGTGCCGAACGTGTCTCGCGAAAACAAAAAAATATGACGGTTTGTGCAGTTAAATTGTGTCACAACACATCTGAAAAACAAAAGAAGTGTAATAACATCACTTTTCACGTAAGCTTTCAGTATTTCATAATATCTTGTAGTTAATTGGGTCAAAATATAAACGTACTGCAGTGTGATTCTCTAAGTTAACGCCTCGGTAGCAGCGGCTGCCGCAGCGCTGTCTCTTTCGTATTTATAGAATTGGAAGAGACAGCAAATCACAGCCATGCGCGCAGCAAGTATTCGTCACGCGTGTGTGAATCGGTTTAGTGCTTCATTTTTGACAGAGCGCTTGTATGAAGAATATCTTTCTATAGCGTTATTATTCTAAGGGTGCATCAAAATAAATAAATATGCTCACAGTCGCGTACCCTGCGTGAGTCAACAAAAAAGGTATTAAAAGTAAAAAAAAAATACACCCGGCTGTAAAGTGGCGTCAACCAACTCGAGCACACTAAAAAAGGAACACGGACGAAGAAAGTGCGCTGCTGGTACCACTTTTTGCGACGGACTGCTCTTTGTTGAATTCAATTTTGATTGTACTTTTACACTTATAATGGGACAAATCAATTCCTAATGGCATTTGAACAAGAAAAAGGTATGACGGCTGCCAATTATTAAATAAAAAAATCATATTTTATTACTTCCTTTATAAAAAGGTACACACGCCAGTATGTCATCCATCATACACAAAAAGGGTAATTTTTTCAAATCGATGAGGATTGTTATCGGTAAATGATAAAGTTCAAAACTGATTTACGTTTGACGTTTTGTGGTAGGCTGCTGGCGTCTGTCAGACTATTGTCAAATGTACGTTGTGTACACGTTGTGTATGTTGGATATTTTTATTATTATACTAGCGACCCGCCCGCGCCTTCGTCCACGTTAACATACCAGCCTTATATAAAATATATAAACAAAAACCATCCTGAGTTAACGCTCTATCTTTTAGTGAAAACCGCATAAAAATCTATTGCGTGGTTTAGGAGAATAGTGCGGTGCCACAGACAGAGGAAAACGGCGACTTTACTTTATAATGTGTAATGATGATACTTACGTTACTTCAGTTAAGTTAAATATACAAGGTAAATATACTTATACTATATGTATATTTACCTTGTATATTTAAATTTTCTAATATTTTGGTACGTTATTCGGATAATCAGATAGGTAACTACATAAAATGTTTTATTTAAATATTAGTTATACTAGCTATCATGTAGTTCTTTAGTGGTAAGTATGTAGTTATTTTGTCCGACAAATAGATTGTATAAAATGAAGATTATAATACTAATTTACATTTTTGTGTTTATAAATATTACACACACACACCTATTTTGCCTTTGTGCTTAATCTTAATTTATTTGTAACTAATATGTTCTTTTTTTTATTATTTGTGGAACAAACGCAAATGAAACACACATGAACTAAAATTTTTAACTTATCAACATGTATAACAAAATCAACAAACTCCCGTTCAAACCGGGATATAATTCACAACAGCCTTAAACTAAATAACAATTATGTAGGTAGTTCCACGACTATTATATTATTTACAACAAACATCACAAAATATATAACAATATCTCAACAATTATCACAAATTAAAATACTTGAACAAAACAATATCTGGGACAGCAAACATCAGAGGAGAGGTACAGTCATTAAAATAAATTAAATAGGAAATTGAAAAGTTTATCCAAAGACCATTACTTCAATGACTGTGGAATATGTTAGCATTTTCTTGTTGATACAGAATTGAATCATAATACGCCCAGGTAAGCTACAATATTTTCTTATTATAAAACAATAACAATCCTTTCTCTACGAGAATGGCGTTTTACTAATTTACGTTCACTTTCTTGAGAGCGCAGAATACAATTGGAGAAGTAAAGTGAATTTCGTCACATAGGTACAATAATCAGGTATTTCTGGTACATAAAGCTTAAGATCAGCAACAGTATTAGCTTATCTTTCGAATACAGTCAAGAGAAGTACATGTAAACATTTATCACGGTTATTAATCTTACTGCTATGACAATAGAACTTCTTTAGTCCATAGTTGTAGCTTCTCAAAGGAGGTTTTTGAACACCGACTATATAGAATCAAATCCATTAGTATGACAAAATGTGGGAGGCGCAAAATCCACTGATATGAAGTCAGAAGCGGTCATAGCGCGTACATGACGAAGATATGTTATTACCTATGAGTAACTATGAGTAAAGCCCTAGAAAAAAGTGGCGAGGCACAAGTGTAGAGAAGTCTATCAGTCTGTTGTCTAGCATTCTTATTGTCCGCGTCAGACGTGTCTTTCGACTTTGCTTTTTATATTGAATGCCGTAAGAGTTAAACGCCGTGCTCGGAGCCATACTCCTCGCCAGCTGAAGACAGGCCGTAGTCCCCGTGGGCGCCTTCGAAGCTCACCGGGGAGTCGCCGTAGCCTCCATCGTGACCCTCATCCGCTGCACCCCAACCATGACCTGAAAAGGGAGTACATCATAATAATATGCTTCAATTAATTCCGCCACTATCGGATGCTCGGCGCTTTTTAGGGTTCCGTACCCAAAGGATAAAACGGGACCCTATTACTAAGACTCCGCTGTCCGTCCGTCCGTCCGTCTGTCCGTCTGTCCTTCTGTCACTAGGTTGTATCTCATGGACATCAACATTTTCACAGATGATGTATTTCTGTTGAAGCTATAACAAAAACGAAAAAAAAAATATTTAAGGGTGCTCCCATACAACAATCGTGATTATTTTCCTCGTTTTTGCTTTGCTCGATATTGATAACGGCAACACGTAGACGCTTGAAATATTTAGTTATATACTATTAAAATAAAACAAATATCTAAACATACAGCAAATGTGATTTTTATAGGTAGGTTTTTCCGTACCATTACGGAACCCTTAGTGCGCGAGTTCGTCTCGCACTTGGCCGATTTTTTTATATTTTTTAACTCTTAACAAGTTAATTAACGTTTGGTAAATAGTCTTTCAAAAATATATTTAAATATCGATACAATTATCACATACATTGTTTGAGTGATCATTACAAATTTGTTTATTGCATTTTATGCAAACAATTGATGTTTTTCGATACTTTTATATTGGACAAATCTAACATCGCAATCATTTTTTTTGCTCATGGATCTTGTACTTGTACCAGGCACAGCAATATCCCGATTTTTTTCTAGACGCCGTTTCAGTGCTCTCGGCAATGTTGGTATTTGCGCTCTTCTCTGTATAATTTTGGTATGCGTATTGTGCTAATCAAAGAGTTTATAGCTGTCACATTATACAAATGATAAAATATAACTAAGGGCCATCGCTTTGTAAGAGTAACATTGTAAGAGGAACACATTTGATCGTTGGTGTCGATCCTCCTTTGAGTGGGAATTGTGGAGGGGTGCTTTTTATAATACAATCTCACTAGCTAGTTTTTATGTTCGGACCAGAATATAAGAAGCTTTTTATACCACCCTTACGTTGTCGATATCTTAACCATCCGCAAAACGCTTTGCTAACTCTAAGCCAAAAAGTGGATCTAGATGCTGGTTCATGTGCCCAAACATCATAACTTAGGCTTCCTTATACTAAAGGCTAAAGTTTGTTTTTTTTTTATAAAAGAAGGAGGCAAACGAGCACGCGGGTCACCTGATGGAGAGTAATCACCGCCGCCCATGGACACCCGCAAAACCAAAGGAATCGCAGACGCGTTGCCGGCCTTTAAGGGAGGAATAGGTTCAAGGAAGGAATAGGAATCGGGAAGAGGGTGGGGGGGCGAGGGGCCTCCGGAACCGTCACTGGTTGGACGAAACACAACAGCACCAAGTGCCATTATTTCACGCCGAATATTCGTGAGAATTATGGTATTACGCCGGGCGAGCCGGCCCAATGCGTGCTGCAACGCAGCGTGGCTCTACCACTCAGTCAGTGTCACTCGTTTAGCACCACCCAGGGGTCACGTGCAGGGTCTCAAGGGTATCTATGAATCATGTAAAATATGTAAAATATACGAAAACGAGATTAATTGTTACATAAAAAATCGGCAATAATATTTAGCTAGCATACGATCTAGCCACACGCGAACACTCATATTAAAAACAATACATTTTTACAACAACATTGTATGTTGTAACAGTGCCAGTAGGTATGTGGTTCACAATGCCAATTTATGTTATTCGATTATAGTATGGCGTGTTGGCCTACAATCAATAGCAATATTTGCATCATCAATGAATAACAAGAAATAAGCTTATGCATAAGTGCGAGAAGAATAAATGAGAGAACTGGCATGAATGAGAAATAGAGTTAATACAGGCGTCGGCGACATAATGTCAGCGATAGATTTACAAAAAACAAAAAAAAAATTAAGCAAGAAGTTTACTTAAGGTGAAATCCTTTTGTGACAAAACTTTCGTAGTGTTATCTTATTTGTAACTCGGTGCAATTCTTTTGTGATAAAACTCTCGTAGTGTTATCTTATTTGTAACTCTTTTTCTTTTCTTTTTTCTGCCAGGTGAAGTTCGTTACGAATTTGTGAGATATTTGTTAATGAAGGTTGATGCCCATTATAGAGGCTCCAGATGTTATGGAGGGCCTTCCCACTAAAACACCGGGATACCCTCGCCGAATTTTGGGGCAGGGCCACGGGAGCAATTTCAGACTATCGTTAATATTCTGTGCTATCGTCCAGAGCTGCCCCACGGCGCCCGTCTTCATTGGTATAAATGGGACCGACTACCTCCAAGGTGGAGCATCAAATTGCTCAACTTTAATTACCAGGTCTCCAGTCAATAACGTACAATCCATCCTCATTTTACAAATTTTATTTGTAATAGCACTATCTACAAACTGATGGGTTATTACTTAACTATGTGCCTATCTACGTTAGGTCAAAACGCCGGATTACAACACGTCGAAGCGCAGTCTTTGGTACTCATAGATGTATTAGGAGATATATTACCAAAAATATCGAGCTCACTGTCTTCTCGTTGTACGTAGAGCCCCGACTAGCAGTTTATCGGCCTAGAAACGTCCCACTGCTAGACTCATGTCTTCCCTTATGGGTTAGGCCATAATCCACCACGGTGGCCTGCCTGTTGTTGGGTTGTAACGACTGCCATCTTATGACAACCACCGGGATCAACATCTTCACGTGCCTTCCGAAGCACGCCCACGACTAGCATTTACAACTTATTTAACATACAAGAACAATCCCACTCCTTACATTTCTATTTTTTTGTACTGGCACCCAGGACCAACCGTTAGGTTATGCAAGTAGTGCCAGATGTCCTTGTTACGTCCAGTTACACACTAAAAAAAGAAAAGAAAAGGACAATACCTCCTCCGAAGTGCGGCGACCCTTTAGGCTCCCCGTAGGTGTAACCGAGTACTTCGTAGTGGTCGTCGCCGCCACCGCCGCCGCCCTTCTTGTGGTGCACGTGCTTGACTATGGTGTGCTTGTGGTGATGGTGCTTCACGTACAGCGGCACGTGGATGATCACCTTCTTGTGGCCGCCGCCGTGGCCGCCGGCCGTAATCATTGTCGTCAACTCCGCCACGCACACCAGTACCAACTGGAAAGAGAGACAAAGGCTGATTGGTCAATATGTTACTTTTGACGACATCATTATCATCAGCCGAATGACTGCTGGACAAAGGGCTCCCTAAAGAATCTCCACCACGACCTGTCTTGTGCTGCTCGTATCCAGCGGTTACCCGCAAACTTTGGCACTGACAGTAATTGGGTAAGAAGATTTGGGGGAGGTCTTTGACCTACAGTGGACTGCTGCGGGCTTCGATCAATAGTTGGCATTGTTGATTGAAGGATGCGGGCTTCATTATAATGAAGTAAAGACATACCTAAATAATAAAGACTCATTACACTTATCTGATTCACTTTCAACGTTCATTTGTTTATGTAATATCAATCTGTCAATTTTATTCAACCTGTTTAATTTTTTTTGTGTTTGCCGCTCGCAGGTTGCCTCGCCCTGTCAGTTAACATCCCTGATCCTGATCAATAAATTGTTTGATTGTATGATATCTTAACCCAAGCTTTCAGTTATACGTACATCCGAGAGCTTTAATGTCGTTTCAAAATATCTACCTAAATATTTTTAAGGTTAAGGAACTCGTGATGCCTATAATTTGAGACACAATCAACAATAAAAATCGCAAGAGCAGATAGATGATAATATAGTAAACTATTCGCTTTGCAATTAAGGTTTTGCTATGCAAGCAATTACAAAACGATTGGAATCACAACAAAAACATAAATATAGGGGCACACATAATGGCAACGACATGGTGTTATCATCGCGAGATAACATCTGCTACGTAATTTTTCTCGATTCATTGTATTTGTCATTTTCAAAAGCTTTTCTTGTCTGTATTATCTATCGAGCGGCAGTGTTGTAACCGAATGATATACTTTCAAATCCATCCGATAACATTCAAGACGAATGCCGTTCACTTCGGTTTATTTTTTATTTCTGTACAAAAGAACTACCCAACAGCTTGTACTCCCGGACTATTTACAACTAAAAGTTATTTATTACTATGAGTTGGTACTTTAGCAGATAACAATTGACAAAGTAAATAAGGACCTACGCAACTACGATTGCACGGCGTTGCACTTTCGAAGTTAACTGTTTTTTATGGTTATGTTGTACACCAGAAGCCTTTACACACTGGCCTGCAAAAATCTTGACTTCCGGCTTTTAGAATAGGAAATCAATATAACTTGTTGTTGTGTATTAATAAGTACAAAGAGTGTTGTTGTCTTTAGTTCTTTAAAATAAGGTTATAATTATTTTATTTACCACCTAAATATTTTTAATAGTCACTTGGATGATTTTAATTTAAAATTTAATGATTTCATGGCAATGCGTGTAAGAGAACGAATATCACGCGCGGGTCAACTAAACTGTTTTTGGATTTACCTAATGTATTGCCAGATGTCATGACTAATTTTAGTTAATGAAGCGTAATCATGTAAATATAATGAATGCATGTCACTTACCAGAAATCGTGCAGACATGGTGTAATTGAGCTAGAGACGGCGAGTGACCGAGCGCGGGTGCGACCAGGCGGTGTGTGATAAAGAAATTTCAACAAAACTTCCTTTTATATGGCAACGTGGTCGCGTTTCGCGACGTTGCCTCTCAGTGAATTCTAATTGTTCTATGATCTATCACTAGCAAGCAACAATCATCTTTAAAGCAACCCACGAAAGGCACAAATTTAAAACGCCGAGTTAGCATTTGAATTTTGTCCACCACTGATCGATATTCAACTTAAACGTGACACTATATAAAGTTCAATTCAACATAGAGGCTTGGAGATAACCGCAGATTCGAAGCTACTTTAGTGCAGTGAAAATGCGGTCTGCTTACTCGTAGGGTGGAAATTCGATCGCCTATGAAAATATTCGAGATCGCTATGGATATACCTACAACATACTTCGGAAACATGAAGGAAAACAACGCGGTAGGTAGGTGCTACAATTTCCGACTCGAGTCCCTGGATACCACGTTTATTTCATGTAGCAATTCTCCAGTCGTTATGTGAGTAAACTCCTCCGTCTATGAAGCTTCCTGTCGCCCTAGGCCGTATGCGCAACATGAGATATGTCGGGGACGAGAGACGACAAATCATTTTGAGTTGTCATGTTATGGTTTGTAGACAAAAATACCACAGTTTATGCAAAAACTACTATTAAGTCTATTTTTGACATATTAGGTAGAGTTCTAAGCGCATCCATGTGTCTTTAGTGTCGATAGACATTAGAGATAATAGAATAAAACACGAGAAAACGGGTCGAGAAGAGTTCTCGGGTTGCGTATGCTAGGCCGGCAGGAAAAAAGGGACGTGAGAGCCGCCTGATAACCGTGCAGCCTCGTGGTTGGTATCCTTAAGGAGGATTTCCTAGAAAAAAGTGAGTAGGTACTACAACTAAGTAATGCTGTTAGTGTCGTGGTTTCACGTAAAAGTTAAGATTGTCCTGGCAAGATAAAGCCTAGCAATACCGCATCGGTTAAATGACCAAACACCCCGTCCCTTACAAAATTTGGGTACGCTTATGATACCTTGGACAATGATACACTTTTACCTAGATTTTCCAGCCCGTTTAATTTAAAGCATAAAGCACATAGTTCACGGAGATTTAGCAAACAAAGAACACATTCTGTATTTAATTTTTTATGTCAGTATCTGAACCTTGTTTTAAGCTTAGCTTTTGTAATATTAGTGAAATAGTTAGTAGTTTCTACTTTAAAATGAAAGGCTAACTCTGACGTTATTTAATTTTCGTAGTACAACTTAATTGGCAATGGCAAGGTGCACACCTAAACTGTGGATATAATTAATTACAGAGTACCTAGTGAATTTTTTTTTTCAATTAAATAGAGCCAAAACTGACAAACAATTGTCAAATCAAAGCACCTAGTGACAAAGTCGATTTTGCAGGTTTTTGCTACATGGCGGCATTCAGCAGCGGTTGAATCGAACCTATACAAATTGTAAGGGAATTTTTCTCTATAGCGAAAATAACTTGCTCTGCAAACTAGGTACATACGCTTTTGAGAACACAGGTGTTTTGCACGCAGCGTCTAACACTCCGTGATATTACTTGATGTGGTCTGCAATGAGGTATTTTTTGATGCAATCATTTTATAGTTTTATTAGTCCACATAAATAGCACAAAAATTGAAAGACGACGACAAAGTGTTTTAGGAATTATGGTAATAGGCAATGACATTCTATACAACGCTATTGATAATAGGGCATAAAGTAGTTTAGTTCGAACTTCTTCTATTTAGGTAAGGAAACAAATGAAAATGTGATCTAAGAAATAAAAAGGTCTTGCATAGCTGTTACTTGTTGGTAGCAAACTCATATGCAAACGATGCTTGTAAGCGATTCAGGTCAGCAAAACTGCAACAATGGGACTGCTTTATGTAACTTCTTTCATTACGATTTCACACAATTTTCTTAATGACATCTTCGTCTAGTCATGGTATTTACTTTCAGATTATGACATGAATAATGAAGGCGCATCATCAAGGTAAAAGGCAGTAGGTACTTTGGTTGTCCGCACAAGTATTTTTATAAAGTTATTATGCATCTACCGCAGCATATGGATGTCAGCCCTTTGCGAAACCGAGGGCATAACGCGTTCATGCCTTTTCTTAAGCTTTTTTATTAACCTATTCTTGTGATTTATTCCTTAACTCTATACCCTAAAAATATTCTAATATCATCTCTATTAAGTGCCTCCCGAAACGTAGAGGACCAAGAGTTGTTTTTAATTTGGTCACCCATCCAGTGGCGGGACATTGCGGAAGTTGCTTAACTGGCAAGATCGCAAACCGATAGCCATCACATCAAGCTTCGAGCGAAGCAAGTAGTGCAAAATTAATGTGTACCTACCTAAGAACCGCGCACGCTATATCGAAATACCAATCAATTTTTTGTTGTTTACTTCCGGAAGAAACTATAAATCGTTGGCCTAGGCCATGTAACCAGGTCAAGGTTACCTATAGACTCTGCGACAAGTGCATGAAGAAATCATGCAAAAATAATTATCGATGAATGGTTTTAGTAGGTTGGAATTGATAGGTAGACTGTAGTTTAGAAACAGTAAACAAAATAGATCTTGTCTGGATTTGCCACTTAGATCGGATATTTTTTGACACTGCCATCTGACCGAAGGACACAACACATTTAACATGCAAGCTATGAGATGACAAACAATTTGAAGAAAAAAAAATAATTAAACGCAAAGATTTTATAGTTAGAAACTAGAGTAGCCTAAAGGCTACATATGAAGAGGTGGATAAGTATAGCATACAATTAATTATTACCTGTAGAAGATTGCAAGGAGTAATTATAGAATTTGATTGAAAAGAAAGAATGATGGTCCAAAAGATGAGATGGATAAAAGGTTGTCGAAGGGTTTCCGAACTAACATTAAGTTGTTCTGGTCATTCAGTTGTTGTTCATAAATCTGTTCGTTTAGCTGAGAGGTAAGACTCAAGCTTCAACTTCAGCTCCGTTTTTTTTTAAATAATACTGGCTGCTCCCGCTTTTTGGCAGGTTATTGTTTGTCTGTTTTTTCTTTTCTTTCTTTTCTTGGAGATTAAATACTAGGCTGGATTCGACCAAACTGGAATAAGACTGACTCCGAGATTAGTCTATACAAATTCGGCGTTTAATCTAGGTATAAGACCTTATTCCAGTTTGGTCGCATCCACTCTTAGTGATGCAAAGAATGTGCGTCAGGATCGTAGCAAACGGAAAGCTGGTGTCTCAGTCTACCCCGCCGGGAAACGTCCCTGATGTATGTATGTATGTATAATCACCACTAGATAATCCCCGAAGGTTTAGTCAGATACTAGGCAATGAGGACAGCAAAAGCACTCCTCTACAATAGTCCCGTTTCACCACGACCACTAAGCATGACATTTGGTGAGCCCATCGCCGCTCTTTGCTGTTGGAAGTATGCAGTCTTTAGTCCGTTAGTCGCCTTTTACGACACCCAAGGGAAGAGAGGGGGTGGTAGTACTCTTTCACCGCTACACGACACGGTCACGACATGACATATTACCAAACATCTCACGAATGGTATTCTAGCACTCTAACGTTGTGCGCGACTTCCTGTTGCTGACATAGGACACCACGTCATAAAAAACGCTACTATCCACCATACTAAAAATGTATACGCATAAAACACAAAACAGTAGGTACCTGTTCTGTGTAAATATTATTATACTCTCACAAGAATGTTTGGAATGGTGACGCAACCGTCATGTAACGTGTAAAAAGATCGTATTGAACTAGTTCATTTAGTTAGAAAAAAAGACTAAGAGTGTGACCTGCATATCTAGACAAGGCTGCACCAAACGGACGACCGCATGTTCTAGTTCACATTCGCGGCTCTCACTTTTACTACCATCCCGATGAGAGGGAAACAGACCATTTTATAACTACCCGTTAAGAGGAAACACTTCACGTCGAAGTGGCATGCAAAATTCTCATACAAAACACAGAAAAACGACGTTTCGTAGTTCCCTGTTTCCTCCTTCAGAACTGGACCAATTTTTATTACTTTTTCAGCATCGGTTAAAGAAAGAGATTTTCTATGTCTGGTTTGATTTTTTTTTAAACCAGCCACTTAATGTTTCTGAAGATATCTTAAAACGGAGTGATTTCGCTAAATTTTGAAGGCTCCCAGGCAGGTTATTAAATAAAAGACTTAATGCAAACAAATCAAACATACAGACATAAAAAATCTCTTTCTTTACACACACAAGTAGGTATGCAGCCTATGATACCGTGTTTCTGAAATTCTGCTGTGGCGAGGTGTTAAGGACAAAGAAAGTAACACTATAAAGACCCACATACTTGTAATGTCTCGATCGGTGTCTAGGGCGCATACCAACCATGTTGAGTCGGTTAATTTTTATTATATACTCACATATAATCACGACTATTATTCCCGAAGGGTAAGCCAGAGACTATGCCATGAGGACCGCAAGAGTAGTCCTCTGCCATATAGTCCACTTTTTACCAAGAAGCGACTGTACATGTGCTCGGCGTAACAGGTGGTGAGCCCCTTGCCACTCTATGCTGTTTGATGTATGTGCAGTATTTAGTCCGATAGTCGCCTTTTACGATACCTACGGAAAGAGAGGGGGTGGTAGTATTTTTTTATTGAGCCGCTACGCGACACGGCTCTATATTGAAGTTTTTTTTATCTTTCTTCATACAAACATACATATGTATGTTTGTATGAAGAAAGATAATTATATAATTACGACTATTATCCCCAAAGGGTTAGTCAGAAATAAGCAATGAGGACCGAAAAAGCAATTAGCTAGTCGGTTAGTCGTCTTTTACGACACCCAAGAGAAAAAAGGGGGTGGTAGTATTCGGGTGCGCCAATGTTCACCTAAATTATCAACTTCTATAATCGGAACTCCGAAAATGTTCTTCCTTTCAATTCCTACTGTTTTTAATGTTCGTCCGAAACATTTAACTTCTTAATATCAGTAGCAATAAAGATCTATTAAAGTATTATTTGTTTTCCTATATTTTCTCAACATAACCGTCTGATAAATGATTGAGGATACTAGCTGCCCTACTCCTGTAGGTCATATTACAGAAATTATGTTTAGGGATAAAAGCGTTATGAAAAACTACTGTAGGAGTTTAAATTTATTTTTATTAGTGATTTTATTAATAACAATTTTCGGAAACATGAGTGTGGAAACATGAGGATGAAAAGTTTGGGAAGTAAAATTTTAGGAAGAATGATCATTCGGATAACAAATCGCTTGGAAGAACAATTTCGGGTAATGAACTTTAGTTGAGCCAATATGGACCCGTAGTATTCTTTTAAAGCCGCTACGCTATACGGCCGTATACCTACTATTAGTAGAGGATCCGAGTATACAACGACCTTCACCGAGCCGGTTAATGGATGAAAAGTATTTTATATCAAATTTAATATATTAAAAAATATGTTATGGGTTGGCTGAAAAATTTCAGTCCAGTATATGATTAATTAAATATTATAAAAAAAAAATTATACAATGCACTGGTTTGGTTAATAGATACATTATTCATAATTCATAATTTTATTGTCTTCACGTCAGGTGTACAGATATTAACTTACAGGTACATTATAGTCATGACATGAACCCTGTTAGCGCACTACAATATTTAACGTTTATTTTTAAATTACTTATGTTATTTTAAAATCACATTAAATATTTACATAGGTACCAATCGAAAGTATGACGCCCATAGAATATGCAAACGTTAGGTTGACTATTTTTTCCCGTCATAACATTGGGTAGGCAGGTGTCAACAGGTAAGTCAATTGCCAACCCACTTGCTATTTAATTTTTAACATATTTGATATAAAATACTTTTCATCCATTAACCGGCCCGGTGAAGGTCGTTCTATACTCGAATCATAGACTATGTCATTATCTTATTACGTAGTTCTAATAAAGTAAAGTAACCATTTTCCTGTCTCTGCATGGCTTCGCTTTCTCCTTCTAAACCACGAAATCGATTTTACGCAGTTCTCACTGATAGAAAGATCGTAAAGGACGATGGTTTTTTTATACAATACTAGCGGCTGCTCGCGGTTTGACCCGCGTGGTTCTCATTCCCGTGGAAATATCGGGATATAAAGCATCCTATGTGTTAATTCAGGTTATAAACTATCTGTATGCTAAATTTCATCCAAATCCATTCAGTAGTTTTTACGTGAAAGAGTAACAAACATCCATCCATACTTACAAACTTTCGCGTTTATAATATTAGTAGGAAGGAAGTAGGATAAATTGTAGTACGAAATGCCTAAAGTATTACGGTGTTTCTATGTTAGTGCGGATGAATACGTATACGCATACGCACGTAAATTATAAGGTGAATTCTGGTAACCGCAAGAAACTTAAAGAGCTGGTCAGGTCAAGTGTTTTATACATGACAAAAATGAAAAAAAAGGGATTCGTGTTTTTCCAATACGCGTCAGCTGGGCGATAAGTACCTACGTTGACGGGTCAACAGACGGCCGGCCGGCCGGCCGTTGCCCTAGCGTTGTAAGATCGTTATTTTTAATTGTTTTCATTTTATTTTTCTTATGTTAAAATAAATTATATACTCAAAATTCACAAAAAGAATAATTTAATTATAAATGAAAAAAATACAAATTCCTTTTTTGTCATTTTTGACATATTTAATACACTTGACCTGACCAAGCCTTGAAGTTTCTTGCGGTTTCTAGCAGTCACCTTTTATACAGCGTGATCAATCCGAACGGGTCAGTAGGGAGAAATCAAAAATTATAAGACAGGGAAATCTGTTCTTAGGAGTGATGGCATCAATGGCATTAAGAGGCCTATACATCTCGAATGTGATTTTTGCGTAAAATGCCCATTTTTGCATTTGGTAGTAATTTTGCAGTTGTATTTATTGTTTTTATCGAAATATGATAATAAATTCACTATAAAATCTTTATTCCTCATGAAGTAACAATTACTCTGGTATAAATTTTGCTCAATCATATTATCGTAGATAGGAGAAATTCACAGTTAACTTATAGCGATTTTCGAAGTTTTTTGGTTTAGAATAAGATTTTTTTCCTATATAAAATCAGTGATATCTAAAAATTCCTACGCACTATTCGACTAAATAAGAGATAACATTATAATTTTTTATTTTACTTGTTTAGAACAGTATTCAATCGATGAGATCAAAAAAGTGTCTTCGCGCACTTTATACAAATCTTTCTCTGCAGTTTTGGGTTTAATTAATAAGTTAAGCAAAATTTACAAAAAGCGAGGCCGCTACGCACTATTCCAATAGCTTTTCTACACTGTTCAATAAGTCATAATTGTTAATGTATTTTTGTTTCTGAGATCCATAACGCCAAAATTGGCCATTTTACGCAAAAATCACAGTCGAGATGTAATAGGCCTAACCATAACCATGTCGCGTAGCGGTAAAACAATACTACCACCCCTTCTCTTCCCTTAGGTGTAGTAAAAGGCGACTAACGGACTAAAGACTGCACATACATCCAACAGCATAAAGCGGCGATGGGCTCACCACCTGTCACGCTGAGCACATGTGCAGTCGCCATTTGGAGAAACGTGGACTATGACAGAGGACTGCTTTTGCGGTCTAACCTATCACGTGACCTACGGGAGTAGGGCAGCTAGTATTTCTGTTGTCTAACAAAAACTTTACGGCAGCTTAGGCGGCGCCACTATTATACCGCAAAACTTACGGTTCCCTAACCGATGGAGATACAGTGCCGCTTGTGGCACTCTATACACTCCTTTTTTTATGGAATTTGTTTAAATAATTGAAAGAAAAACCCAAAAATAAGATTTTTTTTATTATTTAATTTACAACGGGTAAGCGCTTGGCCTTTATCTCACCTGATGGTAAGCGACATAAGGCCGAAAGATGACGTGTCGAGAAACACCGTGTGGCGTAGCGGTTAAAGAATACTTGCGTGTCCTTAAAGGCGACTAACGGATTAAAGACTACATCCAACAGCATGGAGGTGCGATGGGCTCACCACCTGTCACAATGAGCACATGTGCAGTCGATATTTGGTGAAAAGTGGACTGTGGTAGAGGACAGCTTTTGCTGTCCTCATTGCTTAGTCTCTGACTAACCCTTCGGGGGATAATAGTCGTGATTATCCAGTAAATAAAATATAATATAACCAATTATACCACAGTTTTTGTAGTTTAGTTTTTTTTCTGCATAACGTTTTGAAGCTTGTGGTATGACGATATATTATTAAAGGTCGCCTCATTACAAAACGGTTAAGGTAATATTACGAAGTTGTTTTTACTAAAACTCAAAAGGTTTAAGGGCAATGTCATTTAATATTTATCATTTCTATTACCACTCATTGTCATCTACTAACACTTTACTTGACACTGGTTAAATGTGCAAACCGCACCAAGCTATTAAATAAGAAGAGAAAAAAATTGTCTATGTTACACATTACGATAATCAATTTTGTATGTTTGTAATTAATATAGTTCATATACATACATAATATAATCATAACTATTATCTTCGAAGGGTTAGTCAGAGACTAGGCAATGAGGACCGCAAAAGCAGTCCTCTGCTATAGTCCACTTTTCACCAAATAGCGATTGCCCATGTGCTCAGCGTGACGTGTGGTGAGCCCATCGCTGCTCTAAGCTGATGTATGTGCAGTCTTTAGTCCATTAGTCGCCTTTTACGACACCCAAGAGAAGAGAGGGGGATGGTAGTATTCTTTCTCCGTTACGCGACACGGTAAAAAGTTGCTATTCTGCCAAACCACTTAAACGTCTAATATTATGTCATAACTGCCACTGATCCCCTACGATTTAGTATGGGAATGTGTATCTTGTTTTTATATAATACTAGCGGCCGCTCGCGGTTTCACCTGCGTGGTTCCAGTTTCCGTGGGAATATCGCGATAAAAAATATTTTATGTGTTAATCCAGGCTATAAACTATCTGTATTCCGAATTTCATCCAAATCCATTCAGTAGTTTTTACGTGAAAGAGTAACAAACATCCATCCATACTTACAAACTTTCGCGTTTATAATATTAGTACTCGTAGGATATAATGATCGAAGCTCGCTCCCCGGAACGTTGGGTCAATCCACTGCAAACAGAGAGTTCACTGCGTTCCGGTCAGCTTTAGTAACAACACTAACTACGCTATTTATTTCTCAACGCACTGTTTCAAGGGCATCATTATAGATAATAGTAAGATTTACAACTTTTTTTTCATTTGAACTTTGTTACAACCAATCAAAAAAAATAAGAAAAGGTGTTAGTGAACCTTGAAGTACTTCTTGGATAAAATAAATGCATTCACTTAAACATAATAACATTATTATTAGCCGGGAAAAGTTATAAAAATGTAAGTAACGTTGGCAACTTTGATCTGAGATCGATGTTGTGCAACTTTTCGACGCTAGTGTAAGAACAGTGTTCAGATTATTAAAAATAAAAAGAGGTTTTAGGCCGGATGTAGTAACAAAAATAAAAGCAATTATGGATGATACCACTCATTCTGCTACGATTGCGTAAGTGTGCACAACAAATGCTTTCGCGAAGGAAGTGGTACACCACTGCCTACATTTTTACTGGTTTGGAAATATTCTGTTCTGAATCCGACAGGATGGCCAACTAATAACCTATTTCTGTTTCCAAGAAGCATTTTTGTGTTCCAGCTTACACAGCGGGTACTATTATAGATCAAGTGAAATGTAAAGGCATACATGTACCTTCGGGATTGGCAACGTGCGCGTTTTGGGCAGCAATAGCTGTTTTATATAAAGCTAGTTGGTACGTTCGATGAAAAAAAAAGATAAAAGTATTTTACTTGTGGTACACCACACAACCATGTAGTTCTATATATTATATGTATGTGAAAAACATTTTTAATTTTCCCGATATTACTATTTACAATTACTTACATCTGATAAGTATATTTAAATTCCTGCAGTTTTAATTTGTCGTCTGACGAAATTTGCGTGAAATTTTACATTTGTACCTCCTCCTATCTGTAAGTGCGGTGAAGTATTTATTAGTAAGTACCACAAGGTACTACTGCTATAGTTGAAATCTAAACTTACCTCAAATTGACCAACATCCTTTTTAAACTTTTGCTATAACTTCCCTCTATTATCTCAAAAATCATAAAATTGTGAAGACAGTCAAGAAAGTGAAAACTCGCTTTAGAATAAGATTCCCTCGGGAAACACAGACAAAAAGTTGTTCATATATTATTTCAGAATATATCATACCTTAATAGCAACTTGTGCTATTGGTATGATATAATATGACAACAAGGACCATCATCAACAAGGATTTAGATTCATCCATAATCCGCATCTGTAGTTCGAAGCTTTCTTGTGTGCCGTTCATAACTCAAACGGAAGAGAAATCTATCAAATAGCACCACATTTATGATGACGTGTGTTCCTCTCTGTAATTGAAATAATTCATTCGTATCCGTACATTTTGCATCGGGTGTTACAACCTATGTGTTACGAACGACCATGGCCGCGCACGGCCAGAATCATAGCGATCCAAACGGTCTAAGTAAGATTCGTAATATTTGATAATTTGCTTTTAAAACGCTCTTAGAAACTCAACGACAACAAAACGTTATAAAAAATGTCATTCCGCCTGAGGTTTTTCAAAGTTTCGTTATGTTTAACATAGGTAAGTTTTCCGTTGTTTTTGTTTATAATGCCCAACACATTATGATGCGGTTTGCATTTAGCCCGTGTGAAGTACCGGAGATATTGTTTAATGTTGTCAACCTAAAGTAGAGGATCATGTGTATGCATGTTAATGTTTTAGCGCCGTGTGTTAGGGTGTTACCAGATCAATCGATCGATCGTCGATCGACGGCATCGACCGATTATAGAATGGATTAGTCGACGTCGATCGATTGTGTCTACCAGATCTATCGATCGTTCGTCGATCGACGACATCGATCGATGGTGAAATGGATTAGTCGACGTCGATCGATGCCAAAGTGCGGAATGCATAGTTTTCAAGATATTTTTATTTTGAGGTTATGTTAGGATATTTATTTAGGTTATTTTTAGGAAAAAAAACAAATATTCTACTAAGTTACCATTACCGTACCCACTCCATCCCCGTCCCTTCCCCCCCTCCCAGATATTTTTGAATGGAGCTAGTTTTCTGTTTTCTAATAAAAATAACCTCAAAATTCATGACTATCGCTACGCAAAAAAAAAAACAAAAACAAAAACCGCTGCTTAAAATGTCATTTGGATATAATAAGCGATCTTTGGCTTTAAACAACGGCTGCATCCAGATTCTTCTGCGTTTGCATCTCCGTAATAATAGTACGAGCAACATCGTACTGGCCAAGAACAACGAGTCCTCTTCTGAATACATTTCGTAAGAAACTGATGGAATATAGCCGGGGTTAATCGATCAACGTCGATGGATGGGTTAGACGAACGGTATCCGTCGGTCGATTAAAGCTACCACACCTATCGATCCATGTCGACCGACCGTCGTCGATCGATTGGTTAGTCAAACGGTATCCGTCGATCGATTAAAGCTACCAGACCAGTCGATCAACTTCGATCGACGTTGATCGATGCCGTCGATGTACGATCGATGGATTGGTCTGGTAACACTCTTACACTCTTCTTTTCACTACGAATGCGAGAAAATAAAATAATCCTATATAATATGAAATAGTTTATTTTATTAAAAATTAACCCGTAAGTTTCTTAAGTTCCCGTTAGTATAGCACCGAAGAGAAGAGAGGGGTTGGTAGTATTATTTGGATAAGTCCATCGCCGCTCTATGCTGTTAGATGCATGTGCAGTCTCTAGTCCGTTAGTCGCCTTTTACGACACCGAAGGGAAGAAAGGGGTTGGTAGCAGTGACGAAGGTTCCATACAACTCGATTCCCACCGGCTTCCCTTCAGAAGTTTAGAACACAACCACTCTCTATCTGAATTGAGAAATGGCACAATCAGTAATTATAAAAGTAAATATACAAAATTTGCTTTTCAACAACATATTGCTATAAAATAAGCCGCAGGCGCGATCGGCTTTTTGGCAGTTAAACTTCTGTACAAAATTTACGTCATGACGTCATATAAAGGTCAATAAACCCACCCGTGTATTAGCAGCCGGTAAGCCGTCTTTTTCCGAGTTACATAGAGAAAGTTATACAATTTGCCTGCGCGTGAGCGGGATGGAGGAATATCGTTTTCGGTTTGTGTTCTGTTGACAGATAATTTGACGTAATTGCAATTAATCATTGAATGCATGACTGTGTTTTATTAGTATTTGAATTTATTAGTTAGTTTCACCTATTAGAATGATTAGTATTGTAGTTGGACTTTGTTTATTTGTGTTGTGTGTAGTGATGAAAGTAGTTACGAAGACGTACGTTGTAATTAGGTATTTGCGGTAAGTAGATATTGTAATAAGTTGAAATTACGTATTTAGAATAAGTAGATTTGCAAAGTAATCGGTAGAATTGTAAGATGTCGGCATTAATAGCTTTAGATTCTTCCCGGCTTTTATGATAATGTCTTAGCGCACTCTGTAAGAAAGAATAGAACGAACGAAATTAGTCTATTAAGTTTTGATTAATTTACATCATATCATCATTTCACCACAAACGGCTTTTATCAAAGCCACTTCTATTATGCTTGCAAGACACTGTTTCAATATCTCAGTGCTTACACGTATAGTAAAAGAGGACTGAAGATACATCTGCCTATACAAGACTGAAGCCAGGATGCCAATCACAGATTTTCGTTAAGGACTGAAGACTGCGTGCCCGCGCTCGGAGTAGGTAAGCATTTTTTTTTGTTACGGCTTACCTCTCTCAATATTTCACGCTTCGTCACTGGTTGGTAGTATTATTTTGATGAGCCCATCGCCGCTCTATGTTGTTGGATGTATGTGCAGTCTTTAGTCCGTTAGTCGCCTTTTTAAACCCTCAAGGGAAGAAAGGGGTTGGTAGTATTATTTTGATGAGCCCATCGCCGCTCTATGCTGTAGGATGTATGTGCAATTGTGCAGTCTTTAGTCCATTAGTCGTCTTTTACGACACCCAAGGGAAGAGATGGAAATATTGCACATACATCCAACAGCATAGAGCGGCGATGGGCTCATCAAAATAATACTTTCAATCCCTCTCTTCCCTTGGGTGTCGTAAAAGCAACTAACGGGTTAATTTTTAATAAAATAAACTATTTCATATTGTATTGGATTATTTTATTTTCTCGCATTCGTAGTGAAAAGTAGAGAGCCAAAACCTATTAAAACTCGGTTTCTTTTGCAGCAGCTTTTCCTTTCTTCTCTTCAGTGTCGTAAAAGGCGACTTACGGACTAAAGACTACACACACATCCAATAGCATATAGCGGCGATGGGCTCACCAAAATAATACTACCAACCCCTCTCTTCCCTTCGGTGTGGTAAAAGGCAACTAACAAACTAAAGACTGCACAAACATCCAACAGCATAGAGCAGCGATGGGCTCATCAAAATAATTCTACCGATCCCTCTTATCTCTTTGGTGTCGTAAAAGGCGACTAACAAACTAAAGACTGGACATACATACAACAGCATAGAGCGGCGATGGGCTCATAAAATTAATACTACAGACCCCTTTGGGTGTCGTAAAAGGCGACTAACGGACTAAAGACATTCATGTTTTTTGTTTTTACTTTCCTTTAATTCGTAATGAAAAGCTCAGTGTTTTCCTCGGGTGAAAGCTTATTTACTCCTTCGAACTATTGGGCCCACGCTATGCTCAGGCGCCAAACCCCGTCTCGGGTGTAGTTAAGCTACTTTCGTCCCCTTTTTTTTAACCCGGTGTAATCCCTGCTTATGGATTCCAGCCTCCAAAACGTAGACTGGATATGTGGGACACTCCCGTCCCCCTTTCCACAACGTAATCGCCGGGCGAGAGGGGGGGCCTACCCGCTAATCACCGAGGGACCAAACTCCGAGAGCGTAAGGCTTGAAGTGGCGGACACGGGACCTAATCCACTAGGGCAAAGACCACGCGAGAGCCACCCCGTCGCCGTGTGTTAGCCTATAATCACTGCATGGCAGCCATTACGCGCCAACACACGGCGACTACGCGCGCGAGGCACAACAAAAACAGCCTACTGTTGGGGGCAGATACAAACAACCGGACTCACATGCCCAGTTTCCCGAGCATGCGGACCAAAACAACAAATATTCGCCGGACACAAAAGAACACACGGACATGCCCACGTTTTCGCAGGCATGCACACAGGACAACCACAATATTGCTAGTGCGGACTCCGTTATGAATTGCTCCGAGACAGCCTGATGACACGACGACCGTGAATTGGTCGTCTAGCCATCCTGCCGCTCATCATTGCGTCCCAGGGAGTCACCGCACTAGCCCTACACAAAGACATAATGAAACGACCACAAGACACGAAAACGAAACAACACACCACGAATTGCTGGCGCGGGGCTCCCCGCATCTGCTCCGAGCAGCCGACGCCACCCTTGAAAGGCGCGTTGCTGCTCATCATGGCTAAGGTAAAGTGTAATATTTCATTCCTCATACTCGGAAAGTAGGTCTGAAGTTGCCTGAGGAGCGGGTGGAAAGTAGTACTTTTCCGCCCTAGGAAGAATTGTTTTGCTGACATGTGTAATCGTGACTAATTATTAAAATAATACTAACAACACCTCTCTTACCTTGGGTGTCGTAAAAGTCGACTAACGGATCAAAGACTACACATACATCCAACAGCATAGAGCGGCGATAAACTCAGCATAATAATACTACCAATCACTCCCTTCCCTTTGGTGTCGTAAAAGGCGACTAAGGAACTAAAGACTGCAAATACAACCAACCGCATAGAGCGGCGTTGGGCTCATCAAAATAATACTACCAACCCCTCTCTACTCTTCGGTGTCGTAAAAGGCGACTAAAGGACTAAAGACTGCACATGCAACCAACAGCATAGAGCGGCGATAGGCTTATCAAAATAATACTACCAACCCCTCTCTTCTCTTCAGTGTCGTAAAAGGCGACTAACGGACTAAAGACTGCTCATGCATCCAACGGCATAGAGCGGCGATAGGCTTATTAAAATAATACTACTAACTCCTTTCTTCTCTTCGGTGTCGTAAAAGGCGACTAACGGACTAAAGACTGCACATACGTTGAACAGCGTATAGCTGCGATTGGCTCACCAAAATAATACTACCAAGTACCAATCGGTATCGTAAAAGGCGACTAACAAACAAAAGACTGTACATACATTCAACAGCATGGCGATGGGCTCATCAAAATAATACTACCAACCCTTCTCTTCCATTCGGTGTCGTAAAAGGCGACTAACGGACTAAAGCCTGCACATACAACCAACAGCATAGAGCGCCTATGGGCTCATCAAAATAATACTACCAACCCCTCTCTTCTCTTTGGTGTCGTAAAAGGCGACTAATAAACTAAAGACTGCACATACATCCAACAGCATAGAGCGGGGATGGGGTCATCAAAATAATACTACAAACCCTCTCTAATTAAATTCATGTTTTTGTTTTTACTTTCCATATATTCGTAATGAAAAGCACAGTGTTTACCTCGGGTGAAAGACTTATTTACTCCCTCGAACTATTGGTCACCCCTAGGGTAACAATGTAATATTATCGTAATGTACAAAAAAAGGAAAAATCGCTTTACGGCTGGGTAGGCACACTGAGATTGTTTATAATTATTATCAATAAGCATCTTGGTAGGAAGCAGAAGAGTTTACGAGAAGAGAAATCATATCCATTGTTAATAGTAAGCTGTATGTCTCTCTAAAATAAATAGCTTTTATTATCTGTAATCTTTGTTAAGCTGATACCTTCTACCGCACAGCCATGGGACATCAGATAAATGGACAAACAAATAAAAAGTAAAGTAACAAGCCACGTCCTAATAATGTTGGGCAAAGGCGAAATCATTAAAGTCATGTCATCGCTACAATTATGGGCCTTGAAGCTGAGAGAATAAACAGAATAATAATAAGTAAATACCTACTTATTCTTTCAACGACCTCCGTTTTCGAATGGTCAGCACGCCGGGTTTGGCGTCGCGCCATCTCTGAGGTCCCGGGTTCAATTCCCAGTCGGGCTAATATAGAAAATAGTGTTTTCCTAAAATTTATTTCGGGTCTGAATGTTTTCAATTTTATGTATGTTAATCCGTTATCTTAAAAAGAAGTTTAACTGGGGCTTGAATATTGGCGTGATCGTAAAAAGAAAGTTAAGTTTATTAATTTGGTTTATTTAAAATAATAAGGATTGTATTATGCTTATTATTTACTAATGATACAGGCTTGCATATGACAAAAAAAAATACGTGAAAGCACAATCTTTTGATTACTTACACCGTTTTAAACTTAAGCGGCAACATCGTTTCTATTGTTTTTTGAGTGTAACCATTTTTGTTGAAATAAATAAATTTTATTATTATATATCCACTATCTCTTAAGAATTGTATGAAAACTCTGTTAACCGCATATTTCAAGTTAATTACAATGGTGGTTCAAACCAAAAATCGATTGGATCAAAACAAAAACGAGTAGGTAACTAATAGTCGTGGCCAAGTCAGTTAATAAATCAGACAGTAATGGGCGTTCCGTTATAGCTATCAACGTCCACCAATCTAAGTGTTTTATACGGCGTAGCGATTGATTTTTTTCAATTAAACATGAAACCGTGTGGATATAGTCGAATATTTCACGACGCTTGAGGTCCGTTGCACCAGTGACTTTGAATGTTACTATATTTACGGATTGTTTCTTTTGGTTTATAACTTTATTTTTGAAACAACGCCTTGGTCCCGAGTGGTGAAGCGCTCGGTTCGATATCCGGAGGTCCCGGGTTCTAACTCAAACTCGAAATTTATTTATACAATAAACTCAATTAATATGTACTTTGAATCGTCCAAATCTTTTTTAACCTACCACCCATTCAGGACATAATTTTTTAACTGTGGCAAAGAACGGGCGCAAGAAACCACAGCGCACAGAAGCAACGATATTTTAAAAAAATGTATGTCGTTACCAGGTCATAAAATACAAAATATTTATTTAAAAAAAAACATTTCCTAGGTCGGGCAAAGTGTGTTTTCGAATTGACTTCTTGGCAGGAAAGTGAAGCGTCATGTCTGCAGTTTTGTATTATTTTCTATAATTTATTATGTTTTGTCGAATATTAATGTGAAATAATGGTGGATTATTTACTGTTAAGTGTTCGTGAACGTGCATGAGTGTTAGCAAATAAAACAAAACAGTGCAACCTCTCTTTTCGAATTCTCTCAAGAAGTCCGTGTGAGACCTCAATAAAGTCCCACAGCTTTATTGAGTCTCGAGTAGTTTGGGAGAAAATCATTTACCATTAAACGTTCATTATCAATCATTATCATCCACTTAATGTAAAGAAAATAATATTTAATATTAAAAACTTGACACTGGCTAAATGTGCTGATCGCACGAAGCCATTATATAAGAGAAAAAAAAGTGAAGCGAACTGTAATTTTGTTCTTAATGAGAATAAACATCTTAAACCTTAAACCTTAAAAAATGTATGAAAGTCACATCACATCATACGGTTTCTCGGTCAGGCCTAACATTTGGCCGGACGTTTGGGTAAAAAGGCCAGACACCCTACATTTTCGGGAGCAGGAACGACCGAGTCAACTCGCCTGCAATCGGCCACGCTCGCCGCTCGCGCGTTTGCGAAATGTAAAATGCCTAACAAAAGCCGGACAAGCCGGACATCGTTTATTTTGGCCGGACACGCAATCAAAAAGCCTAACTATGTCTATGGCTTTATCCGGACGCCTGGAAACGCTAGTCGGGCCGCTAGTATGGCAAGCGTGCTGAACATAGACAATAATGTCCATGGCGCAGTCTGCGAATACTTCAGAATAATAACTAAAGTACCTACTAACTTTAGTTTTTGTTCTAAGGCGAATACGCTGCACTACAAGTAGTGAATTTACTCGTTTATACAACCATGACATATTGTGTGAAATTATATAAAGATAAATATACTTCAACTACGATACTAGTGGATTTACTCATTCATGCAACCGTGATATGTGATTGTGTGAAATTATATGAAAATAAGTGTCATTCATTATAAGCCAATGCGTCGTATTGTAATAACCAGTGAACGGAATAAGTAATGCTTATTAATCACAAAGTTTGCGACAGGTTACAAACTAGAGTGGATAAAACCCCCAAAATTTTAATGATTTTTTTAAGCTTTCCAGTAATGGTTACCATCGCACAGTAGGATCTAGATAGGTACCAGCTCGTTGGATTTTTTTTCTACAACAGGTAAGCGCTTGGCCTTCAATCTCACCTATGGTAAGTGACGATAAGGCCGAAGGTGGAAGCGCGCATCACCCGGAATCCTCAACCACTGCGGAACTGGCTATCTTATCTCAAACTGTCGGAAAACAACAATGCTATAAACATCGTTGTTATGGCGACAGACTTAGATAAGATGGTGGTAGCTAGCCAGGCGGACTTAACAGCCCTACCAGCAACAAAACCGAACACACAAAGATGTACCCCCCGCTGGGAATCGAACCCGGGACCTTTGGGTCTGAAAACGGTGGCTTAGCCACTAGACCACAAGTTATAAAATCAGCACCGTTACCTACTGTATTCTAAAAGTTGGAGTAGAACAGCCCGCAGACAAGGATTCCGTCACTGTGCACTTCCGTCTTCCCTGTTGAACACAACAACAACACCTGTGTAACAACACAGGATGTTGCGTTATAACATTAAATACAACGAACAACAATTTGGATAGGAGCAACTCATACATACATAATCATGACTATTATTAGTCAAAGACTAGGCAATGAGGACCGCAAAAGCAGTTCTCTGCCATAGTCCACTTTTGACCAAATAGTGACTGCACATGTGCTCGGCGTGACAGGTGATGAGCCCATCGCCGCTATATGCAGTTTGCCTGTCGCCTTTTACGACACGCAAGGGAAGAGAGGTAGGTAGTATTCTTTCATCGCTACGCGACACAGTTGCAAGTGCAAATCAGATTTTGTAAAAAAAAAACAATCAGCTGTTCCATTCATTTTGTTCAAATAGTGTTTCAAGTACCTTTAATGAAGTGTTTTTTTCGCGAGTTCTGAGTTCCTCCTTTACAAATAGTTGTGGGGTTAAATCTTCTAAATGTATAAGTGATGATCGAACAGATGATCGAAGCTTGTAACCAAACAGTAGTATAAAAATGTCAAAGCGGTCAAATTGTAGGAGTCAATTTTAAAAACAGTCCCTACCTTTTTGTATCACGTTCTTCATTTGGCTCACTCAATTTGGGTGGTCCCAAATACCATAAAGGTCCGCCGGCCCCCCTGTGTGCCTACAAATGACAGTTTATATAGAATTATGATATCTCATTTACTTTAACTATTCCAATTAATTAACCCCACAGCGTTTAACATCATTTGACGGTAGTCATTTGTTGGACGTTAATAGTTTTTTCTTTTTCATATTTCGTTGGGGTAACGGTATAAAGCATAGCAACAAATGTGATCATAATTTTAGACGACGCTTCAGGTAGGTATGATAATATAAAGGTATATTTATAATGTGGTAGTGTTAATATGTTGAATACTATACAGCTCATGATCAATTACTTTTTTAAACCGTTTTATAATAGATTATGAGCTATAAAACAATATGGAATGTTATAGGTAGTTATTGCAAAATACAGTGTTTGGTAAAAGAGGAGCTGATTTTTTTCGCAACTTTAGTGTTGAAACTAAAACCAAAAACTAAATAAATACGCAAAAAATTTAACACTTTCTATTTTGTAGCCTAATGCTTATTGATAGCTATTTTAGTTTAACATATTTATCAAAAAATGGGTTCCGCCCTTGTCTTCGTCCACGTGTACATCCATATCCCGTGATGGTTTATTTCTACCAAAGTCGATCAAAATCATTTTAGCAGTTTGAGCGCGAAATAATAACAAACAATCAAGCTCAGTAAAATTAGTTAGGACTTTAGTACCTGCACAAATGTTATGGAAAACACCATCTGCAGAGCTGCCAAACAATCACATACTCTACTTAGAAACCGTGCTACATGCGCTACGCGGCCGTAACAAGAACCTGCTACTCGTAATTTTGCAATACATTAAGTTTGCTATTCGCCAAGTTTGTAGTTCCATTGTGGTCCGCATCGAAAATTGCAACAAAGCAGTGCGCACCTTTCACTAGCAATAACTTTGCGCTTGCTATGTTAGATGGCGTCCAGCGAGCCAATGCGCCATGCGCAACACGAGATATGTCGCGGACGATATTCTCTCTTCCTTCGATGGTGGGAACGACAAACTATCTCGGTTACAGTTTACAAGTGTCAAAACTCGATAAAATTATGTTGCATGTTAAGGCCCCAGTACACATTGGCGTATGTTGGCCCACTGCCGGCCATCGCCATTGTGTAGGGGGGCAATTTGTCGATCTACACAATGGCGATGGCCGGCGGTGGGCCAACATACGCTAATGTGTACTGGGGCCTTTAGGGTTTGTAGACAAAAATAGGACAGACAAGCAAAAACTATTAGTAAGTCTTTTTTTGACATAGTGTATAAACATAACACGAGAAAACGGGTCGAGAAAATTTTTTCGTCTTAATGCGCAACACGAGAAAATTTTCTCAACCTGTTTTCTAGGCCTGCTGGTGACGGAAGTCCGTGGTCGAGTCATGGTGGTTAGCACGCCGGTCCTGGGGTCGCCATTTCTGAGGGTTTAATTCCCGGTCGGGTCAATTTAGAACAGTAATTCCAAGTTGATTTCGGGTCTGGGTGTTTTCTGTGTACTTTCAATCAATATGTTCATACGTGTTGTCGATTTTAACAATTATAACAAGTTTAAGCAGAAGCTCAACTTGGGCTAGATAAATGGTGTGGAATGGGAAATTATTTAGTTTTTTTATTTTAAAGACGAAACCACAGACAGATTTATTTTTAATTTTGGCTGTTAACGTACATCTTACTACTGAACTATGTCTAAAGTTTAACAATGTCTAAAACAGTTGCTAGCACTTTTTCTTCAAATCTTTTAGACAGAGACGCAACATTTAAAACACTACTCCTTTCAATATTGTTGTGTATTTGCCTCTAGTATATAAACAACGTTCATTTTAACGAGAACAAAAAACTAAATTTAGCTTGATAGGAAATTGTTCGGCATTTTGTCACATATCCATTATAAACCGATATGAGAGAATATAATAGCAGGTTTGTAGATCAAATAAAAGGAATCATCTCATTAGTCAATAAAAGGAAATGTCTCAATTTTATTGAAATTTTAAAAGCAAGATTAAAATGACCATTTTAAAACTGAACGTATCCTAACCGTCCGGAAATGGGCAGTAAAGTAAACCAATATCTTGCAAGGGAGCACTGTATTTAGCGTAAATTTGAACTTGGAAGTTTGTATGGAAAACCGATGCGTAAATCCTAAAAAGGATACCGATACCGGGGTACCAGTCGTCGCAAGCCAAGTTAATGCACCCGGTACATATTTACATCTCCCTATAATGAGTGGTACTCGCGACAGCATAATAAGTGTGCCGTGCCCATATGCACCCAGCACCCCCCAGGCGAATGTGCCGACCGAGTGGGAGTAGGTACCGTAACAAAAAAATTGTTTAGATACGCCGACTTTCTAATAAAACCCCGCCAGTTCCCCGACTGTTTCTGGTGCATAATAAATCTTAAAGACTCTTCTCCTTAAACAACCGGTGGTGCTCAAACTCTGTCATCCTACTAATATTATAAACGCGAAAGTTTGTAAGTATGGATGGATGTTTGTTACTCTTTCACGTAAAAACTACTGAATGGATTTGGATGAAATTCCGCTCGCGGTTTCACCCGCTTGATTCCCGTTCCCGCGGGAATATCGGGATAAAAAGTATCCTATGTGTTAATCCAGATTATAAATTATCTGTATGCCGAATTTTATACAAATCAATTCAGTAGTTTTTACGTGTAAGAGTAACAAACATCTATCCATACTTACAAACTTTCGCGTTTATAATATTAGTAGGATCGTTAGCCTTCTGATGGCGTTGCTGTGACCTTGCTGGGTCTCACAACGCCTTTGGTAAGTTCCATCTAATTTTGTAATATGATACGAACGATATATGCACGGACAAGTAAAAAATGGATATTGATTTTTTTACTAAGATGCAATGAAATTTAATTTACTAAATGATCAAAAATTTAAAGCTCTACAGTATACTATAATGTAAAGTAAATCGAATGTTTCATAGAAAACATTATTTTCAAACAAAGCTCTAGGAAATGATAGAATGCATGATAACAATGGAGTTACTAATGCTGTTGAATTTAGTAGTGAGAACTATTACTAAAAAGTTTATTGAAAATTAAGTAATTCTAGTACAGTTACTGCTGCTTTTATAGTCTTTGTAGTCTAAATTCGACTTTTAACAAACGTCATAAAAATCACTCTCGATTTCGCGAGTTTACAATAGTATAGCTTTAGGGATTCGACACACTGCACTTGATTCTGAACAAACTAATCTCATGTTCTCAGCTATAGCATATTTCACACGTTGTATATCAGCAGAAAAAGAGTAAGAATCTTCTCTGATACAATAATTAATAAATCAAATAACTAATTGACTTGAAAGCAGTAGATGCATGGTCATCTGAACATGGTCTGATATCATTACATTCTATTGGTGAAGGGCGACGGCTCATCGGCACGCAATATAATACTCAGAAAAAGGTTTTTTATACTTATCAGAAAACACTTCTTTTAGGTAATGTCATATCTTCGTTTCTGAACTTTGCTTCTACCTTGTGAAGCGATCACTCGACCACCAAGGCGTACATACCATCAATAAAATTAAAATCAAATTTAATACCTGCTAAGCACTTTGAGCATCTATGGCCCCATTTTAATGTGGCCTAATAATCAGAGAAAAAAAGAAAGAAGTGGCGAGTACCGGTGGGCTTCAGGGACCAGATTGATGCGTCGGCCGCGGACGCCGGCCCTTATCGAGGCCTTTTTTCACTTTTTATCTTTACTTTGAATATGCTCTCGTAATAAGGGCTCAGACCGTTAAGAGCGGGGAATGCTACGCACAGTGAATGAACTTCGTATGCATGCGTGTGTCGGTGCGCCGCGCCGCCCGCTTGGGACCAACAAATCTAACAGTGTTTGATTAAAAATGAATTTATTATAATACGCCTGTAAGCGTCCCACACAGGTAATCTCACAACAGCACATAGGGAGATAAAAGTATCTTGTTCTTCTTCTTTCTAGCCTTCTTCTGACAATTTGGTGTAGGCCTCCTTCATATTACGCCACACATTTCGGTTTTGGGCTTTTTGCACCCATAAAATTGTTTTCTTATAGGTTGTTTTACCAACGTTTGTGTAAGCAATACGTAAATTAATAGTCATTAAAAATTTATCTAATTTATCTTACGTTTATTATTTATTTAATTTATCTTACTTTTATGTAATCGTTCATAGGACACGCTACGCAACAAACATTTCAGGCGCGCTTACGTATCACGGAACACTTTTCACTTAAACGGATTTACGCTTCATAGATTCTTCCTATTTATAAAGTTTCGTTCTCAGTCATAATAATGATTGACTTATGGTATTTTTGTTGTTAAATACAACAGTTTGAATTGGAAATGCCTACATTTTAATTTCTGAACACTTGCTCCTTGGGTTGATTCCCAGATAGGGCAAAGTGTTTATTCGTATATTTCGTGGATTTTCTACTGATCACCTACCAACAATGTTTAAGCCAATATAGATCAATTTGTCACGATGATTTGATTTAATAGAAGAAGGTTTTTGCCCTGCCCAGCAATGGGTCAACTGCTCATTACTTAACATGGATGGCAACAATGTTTCTCTGATTTCATTTATAGCACCCATCCACCCAGCTTGGTCACCCATCCGGTGAATTGCGACATTGCGAAAGTAGCTTCACTTGCAAAATCGCATAACAATCGCGCGATTACGCTTCTTATATTATTCCTTACCATCTCATCTCATTTTATTCTGTTCTCTACTTTTATTCTTTGGGATTTATTAATTAGTTAATCATTCCGGATTTTTTTGTATTTCTTTGTAGTAAGCCATAGTTTAGCCTCAGTAAAAGCTATGAAGTAATAGACCGGCATAACGCTGCACTTGACAGATACTAATTATCACATAATTGTGTGCCAATTTATAAAATATAAAGAGGTTTCCACACTGTATTTGTGAAATTATACAACAAAGGCTCTTTTTCAACATTATAATAAGTCACTATGATTTCTTTAGGAATCGAGCGAATTGAGTGCTAACTTCTACATTATTATTCTTGTATTTATATATTAGGGCAAAGCATAACCTTGTATGTTACAGACGTTTCAGTTAAAACCATTTCTTTCTAAATGCCTTTGTTTTGTTACAACTAGAAATTTCCTTCCTAGTTAAAACTATAGAATTTACTGTTATACTCATATATATTGGAAATTGCGATAAAACTATGTAAGTAATTGTAACTTGCTTTGTTTTACTAGATTGAATTCTGTCAGAATCAGAATTATTATTTATTCCTCGGTTACTCTCTTTCGTTCTCATTTATATGATCCAGAGCAAACACCCGAAGAAGACAAAGACCTCGAGGAAGACCAGCTACCCTATCGGCTAAAAAATATGAATATGGCCATGGGTTTCATTTGACATTTGAAGCCCATAATATGCCCATATAAGGACAAAATATGGGCTTCAAATGTCAAATGAAGCCCATGACCATATCCATATTTTTTAGCCGACTGACCCCCAGGTGATTGAGGTGGAGGAGGAAATGAGGCCTACCTCCAAAGCTGGACATATGATGGCCTGATGATGATGATAATGATTATCATAAGGGGGCATTGGCTCGTTAGTAAAAAAAGTACTACCAACCCTAAAACGTGTGAGTGGTGAGCTCATTATGTAGTTGTTATTATATGAGCCGTTTGGTCTGCGGCAGTGAACTGCTTCTGCTTTCCTCATTGCCTAGCATCTAACTAACCCTTTATGGGTAATATTCGTAAGTGTGTTTAGGTACGAGTATAGTAAAAATTAAGTTAGCATCGGGCACATATGCACATGTGCAGCTCTCTAACGGTGCACAGTCAGATAGTTGCGTGCCGCGCGAGTTCCTGCCGCGCCGCGCCGGTGAAACTAAACGCGATCAGGGAAATGCTGGCGAGAAAGTGATTTATTAATGTAACCAAATTTCTGATATAGCGGGCCTCCATGTTACGTATTTACAAAAGATTTACTTGGGCACATTTGCATTGCGATTTAAACAATGAATTGGAACTACATGTACTTATCTGTTGTCTGTAAATGTAGTCAGAGGCTGAGTGAAGCATGCCAGTGAACCAGTGTCAGTCGCCGGCCGAGCTATAAAATATTATATTTATTAATATAAAAAAACCAAAGAAACGTACAACGCATATTCAGCCAACACGCTTAAATGCTAGGTTGTAAATGATTTTTTAAACCTAGCATACATTTTAATACACATACAAAAGAATACAAATACACTGCCTAACTATATTGTTATAGTTAGGCTTGAGAAACGGTCTATCCCGGGCGTCCGTGTCCGCTCTGGCGATTTGTTCAGATGTGGAACTCGGTGCTTTCCGTTCGTGGTCCCGAGCCATCCCCATGGCATAGAAGGGATGATACTAGGTTTTTTAGTGGGTAGTCCCTTTTCCTGTAAAATTTTTCTCTGGGTCAGGGAAGGGGAAGAAAGTCCCACATACCCTATTTGGCCTTAGGCCTCGGTGTACGCGATAGACGCATTTAAACAAAAAGTACAGGTTGTTGTCGAGAAGCTGCGTCGTTAAATGTCATAAGCTCGCATTGAGGTAGTTATTGTTTCGGTTCTCCTCAAGTTCCTATAGGATATTGTTTTTAAGAAACCTCCTTATTCAACAGACTAAGGAAAAAACCCGCATTGGGCCAGCGTGGTGGGTTATGGCCCAATGACAGGCGTGCCATTGGCAACGTGAGAGGCCTGTGCCCAGCAGTGGGACGTTTATAGGCTGATGATGAAGGAAAAATAGCTTTTACATGTTACAAAGCATTGACTTTCTGCAACCATTGTGTATATTGCTTGTTTTTTCAATACAAAACAAGCAATAGTCGTACGTAGATATCGGTATAAGACTTTGTCATCCGGTCAGAGTCTGCAAACTCTGCACATAAAATAACAATATTTACGTTTTCAATAACATCATTATTGACTTCATAGAATTCTTTGCTTTACTTATTGACAATAGCAAGCACAACATTGATTCTTTAAAGTTGTTTGTTACAATATCGAACGAAAGAAAAGAGTTGAACCCTTTTAAAACGGTATAGTCCAGGAATGCAACAAACAATAATTACCAGCTCGTAATAATGTAAGTGAAGAACTGAATAAAACTTATCTATAATGAGTTCGTCCTACTTACACGAAATTACACGTATTGACTTCGCTCCGACCGCCGGGTTCCCACACTAAATGGGGACTTGCTATTAAAATGTTACGAGGCGGTAACCAGGGTAATTGTGACCAATTTCTGGGTCTTTTTATTACTCATGCAACTATCAAATTGTTATCTAAGCCAGTTGGGTAGGCCACGCTTCAGTGATGCCACTTTGGGACCACTAAAAAACATTGGAAAGCTTTAGGGCGAGGCCCGCCACGCACTGATATGAAACCTGACACTATCCTGTCGGGAACTAGTTTGGAATACTCCCCAAATGACGTCTTCATATAAAAGCATTCGAATAATGATACCTTTGCTTTCCGTTTAAATATGTGAAGCCTCAATCGCTTCGTGTAATGTTAAAAAAACATTTTCTTTTTTTATTAGAACGTATAGTTTTGTTTTAAACAACGACGAGGAAACGCTTGGCTTTCATCTCACCTGATAAATGACGATAAGGTCAAAGATGGAAGCGAATTCACCCATAATCGTTTACACACTGAAGATTTGACTATCCCCGTGAGGTCGAGTGGTAGCACGCCGATTTTGGAGTCGCCAACTCTGAGGTCGCAGGTTCAATTCCCGGTCAGGTAAGTTAAGAAGTAAGAAATAACTGTTTTTATAAATTGATTTCGGGTTTGGGTGTGTTCTATAATTCTCCGTTATCTAGTTTAACCATCGAAACAAGTTTACTGCGGCGTGGCTGGAAGAGATCTCTTCTAGAGATAAGCTAACCTTTGTATTTATCTTGTGTAACATGTATATATAATGTACCTAATTTCTTTGTGCAATAAGGTATTAATAATATTATATTTTCCGATATATCGTGCTGAGTACCTATAAAGACTTAAGCCACCGAGGTGTAAACTAGAAGTGATTCCAGCAATAGGCAATTATTTCTTTAAGGTAAGGAAATTTCATATATGTTTATTACGTTCGTTACCGTTTGATGGTACTTGATGTGCAAGCCGGCCCCGATAGAAAGCAGGAAGGCACATTATGCAACACTAGAAGAAAAACATCCGTTTAGTGTTCTTTACGTTAAATAATTGCATGCAACTAAATAGAAAAGCTAAGAGTAAATTTTTTTAGAATTACACTGAAGATGAAGAAGGATTACAAATCCTACTAATATTATAAACGCGAAAGTTTGTATGTATGGATATTTGTTACTATTTCACGTAAAAACTACAGAATGGATTTGGATGAAATTCGGCATACAGATAGTTTATAACCTGGATTAACACATAAGATACTTTTTATCCCGATATTCCCACGGGAACGTGTGGATGGATGTTTGTTACTCTTTCACGTAAAAAGTACTAAATGGATTTGGATGAAATTCGGCATACAGATAGTTTATAACCTGGATTAACACATAGGATACTTTTTATCTCGATATTCACACGGGGACGGGAACCACGCGGGTGAAACCGCGAGCGGCCGCTTGTTATAAATCATTGACAATTCTTTGTGCAAACCAGAGTCTTACGGATTTTTACTTTTTCTCTTTTTATTGAGAGAGATTCACCTGAAAATAACTAACAATGGGATCTTTTTTTTCAAAAAACAGTAAAATCTGAGAGACACTAGTGTCTCTATCAAATCTCAAATATCTAGATATTTGCACAAAGCAGTCGTTATTACCCACTATTGGGCCAATATTAAAATTAAAAAAAAATAATAAAATTACTTGGTGACGTTTGCTTTCGTATAAGTAAACAGTTCGTCTTATGAACCGAGTGCAACAGTGCGTTGTGCGTTTTGCGCTCTACTGCAAGGCCCTGAAGGTCATGGGTACACTAATAAAGGCCACACACATATAACCGTGTACATACACACACATAAGTGTGTGTGTGTACGCTAAGTATAATAATTAATTGAATAAATGATAATTTATGGGATTAAATCATTGTACTTCAACCGTTATTTATTATGTTGTATGCTAGTTCAAACGTTTAACAACATGTATACAATGTTGTTAACGATAAGACAAATCATGACAGACAACATTATAGACAATTTTAGTAGCAGCCCCGGACGAGTAAAAAAAGAAGTACCTACTCCGCGCCACTTACTTAAAAAGTGAAGTGCTTAGAGTAAGCCAGTATTATTATATAAATACGGCAAACTCTTACAACAAAGGTAAGTTGATCGGCCGTCATTGTGATATCAACCGTCCCCGTGACAGCACACACACCATCATAAATGTTGCTTCACTTGTTAGTATCGCGGTCCGGAGTCCTTTTCTTTTACTCGTTTGTGGTAGCAGCTGGAATTTTGATAAATGCCTCTGAGGCCGAGTGACAAAATCTCTAGACGATAGCCGAAGCACCTAGGTTTAGTAGTATCTAGGAGATTTAGCATGCGTGCTGATTCTTATCTTAGTGGGGCATGCCGAGGTCCCCTCTCGAGTTGAAGATTTTGTGCATAAATGTTGTAATAATCAATCTATGTGTTGTTTTGCCGAGTTACAAATTTGGCATAATTTGTACAAAGCTTAAGTCAAATTTCTAACCATAGTAAGCGAAATATCAAAAATATTTGATTAGGTATTCATTTCGGCCGTATGCGCAATACTCACAAGTTGTTACTCGATTTATATAAATAAACCCTTTGCAGGGAGACAGTATACTGGCTGGATAGTCTATAACTTTACTATTGATTACCCAGAATTATATTAGACACCAATTACACTGTAGTGAACAATTTCACCACAGGCATTCAATACTCCTATTAATTTCACCGCGAGCGCTTTAAATCTTACGGCGCAAAAAATCCCTGTAATAACAATTAATTCGAAACTATTTTTCAGTGTTAGTATGCGTGTAATTTCCTCAAATCGCGTCTCACTGTTACGCGAGCGGTATTATAACGCGGATATGCGCGCGCGCACGCGAGCGCTAATCGTGTTTACACAATAGGTACGCGATTCACTTTTGCGGGCCGGCCGCGACCGCAGGCATCTTGAATGAATGAATGACTAAAAGTTTACTTGGCATACATATATATAAAAAAATCACATTAATATAAAAAATCCGAAAAAATAAACAGTGTCAAATAGGTCCCTGCTCAGATTATACTTCAGGAATCATATTCAACGGTAATAGAAATATCGCAACGAACGGACGATCCGCTCGCCGCGCCGCATAACGCCCGCAGCCGCCGCCGCCGTGGCCGCCTTGTTCGTACTAGGCGAAGTATTATAGTCGAGTAGCAGTAATGCTTTGCTAATTTGGTTAATTAATACGAATTTTTAAATAACAAAATTAGCCAAGCAATGTACTTGCTTCTCGACAAAATTGATACCCATTTGAGACTGTCTCCAATATTCCATCGCGCACAAAGGAATTTAGTGACTAGTTTCTAATTCCCTAAAAGACGGAATAACCTACAAACACACGTCTTCCCTCCTATCTGTAACATAGGGAGCTTCAAACGAGGCGCGAAGAGGCACTTTGGCGCAGGGTGACGATGACTGATGCTACGTCTCTCACGCTGACCAGTTGTCCTCGCGCCTGGACTTAACTTCCACTTAACATCATATGGAGGTGTGCTCAGCAGTGGGACGTTTATAATCTGATGATTATAATGATTATGATGACAGAAAATTAATGACAAAACAGAAAATTAGTGACACAGATATTGCAATAGTAGTAAGCAAACGTATTCTACTCGTATGTGTAGCTCGATGGTTCAGCGGCTAATCTGTGTGCGATCTTGACTTCGCAATGCCGCGTTACTGAAAAAGTGACCCAATTAAAAAAATATCTCGACCTCCTCCGTGCTTCGGAAGGCACGGAAAGCCATCGGTCCCGGCTTTTTCGTAAGATGGCAGTCGTTAAAACCCACCAACCTTCCTACAATGAAGCTAACATGCGGCTTCTATTTAGATCTATTTCGGTGGTATCGACCTATATAATCCTAATCACAGCTAGATGTAGTCACACTTTCTAGCTTTTCTCATTTAAGTACACTAAATTTACTATTGTGTAAAAGAAAACTCCATTACAACTCAAAGAGAATAAGAGCTTACCAAGACACATTATAATAATGTTTGCACACGCGATCTCGCAGCAGCAAAAGTCAGTGTCATAATGTTACGTTATTCGGTCAGGTTATTCGTAACGTAGCGCCGCGTAAGGTTGCCGCTGTGACGGTGGCAAATGACAGGCGTCGCGTTCGCCGAGGCGTGCGCCTGCGCGGGTTCGCCTGGCGTGCGATTCTCTAAGCTAAAGCCTTGATAGCTGCGGCTGCCGCAGCGCTGAGGAATGACTCTGTCTCATTTATATTCGTAGAATTGGAAAGAGACAGCAGATCACAGCCATGCGCGCAGCGTCTATGTGTCGCTTAGAGAATCGCATAGCTGTACATGTCATATTATCGGTGTCCGACACAGACCACGTCCGATTTATTTTTTGGCGAAAATGAAACTTCTTTATCGTCATTCACTGGCGGATGCCAGTACCCACTGCTAGATGTAGGCTGCCTATTGCACAGGGTGGGCCAAAAATGTTTGCACTTTTGAAACATGAATAGAAAAAAAACTACTAATGTTATTTTGTTGATAATTATCGTAATAATCATTTAATGAAATTTATTTTTAAAAAATGCCATCGTCTAAATGTGCGCCGTCTCGTTGTTGGCACTCTGCAATCGGCTACGCAAACTTTGGAAAACTCGCTGACACATGCTGCGGGGGATCGCAGCTATCTCGGTTCTATAGAGGTTTTGTTTTAATTGGGATATTGTCGTCGGTTTATTAAGGTACACTCGACTTTCAGGTATCCCCACAAGAAAAAATCGTCCGTAAACAATACATTCGCAAGGCTAGAGAATCGCTCCAACATAGTGTCAGACAATAACTTACGTTGAATGTAATCATTTGGTTTCATCTCCTGCACAATTTAAAGCGTATATTCAGTTTGAGGTCCATATTCAAAATCCACCGTAGACTAGTTTAGACAGACTAGTTGGTATTTCCAGAGTCGCCAGACGCTTACGCGTAGATGATTCTAGATCGTTCCGTACGGAAATTTCGACCTCTCGAATGTTCTCATCGCTTCTTCTTGAACGTGGCCGCCCTGTTTGTTTAATATTCGTTGTCGATCCCGTTCGCTCGAACTTCTCGGCCCAAGCTTTGATAAAATTAACACTTGGACACTGACTTACACGGCGTAATCCGTATTCAATTCTAAACAGTCGTCGTACAGTAACGTAGGAATCATTGTTCTTGTATAATTGTTTTAGGCTGATTTCACAGTCACGCGTTTGATCAGCGCTGGCCACACGCGCGCGCTACACTACACTACATAGTAGTTGCGCGTTTGAACTGCGTGATTACTATGAAACGCAACTACTATCTAGTGTAATTGTAACCGCGCGCGTGTGGCCGGCGCAGATCAAACGCGTGACTGTGAAATCAGCCTTACACAAAAAGCACGCTGTTGTCCTGTGACTAAAATTGCATAAAGCGACGCATTACGACGAACGGTTTTCGAGAAATCTAGTGTTGCTATTTGCAAACAATGTTGGCCCACCCTGTACATGCCAGTTCTGTGCTAAGGCAGGAGTTGCCGGCGGCCTTTCCTATCAAGGTTCAGATACAAAAAGCTCCTTAACACGGCACGTATAGGCTCCTCACTCTACAGCCCTAATCACCGATAGCTTGAGTCTCCCTATCCGTTTTTTATAATATTTTATATCGTAAATATTTTTTGTTATAAATACTTATTGTAAAAAAAAATCTTAAGAATTCAAGAGTTCAATAAAGATGAAAGATTGAACCAATAATAGATAGTCGTTTGGCAAACGATTTTAAAGCTACACACACTCATAGAAGCCAAAATGTTATTTTCATTTTGTAACTCAATAGTAAAAATTAGGTTATTTGGTGTTATATCACTCGAAAGACAGTTAATTTGACTTCAATCTGCTATCTTTTTATCGTGTGATTAATAATTACCTACTATTACAGAACAATCACTAAGGAAACAAAACTTTCCCACCCTACCATTACGGACGGGGGTACACAGTTATCAATAGGATTTGTAAGTAAGACATACTAGTGTTATTTAACTGTATTTAACATGGATGTGACCTTGACGCGTATATAGCTGCTCACTAAAAGAATACTATCAACCCCTCTCTTCCCTTGGGTGTCGTAAAAGGCGACTAACGTACTAAAGATTGCACTTATATCCAACAGCATATAGCCGCGATGGGCTCACCACCTGTCACGTTGAGCACATGTGTGGTTGCTATTTATTGAAACGTAGTCCCCATTTGGCATAGGCAGAGGACTGCTTTTGCGGTCCTCGTTGCATGCTATCTGACTAACCCCTCGGGGATAATAGTCGTGATTATATATATGTATGTATTTAACAGAAATTGAAAAGTGACAGTATACTGTTTCACTGTTGGACAAAGGTCTAAAATCACTCAAATCGAATCAAATCTGTTAATTGTTTCATATGGTACAGGATGTTTAACAGATTTATATATCCAGCATTGACCTTGCAACCTTATAAAAAATATTATATAAAAATAAAATATCAATTAAAATTATAGAAATACAATAAAATAATCAACTGAATATAATGAAACTACCATAAACTAATTATTTAAAAAAACCATACACAGCTCATGAAATACCTATTAAATAAAAAATTATACTTAGTAACATTAATTAATTGTTTACAATGCAAACATACACTTCGCATAGAATATTGTACTCGTATAACCCTTAGAAACAACAAATTGCCCCCTTTCGAGATTCATCAAAAACCTCCTTCATATAATAAAACGTTTTCCAATAAATAATGTTTTAATTTCGATGTCAACCTTCTTGTTTGTTTAAACTGGCACAATGACAACGCTTACTCTTGCCAAAATGCGGATTGGTGCGTGATAAAAACGTGGGCCATGCATTTATCAATCTGAAACACACTTTACCTTACCTGGGAATTTAAAAAAGTCAACGTGCCAAGAGAAACCGCGCGAAAAAAAATACACTAATTTTGAATTTCCCGCTGTAAAGTTCAATGAACGCGTACTAGAGTGAAAAGGGTATATATCGCTGGCTTATTTCTTTATCTGACGTTAGTGCAGGTAACAGGGTTAATTATGCTCTATTGTATTTAATACATTATAAAAACCGAACCCATTTTTTTTTAAATGAGAACAACATTTTAAAACTCTTTTAGTTTGAAGTTTGTATGGAACACCGTATTACGTAAACCCTCTTAAAAAGTAATTAAATGCGTTTTATAATAACATGTTAGCATTATATCTAAATGTCTATCTTAAACCAATGACTTTTATCGTAAGATTCACTTAGATCAAATATAATAACGTAAGCCATTAACTCGAGTGAATTTAATGGCATCTGATATTATCAACTCAAATGAAGATGCGAGCTTAAAGTTATCTATCTACAATCTTATACTCGTATGTAATAATATATTTGTAAGTATGTATAACTAATAAAATAAAAAATAAAATAAAATACAATTTATTTACGCTCACACCAATTATCTAGTCCAAATAAGCGTCTTTTGAAACTCGCTAATATGGTAAGATAACAATATTAGATCATAATTCGTCAAGCTATTAAAAGTGAACTCTGGAAAAAACGTATCTTTCCTCGTCTGTATCTCTGCGGGCCAGTAAAAGAGGCATAAACGCTTGTAGAATAAGTAGAAGAATGAATCTATGAGATTAACACACGATTGACATAACCAACTATACGGCAATTTTTGTGTGATTAGCCCACGGAGCAAATATTTGCTCCGTGGATTAGCCAAACTAAGTTTTCAAAGATGGCACGAAGATACTTCCTTTTTTGCTCATGCTTCTGTGTTGTCCTCCTATGTCTGTCCCGTCCTGTCCTGTCTTTTATCTTGAGCTGTCTTCTTCCTATCTTGTCGGCTGCGGCCTATAATATTTCATAGTAGGTATAGATATGATAGGTCAGTATTACTAATGTGATGTCAATAACGGACCAAGGCGTCGGAGGTACGTTCTATCGAGGACTCCGTCGCTGTCAAAACCCTTGCACACCGCGTCGTCTATTTGGTACGGGCACGTAATCGGGCGGGCGGGGGTGGCTTCATTCAAAAAATTCTGCAAAGTGGTAAAGCGACGGTGACCCCGATAGGGTTTTTTCCCAACTGTACAGATTTCTATTACAGATTCCCAATTCTACAGATAACCAATTCTACAGATTCCCAATTCTACAGATTCCTAACTATACAGATTACCAATTCTACAGATTCCCAATTCTACAGATTTCCAATTCTACAGAATCCCAATTCTACAGATTCCTAACTATACAGATTCCTAAATATACAGAAGATTTTATGAAGAGGTCTCGTTAATAAGTTTAATTTTAATTCAGTTGAGCATGCGCTATGCACACTAAATAATTCGATGTTATACGGTCTAGGTAACTTTTCACCTCTAGTCGATGATTTCATATGGCCGCATGTGCCGAGTTTACTTGACCGTGTTGTAAGAGTGAGCAAGATAACTAGCAAGAGCTGAAGACTGAGTTCATGAGAGTTATGTTGCGCTGTGTCGTTGCTAATATCATGTCAATTTGCTGTCACACTATATTTTTATGCCACAATTTATTCTGACATTTTGTATTTGATAATGCAATATGAACTTAGATCAATAAAAATTCATACTCGCGCATGATATGTGATCCCTTGAGCTTTATTCACTTTAGCCAATACTTTAGCACCATAATTTGTGCACACAACGGCATTTTATACATTTTTGTTCAACTGTCACGACTCACGGACGACTCGCTCGGTGGCTTGTTTGACGCGAACTGTCAGCGTCATGGACCAATTTGGCTAAAATTAATCTACAACTCAAGTCGCATAGTAACATAATATCTACTTCCTTCCTTCCTTCTTTTTATCATTGGCTGCTGCCTTAGAGTATTGTTGGTGGTTTAATGCTCTAAGGCTGCTGCCCAATTTCCTAGACCGTCTTCTGTCTTGAGCTGTCTACTTCCTACATTATTGGCTGTTGCCTTAGATTAGAGCATTGAATGCTCTAAGGCTGTTGCCCTATCAGGAGATAGGGACCGGGAATAAGACCGTCTTCTGTCTTGAGTTCTCTATTTCATTATGTTCTCATCTGACCTATGTCGTAGAATTTTTCTAGATCATCCTATAGTACCTATTTTGTCAATTCACTCTTGTAGTCTGCTAACCTAGTTGGTTTCTCTTAAACTATTTACTCCGTATGTTGTTGAATCTTTTGTTTTTGACCTTGGTCGATCACATAATAATGATTGTTATTGTTACCTATCCTAAAATGTATTCCCATTTATGAAACGAAATCGTGGCAACTAAAATTGACTTATTAACTATAAATGGACCACAATAACTTGATTACTGTCAAGGGCGAATTGGATTAAAAGGAGGGGCACGAGGAAACCGTATAAGTCGATATCTGCAGGGGACTAAGGTAGGGATGCATTTTGTCGCCTTTGCTCTTCAACGTGTATTTCGAAGCCGTGATGACTGAGGTACTGGAAAACTTGAGCGTTGGCGTTATAGTGGCGCCAAGTCTATAAATAATTTGCGCTATGCTGATGACACCGTATTTAATTGCGTCGTCAATCGCGGATTTGCAGATTATTGTAGACAGAGTTTGTGACGTCAGTAGTAGAGCTGGGCTTAATATGAACATCGGTAAGACAAAGTACATGGTAGTAGCCAGAGACAAAGACCTTGACCCGAAACTGTCTGTGGCAGGTATACTACTAGAGCGTGTGCGGCAATATAAATATCTCGGTGCTTGGGTTAATGAAGAATGGTATGGTAAAGTAACCATGAAATAAAAACCCGGATAGAAATAGCCCGAGCATCTTTCCATTAAACGCAAAAAGACTTATGCTGTCGTATACTGAACTTAAGGCTCAAAACGCGCTTGCTACAATGGTACATCTGGCCCATTGTGCTCTACAGATGTAAAGCGTGGACCATTAAAGAGGACACAAGACAACGCCTAGAGGTGTTCGAAGTGTGGTGCTACCGCCGTATGCTTCGCATTCGTTTGGTGCAGAAGGTTTCTAACGAAAGAGTCCTCCAGCACGTCCACAGGACCCGAGAGTTGTTGCGTACCATCAAGATGAGAAAAGTTGGATATCTAGGTCATATTATAAGACATCATAGATACCAACTGCTTCAATTGATTATGATGGGCAAAATAGAAGGGAAAAGACGCTTCGGTAAACGCAAGGAAATCTTGGCTGAGAAACATTCGGGAATGGACCGGAATCACCAGCGTGGAGAAACTGTTCAGAATGGCGAGGGACAAGGATGAATTCAGCAAGCTGACGGCAGACCTCTAGTAATGGAGTGCCACCATAAGTAGAAGATGAATAAAATAACGGAACGGCAAAAATGGATGTTAATGAACTTCATCAGGACGTCAGTGCTGGACATCTTTAACAGGAAACTTAAAATAAAACTATATTTATTAAACATTAAATTTTTCTATTGTTTTGAAACTCTCATAAACATACTTGAACTTGTATAGGTATAAATAAACTTGAAGTATGATAATTTTGAAGTTTATTTCTAACAGTTATTGTTGATTTTTTTACCCGTCCGCCACTTGTGCCCCTCCCAGAAAAAATCCTTGATCCGCCCTTGATTACTGTTAACATTTACATGCATAATACTACCGATAAATAAATGAAGTATTATCTGGTTTACGTACTAGGCGTGTGAGTGTGTTTGCTAACAGTTACGAATCAATATAAATAAATATAAATTGAGCTATTACTTTTGTTCCGGTAGTCGGTAAGTTATAAAGATTTTCAATCAGTTCAAGCATATTCGATATATAACATCCGTATGCATTCCATATGTATATAAGTTAATTATTTTAATTATTGAGCCACGAAAGAATTTTAATTTGATGTTTTGTGTAAACTAAAACTTAGAGGTTTTTTATATTGATACTTATTACTATATTGCGAAAACAAAACAAAACTAGATTTTATCATAACAGAGCAGTTAGTAAAATATGTATATACAAAAACCTCTTTATTTTGGAATTTCTTAGCTTGCCATTGGTAGATTTTTGTAATTGAACTTGTCACGAACATATCCTATACATTTTTATGTTCTCCAGGCATTCCAGTCCGGTCGCACCGAAACTATGTTTTAAATAATCTTTTTATTTATGTAAATTAAGTTTATACTTAATGCACAAAGTTTAATTTAAGTATATTATCCTAGATCAACAAACATCAAAGTCGAGCGAATGTAGTAGAAATGAGATTGCCAACAATATGTATGGTGGGTGTGACTTTGAAATAGTCTACCTAAGAGGAGAGAAGTCGGGAATGAATGATGATTTAGTGACAAAAATTGAGAATGGTATGCTAAGTTGGCTAATTAATTGACGATCAGTGAATGGCTAACAAAAGGGGTGCATATTAAGACAAAGTGAATTGGGATAGTTTTTTTTTATTACCTACGGACAAGCACTTGGCTTTCGTCTCATTTAATGGTAAGTGGCATAACTCATCATAATCAATTATCATTATCAGCATATACTCGTAACCCTCCCACTGCTGGGCCCAAGTCTTCCCATACTGACAGCAGCACATGGGAAGTTTGGGCGGTCACCCACCTCTCTGGCCCAATGCGGGTTGATGGTTCCATCCATGTTATCGTCAAATGTTATGTCAAAACTTCGGCAACTCCTGCAGGGGTTCGGTGACATTCATCATCACTATCATATCAGCTCGCAACCACCCACTGTTGCGTATAGACCTTCTTTAATATGTGCCAGTCCCTTCGGTTCTGTGCCGATCTCATCCAGGTGCTGCCAGCGACGACTTCGGATGTCCCCGATTTCTTTAGCCAGATTTTACAGTAACAATAGGGATGTGCTAATGGGTTGATCTAATTTTGAACTAACAATAAATAAATAAATAAATCTTTCCTACACTCACACCAATTATCTAGCCCAAGAGGAGCTTCGAAGAAACTCGTTAAATGGTTACTAGACAACGGATAAACATATTTAAAATACTTAAATACATACTTATTACACGTAGAAAACACCCAGACCCGAGACAATTTAGAAAAACAATAATTTCTAAATTGACCCGACCGGGGTTCGAACAAACCACTACAAACCACTCGACCAAGGAGGGTCGTCAAATAAGTCGGTATATGAGAAACACCGAAACTTTTCCGTTCTCATCTTCTCTGTTTCTTCTTATTTTCCATAAAAAAGAATTAATTCACCCGTCGTTGCCTTCGCGACGACCGATGCGGCGCCGGCGCATGAGGCGCGGCAAAGCGCAATATGGATACCCTATCGGTACGCACGGGCTCTTTCAGGCGTGAAAATGAATGTTATAAATAATCACGCGCACCGCGAATAATTATCATACGAGCTTGCAAGCCAGTGCGGTTTCGACTAGTGCATCAGTAGACCAATTTTAATTGTAGAAAAGTGAAAAAATCGTCCCGGCACCCCGTTGACAACAGAGCCACTATGGATTGGTTGCGATTGGTCGGTATACTTTGTGATTAGATAGTTTTAAGGTGACCGTGAGTGTGTTAAAGTGAAAAACGAAATGGACTGTGACAATTATGGTGGATTTGAAAGTGAAATGTGAAATGGTGACGTCAGTTGTGGCCAATGCACCCGCGATGCGTCGCGATTTTGCATTTTGATTAGTTAAAAGTTATTATCGCGCGTGCATTAGTGACAATTAACTGACGTGATTGATAGACCTTTTCATACTGAAAAGGAAAGCGTTACGTTAAAGTAAATAAAGTGCTTTGCAAGGAATTCCCAAATCGGAACTTTAAGAGAGAAAACGCTATTAAGAAGTTGCAAATTACAATTATCTAAACAAATTTTTGCAGCTTTCTATATTTTAATACTGCATAAAGAATAGCATTTCGCACATTACTTTTCCACTACGGGTGAGTACTTGGCCTTCATCTCACATGATGGTAAGTTACGATAAGGCCGAAGGTGGAAGTGCGCTTCACCCTGAATACTCAACCACTGAAGAACTGGGTATCTTATCTCTTAACTGTCGGAACACAACAATGCTATTATAACCATTGTTGTTATGACACCAGACTTTAGATAAGATGATGCTAGCTAGCCAGAAGGACTTACCAAGCTCTACCACCAGCTTTACCACCAACCAAAAGTCCGCCTTGCTAGCTAACATGCTCCATTTGAAAGAAACAATGTCACTTTTGTCAATAATCTTTCTGCAATCCGTCTGTTAGCGTAGCAACAAACATTTTAATATACATCATAAGAAAACTTTACAAGTTATAGTTAACTTTTGCGATGGAACGCCTATTTGAGAATGATAACAATAATTGGCATGTAATATAAGCCATTACAAATATTGCCTCTCCTCTCATTGAATAATGTCGAAGAGTTGTTAACAACTTTCTTCAAACCAAAACAAAGTAGTTAATTGTAATTTTATTTATAGTAATAATTACTTGTGTTGTTTGTGAAGTTACTTCGTGAAGCACTAATTATTGTACTTGCCTATTTTACCGATCTGTGCACTGAAATGAATCACGTTTTTCATGAATCTTTCCGCGTTTGTTTTTGATATAATATAACTTAGCGTGACGTTGCAAACAACTTCTCTAGATTAGTGGGATCACAAGAAGATTACCTTAGCATGTAGAGTAAATAAATAAATAATAAATAAATTTCACAACTGTTATACCAATCATTCAGCCTCAAACAAGGCATTGCCTGAATTATGGTGTCTAAATAACGGATAAACATACATAAATACAAATAAACATCCATAACTCGGTCACAAACTGTCGTGCTAATCACACAAACCTTTTGGTCCCTACAGGGGTTCGAACCCGGGACCGTGAGTTTCGCACCCCGGCCGTCGATTATTGCGAACACTGTGTAAAATTTAGAAATAATGTTACTTTATCATAAAGTTTAATTAACTCATTTGAAGCTTATACCTCAGATGACTTTTGTTTCTATCCCTAAGATACCTACTTTTTTCAATTATTAAAATCTAAAGATACTATAGATATTACAGACGGATCATTTCCAAATGTGGTTTTATATCTCCTAGCTAAAGCTTACAACCTCTCCTGGACCAACGAGCTCTCAAAGTCTTTTGATTTTGTAATGTTTTTTGCCCCCAAAGAAATATTCCGTAGAAAATAGAAAAGACCCGTTATTTGCCCCTCTTACTTATCTGTTTGATATAAGACTCAAATATAAAAAAAATATATAAAAATGATAAGTATACAGTTGTGGTCATAGAATTAAGAACGGCTGGTACCAAAAACAATGTACTTACTTATGAAATCTATTTATATTTAAATAATTTAATAATCAATTTTTTTATTATTAATGCCATGAACTACGTCACTAACATACTCACCTACGTGACTTACTAAACCAGATGAAATTTCAAATTAGTTTTTTGTATTAAAAAGTTCGAAAACTCATATTTTTTATACGTTTAATCACTGGTCAAATAATTAAGAAGACAAACTAAAACTAATATTATTAAATTAACAATTAAATTTAATGAATGAATACTATTTATTATCGTAAATGTAGGAAGTATCACTGTAGTTCATCAAAATAAAAATTGATATTTGGTAGGATAACCATTGTTTGCAATTACCTCACTGCATCGACGAGGCATCGAGCGATCGATCAACACCCTCGGGTATAATAGAGTTTAGCAAGTTTCAATAGGAATGGAGTTCCACGATTCCACAAACGCATCGTAAAGCTCGTTTAGATTACTTGTTCTTTCAGCAGATAAGCGTATCTGCTGAAAGAACAAGTAATCTAAGTATCTAATCAATTAACAAGTAAGCGTGAAGTGAAGAGGAGCGCCTCTTCACTTCACGCCACAAATTTTCAATGGGATTGAGATCTGGGCTATTTACAGGCCAGTCTAGCATCGAAACTGATTGCTCCCTAAGAAATTTTTTAACGGAATTGGCAGTGTGTTTTGTTTTATTATCATATTGAAATATCCAGGTCACTGTTAATGTCTCCTAAACGAAGGAAGTATTATTTCTTCCAGAATATTCTTGTATTTAAATTGATCAAGATTACCTTGAACTTTTTTCACGGGGCTCTCAACATATCCAGAGGAACATCCCCAAACTTTAATGTTTCCTCCTCCATGCTTTACTTGTTTTGTGGTGTATTTATTATTCAACGCTTACTTTGCAGGACGTCGCACATACAGTTTACCATCAGAACTTAGTCTATTTATCCTTGACATCAGAAAAAAATACTTTTTTCCATTGATTTTCTCTCCAGCTACGATACTCGAAAGAGTGAAATCCAGTCTCACTCGTCCTGTTGACGATCGGTACTTTCCGTGCGATTCTTCCAAATAATTTTGCATCATTTAATCATCTACGAATTATTGTACGTGCGAATACTCCTTGCCTGCCGCCAAAAACTTCCCTTCTTATCGTTTCTGAGCCTTTATAGGGATCATCTTTGCTGCCTGAACAATTATAGAATCCTCTCAAGATGTCGTTTTCCGAGATGTAAATTTTTTAAAGTGATTGAAAGCGTTTATAAACTTTAATTTTTGAATATTTTATATGATAATCAATCTTTTTGTAATACCAATCACATTCATAAAATGCAATTAAGTATACTTACTTAATATATAATATATATAATATTTTTCTTGTCGAAGAATCTTTGGCTTTCCCATGTTTTGAAATAAATAATATTAATTATTTACCAACTTGTAATTGTAGACTCGAAAAAATGGCGCCAAAACACTCTCAAATAACTTAAATTCATGGTCTTCCTTTTATTTATTTTTTATTTTTTTATTGTGGCACGCCATAATGGCTTCACTCTGCCTGATGAAAAGCAGCCAGTGAAGCCCAAGAAGTGAAAGCGTTCATCACAGCGCTACCACGCTATGCCGAACGCTCTCACTATGGCGGCCTGCATAAATGCTTTTTCACGCCCCGCTTAAATAACCCGGGAGAGAAAGAAGAAGGAAACACGTGTGCGGGAAGCGCATTCCACATACGGGCAGTTCGGCAAAAGAACGATTGTCCAAACTTTTTGGTACGTGTCTTGATGGTCAGCACGGTATGAGGGTGGCTTCTAAGACCTGCACGCGTCGATCTGGAAAGGAAAGGAGAGGGAGGGATGAGGTCAAAGAGCTCCTCAGAGCATTCACCGTGGTAAAGGCGGTAGAAAGCACTAAGGGAAGCAATGTCCCTACGTAGCTGTAACGGCTCCAGACTGGTCGTAACGTCATCGTTACCGATAATACGGACAGCACGTCTTTGCAACCTGTCAAGAGCTTCGAGCAAGTACTTGGCGGATCCGTCCCAAAGATGAGAGCAATACTTCACGCAGGGCGCTCCTGCGTGGAGTATTGCTCTCATCTTTGGGTGTTATACAAACCTGAGTCTTATACAAAAGACAACGTTGCTCCGGCGTGAAGAACCGCTTCACCTTGTTCAGGATTCCGAGTTTAACGTTGGCTGTGGTTATGGTTATAATGCTCTCGAGGCTGTGGTTATAATGCTCTCAATATAGCTCTTCGGGTTGAGGTCGCTGTGTATGTCCATACCTAAGAGACTGAGATCAGTCTGGATGGGTAATAGGTTGCTCTGAAAGGAGAGTTGGGGGAGAAATGCGGACTTTTTAGCAGTGACAGCGCAGACCTGTGTTTTTTTGGCATTGAACTGGACCAGGTTATCAGAGCCCCATTTATAAATGCAGTCTAACTCCTCGTCCAGCTCAATGACAATCTTCCGTCTCGACTCCACTACATCGGCCTGCTTTGCCGCAGGGTGACCCAAATAACGCCGATGTACTGTACTGTCGTCTGCATAGCAATGAATGTTACCCAAGGATAACATGTCATTGATATGCAGAAGTAACAGCGTGGGCGATATTATAGAACCCTGCGGCCCTCCGGCGTTCACCTGCAGAAACTGTGAGGCACTGCTTTCGCAGAGTACGCGAATGCTGCGCTCATGCAGGAACCCGGCGACCCAATCGCATAGGCGAGGTGGCAAGCCGTATGACGAAAGCTTGGAGAGAAGCGAACGATGCCAAACTCGATCGAAAGCCTTGGAGATGTTCAGGCTAACAGCCAGTGCTTCTCCATGCTTGTCCATTGCTTCACCCCACAGGTGTGTTATGAACGCCAGGAGATCACCCGTTGATCGTTTCGGTCTGAACCCGTATTGTCGATCATGAATCAGGGAGTGATCTTCTAGGTAGCGAATGAGTTGCCTGTTTATGATTCGCTCAAAATCCTTGCAAAGGACAGAGGTGACAGCAATAGGTCGATAGTTGGCTGGGTCAGACCTATCCCCTTTTTTGGGGACCGGCTGGACGTTCGCCTTTCTCCAAGCCTCCGGCACAATTCCAGTAGAGTACGAGAGGTGGTATAGGCGTGTCAGTACTGGAGACAACTTGGGAGCACATTTTTAAGGACGACTGCCGGTATACCGTCAGGACTGCTAGCCTTCCGCACATCAAGTGACTGCAGCACGGCACGGACGTCATGTTGTCTGATTTGGACGTCAGGCATTGAGGAACCACAGTGAGGGATGGTAGGTGGTTCCGCGCCGCAGTCATCGACACGCGAATTCGCCGCAAAGAGCTTTGCTAAGAGGTTAGCCATGGCTAGCGGCCGATGGGCCAACGAGCCATCACGGTACCGCAGTGGGGGCAGAGAAGGCGCGCAAAAGTTGGCTTGCACCGCTTTGGCCAGTCGCCAATAACTTCGGCTACCCATTGGCTGCGACAACAGCTCTTGGCCAACGCGAGCAACGCGCTGGGCATTCGCTCTCGAGAGAGCTCTCTTGCAGACTTTGGTAGCCTTGTTGAAGACTACCTTGAGGGAAGAGATGTTACGATCGTTGAGAGTGCGAGCCTTGGTCCAAGCGCGATACGCCGCCTGTTTAAGTTCAACAGCTTTGGCGCATTCGCGATTGAACCAAGGGCGCGCCTTACTTCCGCTGACGACATCAGTGTAGGGAATGTAAATGGTTTTGTTTGTTTAAAATCTTCCATGTCTCCTGTACTCGTCTGAAGTTTATTTTAATTAGTGTTTTTCCACTTGTAAACGGTTTACTGGTAGGATGTGTGGAGTCCAGAGAATTTTCATTTAGTTCTTAATTTTTATTTGTTTTAATTTATTCGTATTTTTATTATTTTAGTGCAAATTTTATTATATTACTTATATTTAATTTTTTTTATATATTCATATCTTATTTCTTATTATATATTTTAAATGTCAGATTCTGATGACTTCGTTTCAGCCAGTGATAGTGATTCTTCATTTCATTCTTTTGATGATGCCATTGATGACTCATGTGACATAAGCAATCTTCTCTCACGTGAACTTGGTTGTTGCCATGAGACTCTCAACATCTGTCACATAAACGCTCAGAGCATTCCACAACACTTCACTGATCTCCTTCATTCCTTCTCTTCGAATACGGTTCATGCCGTCCTAGTGTCAGAGAGCTGGCTTAAGCCGTGTCTAAACTCCATAACTTATAACCTCCCAGGCTTCAATCTCATCCGCAATGATCGCATTGGCAAGGGTGGCGGTGGGGTGGCTATCTACTTATCTCACACCTTTTCTCACAAGCTTTTAGCCTCCTCTGCCTCCCGCCACGGCTGCATGGAATATCTCTTCCTTGAGATCGATGTAAAGGGCATGAAGGTTGTCCTGGGAGTGGTTTATTGCCCCCCTTCCGTTGAATTTCACCCTGACTTCGATTCTCTTCTTAACTCTTTCGCTACTGACTATTCGCACCACATTATTATGGGTGATTTCAACACCGACCTTTTAAAGGTTTCTGTACAGTCGCGCAAGTATCGATCCATAGTTGAGTCAGCAAACTTTCATATTCTTCCACTCGATCCAACTCACCATAATTTAACGACTTCTGACTCTTGGATCGATCACATTCTAATTTCTTCATCTTCCCATGTCGTCAAACATGGCCAATTTCCTGCTCCTGGCTTCTCCAGGCATGACCTCATTTTTGTAGCTTATAAGGCTAAGCCTCCTAAACCCAAACCCCTTATTTTAAAAATGCGTAATTTAGCTAGACTGGATGTGGACAAACTTAACAATGACGCATGCGCTTTGGACTGGACACCTGTTATTGAGGCTGATTCTGTCGACAACATGGTTGCGTACTTCAACAGTTCAGTCCTGAATCTGTTTGATAAGCATGCACCTAAAAAGCTCGTCAAGCTACGTCGGCCTCCTGCGCCTTGGATTACACCTGGAGTACGCATGGCCATGCGTAGGCGAAACAAATACTTTCGTACATTCAAAAGATGCCGAACCGATTTTAACTGGGATGCTTTTAAAACCGCTAGGAATCGCTGCAATCGGATGGTGAGAGCTGCTAAACGCCAATATATCCATAAAAATATTTTAAATTCCAATCCTGCCGACACATGGAAGTTTCTTCGTACCCTGGGCTTTGGCAAGACGCCGACCCAGCATAGTTCATCTATTTCGCTTAATGACCTTAACAGTCATTTTACCTCAACTGCCTCCTTATCTGACTCAGTAACCCTCTCCACTATTTCCTCTATTACTTCCACGGCTCTTTCTACTCTTGACTTATTTTCTTTTCGTCCGTTAGTTGAAGAAGATGTTCGGAAACTTGCTCTCTCCATCAAATCCAAGGCAGTGGGATGTGATGAAGTGGGTAGATCTATGATCACACTTATTCTTATTTCTATACTTCCTGTTCTTACCTTTATTCTCAATTACTCTCTCTCCTCTTGTACGTTTCCCTCTGCCTGGCTTAAAGCCATCGCAATTCCACTTCCCAAAATCCGTAACCCGACTTGTTTAAACCATTTTCGACCTATTTCTATCCTACCATTTATTTCCAAAATCCTTGAAGCTGCGGTCCACAGCCAACTTTCCTCTTTCATCTTCCGACATAGCTTCTTAAGTCCCTTCCAGTCCGGGTTTCGACCCGGGCATAGCACTACCACTGCTCTTGTTAATGTCCTGGAGGACGTACGCAACGGCATGGAGAATTCTCAGTTGACTGTGATGGTTCTTATTGATTTCTCCAACGCCTTTAACACGGTCAACCATGACATTCTCTTAGCAATTCTCTCCCATATTGGACTGTCTTCTTCTACTACGACATGGTTTTCCTCATATCTTCGTGGACGCCAGCAAGTTGTTCGGGTTGATCAGTCTATTTCTGACTGGTGCGAGCTGACTGCTGGTGTTCCACAAGGCGGCATACTTTCCCCCCTTCTCTTCTCACTTTTTATTGACTCTCTTACTACAAAACTTCATTCTTCTTACCATCTGTATGCTGACGATCTCCAATTATATGTTCAAACTGATAAAAGTAATCTTAATCAGTCGGTCGTTAGCGTCAATGAAGATCTTGCCAGGATTGCCGAATGGTCAAACTGTTATGGCATCTCCGTTAATGCCTCTAAGTGCCAAGCAATTATCTTAGGTAGTTCTCGACAGTTATCTCTCGTCGATTTGAGCTCGGTGCTTAGTTTGGTGTTCAATGGGGATTCCATACCGTATCAGCCTCGAGTTAAGAACCTAGGTCTCGTTATTGACTGCTCTCTCAGTTGGGAAGATCAAGTGAACGAGATCTCTCGTAAAGTGGTCAACTCGCTACGGTCCTTGTATAGATTGAAATTTTTTCTCCCCTCCAGTACTAAAATCGCGCTTGTTCAGGCTCTCGTGTTTCCTATTCTTGACTACGCCGACGTCTGTTTCTCTGACATTAATCAACTTCTTCTGAATAAGTTGGATCGTTTGCTAAACAGCTGTATCCGTTTTGTCTTCGGTTTGCGTAAGTTCGACCACATTTCTCACTACAGAAGACAACTCAAATGGCTGCCTATCCGTGAGCGTAGGAATCTTAGAGTTGTCTGTATGCTTTTCAACATCCTTAACGATCCACGAACCCCAAGATACCTGAAATCTAGGTTTCAGTTTCTGGGAGCCTCTCATCATCGTGACCTTCGCTCCAGTAACAACCTCACTCTTCAAATCCCCGCTCATCATTCTGGCTTCGTCTCCAGTTCCTTTACTTTATGTGCTATCCGCCTTTGGAATGCTCTGCCATTAAATATCCGTGGTGCTCAGAGTAAAATGGCATTCAAAAGACTTGTGCGTGAGCACTATTTTAGCTCTATCTAGATATTGGTTATATTATGAGTAAAATGTATATAACTAATAATATGATGTCACACTATCTGATGTATTTTATTTATATATGTAGGTATTTATATTTCTATGTAAAATATTTATTTATTTATTCATTATATTATATATTGAATCTTTGTTATGTAAGTATATTATATTTTTTGTAGATCTGTGTATTTTGTATATGCTATTTATGAGGTTGGTTGTAAGTTGTTGTTTTTCATTTAACATTCATTAATGTATCTTTTTTGATTTATCGCCTTACCTAAGTCTCCTACATCCATACCGGTTGACTGGTAGAGAATGCCTTGTGGCGTTAAGTCCGCCTTTTGCTGTTTTTATGTGCAATAAAGATTAAATAAATAAATAAATAAATAAATAAATGTAATATTCTATCCCCAACATGATCTCGTCAGCGACAGCAGAGGCACTCTCCGATGGGTCCCTACCCACAAAGCAGCGCTGGCCCCACGGGATGGACGCAAAATAGTCGCGCATACCATCCCAATCTGCCGACGAGTAGTGCCATAAACGCCGTTTAGATTCCACTGAGCTTTTACGGCGCAGTACGGTGGCACCAACCAGGCAATGGTCAGAAGTGCCCAACGGAGCACATATCGACACTCTGTACCCGGCTGGTCGACTCGTCACCAGTAAGTCTAGCAGGGAAGGCGCTTGACCCGATATATCTGGAATCCTGGTGGGCTGGAGAACCAGTTGAGTCAGATCATGCGTGAGAGCGAATGCGTGGGCAGTTCGGCCTGCGTGATCTGTTTTGGAAGAGCCCAACCAGGTCTCATGGTGGGCATTAAAATCTCCCAAAAGTACCACATCGGCAGACGAAAACCGCTCCTGTACGTCGTCAACTGCTTGGCTCAGGTAGTCGAATAACCGAGTTATCTTGTGTTCTCCGGAGTGGGAACGGTACAGGCAAGCGTAGACATGGCTCTCGGAACCAAGATCCACGTGTACCCATAGGATGGAGAAGGAGGGGTCCTCCAAGCAGCGCAAACGTCGACAGCAAACGTCCGTCCTGACGAAAAGGCATACTCCGGCTTTCGCGAGGAAGCATTCCTCAAGCACGTAGCCGGGGTAGTGCAGATATGCAATGTCGGCAGGACGGCGGATCTGTGTCTCCGTCAGAAAGAGCAATGCAGGCCGGGCCGTCTCGAAGTGTTGGTGGACGGCGTTGAGGTTTGAATGGAGTCCACGGATGTTAGTGAACTCCACCTCAAAAAGCGACTTGGTGGTGGGGAAGTGGGATGCCGCTGTCTGACCTGCATTGTTTTTAGACACTGACATAGTGGTTGGATGGGGGCGTGAGTAAAAGGATTTGCTGTGGTGGCAAGGGGGAAAAGACAAAGTGTGGGAGACTAACATGAACTGGTGCATGTAGTTGTTCGGTAAGACGTTAATCGACCCGCCGGACGGAAGGGCCCTCGTACCCCCCCGAAAGTAGTCGCCGGGTCCCACCAATCCGGTCACCAACCGGCACGACGAGCCACTTCGGGATTATGCGCGACCTGGTGGAGCAGCCTCCTAGGGTGGTTAGCCCTAGTTGGGCTCCTGTACTATGCCGCGGGCGGCCAGCGGCACCACCGTTTCTACGGGTCTCCCTGGCCGGCGAATCGACCCAAGTCAACCGAACAATGCGTCCACAAAGACTCTCACCGGACCTTGACCCTGCCGCCACCGCACCTCCCCAAGCTCCGGTATTACGGCTCTGAACCCGGAACGCGTCCTGTGTCGAGCACCGAACACTTGGCAGGTTTTAAGAGTCCGCATGGTGGTAGCGCCGGACGAGCAAAGCTCTCCCACCAGCAAAATCCCTTTAGTCGCCTCTTACGACACCCGCTAAGATACAGGGGAGGGGGTGGTGCAATTCTGACCCGGCACCACACGGGGTAAAATTATTTGTGACATGTTATTTAGCAAAAAATAATCCTTATGATAAAGCCTTTCGATCAGTATGATAAAGCTAAAGGTGATTATTTTTCTCATGTAACGGGTTCAATTCCCGGTTTAACCATGTAATTATTTAAATATCTATGAATGCAGTTTAAATTGTTTTTTAAATTCAAATAATGTCTTCTTTCAGTAAAATGTTCCATCTACAATATTCAAGGTACTTTCCTTCCAGTGGCATAGCCGTGAGACGCCCTGTATAGGGTTAAGGCATGCATGCTCACTCTACATTGACGATAACTAAAATCCTTTTAATTGTAAAAGTTTCAATCACATCCATGAACGTAATAGACAAACTACGTCCATGAGTGAGCACATCACATCATAGATATAAACAATAGAGGAAGATATGGCATGCCCTTAGTAGTATAACAAAAAATAGTCCTACTCAACTACAAACTCTTCGTAGTGTGACAGCTAATGTCCATCAGGCGAGCGAGACAGAGTTACGCTAAGCGAGTGGATCAGCAAGCACCCTGAAGTTCCACGACGACTACGACGCACGTTAAATGAAACTAAGTCATGGTCATGACAATCAATGTCATAATAAATATTTTTTTAAATGAAAATAGTATTGTTTTGGTGTACTTTACAGGTGGAAAATTATTCCATGAGCCTTGTTTTTGCTCATTAAGTGGTTTATAGTGCACCGTATAAATAAACAGCAAGGCATTTTTAACGCTCTTTCTTACTAAAACAGAACTACGTCACTGGTACGAACGAGTTGCTGCTGTAGGTATTAAGAGGAAACACTACGTCGAAGTGGCATGCGAAATTCTCATACAAAACACAGAAAAACGACGTCTCGTAGTCCCCTGTTTCCTCCTTCAGAACTAGACCAATTTTTATTAATTTTTCAGCATCGGTTAAAGAAAAAGATTTTCTATGTCTGTATGTTTGACTTTTTTTAAACCAGCCACTTAATGTTTCTGAAGACGCCTTAAACGGAGTGATTTCGCAAAATTTTGAAGGCTCCTGGTTCCTAAATAAATGACTTAATGCATAAAAGTCAAACATACAGACAGAAAATTTCTTTCTTTAACCGAAGCTGAAAAAGTTATAAAAATTGGTTTAACTCTGAAGGAGGAAACAGGGGACAACGAAACGTCGTTTTTCTGTGTTTTGTATGAGAATTTGCATGCCACGTCGTCGTAGGTGTTTCCTCTTAACGACTGTCATGGTATTCGGTGCTACTAGGACTTTTAGTCATAATATGCACGAGGCGCACGCAGTACGCTGTAACATATCCTCCTCTATTGTTTATATCTATGGATCACATAATATAGAAATTAGATGCACAATCAACGCTCACAAAACAACCGAACAAAAAGCGTGCCTAGTGATCGCTTTCTAGACCAAACTCAAAATGTTCATGTTTTTAAAGTAAGCTGTAAACTCTGCTTTAAAATCGATATTTCCTAAATAAAAATTTTGAGTTCGGTCTGGATATTTTACTAAGGGTGGATTTGACCAAACTCGAATAAGGTCTTATACCTAGATTAAATTTGTATAGACTAATATCGGAGTAACTCTTATTCCAGTTTGGTCGAATCCACCCTAAGAATACGAATTGTTTAAGTACGCATTTCGTTTGGTAGTGTGCGAGCTAAAGTGTCAACATGACAAAGAGATTCTTCTAAAACACATCATAGTAGTGGATCCGAGTATACAACGACCTTCACCGAGCGGTTAATGGATGAAAAGTATTTTATATCAAATTTAATGTGTTAAAAAATATATTTCGAGTGGGTTGGCTGAAAAATTTCAGTCCAGTATATGATTACTTAATTAAATATTTAAAAATATTTTTTTAAAATATTGCACTTGTTTCGATAATAGATAAATTACATAGGTACTAATCGAAAGTATGAAACCTATAGAATATGCAAACGTTAAGTTGACTATTTTTTTCCTGTCATAACATTGGGTAGGCAGGTGAAACAGGCAAGTCAATGTTAGTAATTTGCAACCGTCTGGTTAAATAAATAAAATTTATGTTTATGTAAAGATAAGCTCATAACAAACACACACACACAAAACCAGTGCAATGTAAAAAAATATATTTTTTAATATTAAATTAATCATTAATGGTAATGGACTGAAATTTTTCAGCCAACCCACTGGCGATATATTATTTAACATATTAAATTTGACATAAAATACTTTTCATCCATTAACCTTCCCGGTGAAGGTCGTTCTATACTCGAATCTTAGACTATCATACTTTATTATAATACGACGGTTTATACTTACGTCGCCCGCCGTCGGTTTCTCCCGTGGTCTTTTAGCAAAAACACGGGTTGTGAGACTCCATTTTAATTCAATCTACCGTACAATACTAAATGTACTTTAAAAATATACTTACACCACTTGAAATTAGCTTAATGCTAACGCGAAGCCTTTGATTAAATTATAATAATAATAACACAATGATGTCTCGCGCGAGGGTGTACAGCCAGGATTAGAGGTTACGAGTAAGTTAAAAGTTTTATGCCCATTTTCACCAATGACCAATGACTGCCAAAGTTTGGAGTTAACGTCACCTTTCGTCAATGCGTCCCAAGTTTTACCTAAAACTTGGGGTCGACTTTTTGTTTACCTCCTGATTAGCTATCGATCGATACTGCTTCGATGAATAGAATCAAATAAGAATACAACAACACTATAAAAAATACAAGCGAAAATAAAACGGGCACCCATGTAGTTCTGTGTCAATAGATTTGATAAATTGCTGCGGATCAAGCGTTTAGTCATCAAATCAGCATTGTCTAAATTCGACTGTACGTTATCGTCAAAAAGAAAGTAAGAAGAAAATTAGAAAAGAAATTAACAATCACAGTCATACAAAAGGTCACTTTTAATCGGAACGTGTGGGTCCATGTGAGCGCGAGTTAACGATCGAATGTTAAAGAATCGACATGCAGGACAGGTATCGAACCGAGCGTTTTGCTATTCGGTCACAGAGCCGTAGAAGAACACTGTGTTACCGTGACATAATAACTTAAGCAGAAGCTGACAAAAGGCACGACATTTTTCTCTTGCTTAGTCAAAATGATAAAGAGTAAAATATGGAAAGAAATATAAGTGAACTGTAAATGTAGTTAAGAAAATTTCGCAATACTGGGTCACTAGATGGGTTACCAAATATAAAAAGGGAGAAAGATTCGACGTGCCTTCCGAAGATCGGAGGGCTTCGGAAGGCACGTAAAGTCGTTGGTCACAGTAAGTTGTCATCGTAAGATGCCAATCGTCAAAACCCACCAACCCGTATTGGGCCAGCGTCGTGGGATGGCCCAATCGCTCCATGTGTTTGTGCTGTGTTGTTGTCTATGTGGGAATATCTGTACCCAACAGTGGGAATGTAAAGGTAATCTCTAAAACTACCTACTCTTTCGATTTCATTTTCAATTCCAGCAATATTTTCGATAGACTTACAGGCCGCATTTCACGTAGGCGAAGCCGCGGTCAGATGCTAGTATTTCATATTTCACTATCCCCCGATAAATATATAACAAAAGATTCTGCATCTAACACATCGTCAATTACCACTAAGCTTAAAAAAGCCTATAGCATTATCGATGTGCACAAATATGGAAACAAGCTTATTTTAAAATTCTCAGTCACACAGACTAAGTCACGAACGAGCTAGAATTAGGTGAAATTTCATACATAGCGATTATATGGAAAGCCCTCCCTGCCCCTAATGTTATTAGGGGTCTACCCACAAAACACACAGTATGGGGCGGGGGCCACGGGAGCAGTTTCATACTGTACATCGGCAGCCATGGTAAACAGCTGATGTAACCCTAGCGCCAGCCTGTTAACTTTCTCGAGAAGTTAACAATGTGTTAACCGCACATTAACGATAATCGTTTGAAATACATGTTTGATGTAAAACATGACGAGGAAAAAGAACATAATGCTTTATTTACCTATAAGTAAATAAAGCATTAATGTTTTTTTTTCCTCGTCATGTATATCCAAAAATTCAAATTTAATATCATGTATTCAGTTTGGTACAATAATTGAGCAACCTATATGAATGTTGCTATGCCATCGGTTTGTAAGTCTAACTATTGGGCGGGAATGTTTAAGTTCACTGCCATGGTCTGTTTCAACATTTATTGTTAGTAAACACTAACTATTGCCCCAACGACCGACGTTTGGCGTCGAACGTCCTCGGAAGCGGTGGCCTTCCAAGTTTTCGATGGAAATTCGTTAGACGGCTGAGGAAAAGAGAACTGACAGGAAATGGGGAAAACATTTGGCCAGAAGGGCACCATAGGTTAGGTAAAAAAAAAATTTGCTTCGTTGTTGTGTAACACTACAGTAGTTTCTAGTTTAGGATTCGGGTGTAGTGTGTTTTCACCTTCGGCCATAACGTCACTCACTATCAAGTAAGGAGTAAGTAAGAAAGGAGGTCAACCACTTCACCGTTTTGTGTAAGAAAAAACACAAAAAAATGGAAATAAAAGAAAGAAGTAAATTCTAAATACCTACCTATGATTTCACGAAATACTTTTGCACATGACATTAAACATGGACATGTTTATGTCATATTTAAAAGTGACTATATAATAATTATAGGCTACAAAAAATACATACCTATCCTTCACTCTTTACTGTAGAAAACCTTACTGAATGCGATCTCCCTTTGTCCACAGTTCGCTCTTCTGATAGCTGTTGCTTCGGTTCCCATCTTGGCTGAAGGACCTAAGTAAGTGTTTTTTTATTAAGGATTGGTTGCACCTATATTAAAATAACTTTGACGGTAACCACTAATTTTCTATACGTAACTGTCAAAATTATTGTTTAGTTAAATGGTGCAATTCACCCTAAAAATACTTGTGTTGAAATGTGTGTAATGCATTGCAAAATACGGTTTTTATTCTTTTTTCTAAGTTTGTATTAACATATAGAGAGTGTTTTGTTTTGCTTGCTGGCGTTAATAAATATCATGCACTTGATTCGTTCATACTTATAACGTAAAGTAAACTAGATGAAGATTTTACTAAAATACTGGTACATGAACACGTGGTAGTAACGTAATGAATGAAGCAATTGCACAAGCCCATAACCACGCCTTAAGTGTCAGTACAAAGATAGCCTATTAATTAAACAAGCGAAAGTCTTTATAAGCTGTGCGATGGAAACTGTAAATATTGTCAATGATACTTCACCGGCGATTGCGATTTAATTCGTATGTTTCTCCGCTTTGCGCTAATTGTACATTGAACCAACGACCAACCAGGCGCATAATGAGTGCCTGCCGGCTAGAAAGTGCGAGTCGGTCCTCAAGGTACAAATACGCAAACTGTGCAAAAACAAACAATGTTATAAATCAGAATAGTTAGTATATCAAGTGTGACGGCCGACGTACGTACGGGAACGTCGCGGCGCCGAGAGGGAAAGCTACTACCGCATCACGCTCTGAGCCGTTGACACTTGGCGGAACAGCCATGTCCATAAAAAATTCCGCTCGCAATGCATGCGATCCGACAGCTATGACAGAATACGGCCACTCTAATTTACTTTTGTTTCAGAAAGAAGATTCGCATACATCTTCCGCAAAAGGTGAAACACATTCACCATCACAAGAAAATCTACATAACGAATCATCCCGCAGCGGCGTCGCAGTATGCCCCGGCCTACCTGCCGAGCGCGGAAGGCGCCGTCGCCGTGCCCACCAACATGGGGCTGCCCGCGGTGGCCGGCCTGCTGCCTCTCAACTCAGTGGAACTCTACGATGATGCACCGTCGCGGCTGCCTGGAGGTACGCCCTCTGCCTCTAAATTGTTGCCGTTATACCGTGCTCGTGGCTACTACGGCCCCAATCCGAACTCAGAATGGGACGAACAGGAATACGACTTGGCCCCGCCGCCGGAACCCACTGATAATACATACCTGAGTAACGACTACGCACCACCTCCACCGGCTCCCGCCCCTAAGAGAGTAAAAATTATAAAAGTTAACGATGCACCGCGTAAGAAGATCAGGAAGACGAAGCCGAAACGCGGCCCTGTCCGAAGCCGACCCCGGCCAGAACAAGAAGATGAACATCCAGTGACGAATTTCCATGAACAATTTTATTCTGATGTTGACGGAACCGGGACTATTAGAAAAATAAGGAAACCGCAGCGCGTCGAGAAAATTGTCGACGGAGATACCGAACATATTCACACTTACAGCGAAGAGCATATCCACAAAGTCACCTTTGACGAAGGACCCAAGTTCAATGGCTTACTTGGCGTTGATCATGTCGGCAGTATGTCAGCGCTCAGCGCCGGACGCCCCTTGATCCCGTATAATCACGGCCAAGCTCTTCTAGCAATACAGCCAGACAGCATTTCAGGATATGCTGCGGTGGGTTCACCGTCACACTTAGAATACTCTGCATATAACCCACGTGATGTTACTCACGATCACATTTTCCACGACCACGGAGAAATCCCCTCCGATGCGGATTTAAACAAAGAAGCATTAGGCCTTCCACCAAAAATATCCTACAACAGCCAAGGTTTAAGAATAAACGGTGTTAATCCTAAGAGACTTAAGAGCAAATACGCTAACAAATATCCAAAACCTACAAAGCCAACGCCAGTGAACGACTTTTCATATTACGAAAATATTTACACGCCTTACAGTGGACTTAAAAAGTTGCAGAAACCTAAAATTTCTCACTACGATGCACAATCAGAAACTAATGTAGATGATTACCGACCAATTCCGTCGTTCAAACTTTTAGGGAAGAATAAACCACGTTCTTATTCAGCGCATAGTTCATCTGAATTCAGACAAGCGAGTAATCCATCACCATTTGCAGTATCGTCGTCCATAATCCACGACTATCAGCCGAAGGCATACCCTGGAGCTCCACCATCAACAGGATTCTCTAAGTTTAAAGATCCCTTTGTGAATTTTAAAGACAATTACGCAAATAATTATGAATATGACACTTTCGCTTCATCGTCAAACGTTCACACATCAGAGGACAAAAATGACAACTCCCTCTTATCGCTCCCTGGAATAAAAGGAAAGAAAAAATCTGTTTCCACCCAAAACATAAATTTTGGTGGCCAAGACCTTGAAACGACAGTCGACCACTTAGAAGAGAGTGTCGTGTCTGCAGAGGAAAATGACGAGGATACACCGACGGCTCTCGAAAGTTTCAGTAGTTTTGATGAGACACAGCCTGCGGACTCCGCTACCTCGACGCCGTTCACGATCAGGGAATCTTCACCGGTGCACCAATATTACTCGGCGATGGCTGCAAAGGCTCTGCAGAACGAGCAAGCGTCCGCCCCGGAGGCGTCGAACGACAACTTCCAATATGCTGAAGCCCCTCAACCGACGACACCTGCCACGCCGATCGTAGCCACGACCACGAGTGCTCCACAACAATACTTCGAAATCCAAAATTCTAACGCGGCCTCAACGGAGCCTCCTGCATTTATATCGGAAGCAGAACAGAGGCGGAGACAGAAGAGTAAGAACTCCAACAAAATTTTAGAGCGGGACCTCCGACAGAGGTATCCGGTGATCATGGACTACAAGAGCGACGACAGACCGATGCTGCCGCACCGGCCGCCCCCGCAACCCAAGTACCTGCACGACGCTGGCTCCGATACCACCGCTCGGGGGCAGCTCAAGTATGGTGACAAAATTTGAACAATAGTGATACACATGTTATTGTATATAGTATTGTTGGTGAACAGCCTTATGTTGGCGCGACGCCGCAAGTGAGTTGATACTAATTTAATCTTATGCTTTGAGAACATTTTATTTAATGCTGTGTTATAGCTGTAATAATCTAATTCGATTAATAGCTATAGATGAAGCGAAACGACAATGGTATCCATGCATTTTACGAATTCTTAGTCGAAGGAGATGTTAGTGTAAAAGGCCTTAATAATAAAAGTAAAACAGTTATTTGGTTTTTTTATTCTATAACATAAAATTTTTGTCCAATAACATAAAACGATTTGTTAGGAGAATTTCGCGAACGCATTATTCAGTTGCAGCGAATTTTAGAATCGCATTTTTTAGCGAATCAATATTTCATGTTGGATATATTTTGCAAACGCCTTATTCAGTTACAGCGAATTTCAGTATCGCATTTTTTAGCGAATCAATATTTCATGTTGGATATATTTTGCGAACGCCTTATTTAGTTGCAGCGGATTTCAAGATCGCATTATTTAAGGGGATCCTGCACAAAATAGTAAAAAATTACGTATTTTTAAGTCACTTGTACTTGTAACTTATTCAGCGCATAGGCGCTGAATAAGTTAAATACATTAAAAGAACTTATGTAAGTTAACCTGATCATTGCACAAGGTCATGGCCTTGTTGAAATTTAAAACAAGCTCTTTAAATAATTACAAACAATACATAAATGTAGTGACTCAAAAAACATATTTTTTCGAAAACTTTCTTAATTTTACGCGTGAAAGGATAATTCTTACATGAAAATTATTGTGGGCACCCCCTCCTTCTTTAAAAAGTAAATTTGAATTTTTAACACAAGTGCGTGATGTTTTTGCACATTTTGCAGTATAAAAACATTGCTCTAAATAAATTACTAGGTCTGAAAAGCAGAATTGATCTTATTATTATTTTATCATAAAAATGCTCTGAAATTTACTGCAACTAAAAAAGGAGATCGCGAAATTCATCTTTTAATAAATTATGGGAACATAAATAAAGCTTTTGCTAAAAAATGCTACACTGAAATTTACTGCAACTAAAAAAGGAGATCGCGAAATTTATCTGATAATAAATTATAGGAACTTAAATAAAGCTTTTGCTAAAAAATGCGATTCTAAAATTCGCTGCAACTGAATAATGCGTTTGCGAAATTCTCCTAACAAACCCATAAAACACAAGTAAGTACAAAATTTTACCGCCTTACACTTATTATCCAATTCTCACATCAACATTGCCTTGCTTCTATCAATAGCGAAGGCGCTTGCGATGAACAAAGGTACAGTCAAGGTCAACGCTATATAATATTAAACAATACAAGTATCATGACAATATTTATTTATTTATTTATTTATTTGAAACAACAAAACTTAATACTACCATTACAGAAAAAAAATCCAATCGATAGTACAAGCACTTATAAAACTTTCTAACCTAACCTATTTACAAACGAATATTTTTTATTTATCTATTTACAAACTTACTATTACTATAAAATATTCAGGACACATTCAGTAAAGTAAGTAACTACACTGTGTATTTACTTACTTTTTAGCTACTTCTATATATAAGTAATCATATGAATACCCAAAAAATTTTAGGTATTCTTCTAAATGCAAGTAAATATGTTCACAATATTGGAAACATAAATATGTAGACCATGGGCATTAATGGGCATTAGGTCCCATTAGGTTAGGCATTAGGTTATGGTCCTTACATATGAAATTGGCGTTTTGTAAGGAGGAAAATCCAGTTAGGTAGGTCCAACTTTGAGAAAGAGGTCAATCGTCGAATCCAACTCGGCTGGGCAGCGTTCGGTAAGCTACGAAATATCTTCCCGTTCAAAATACCGCAGTGTCTCAAGACGAAAGTCTTCGACCAGTGTGTGTTGCTAGTGATGACATACTGTACCGAAACGTGGTCGCTCACTATGGGCCTAATTAGCAGGCTAAAAGTCACGCAAAGAGCAATGGAGAGGGATATGCTCGGGGTTTCTCTACGTTATCGAATCAGAAATGAGGAGATTCGTAGACGAACTAAAGTAACCGACATAGCCCAAAGAGTCGCCAAGCTCAAGTGGCAATGGGCAGGGCACATCGCCCGTAGAACCGATGGCCGTTGGGGCAGAACGGTTCTCGAGTGGCGACGATCTGGTGAAGGTCGCGGGTAGCCGCTGGATGCAAGCAGCACAGGACCGGTCGTGGTGGAGATCCTTGGGGGAGGTCTTTGTCCAGCAGTGGACGTCTTCTGGCTGATGATGATGATGATAAAGGAGGAAAATAAAGTCGATTTTTTTTAATACTTATAAATGTACCATTGCTATCTATGCACTTTTGCCATCTCATAGGTAGTTCATTGATCCCTTTACTAAAAAAACTATTAGGACGGGAATCAATAAAGTCTTTGAAGGCTCTTTGGACTGCCCCATCGGAGTTGCATTTTTTTCCCTTGCAAGAAGTTATCCAAAATACGAAAAAAATGGTAATCTCTTGGAGCAAGATCCAAGATTAAATAATTTGGTAGCCGTCTGTTGTGCAGTGTGTGGTCTAGCATTGTCCTGAAGCAGCAGTAGCCTAGAGCGATTGATCAGCCTCGGTTGTTTAGCAGCTAGCTTTTCCATCATAGTTTGCAGTTGCTGACAATAGACATCTTCTGTAATCGTCTGGCCAGATTTAAAAAAGCTGTAGTGAACGACACCAGTACTAGTCCACCAAACGCTCACAAGTAATTATTTTCAGTTAATTTTCGCTTGGGGCAGGATTTGGCTGGTTCGCCAGGGTTCAGCCATTGCGATGAGCGTTTCCGAATATCGTACAGGATCCACTTTTCATCACAGGTGATTGATTCGATTTAAAATCCCTTCATTATTGTGCCGGTTGAGTAAAGTAACGCAGTAGTCGATGCGCGTTTGTCGGTTTGCTGCACTCAATTCATGAGGTACCCACCTTCCAAGTTTTTTCACCTTCCCAATTTGCTTCAAGTGGATTAAAACAGTTTTATCACTTACACCGCAGCTTGCAGCCAACTCGGACGTGGTTTGCGATGGATCCGCTTCCACAATAGCCTTAAATTCTTCGTTATCAACTTTGGTCTCCGGCCGTCCATGAGGCTTGTTCTGCAGGTCGAAATTTCCAGAACGAAAACCTTGGAACCAAAAACGCACTGTGTTTTCTTTTGCAACACTGCCGCCATACACATAATTTATCCTTCGAGCCATTTCTGCAGCATTTGTGCTACGATGGAACTCGTATTCGTAAATAACACGATATTTCAAGTTTTCCATTTTGTAAACTGAGTGTTGCTGAAATGCTGAAACTGAGTGAACGCGAAGAAAAAACCAAAAAAGGAAAAACAAATGAATTACAGTGTTCAAAACACAAAAGCATGAGTAAATAGCTGTATAAATTTGAAATTGGAATTCCTAACCAAAGAGGAGATATTTGAGATCAAAGTGGCCAGTACGACAAAACGCCAATTTCATAATAATTTGTAAGGACCTAATATAAGCAATAAAAAACACATATTTATGTATTCGATATAGCGTACATTAATTTGTATGTACATTAATCTACTATTATTATCAACTTACAGCTTCGAAATTTGAATTTTGACAATAACTGATAAGCGTGCCTACTTGTCAATAATGTTTATCCCTTTCATTTTCCGTAATCAGTTACGCAAAAAATCTTGAAGTAATTACCTAGACTGGTTTTTCATTGTTTTTAAGTAAGGCTAAGCGCACACTTCGAATTCTAAACATTACGATTTATATTTACTTTTTATGCTGCGAAATAAAATACCGGTACAAAAGGTAAAACTTTTATTTAAATAACTAGGTTCGTTTTATTTGTTGCATGAACTTTTCGCAACCGTGTAATATTCAACAAATTTAATAATTAGCATAAATATGCATACATATATATATAATCACGTATATTATCCCCGGAGGGTTAGTCAGAGACTATGGCAATGAGGACCGCAAAATCAGTCCTCTACCATAGTCCACTTTTCACCAAATAGCGACTGCATATGTGCTCAGCGTGACAGGTGGTGAGCCCATCGCTGCTTTATGCTGTTGGATGTATGTGCAGTCTTTAGTCCGTTAGTCGCCTTTTACGACACCTAAGGGAAGAGGGGGTGGTAGTATTCTTTCACCGCTACGCGACACGGTAAAAATAAAAGATCTTTCTTTGAATAATCCAAATTAATGTTACTTATCATTACCATCTCTTACATAACTCCAGTGTCTAAAAACAATTAAATAATCAATATCGAGAAAATGTGACATAATTAAAAAGAATATTATAATATTTCACGGCCAAAGGGTTTGAAATAGATACCTAACTATATATTGTAATAATGACTGTTTAGAACTAGTGGCTGGCAGGTTATATTATAAATCAGTATGATGATTTACATATTTTTTTATCATGTAGGTATATATATTTATGGTTATGTAATTGTCTTTAAGTTAATGAGGTACCTATGGATACATATTATTACACTTGTCTGTTAATCAAGCTATGCTCAAATGGTTGTATACTTATTTTTGTAGTTTTGCATGTTTTCGTATCTTTAATAATTTAGCAGGTGTGGCAATTTGTGGTGTAATAATTAAATTTTTGACTTTGACTCTACATACAACGATTCCGATTGGTGGCAGGGCCTGCAAGTCGATTCCTAAAAGCTCGATGGTAAACCCACTTCGACCCACACATACCAATCAAGAGTGACCTTTGTGACGTTAGTGTAGAGTCAAATGTAGAGAAGGCATATTTTGATAACTCACTGCGGATTCAGGATCGAGTTTTGGAACGAGCCTTTACAGTATCGCAATTTTTTTTCTTGTCCAAGTAGCTAAGACCACCATCATATATTCTACAAATGGTTTGTACAATTATTCATTTAATATTGTTTTATCTCCTTGTTGCGAAATAATAAAAAAAGTCTAAGGAAAGATTTAATGTTTGTTGCTTTATAGGAAGTAGTTACGATCAACTTAAATCTTGTATAGGAAAGCCCAACGAGTATAATTACGTAACTGTTTAGAGACTTTATAGCGAGATGTGAAAGGAGCTTTACTTGAAATCTAGAAATACAACGTTTGGCCGAGATATAAAATTTCGCCTCTGAGGACGGAATCTCTGTGTTTATGAACAATTCATTAAAATAGGTCATGAACATAAAAGTAGACTATGACGATCTTTGTTTAGCACTGGCTAGGTGTTAGTGAAAAATTAACAAAACACGTTCTTAGAATTAATTTTTGAAGTAGTAAACAGTAAAATTTAAATCTGCAAAAATTATGAAATTTTGTTAAGGCTTTATTCTGTGGAATATACCCGATGTTTCCATCGGCATAAAGTTGGCTTGATAGAATAAATTCACAAAAATATGTAATATTTTTGTGTCATTTTATCTTCTTTTCTAGGTTTTATTCTTAAAATAAGTGATTTGATATTATGAGTCATTTACCAAAATGAAGTTCATAGATAACTTGAGGTATTAACCGATCGTTTCTTTTATTACATCTATCAATGTTTTAAAATTAATATAAAACGCGCCTATTCGCGCCGCTTCGCTGTTATACCCGTCCCTCGTACCGTCGAGAGAGCGAGAGAGAAGCACTCGAAATACAAATGGATTATTTTAATTCTTTCCTTGTTGTGTTCGTAATTGTCAGAACAAGGTTTGTACAAAAAATTTTTTTGGCAATTAATCGCGGTTCTCGTTGAAGTCGTGGGCGGGCCACTAATATAAAATAACTTTAGCAATTAATAAGGCAATACTGTAATATTTCAGAAGTTCAAATTGTCAATGTGTAGATCAAAAGCCTTCTATGTATTTAATAATGCCAATCGATAGCAGCGCAAAGCTGTTATGAAATTAAAGGAAGTGAGACAAGATCCGAGTCGAAAGCTCACACGAGTGAAGGGCGAGCGTACCCTTATGTAATGAGACGCGCTAATACTGCTCTAACACTGTGACAGCCTACATAATTGTATCAATGAATAAAATACAGCAATCATTCAAATGGGTTGAAGTTAAAAAAAAAGTTAAAAAAAATCAACTAAGAAGATAACAGGATAAGATAGGCAAAATATTTTTAAACCGTATTACCGTGGTCAGTTCTAACCGTCAGTTTATCCTAGTCCTTTATTTATAAACTCTACTTAGTATTAATATTAAAACAAAACATCTTAATACTAACAAACAACCTATTACAAACTAACAAATTTTCTAAGATTTTGCAATTTTAGAACTTGTTAATTTAATTAATAACACGTGCTGATCTTTTTGGAACCTTGGAACTTTGGAAATCTTTATTCCTCATGAAGTAACAATTTTATTATTCTGGTATAAATTTTGCTCAATAATATTATCGTGATAGGAGAAATTCACAGTTATCTTAGGGCGATTTTCAACGTTTTTTGGTTTAAAATAAAATTATTTTTTTTATATAAAATCAATAATATTTAAAAATTCCGAGGCCGCCACAAACTATACGACTATAAAAGAGATAACATTAAAAAAAAAATATTTTACTTGTTAAAAAAGTGCCTTCGCGCATCTTTCTCTGCAATTTTTGGGTTCTATTAATAATATAAGCAAAATTTACAAAGAGCGAGGCACCTACAAAGTATGCCAATAGCTATTCTACACTATTCAATAAGTCAAAATTGTTATGTATTTTTGTTTCTGACATCAAGAACGCCAAAATTGGCCATTTTACGCAAAAATCACCGTCGAGATGTAATAGGCCTCATAATGAAGTCATCACCAAGTATCGCATGAGCTACATCCGCTGTATTGCGTAACCCATTATCTGTAACTCTCCGCTCGCTATTCTCAAATTTGCATATATAATTAAATCTGTGCAACAGCATTGTGATGCAATGATTGTAATATTTAAAAAGATCTTCTAAATTTGAGATAATGGCGGTAGAAAGTCGGCCCGTAATTCAATTGGTACTCACTGCCATGGACACTTTCACACTTTTTGCGCAACCTGTATCTGTCTTCCCATCTAAAGGTTGCGTGGAAGAGATCACTCTAGTGATTAATCTGCCCTTTGTTAGTGCACAGTTTAATTTTTTTACGATTTAATGCCTAAGTTTTTTTTTCAATTAAAATGTGTACAACGTGTTAAGTAATTAAATAGCTCAAATCTTGTAATAAGTTTGTTTACCTTAATATTTCTTACTCGATTACCGAAAATTATTTATTTTAATTTTTATAATTCTTTTTCAATAAAAATAAGTGTGGTGGGTGTTTGAGATTTTGAGCCATTTACCTAATTAACACGTGTTATTGTTTACGAAAAATTTTAACAGTTTTCGTATAAATCTTTGCATTGCAACTCGTGGTTCATGAGGGTTAAAAATAAAACAACGCTCTAATTAAATAATGTTTACTAAAACAAATCAACAATAACTTATTCTAATATCTATTTACAAACAAATTAAAACTTTGCACATGTTTTGTACCTATAAATTGGACTTGCGGCCCCGCCATTTAACATTCAAGACTATGACTTAGTTGGTTCTACGATCACTTGCTACTACACTTCACTTCTTTTTGTGGTAGGGCCCGCCGCCGTGGCCCGCGCCGATGGCGTTAGTGTAGCTATCGCCGCCGAATCCACCACCACCCCCGTGACCTCCATGACCGCCACCGAGATCTAGGCTGAACCCTCCGTGGCCACCGCCGCCGCCTCCGAAACCACCTCCTCCGCTGTAGCTGTCACCATGGCCGCCACCGTGACCGCCGCCGAAACCACCTCCGTGACCACCCAGGCTTGACACTAAACTGTAACTGTCACCACCGCCGTGACCACCCCCGTGACCACCGCCGAAAGAATCGTGGCCGCTCGAGTGGCTGTCGTGCCCGCCGCTTCCACCGCCGACGCTGTAGCTATCGTGGCCTCCTCCGAACCCACCGGACCCGTGGCTATCGTGTCCTCCTAAACCTCCTCCGAATCCACCAGATCCGTGGCTGTCGTGGCCTCCTAAGCCTCCTCCGAATCCACCAGATCCATGGCTATCGTGGCCTCCTAAACCACCTCCGAATCCACCGGACCCGTGGCTGTCATGGCCTCCTAAGCCGCCACCAAATCCACCAGATCCGTGGCTGTCATGTCCTCCTAAGCCACCACCGAATCCCCCTCCAAATCCACCGCTGAATCCACCGCTGAATCCGCCGGATCCATGGCTGTCATGACCGCCTCCACCAGCACTGTAGCTGTCGTGTCCACCGGACGAGAATCCGCCACCGCCGCCGATGCTGTAGCTGTCGTGTCCTCCAGATGAAGTTCCATGGCCGCCTCCACCGCTGTAGCTGTCGTGACCACCCGAAGAGAAGCCACCACCGATCCCACCTCCGAATCCGCCACCGAGGTCATGTCCGCCTCCGTGTCCGCCGCCGAGGTCATGACCACCCCCATGGCCACCGCCCAGGTCGAGACCACCTCCATGTCCGCCGCCGAGATCATGACCACCCCCATGGCCACCGCCCAGGTCGAGACCACCTCCATGTCCGCCACCGAGGTCATGTCCGCCGCCATGATCGTGGCCGCCGCCAAAACCGCCGCCGTGTCCACCGCCGATTCCACCACCATGACCACCTCCAAATCCGCCGCCTAAGTCAAAACCCCCGGAGCCGCCTCCAAAGTCATGTCCACCGGAACCTCCATGGCCGCCTCCGAAATCGTGTCCGTGGCCACCACCGCCGCCGCCGCCGCCGCCTATAGAGATGCTATGTCCGTGGTCGCCACCGCCGTAGCCACCTCCGTGGCCTCCGTCGTGGCCACCTGAACCATGTCCTCCCTTTAAGTGATCTACGAATCCTCCGTGCAAATGTTCGGCGAATCCTCCTCCTCCGTGCCCGCCGCCGTGGCCGCCGCCATGGCCCCCGCCGCCGCCGTGGCCGCCGCCATGGCCCCCGCCGCCCCCGTGGCCGCCGCCGAATCCGCCTCCAAACCCACCGCCGAACCCACCACCGCCGCCGCCGTGCCCGTGATGCTCCTCATGAACGATCACTTCCTTGGACGAGTGGGACTCTTCAGGTATATGGACTCGAATGTGAACACTGCAACAATAAATAAGAATCCGTTACAGTTACGTCGCCGCTCTTTCCGTCACACAAACACAACGACATACAATAGGAATCTATAAAACATTAACAATAGATCGCAGAGCCAGCAGGTCAAACGTGACATTAGTGAAAACAAAGCGCAAGGGTAGATCTATCATTAAATACAATGGCTGATTTTCACCGTTTACCGCAATAAAAGAGACGCGTGAGAATCGCTTAAAGAAATCGCAACCAAATTACCGCATGCACATCTTTTTGCGGTTAGTCTTCCACGACGTATCTTAGCGCGGATAATCGGTTTTTAAAAGCGTGAAAAAGCACACTTTACATAGTGCAGAACAATAGGGTGAGGATGGAGAAACCGGCAAATGCATAGGAACATGAAAATACTAACTGTTCATGTCCAAAAGTCGCGAAGCAGACGCCAGCGCTAGCCAGTAGGAAACAGCACAGCTGAAATAACAACAATAATACTGGTTTAGTACAAGTTGCAACTGGGTACTTGTAGAGCAACGTGTCCGGCGAATGTTATAATTAAAAATCTGTAGAGATATCGGTGTCAGATACACCCACGTCTCTGCAGGTAATCAAAAGTGGTTAGCAGTGTGTACTAGATATAATCTCTTGTTCCAAATAACTTGTGCGGTAATATGAGCACTTGCGTGTTCGCAAACATTTCTTTACATAAGTACTTCTAAACCATTCTATGAAGGTTTTAAAAAAAGAACTTTAAAAAGAAAATATACAATTACATAGGAAGGAGATAAGTGATACGTATTCATATTATATATAATTATCTCATCTATTTTCCGAAACGGTATCACTGCAAAAAGTTTTTTTCATTTTATATTTATGTTAACTGGAATCAGTTAAAGAAGACCAAGTCAAGTTATTTATTAGGCTCATTTACTCTATTTACCTTTTTCCTTACACAATAAAACACTTAGTAACTTAAAAAATAAACTTAATAGACTATTTAAAACTCCGCAATTAACATAAAAAAAATTAAACTTAAAAAGCACTATCACCGCAACAACATAATGCGTAAAATTAATACACATTCGTTAGTTCGTTCGTTCCAACAATTCTAATACTAGGATCTTGCACAAAAGATTACGATGGGTTGACGTGCTACTGCAAGATGGAGACCTCTAGGCCCCACTGAGATAAGATAAGATAAGATAATCATAGGATGTCATCGTATCTTCTATCCATCAGTGTGACACGAATGTGATATTCCGTTTCCGTATAACGGTACTTACGGCAAAGTACGATGCCATCTTGCGCGGGGGAGAGTATCTCTGTCCGCGACCCCTCTACAACTGCGCTGATGATAGGAAAGTACCAACTGTATGGCTGTAAAACGCAGCACAGCCTTTTATATGACAGTGAATGTCCACGACCCCTACTCCGTATGCTAAGAACATGTTGATAAAGTAAATGCGTTAATTAAATAGTGAATATTTTTCTATTCTATTTTTTTTTTAAATTATTATCTAACAGCAGCTGTGTCATACAAATGTCTATAGATTTTTAGATTAGAACTCTAAGAGAATTTGAATCAATTTCTTAGTTAGGTCTTAATATGTAAACAATAAACAACTAAATTGTTATTGGGTATGGATGGAGGCTTGCGATTTTTGTTAAATAAATGACTTTCTCAAAACTGAACAATGATAGACGAAGATTATAAAATTAAGTTACAATTTAAAACCTAATTTAACCCATACCTGTTTTAAGTGGTCTCACAAATTGTTATTTCCTAAATTGTATCTATGGATCTGTCAACCCACAACCCAACATTGGGAAAGCTTATCTTCCTAAGTGTTGTTGTCCATATAAGAAGGCCTGTGCCCAGCAATGGGACGTTTATAGGCTGATGTTGAAGAAACTGTTGGTTAGAACTGTTTTTTGACTGATTTAAAAAAAAATAAGAAAAGTAATAATATTGTCAATATATGAATTAAAAATTAAGGCAGTAGTTAAAGGCACATAGATTTAAGTTAGGCTAGGTTTAAAAATTTAAATCTTTAGTAATAAAAATCAATTGCCTAAAATTTGGATTAAAATATCTCCATACCAGCTTGAGTGAGTGACATAGAAGAAAGTGACAAAGAGGATGTAAGTCATGAAAAGGAGTTTCTCCCGTGTTCTTTTAGCAACATCACGTGTTGTGAGACTCCATTTTATTTCAATCTACCGTACAACACTAAATTTACTTTAAAAATATATATTACTTGAAAGTGGCTTAGTGCTAAACGCGAAGCAATTATTTAAAAATAAGTTACGTAATGAAAACGGTTAGAAAATAATTAAAAATAATATTTAAAAAAAAATTGTCTTTGAAATTGACAGCTTAACGGTATTGTTCAATTTCTTTTATTGTTTTGTTTCTTACTTTATCGTTTTGGTTGATACATAAATAAATTTTAACCAAAAGTTGACACGACATTGACGACATGATTGTTACGGGGTACGAAGTTCACCGGGACAGCACGTCATGAATAAATTAAATAACACTGAATAAAAATAACAGTCAATATACCCATGAATTGTAGCGAAGGATTGATTTCACTGATAGGGGCCTTTTCTTAGCAGTAGGACAGAATCATAGAATAATAACTAAATCATTGAAGAAGTCCAAATGAGACTCGTATAATTGTCCTATTTTTTTCAAATGGGCCATAAACATTGAAGGAAAAGAGACAAAATAAGTTGCCAAAAACGTCAAATGTCTAGCGAAAATAAAAAAACCGGTCACCATTTATGATACAAAATTCAAAAGCGACCTATACAAATGTAATTCGAATGGTGACCAAACGGAGTGCCCACTTAAATGTCATAACAATCCTTCTATGCATTATTCTGAGGACAGAATACAGGCTCTACCTAATAGATGTAAACGATAGAGTTTACATCTCTATGCTCTACCTACTTTAATTGATATTGATTTGTCTACATCATAATAAGAATACAGATTAACTGTTATTGCTAAATAAGTAAAACAAATGATGATAAGGAGAATTTAAATAAAAAAATAATACCTCTACAAGCTCTAAAATTCTTGAAATAAAGCTAAATAACTTGATCGTCCTCTGTCTCATTGTGTTGGTCATATCTCTCAATTAAAGTGTAAGTTTCACACACCATTAATAATAACCAAGTACATTAGCAATTAAATACTTTTATGATATTATTCTCATTAGATCTTTATTAATAAGTAGTTAAAGGTTATAGGCCTATAATTTTGCAGTTTTGGATGGATCATCTGATATTAATTTTGTAATTTCTGAGTTGTTTTCACACAAAAGTTGTTCTTTTGCACTTAATAGGATGGAACAGTTGCTGGATTAAATAATATTAACCAACAGTATACTTAATCTGCTACCTACTCTTAAAGTGTTGTTTGAAACTCGGAAGAATAATACAACGTTAGCATGAGTTTCGTCGAAGCATACTCAAATGTTACCAGCTAGAACATGACTTATTATAATAGACACAATCGTAAAATCTGCATGATGGCACGCCGGGGAAATGTCCGGTCGATTACGCAAATCGGAACGCACGTATGCGTCAATATAAGATTTCCCATTATATACCGCTTATGCAGTTGACGGCTTCCTGATCCAGAGCGCGGTTGTAATGAATAGTTTCTAGCCCTGACCAGGCACGCCAGCGTTTCTGCATTTCCTAGATACAACTATCATTGACGGACACTTTACTTAGTAGCCTTAGCAAAAATAAAGCGAGTAGAACCTATAGGACGATGAAGATAAAGAGACATTAAAAAAATGTGTACCTCAGGCGGGAAGCTGCTTCTATTTGTTGTCGCTTTTTTTTCTCGTGTGTATCACAAATAATGACAATTTCATTATTCGGAATATTTGATTATTTGCGTGGCATGTCAATTAGGTCAATTAGGTATTCTGGTAGTATTATGTTTCTTGCCCTTACTTACAGCAAGGACTCATGCCAAGGTCATATTTTAGCTTAACTAAATAAATATGATTATGACTATTTGATACCTATACTGGTGTCAGACGTAAAAAGTAAGAGTAAATATTAGTAATATATTATTATTAGTAGTAGTAGAGTAGAAAAATAAAATATAGTGTTGATAAATTAAGCGGGCTCTACAAAGCCTTGATATAAGCCTTGATAACATTATGGCTCTGTCCCTGACAAGGAATGTCAGAAAGTTATTAATTATAGGTATGTCTACGATTTGTAGGTATCCAGGTAAAAAAAAACATGTTTCTAGATGTAAAATCGTCTAAAGTACACACAAACAAAAAATCGGTGTGCATTCGATGTACGCGCATCGAAACTGTTTGTTTCATAACGTGGAAGCGCTTAGTTTTCATGTCATCTGTTGGAAAGTGACAATAAGACCGAAGAAGCACTTCACCCGGAATCCTCAATAACTCAGGAACTGGCTTTCTTATCTCTAACTGTCGGCACATAACAATGCCACTAACACTGTTGTTATGGCGACAGACTTATGTAAAACTTAGATAAAATTAACTTAAAACAAGTCCTACCTCCAACCAGTAGGTACATAATACGTACGTCCACTAGGAATCGAACCAGGGACCTATGGGTCGAAGAGCGGTGCATGGTCTAATTACTAGATTAAAGAGGCCGTTTGATGCCTGCCAATTCAAAATAATTAGATCAACAACGAAAATTAACGAAACGTTTATTTAACCATAAGTGTGTTGGTTATTATTCGTTACAACCATTGCTAGACTTTAGTCATTATCAACAAAATGTTACTAGATAAGCTACTGATACTAATATTACATTTGATTTTGAACTTGATAGTGGTTTGCAAAAATATTGGATAGCGAAGTACTACACAGTACACATTCATGTTCCCTTGGTTAGGTAAAAGCTTCATAGTTCTAATCTATAAGTTCTTTCATGTTCAATAAGCACATAGATATCGTTAAAATAACCGAAACATTTTCTACTTCGTTTTCTCCTTTTCCGTTATAAAAAGGTGTTTGACTCGTGGTCCCACCCATTTTGTCCCACGTTACTCGTGGTCCCACTAATCTTAAACACTAGGGTTCGTAGTCCCACTACTTAGTGCGACTACCAGTCATAGGTATAACGTAGGGCTTAGGTATAGCGCGGTCTCACTGTCATACATGAAGCAAACTTAAGTTCATAAAAAATAATTTAATTGATAATATAATAATATGTATTACTTACTTGCTTTATTTTCTAATATATAACTATATATTTCATTGTTATGTTATTAAGACCATGGTATGTTTGTAAAAAAAGGTGTTGCTTCTGTAGGTATATTTGCATACTTCATCTTTTAGGAGTTTTATTCAAAATCCACCAATTGCACTTCGTATAACGCTTGAACAAAGGAAAAGAGTCACCAATAACGATAAAAGACGTTTTCCATAATAAAACTTTAAAAAAATATTTAGCGAACCAACCGGCATGATTCGACTTTATATCTATAAAACGATAAAGCCGTATTGAAGCTACATGAAGTGATAAACACTGTCACGAAATTCTAATCATACTCGTACAGTTGATACTCTAAGTTCTATTTTCTCTTAGATATAGCCGCTCTCTCTCAGTCTCTGATCAGTTTTTTGTTTTTAAGTTTTAATAGTTGTGAATGTATGTTAAATGTAATTATTATACTGTATTCGTTTTCGTTCTTGTTCCTGGAGTAGGCCTACAGCTACAAAAAATGTAACTTTTGGAAAATAAGTAGGGATGGGCCGAAATTCGTTTCACTTGATTTTTTCTTACACTCATTGTATTTGCTACACGAAAATATATCTATTACTTTACCTTATTCACTTAAAATCACATAGATAATAATGTAAACAATAACGCAATTGTCGCGTGGATAAGTATTTGCTAATGACCGGCGGGCCGGGACGGGAGACGAGGGCATTTGTCGCGGGTTGCGGCTGGGTTGCAGGCGGGATGCAATACCAAGAATTGTGTTGTACTTGTAATAGAGAAAGCGCCGTGAAAAGAACCGAACTTGGGCCGAATTTTGATTTTTTACCGAAAGTTCAGCCGAAGTTCGTATTCGGTTCAAACCACATTCGGCCCATCTCTAAAAATAAGCCTTTTGCCTCTCGGGAAGAAAGACACGTCATTGTATCATCGATACATTTGGATTCATTTGTTTTATTAATAGTATGATTATGCGTATACCTCCCCATGTTTGAAGACCTGTGACCAGCAACAGGACTATATGCTGATGATATGATGATGATGAGTATGCACCTGTATTGTCAATAATTCTAATTGAATAATTTTTAAGCGCATTTAAATTTCAATTGGGCCTGGTTTTGTGGCAGTCAACGTGTTAAGCAATTTGAATCACAAATCATCACATCATCAGCTTTTACACGTTTCAGGTCATCCCACTTAAGCAAATAGCACAGGGCACACAGATAGAAAAGGATGGGTCATACATACATAACCAATACCCACTACGCTGGCCCAATTATAGTTGCTGAATTTAAACGATAACCATAGGGACCAACGTGTTTACCGCATACAGAGAAGCTAAGACATTTCAATTTGCCCACCCATCCGGTGACCTTTCATTGCGTAACTTGCGTAATATACAAGACCGCAGCCTGAACGCGCTAGCCGCTACACCACAGAGCACCTACATGCAGCTGTACAGACTACAACACGTCCACCTACCACAAAATGTCATTTTGCTTTAATACATTTTGAACTTTACCTCTAGAAGTATAAGAATCACTTTCGATTGGAGAAATTTGACAGTTTTAGATATGTTGATCTGCTGGCGTGTGTACGAGCCTCAGAATTTTATGCTTTAGGCTGGTTTCACAGTCACGCGTTTGACCAGCGCCGGCCACACGCGCGCGCTTACAATTACACTAGATTGTAGGTTGCGTTTCATAGTCATCACGCAGTTCAAACGCGCAACTACTATGTAGTGTAGCGCGCGCGTGTGGCCGGCGCTGGTCAAACGCATGACTGTGAAACCAGCCTTAGTTATTATTCTATGGTACGAGCAATCTGTATGCATGTTTGTTTATGTAAGCTCGAGTGGCGAATATTTTGTGCCGGCGGCGGCGGCGGCGCGGCGGCAGCAACGCGGCCGGCGCAATGACCCATTCGAGAATATTATATTATCCTTTGCTATGTACTTTTGAAGCTTTCTTTACAATCACTTTAAACTGGTCTGTGACTACAGTAATTTTCTACGTATAGTTAAAGTAAATTACATTTTTTAATAACTTAAGACACTTTCTTAGAACACTTTATACCTATACCTAGAGTCTCCTGGGACATAGAAACTGATGTGATTACGTGATGCTAGAAATCCTCCAAGAGTGGTTCGTCACAACGATTTGAGGCATCTTAAGTTTTTTGCCGTTTAACCCACCAACACGCAATGAGAACTAGAGTATCAGACCCATGAGTCAGCGTGGTAGGTTATGGCACAATCTTCCATGTGGGCAGGCCCAAGTCCAGCAGTGGGACGTTTATTGGCTGATGGAGATGATGATGATGATGATGAAATTTTTTTGTCATCCATTTATCTCTCGCGCATTACTCTTATACACTATTTAATATTTAAGTTTGACCTAATCGCCGTTGTATCGATTTTTGTAGTCCCGTTGATATGGGATTAGAGCAGTCCACTTTAAACTTTTTAGTCCGTCAAAACAGGTCAAACATGACAACGACCAACCAAAAGTAAAAAACCAAATGTCAGCATGTAGATAATTATAAGTGCTGTCTACAGCTAGGCAAAGAGTTTTATCATTAAATTCTAGCATCGCTACAGTTGATGTTTAATCACAAACTCGGGTTATCCCAATGATAGTTTATAATATCATTGAGTTATCCTATGAAAAATCAGAAACACACTTTGCTCAACCTAGAAATTAACCTGTCTTGAAAGCACTGCGCCTAAATATAAGTGATTTGTTAATTAATGACAAAATTATTGCAGCAACAGTAGACTCAGAGGTTTTATGCCTCTTGCTTCCTTGAGAACTCTTTATCCAGTGATTCGCGTCGAACCGTTCTTCAAACTTCAAATTCCTTGAAGATTTGCAATGTAGAGAGTGTTTCAAAATCTCAACTATCCATTTAAGTTCGTAATATCCATAGTCCGGTTACATAAGCTTTTGTGTTCAAACATATATCATCATCGTACTTTATCCTTTACAGTTTCTTTTTTCGACTTAATGAATTTTTTCCGGTTAAGTTACTAAGATTTCATACTAATTATTCTTTAGCAAATTGATGATGATTAAATATCTGTTATGCTGAATAACAATTTGTACTAACATTGCAGTAAACAATGAGGTCCACGACGTTTCAGACTCTCTTTGCTAATTATTAACTAAAATGCAAAAATACAAGTGTACAGCTAATACTTAGTTCGTATTTTTGAATTGTTTCAATTTGAATTTGTGATAAGTAAGTAGTTTTAAACGCTTTATCCAATGAATATCATTTCATTGCGAAGGTATCTGTAATACTTATATAATCTAGTTTAAATACTGTAAACTCGGTTAGCAATTTATAACTAAATTAACAATCACATCAGATGAGTAAAGGATTCCATTCAAAAGTTACGTGAAAGGAGACGCCACGAATGGCCGTGCAATATTCTCTTATGAGGTAAATGTCTGCCGTTCAATGTTCACCTCCGCGTTGACATCTTGACCTGATCACTGAACATAAGAATCTGCCAAAGTTGTGCAATACAAACACTTTTCACAGTTCGAAAAAACTTGAGTACCCACCTACTAGTACCTACTATAATGCCCAGTATAGTAACTATGCGTTCTATACATTTTCGAATTACCTCACAGTTAAAAAGTATTACGTGGATAAAATGAGTTGTTAGTCCAAGTTTGTGTCATTCATTACTGGTCGAGTGCGTATTATGAGAGTTATGCATGCTCTCCTGACCTACACCATTATAAAACGATTTCGGTTAAACTGAAGCTTGTTAATTAATTAAAAATTGAGGCACACGTGCATCTAGCCAGTCTTCGTGGAGCGATCTTATGCAATAGTAGGTAATATTAAACAATAAACTCTTGCAACCAATACATATAAATTGCTGGTTACATAATATAAATATGTTTTCCGGTTAAACTCTTTATTAATTTTTATTTTGTGCACTTTTTTTGAATTGTAACAGTACTTTTATCACATTTTATTTATTCAATTTACTACATACTATCACTCTTTATTCGAATTTATTTATCTAGACTAGCTGTAAAGATTCGATAATATATACCTACATAGTACCTCTCTGGTTTGAGAATATTACATAAGCTCAATTATTATTGTTTCTAGTTTTTTCCTGCTGACCAGTAAAGTAAGTACCTATTTCAATGTATCGGCTGCAACAATCGTCATTGCATCGGGTTTTACGGATGGCAAAAGGCGGTCAGCCGGTCACGTCGCGTCGTCGGCGCCGACCGACTCAAAGATAATCTGTGGAGCTTCCGAGAGGTCATGACCTATCAGCTTTTTTAAAGCCCCGATGTAATTGTAATGTCACACTAGTGGGATCAGACCACAGAGCAAATATAAAGGGTCAGACCTCCCCACATGAGCAAAAGCATGTAAGATCGGCCTATGACCCACCACATTGGCCCAATGTGAGATGATAGGTCCTATAATAATATAATTACATCGTTGTTGCGACTTTAAGACCTCCTATACGTGTTACTTTTGTCGAAATCACTTCTTTATACGGGATTATTTAAAATTTTGGCGCTCCGTCGAAAGCAAAAACTCTCATGTGAATAAGTCTTTTCAATTGTTATTTATTTACCTTATTAAATGTCTCCTAAGTGCTCACTATTTATGTGCTAAATCTACACGTGAGAGTTTTTAATCGTATGACTAACTTACAGCTTAGGGAAATTATTATGATAAAATATGTTTTGTGTTTAAGCGCTAGATAGATAAAAATTGAGGTGGTCAAATTTTTTAACTAACTAACCAATATGTGCATGATGTTATACTACTCTGTCAAGAAAGTACCGGGAAAAGATCAATAATACACAAAATGTTAGTTATTCATCCAAATTTATTTTATCGCCTTCAAAGTACGCCCCTTCAGAACGATACACTTACGCCAACAAATAATCCAATCATTAAAACATTTTTAAACTCTTTTTCCGGAATTGAGTTCAGTTCTTGCTGCGAATTCTCCTTTATGTCTTCTACCGAATGAAAACGGGTGCCATGAAATTTGAGTTTAGGAAAAAGAAAGAAGTCGGCTGGAGCCATATCTGGTGTATTAGGTGGTTGCTCGATGGTACTTATTTGTTGAGTTTTTGGTCAAATTCGTTCACAATGATGGCCTTGTGCGAAGGCGCATTATCGTGGTACAAAATCTAAGAATTTTCTTTCCACAAATTTGGCCTTTTCGTCGAATTTGCTCTCTTAAACACCGCATAACGCTATAATAATATTCTTTATTTACCGTTTGACCTTCCGGCAAGAATTTCGAATGCACAACACCGCGATAGTCAAAGAAAACAGTCAACATGACTTTGACTTTTGATCGACTTTGGCGTGTTTTTTTCGGTTTCGGTTCAGTCGGAAGATGCCACTCCGAAGCTTGTTGACTAGTTTGCATGTCAAACTCGTTGACCCACGTCTCGTCACCAGTAACAATGCGTTGCATGAATGTTGGGTCATAGACTCGTTCTAGCATGTCCTCAGCGACTCTTATGCGAATAAGTTTTTTAGAGAAAGTTCAGGTCTTTTAGGACTAGCCGAGCGGCAACATGTTTCATACCCAAGTGATTATTTAAAATAGTACGGTTCGACTCGTGAGATACAGAAAGTTCGGCGGCTATCTCTCTCAAACTTGAATGAGGATTTTCAGTCACCATTTCCATCACTTTTGCGATGTTAACTTCAGTTGAAGACGTTGATGGCCTACCAGAGCGAAGCAAATCTTCCATCACATCACGACCGCTTTTGAACGCTTTGTACCAGTCATAAGCACGTGTTTTTGATAAAGTCAATTAACCGTAAGCCTTCTGTAACATTTTCAGTGACTCCGAACATGAAATTCCAAAATTTTAGACAAACCGTTTTTGTCCATTGTGAAATTTGCAATACACACTAGATATAACCTAACTAAAAACAGCACATAATCTAAATAACAGATGCACCTCAAACTCCGCGCCAAAATGGATAACAGTTGTGCCAATCTAACAAAATAAAAACAAAAAGTTGAATTTGGAATCATAAACAAATCATCCGTTCCCGAAACTTTTTTGAAAGAATGTATGCAATGTTAATGTTGTTATTATGCAACATGTCATTGATATGCAGAAGAAACAGAGTAGGAGATAAAACATACCCCTGCGGGACTCCAGCATTCACGGGCTTCATGAATGCTGCCAGAGAGCTGCTGCAAGAGCCGTGTGCCATACCCTGTCAAAGGCTTTCGCTACGTCCAAGTTAACTGCCAGTGCCTTCCCTTTACTCTCGACTGCCTCCGCCCATCTCAGTGAGTAAGGTACACTAAAAGATCACCAGCCGAACGACCGCGACGATAACCATACTGGCGATCACTAAGTAGCTGATTGTCTTCCAGGTTCCTAAGGAGCTGGCGGTTTGTAATGAACTCCATTACTTTGGAGAGCAAAGAGGTGATGGCTATTTGGCCTATAGTTGGACGGATCTGAGTGATCACCTATTTTGGGAATCGAGTAGACAAGGACTGTCTTCCAAGAACTCGGGACAACGTCAGTAGTGTAAGAGAGCCGGAAAAGGCTCGTTAGGACCGGCGCCAACTCAGGAGCACACGTCCAAAGCTCAATGCACCAACTCAATGCTCAATGCACTGCATCAGGCCCACTCGACTTAGGGATATCAAGGGAAAAAAGAGACTTACGAACAGACTTTTGTAGGAACCGAACGTTTGGCATTGAACAAGCCCAATGTGGTATGGTTGGTGAAGAGTTTTCCCCATCATCCAAGGTCGAGTTTGATGCGGAAAGAGTGCTCACGAGATCGGCTTTCTCCTTTGCAGTATGAGCTAGGCAGTCATCGGTCTTATGCAATGGTGGTAGGGACGGCTGGCAAAAACTCCCTAAGATAGCTTTGGCGAGACCAGAACGCACGCGTACCCGAAGGAAAACGCACTAGCCTCTCGACAATTCTACCTATGAATGATGACTTTGCCTTGGCAATGTCCCTCTTAAAGGACCTGGCGGCAAAGTTGTTCCTCTTTCTGAGCACACTGGTGTTTGGATCCTTTAATGACACAGCATTAGCCCAGGCTTGGTAATGTTGTCGCTTTTGGCGAGACGCCATTTTGCAGCAGCGACCAAACCATGGATGGGTTGGGACCTGCCGCCAATGGGAACCACAGAGTTTGGAATGAAAAGTTCCATTCCCTGCAGTATCACATCAACGACAGCGTTGGTGGCGACATCAGGATCATCCAGCGAGAAGCCAACTCGCCACCACGGGTATGACGCAAAGGAACTTCGCATCCCATCCCTGCTCGCTGACCTATAATGCCAGACTAGACGGCTGGTCGCTGGTTGCGTTTTTAAAGTTTCTGTGAGAGGCACAGTGCTACGAATAAGACAGTGGTCTGATGAGCCCAGTGGTTCATCAACAGAAACTTGATAGCCGTCTGGGTGCGAGGGCAGCAGAAGGTCCAATGAGTAAGGCGCATGGCCCTCCACGTCTGGAACCCGTGTATATTTTTTTTTTTTTTTTGATGTATTTACAATTGAGGATCTGTATGTTTCCTCGGAGCTAACGGTCTACTCCAAGGTCACATTCCAAGTTTTTTATTGTGTAACATTGGTTTGTTAGGTCACGTTGCTTTATTTATTGTAATCTTTTAATTGTGTGACAATATATGTTATTAATGTGTGTAGAGAATTTATTGTTGCTTCTTTATTGATAACATCTATGATATTAAAGGGATCTATATTTAGCAGTTGAGAATGGAGTTTATGGTCAAAACGTCTGCTCTCAAAACGTGGGCAGTGTTCAAGGAGGTGATTCCAAGATTGTTGGGTGGTGCCGTCACAAGGGCAGACGTCGTCATCAACGATGTGGAAGCGAGCAAGATATTCCTTGTGGTAGCCATGATTGCTTAAGAATTGAGTGATAGCAAATACAGGTTTAACATGAGTGAGGTATTTCTGGAGGTCTTCGTACGCAGGAAGGAGGCGTTTGGTGTGGATACAGGTGGTAGGGTCTTCGTAGAGGGATTTTGCTGCCATGTGGCAGTTCTGGCGATTGGTAAGTTTTACATGACTAACAGGCGTTGCTAGGAAGTCGGGTGTTTTGTGCAGCCGAGTTGCCTCTTTCGCAGCAGTGTCGGCGGCCTCGTTGCCGTCAAATCCAACATGGGCCTTGACCCATGCGAATTCGACGACTAGCCCTGATGTACGTGCTAAATTGAGGTTTCTGTGAATGCTGACTGCAAACATATTGTGGCTGTTAGGATTTGCGAGTTCGGAGAGACCCGATTTGCTGTCCGAAAGTATACATGTGTGCTCAAGTTTTTTTGCAACGATATATTCACATGCATTTTGGAGAGCCAACATTTCGGCTTGAAAGACGGAACAGCGATCATGAAGCTTGTACTTCTTGACTGCCGTCCGCTCTCCGTTAGGGTTGTATATTACCATGGCTGCACCGACTCGACCATCGAGTTTGCTCCCGTCGGTGAAAATGCGCCAGCCACTAGTGACGCCTATTCGAGGGAGATCTGAGGCAGAGGAGATCTCTCGATATTCTACGCCCCGCCGCTCAGATGGGTGCAGCAGTTCTGATGGGGTTGATAGTGTTTCAATAGGGATATCAGAGGGCAAAAAGGAGGAGTACCCATTTAATTTGGATTTTTCGACGTCTGAGATGGCAGTAATTCTGGCCGGGAGGGGGGTGAGTTGAGCCAGCGAGATTGAGGCTGCGGTGCTAACGGTGCGGAAGCCCTGTATAGTTTTTATTCCAAAAAGTCGTTGGAGGGACAGAAGTTTCCTGTTCACGCATTGATATGCAAGAGCACGCGACCATATGACCGCACCGTAGCAGATTATAGGCTCAATTACCTGCAGGTAGATTGTCCTGACATTATCTGAGTGTACTCCCCAAGTGGGTCGTACAAAGAGGCAAAGTTTGGTGTAGAGTTTTTTAGCTTTATCAATTATGTAGTTTACGTGATGAATGAAACGAAGTTTACGGTCTATTATTATGCCTAGATATTTGATTTTATCAACAAATTGGAGCGGTTGTGAATTAACAAGAAGTCTGCAACGAAGAGCAGGTTCAGTGAAGGCAATCACCTGAGTCTTGGTGGGGCCAAATTCCAGTTTCACGCTGTCCCCCCATTCGGTAATGAGTTTGAGGGCTTGGTTGATAGAGCGCTCTAGCTGAGAAACGTGTTTGTGGTGAGCCACGAGGAAGACGTCGTCCGCGTAGGCCTGGAGGCTACATCCATCCGGCATCGGCGCAACTAGGAGCTCGTCGAGGATGAGGTTCCATAACATTGGGCCAATGACGGAGCCTTGGATGCAGCCCCTGGTCATAAACTTACGGACTTTGCAGTCCACAAAGTTCACCTGGACTTCTCGGTCCTCCACGTAGCTCAAGAGAAACGTGTATATGTTTTGGGGACATCTGATAAGTCGGAGGCGCTGGAAGATAGCGGGCCACCAAGCTCGATCGAAGGCGGCCTTGATATCCAAGGATACCGCGATGACATTTTCACCCTTGGATTTAGCGGATTCGATGTTTTCTAGTGCTGCGCTGATTGCTTGAACAGTGGATGTCTGGCTTCGAAAGCCATATGTCGTATTTGTTAATATGATAATTTAACCGGTCCGCAATGAGCCTTTCCAATAATTTACCGAAGACATTTAGCAATCCGATGGGACGAAAGCTGGTGAGACTGTTGTAATCGTCCTTGTTTGGTTTGGGTATGATCTTTGCTGTCGCATTTTACAGATCTTCGGGAAGTGAGTGAGTCGCATACAGCAGTTGATCATACCTGTGATTTCAGCCGGGAACCAGTGTGCCACATGAAGGCATATATCGGCGGTAAGGTGATCCAGCCCGGGCGCTCGTTTATGATTCATTCCTTCGAGGCTATTAATGATTTCACTGTATGTAAAGGCCGGCTCGTACGCTGTGTCAATGGGTTGAACCATTTCGGCGCGTAGTCTGAGCTGCATTTCTGTGAAGTCAGGTGTATCGTCGGGATAAAAATTGTATATAAGCGCCCGGGCTGTATCAGCAGCGTCTCGAGTGTAGGTGCCATCCTCGAGGCGAAGGGTAGAAGGCGCGTGAGCTAGAGGGCGAGTTTTTAGTATCCGGTTAGTGACGGACCAGACGTCCTCTTTCTTCTGCCGGCAGCAAAAGTCCCGGAAGTGCTCCGTGGAGGCAGCGCAGAAGGCATTGGAGTACTCCCGTCTGAGTCTGTCTCGTTCCCGGACCAGTTCGTCCAACGGATGTCGTTGGCGAACTGCCCTGCTGAGCTTATGGTGTTGTCTAATGACAGCCCTTTTCAGCGTCTCGAGGGCGTCGTTCCACCATGGTGCGCGTTGAGGTGGACCAGCTGATTTCTGCAGAAGTTTATCGCAAGTTGCCTGAACAGCACGAGTAAAGGTCTCGGTGTACTCATTTAGCTGACTTGCGTTAAAGTGTTCAAAGTCAGGGTCATCAGGAAGGCGAGATCGCATTTCAGCGACAAAACGTTCACGAATTTCATCCCATTTGATCTTGTTGGTGGAGTATTTAAATGTAGTCGTTTTTGGATTCTTGCTGGGTTTGTCGAAATTGAGAGTCGCATGAAAACGAATGGCTGAGTGATCGGATGAGGGGCAAATGCCCTCATCTATAGCCCAGTCGGTGATCCTTGACATCATCAGGATTGCTTACCAGTGTGAGGTCTATGATTGAGGTTCTGGGAGTACCATGTGTGACAGTACGAAAGGTAGGTGTATTTCCGATGTTACTGACAGTGAGACCATGGGCGATAGTGAGGTCTACCATTTCGTCACCTCTGGGGGTATTGCGTTGGGAGCCCCACAAACTGTGCCAGCCGTTGAAGTCCCCGCATATAATGTATTTTGAGCCAGAGGTTTGGCGTAAAAAGTGTTCCAACCTGTTTAAGGTGTGATATTCATCATTGCGAGGTTCAACATACGCAGCAGTGAGATATAATTTGTGTCCAGTGCTATCCTTTGTTTGGATGACACACAGGTTAGAGTTGGAGAACTGAGAAAGTCCAAGCATGGGTGGCATTTTGTTATTGACGAGGATAGCGGCTTTAACGGGTCGGTTAGTGTAAAACTGACAGGCGGTAAATCCGGGAATAGATTTGATCTGGCCTATGTTTGAAGTGTAGGGTTCCATAACGAACGCTACATCGCAGTTGGAGTCGGTAATGTATTTAGTAAGTTCGTGCGCTGCATTGCGGCCACGGCCAAGATTGATCTGTACGCAACAGAGTTGTAATTTGCGTGCTTGGTTTGCCGTATTTGAGAACCTACTCGCCATAGTTGGTGCGATTGCGAATCTTTTCGTGCATATGGAGAATACGAGGACATCTTAGGGAGGTCGCACTGTGATCAATTTTGACTTTGGTATTATTGGTCTTGTTATGTTCGCAGCAATTATGGCAGCGGGCTTTGTTGTTATGGTTCTTTTCAGGACAAGAGCGGAACTCATGTCCCGAAGAAGCGCAGTGGGAGCAAATGACGCTTTCACGGCTGCACCGAGCCTTCGTGTGGCCGAACTGCAGGCATTTGTAGCACTGCAGAACAGGGACGTAGTTTTCCACATGGACCCTCTGATGATCAAGGTTTAGCTTCGTAAGAGAGGTAATAGCCTTCCATACAGGCGGTGCAGCCATGAGAACAGCATTATATAGGCTACGGTTCCTATTAGCCCGTTTAAATTTAAATGTAAGATCTTCAGCCTTGGTGATAGTGTTTTGGAGAGGTTCATTCTGTTGTTTGAGAATGTTAACCAGCTCCTCAGCTGGAATCTCTTCCGACACGCCTTTCAAAATAACCATGGGACTGAGTGATTTGGAGTGTTCGGCCTTTACTGTGCATTCTGGGCGCTCCATCTTCTTGAGAGTTACTTCTCGCTGTGCTTCAGAATCGAATTCGACGCGAAGCTTGTTATTAGAAACGAATTTGACATTGACCGGGGCAAAAGTTGTGTCTCGGAATGACACACTGGATCTGAAGTTTTTAAGTGTCTCTGAGGCGTTTAATACGGGGCGTTTTGAGGTGACAATGATAGCCGGTTTAGATTTCATAGCGGCAGGGGGTGGTTGTTTGACTTTAGCGGCTTGTTGTTGGCTGCGTGCTATTTCTGCGAAGGTCGGACGGAGTGTGGTTGCAGAGGTCTTAATTTTAGCCATCTCCTCCTTCACCGTTTGCCGGATGGTCTGGCGGACGGCCTCTACAGTGGCGGAGTGGTCGCAGGGGGCCTGGCGGACGGCTTCTACAGTGACGGGGTGATCGCAAGAGGCGGAGGGAGTGGTAGCAATAAAATCAGTGAGAAGCAGATCCTTGATACGTTTGGTGTTTGTAAGAATCAGTTGCTTTTTATCCTTTTTAATATTGCCGCAGTCTTTTGCGGCGGCGTCAATGTCAAATAAGAGTTGCAAAATTTGCTTAACAGCAGGGTTATCCAAAGGGGATAATGTAACTGTTTGCGAGGGGGTGGGCTGTCCGACAGCGGAGGGCGTGGGGGACCCATAGGTGGGCGACCGGAAGTCCGCCTCATCGCCGGACGAAGCCAAATTTGTTATGGTGAGCGCCTCGCGCTCGGGGTTTGGTCGAGTATTTTTAGTTAAAGAGGCCATAAATCGTTGTTGTGAATTAATTCATTCTGAAGGCGCCCCACTCTCCAGGAGCCCGCAACAGGGGAGTCGCATTTGCGACCCAGGGCATACCACCAGAATATAGCGGGAGGTCCGCAATTGGACGCTCGGACCGGGATCTTCCACGCAGCGGTTGAGGCAAGAGTGATGAGGTGTTCGACCAAAAACGCCTCCAACCTCGAGCCCGCCGCTGGTGTCGCCCCCCGGAACACCCACTCGCCAATTGAGGGCGAAGGTGGAACCACCGTTCCCCCTCCCGAAGCCGATTGATCCCTAGACGGCTACTCTAGGGACCGCCCGTGTGGCCGAGATCCGAGGCCAAAGACATGTGTTGTCAACGCTGGACTACCGCCAACTCAACGCCCAGGATCCCCATCTCCCAGTGTACGGGTCCCACCGCACGGCAAACACGGAGCCAAGTATTGATGGAAAATTTGGAAAACCCGGGTTGGTGTTATAGACTGTCCTTGTCTTGACCCGAAGGTCCCCGTCCCCTCTCAGTGAGGGGTTACGAGTTGCCCGGCTGGCCCACCAGACGCCTTAGACGCCTATGGGCAGGCACCGCCACCGCGCGGGTGTGTGGGAGTTTGGCCGCCTGCACGCTCAGTGCGCGCAGTCGTTGCCAGGGTGCACCACGAGGAGGTATCCCACCATTGCACCCCACCCGTGTATATAGGCTTGCCTTACTATTTCGGACAGACTGTAGGCCAAAGTAAAGTCATGAACGGCAATATCCACGTGGTAGAAATGCGTAGGGCAGCCTGAGCGAGAACGGTCAGGGGGGATTCTCCGACACTGGATGTGTCGGTACCCCCTTGGGGTAAATCTAGATTTGAGTTCGCTGCAATATCAATTGTGAGGGGGTAGGGGAGGGGCCTCCGGAACCCTCACTCGCTGGACGAAATACAACAGCACCAGGTGCCATTATTTCACGCCGAATATTTGTGAGAGGGTATTGAATTATTATTTGTATTACGCCGGGCGAGCCGGCCCAATGCGTGCTGCAATGCAGCGTGGCTCTACCACTCAGTCAGTATCAATCATTTATCGCCACTCATGGGGTCACGTGGGACTCAGGTTAAACCTACGGACGCGACTAATTTTAACCCCCTAAAATTGCTTTTTATCACCAAAACCGATTATACACAGCTCCGTTAAAAATCACTGAAAGCAAGTTTAAACATTTGCAGGAACTGAAAATGGTTATCGATCAGAATTACCATCCTTTTTATAATACTCTGCAATTTAATCCGGGTACTTAAAATGAATAATCTAAGGGCACTGGGTCCCTCAGGAAATAATGAATTCCTAATATTTATTTTGTATTCTTAACGTAATACCATTTTAAACTCATTTCAATGATAAATTTGTTTAATTCATGTGATTTTTCAATTCCTTTTACATAAATTATACATCAAAACCTCTCAGATTGGCACGTTGAGTTGTTTTTTTTTTCCCTACAATATCTTTTTTATTTAAAATGACAATATTGGAATATTGGAAAAAGCAGAAAACCCCCTAGTCATCACTTGAATTTTTTGTTGTATTTAGTTTCTTAGTTTCTTATGGCAGGTCTTGAAGTCGCAACGACGACATGCAGTAGATATACATAGATGAACTATAATTATCACGGAAGGGTTAGTCAGAGACTGGGCAATGAGGACTGTCCACATCCGTAGTCCACGATTGACCTAATGACAACTGCACATGTGCTCAGCGTGAGAGGGGGTGAGCCCATCGATGCTTTATTAGGTTGGATGTATTATGTACAATCTTTAGTCCGCGATTCGCCTAAGGGGCCGTCCATTAATCACGTGATGTTTTTTTAGCATTTTTAACCCCTCCCTCCCCCTTGGTGGTGAGGTTTAAGACTAATCACGTCTAATCACAATCACTAAAATCACGTGTATTTTTTTAGTAAGTAAAACTTTTTAGAATATTTTTATATGGTAGGTATAAAGTATAATCTAATTTTATTCTACAAAATTAAGGACCGCATGATAAAAAGGTCTAGACAGAAAGATTGCAGATTGTTTTTTTTTTCAACGGCGAGTCAATGTCACACTACACCACACGCGCCGCTCTTAGTTTAGAAATCGCATCGCGCGTTTGACGTAAAAATAAATACACGTGATATTTTTCTATCCCCCCCCCCCCCCTGTGATATTTCGTGATTTTTGCCGAACCCCTCCCCCCCTTTCGAGAGTCACGTGATTAATGGACGGCCCCTAATATATTTCAAAATAGTAAATTCGAAACAGTCGATTTAAAGAAATTTAACCCATGACCTTCGGATAGGGCTGAACGCTTTGCCACAACTTTGTCAAACGCCTGATGGTGCACGGCCATCTCAGTCCATGGACGAGCGCGTCACCAAAGCGGGAGTAACGCGCGCTGCCGACGCTGAAGCTTGAAATTAAGCTGAAAATACTGTTTGAAAACTAAATGCTAGTAGATCAGTGTAAAGTGATTCAATTTATTGAGTCACTCTATCCGTATTAACGAAAAAAAAACAACACAAAATAGCATCAATGTTGTTCGCAGATGTTACCGAATAAAAAAGAGAATTAAAGCTTGTTCTTGTTGAAGTTCACTGTCTGCGCCGATTCACATTGAATAAACGATTTTAATTTGGTTTTGGTTTGGTGTATTGTTTTCTTGTTCTTTGTTGTTTTAAAGGTCTATATTGTCCACACGTTTACAAAAAACAAGCAATGAATTACGTTTACGAAAAGTTTGACTTAGTTTGTTATTGTGACCTTATTTATTGAAGCAATCTCCTAGACATGTAATGAACCTCTAGTAGTAACATAAATAGTAAAAATATTATTGCATTTGAAATTAGCTTACTGCGTTAACCACAAAGCTAATTAACATAATTAATTAATTTAAGCCAACGTACACTCAAACGTAATAGGTATGACTTAATTTGATTAAATGTGAAAAACGTAATTCATTGCTTGTTTTTCGTATACTTAAACAAGATTTAAACGTAATTCTCACGAAGTAGATAAACCTTTTTGACTGTTCCGTAATGTGAGAATTCGTTCCAAAAATTGTGAATTAAAGTCGGAAATATTGATACAACACTTTTTTGTAAATTGGAATCAAACATTAAAGATTTAATCATCAATCATCATCATAATCATCATCAATTGTCTTCCAACACTTAACATTGAAAAAGCTCAGCAACGAAGCTCAGCAAAAATGCATAGTAAATACCAATGTTATAACACTTGTAACATTGCTAAGGTCTTTGCCAAGCGAGATTTAAAAAAAGACAGACATTCGCTGTCCATTGTCATTGAACTGCAGCCACTTTAATAAAAAACGAAGAATGTACGCGGGTGCTAGTAACTGTTAAAATTTCGTAACGAAATAAAAAATAATAAAATAAATAACATGTAACGATAGATATAATAGGTAGTGTAATAGGTATATACATATCGATATAGAATTGTTGATTCATTGGATTTAACTAACTATGAACATTGAATTATCAGTATTTGCCTTTTTTAGGGTTCCGTAGCCAAATGGCAAAAACGGAACCCTTATGGATTCGTCATGTCTGTCTGTCTGTCCGTCCGTATGTCACAGCCACTTTTTTCCGAAACTATAAGAACTATACTGTTGAAACTTGGTAAGTAGATGTATTCTGTGAACCGCATTAGGATTTTCACACAAAAATAGAAAAAAAAAACAGTAAATTTTGGGGGTTCCCCATACTTAGAACTGAAAATCAATTTTTTTTTCTTCTGACCCATCCGTGTGGTGGTATCTATGGATAGGTCTTCAAAAATGATATTTGGGGGACACACATTTTACCACTTCCAAAGTGGTAAAATGTGTGTCCCCCCCTGTAACTTCTAAAATAAGATGATAATGATAAAACTAAAAAAAATATGATGTACATTACCATGCAAACTTCCACCGAAAATTGGTTTGAACGAGATCTAGTACTTAAGTAGTTTTTTTTAATACGTTATAAATTAATTAATTTTAATAAAATTACACTATTAATAAAACATCGATCAAAGTTACAACGAACTACAAGAACTTTTATATAATGTTACTTGATGCTACGGAACCCTTCGTGGGCGAGTCCGACTCGCACTTGGCCGGTTTTTTCTATTTAAATTCGTAGGTTAGGTTTAACTTCCAGAGCGGGGCAAGTTTATTTTGGATTTCCTATGCACTGCCCAGTTTGCGAGAACATTCAGCTGGCATTTGGCAAGTGTGGTGAATAAAAAATGGAATCCGTTGCCCAACTGTAGATAGTATATAGGATAATTACTTCGATCTCTTATAAAAACGCTAATTACTTAATTATTTATACCTACCTTATGTAAGAACAATTACAATTAAGTATCATGTATATACATAGGCAAGTAAACAATGTATTTAAGCAAGTTAAGTAATGCGTAAAGACAAGAGAACTTAATAAACAATTTTACTAATTACAATGTAATAATGATTCTAACAAGGTATTTTGCGAAAGACTTTAAACATTCTCATTCTTACCGACAGCTGACATAATAAGTATTGTAGTACCATCGCCGTGAATCTTCAAAGGTGATCTCTAGTTGTGTTTATAACTGAAATAATTATATGAATGCGATTACGTGAGTACGTTCACTTTTATTTTTAGAGTGGAAGTTTCCGGTGGGTGACGCAACGGTGCCCTGCCCCTGTGCGCCTCAAAAACTGTGCTTTGGCCAAACGTGTGACCTCTTTTAATCACAGATGATTGCAGACGCGTTTTCACACTGGCCACTGCCGGCCACTGTGTAATTACGGCTCAAAGTCGTACGACCACTTATTGTACACTTCTTTATTCTTTTTTTAATGTGCGTGGTGTGGTGACTTTATTTTTTTTTGTACAAAGACGCCAGTTTATGTTATTAGAACTTTTTTACAACATCCATTGAAAATTAAACCAGGTTTTATACTGATCGTTTAAAATTAGAATACGGTTGTCTTTTATTTTCTTTAAAAGTACTGTCAGCAACACGACTAGCTTCCTCTTAACTGCTAGCTAACACTTAAGAGGCCTATTACATCTCGAATGTGATTTTTGCGTAAAATGCCCATTTTTGCATTTTGTAGTAATTTTGCAGTTGTATTTATCGTTTTTTATCGAAATAAGATAATAAATTTGTGCAATATTACAAATCTCCATTCTGTGAGCATAAGTTAAATTCGGACGGCCGGCGCATCGCATTTTGTAGTAATTTTGCAGTTGTATTTATCGTTTTTATCGAAATAGGATAATAAATTCATTATAACATCTTTATTCCTCATGAAGTAACAACTACTCTGGTATAAATTTTGCTCAATAATATTATCGTAGATAGGAGAAACTCACAGTTAACTTATAGCGATTTTCGAAGTTTTTTCGGTTTAGAATAAAATTTATTTCCTATATAAAATCAATGATATCTAAAAATTCCGAGGCCGCTACGCACTATTCGACTTTATAAGAGATAACATTATGATTTTTTTATTTCACTTGTTTAGAATAGTAGTTCAATCGATGAGCTCAAAAAAGTGCCTTCGCGCACTTTATACCTACAAATCTTTCTCTGCAATTTTGGGTTTAATTAATAAGTTAAGCAAAATTTACAAAAAGCGAGGCCGCTACGCACTATTCCAATAGCTATTCTACACTATTCAATAAGTCATAATTGTTAATGTATTTTTGTTTCTGAGATCCATAACGCCAAAATTGGCTATTTTACGCAAAAATCACAGTCGAGATGTAATAGGCCTCTTAAGTAGGTTTTTCAAAGCAACTAAATAATGTGACAAGCGCTTGTCAACTGCGTACATAACATACTAGTGTTTTTATAACCTTAACGGACCACGCACTTAAATAATATACATACACCAGATGCAAAATCAATTTATAAAATCAGTTATTACTATTTAGGTCATTTGACCCTTAGAGCATACTCTAACATTTGACTCGACCGGGAGTTGAACCCGGGACCTCAGAGAGGGTGACGCCAGAGCCGGTATGCTCACTTACGTGAACGTCACGCCACTGAGGCCGTGTTGCAGACGTTGCAGTTGTTGTAAACTAAGTAGTAATACTTATAAAAATACCTAATACCAACTCTGCCGTCTATAAGCTTAAAGGCCGCCAAATGACAAAAACTAGTTCTGAGCTTTAGCCGAAAAAATCGGCAAAATTTTCAAACCGATGTTTCTCATTTATTATAAACATTTAGTCATGTTGCCATATTCCAAAAGACAGGCTTTCTTTTTAACTTAAATATGAAATTGGTTTATTTTGTTAAATAATGATATTCAGGTAACTAAATACATATTCTTTTTCCTTTCTAACCTTGTAAAATTTTAAGATCATTTCATTTTAATAAGATCGTTTCATGTGTGCAGAACTAAATGGCGGCTAAAAGTTCATAACTGCTCTATAGTTATGGATTTATCGATATTTTTTTAAACAGGACGTTATCAACATTTACATAGCTATAAAGCAGTATTATTTTTTGCGTCTGTTAAACCTAGAACTGAATGAATTTATATTGATCTTATCCATAACAATAAAGCGGCTAACTACCTACACATAGCCGCCTTTTAGCCAGGTAGATGTCGCATAACTTCTCTTCCATTATTTTATTCAACCAAACACTGGCTTAGAGACCATCAGTTCATGTTCAATTTTAAGAATCATTTGGTAGGATGTTCGTTCAGTCGAGGAAATGCAATACATGGCTCCTTAATTATTGTTAGTAAAAAGTTTAAATTAAATGAACGTAAAGACATAGTGAGTGAGCCTCTCGGTTGAGCGAACAATGTTTAGCCATAGGTCCAATACGCAGTTCGTCCAAATTGTATTTCAATTCAACGCTCATTTTGTCCGACTCGTACATAGTCCAACTTTTTTTTTTATCCACAACGGGTAAGCGCATGGCCTTCATCTCACCTGATGGTAAGTGACGATAAGGCCGAAGTTAGAAGCGCGCTTCACCCGGAATCCTCAACCACTGAGGAACTGGCTATCTTATCTCAAACTGTCGGAACACAACAATGCCATAAACATCGTTGTTATGGCGACAGACTTTGATAAGATGGTGGTAGCTAGCCAGGCGGACTTAACAGCCCTACCACCAACCAAACCGAGCACACAAAGATGTACCCCCCGCTGGGAAACGAACCCGGGACTTCTGGGTCTAAAACCAGAACAGCATTTAGTATTGCTATTTTAATTTTTTTCATACAATTTTGGTCATGGTCCTTTACAAGTATGCCAATGACATCTATGCCAATGACATTCAATTGTACATATCTGAACATCCAGAGAATTCATCATGGATCTTACACTACTGAATGAAGATTTGGCAAGGAAGCCGACTGGTACGAGAGAAGCGGCCTTGTAAATCACAATTTATGATTCTGGGATCTGAAACCCAAACGTGGAGGATTGATAATAGGTATCCCACTATAAGTATACTTGGCCAAAAAATTGATCGCGTAGACTTTGGAGTTTGGTGAAACTTTGGAGTAAGATTGGACAGTGAGTTACGTTTTGTTGAACATGTTGAGGGTCTGCTTAGACAATGTTTTTATAGGTTAAGAGTGCTTTACAAAATACGTAATCTATTGAGCAGGGAGGCCCGAGTGAGTGTTGTTAAAGCTTTGTTTCTGACGAGACTTAACTATGCTGATCTTGTTTATGGACCCCGACTACTATATACGAAGATAAATCACAACGTATGTTACAACGTGTGTAAAATGCATGCTTTAGTTAGATATTGTTATAATGTGCCACCTCATAGTCACATTCTCCCTTTCCTAATAACGAATCGATTCTAAACATGGAATCTCGAAGACGTTTGCATCTGACTTCTTTAATGTTTGATATAACTAATTTTAAAAACCCAGACTATCTTTTTGCTAAACTGATTTTCACTAGCTCTAATGAATACAATCATTCCCCTAGATTAATGAGACTGAGATGAGTCTCACCACCACCGAACTGCAGCTTTCAAGGGTAGTTTCCGTCCACGCGACAAAATGTTGGAAAATTATCCCTCGTCCACTTAGGATGCTAAAGAACAAATGTAATTTAAAAAAAAAAGTTTACTTAACTACTTGCTTGACCAACAAAAGTTAAATATTCCAAAGTTATTTTGCGGGTAGCGGGGACTGAAAGTGAAACTTATAGGAAGTAATATAATTATGTGTCTTGTGTATAAATTGTATTGTATTGTATTGTAGGTATGTGTGTATAATAATTATTATTGTTATAACAATTCCTTATAGCAACTGCAATTTAGGCAAGCAATTTCTGTTTACATTATCATCACAGGTTATTTAAGTTTAATATTTAGTATTTAATTATTACTTATTGTTTGATTATTTTTCTAACGTTGGTAAACGTACTCGCGTTTTCACTCGCGGTTCTAGCTGAAAACCTCAGAACAACTGAAAACCACCAACTAGATAACGCGTCACGTACAAAATCAAAGCTAAATTCTGTCCACGTGAATAAATACTTTTTCATCCCCCCATCTCGGAAAGAGTATTTTTACTCTTCGATATCTGAGTGCAAAAGCCGTTTTTACCCGCTAGAGGACAAATTAAATTGAATTTATAACATCGTGTGCACTTAGTATGTGTATTCAAAACATCATTAAACCTATTTTCTTCTTCCTCCATGGTGCCGATTTATCATACGACCTTTTTTTAAAAAGGTTAAAAACTCAGACTCGGAACCTTTTTGGTGTACCTACTTTTTTAATTTGGTTGGTAATTTCCTCGTTGAGGTTGGATGAAAAGTTACGTGTTGCACTCGAGTGCAAAGATTTTTCACCTCGTGCTCTTTTGATTCCCTCGGTAACGCTCAGGATTCTATTTTTTTAATCACTGATTCAATTTTAGAATCCTTCGCTTGCTCGGTCATCAAAATTGAGCACGCGGTTAAAAAGCAAGTTTGCACTCTTGTTTAACAAATAACTATTTCAAAGCAATAAATTACTCCTGTCACTTAAAAAAGAAAAGACGTCAATAACATTTAGTTATTGTTCTGAGGTGAAATCAACCTTAAAGGGCAACAAATAAAGTGCTTTTTCCTGTTATTGCGCCTTTATTTACCGAGACACATTTTTAGCGCCGACCTGACATCTAGTTGTATTGTTGATCGAAGCTGAGCTGCCACCCTTTTGCTGCTGCGGCACACACACACACATTTTATTTGCTTTTTTTTTGTATCATGTTTTGTTATTGTGATTTTGTGTCCCTACATGTGTGTGTCTTTTAGCAGTACCTACCTAAAAAAAGGTTTTATCCATCTATCTCTTTGGTTGGTGACATCAGTTCGAAACTTCTACGTCTTCATGGTTCGAGACTTAGACTGACATACCAAGTGACAAAAGTTCTAGCACCAAGAGCACAATCTACCAGTGAAATTCCATGAAATTCTTGTAAGTGATGTGGGTAGAAATAGAACGTATCAGAGCCCGAATTCCTAATCTGTTGCCTGAGGTATCTCTTAGAGTGCTGATTATATTGATCGTTTGCATTATGCAAACGAAAGTAAAACCGTACGTGCACCACATAACGGAGTCGGAATTTCTGAACTACATGAGACCAAGGAGAGACTCGTACGTGCCTCCATGGGCTACGGTCGTCATTATAGTTTTCGTGCCTCTATTGTTTTTCTGTCTACCTTATTTGCTGACGAAGAACTATGAAGATACGGTGCAGTGTTTGCTAGCGTGGACTCTAGCACTTGCCATAAACGCTTTTATAACGGAGTCAACCAAACTGATGGTGGGCCGACCACGACCAGACTTCTACTACCGCTGCTTTCCAACGGGAGAAAGAACCTTCCACTTTACTGGGAACATGAGGGATGTCATGGAAGGTAGAAAATCCTTTCCGAGCGGCCACAGCAGCTTTGCTTTCTGCTCCATGGGATTCCTGAGCATGTGGCTGTGTGGCAGGCTAAAAGTAATGACGTGGAACCGCGGAGAAGTGCTTCGAATAGTAGCGTGCCTGCTGCCCTTGGTCTTAGCGTCCATAGTTGCAATCAGCCGCTTCTGTGACAACCATCATCACTGGGATGACATTCTTGTCGGGTCCATGATAGGATTCTCTTCCTCCTATTTCTGTTATTGTCAATATTATAATCCCCTACACTCTGCACTAGCTGGCTTTCCATACTTGGTCACTGCCAGAGAATCATTTGTCGCTTCTAATGTACAAGACAGCAATTATAATATCGATGAAGTTTGTTACACTACAGAACATTATAGAGAAGAAGATATTAAAGAAAACGAAAAATACACCTGAATTGTTCATTTTTCTTATTCGTTTTTTAGTTACTTACTGCTTAGTAGGTATGTAGAGGTGATTGTACAGGAAATAACGCAAAGCAGTAGCAAAGTGTAAAAGGAAACACAGTTAAACTAGATCCAAGTCTTTATATTTAGTTCCTTCCGGGCTATACTGCTACTTATAGCGATGCAAACACGCGTAATGAAACAACACTACTGGATCGCGCCAGCAATGCAACAGCGCCACAAACAGCGCGAAGACATCCCAGTGGAATTGAACAAGGTGCGTATCGCATCTGCATCGCTGCAGACGCGCCGCAATAAGTCGTGTACAGGTAGCTTATAGACTAAGGAATACATAATATGGACTGACTATATACATACTTATACCTACAGAAAAGACGTCTTTGTTTACATACGGAAACCCTCGACATTATATTTCTGGTTAAAACGTCAGAATGCATGATACCTACGTTATATAGCGTGTGGCGATGACTTTCAGAAAATCAATCTCTCACTCGAAAGTCTGTAGATTTTTCCATTCGCATAATTTCTTAATTTTTAATTTTTTGGGCGTTTTTTTTCCCGCAGGGTAAAGTTCTGACAATTTTTGAGAAGTACCAAATACAGGATTATTTTTGAAATTTATTTATTACACTCATAGTGATAAGTAGGTATGTTATAAGAAATAAACTGTTAACTTCACTTAAAATCGGTAAATTATGTTTTTCTTTAAAATGGCATAAATAAACAATGTAAACATGTACCCCTATATTGGATAATAGGTATTCTTAAAATTGGATGTCCAATATTGGGTACATAACTTAATACTGGATATCCAATATTGGGTATTTAACTCAATATAAGATAACCAGTCTTAGGAAAAAAGATACTTTAGGGGTTAAAGTTACTCGCGTCCGTAGGTTTACCCTTGAGACCCCACACGTGACTCCTGGGTGGTGCTAAATGAGTAATACTGACTGAGTGGTAGAGCCACGCTGCGTTGCAGCACGCATTGGGCCGGCTCGCCCAATGCGTGCTGCACCCTCTCACGAATATTCGGCGTGAAAGAATGGGACTTGGTGCTGTTGTATTTCGTCGTCCGACCAGTAAGGGTTCCCGATGCCCCTTCCCTCCCCCCCCCCCCCCCTCTTCCCAATTCATATTCCTTGCTTAAACCTATTCCTCCCATAAAGGCCGGCAACGCGTCTGAGATTCCTCTGGTTTTGCGGGTGTCCATGGGCGGCGGTGATTACTCTCCATCAGGTAACCCGCCTGCTCGTTTGTTACTTTTTCATGTGTTTAATGTACTTTGATTTTTAAAACAGGTTTCATAATTTTACTGGAAAAAGTCGAAATATGAATCAAATATAATTCAGAAAATTAGGTTTTGGGTGATCTACGCCAACCCGACCCGATCCAAACTTATTTTAAAATTTAGACATTTTGCGACTAAAACGATTTGCGATGTGTACGAAGTGAGAAACTGGTAATTTAGATAATCAGATGAATTGAGATTTAGGGAATCCGTGCCCGTCCCATCAAGAGTACCTTTCTAGCCTCTGCATTCCAACTCCACTCTCACCTTCCCGCGGTAGATCCTGTTACGTTGAGTAACCTTATGGAAGACGGTGGTGGAAATCCCTGTGAGAAATAAGGTCAACAAACAGACGAGAGAAAGGGGGAGCCATTAAGGTGTTTCACGTATTTATGGTCTAGAAGACGTCAGAGAAGGACGACCTTTTTCTCCAAAAGACTCCTCGTTTTTAGAAGATCAACGGTAGCACTCACAGTCCTAATGACACAGGCCCCGAGTTCCCAGCGGATTTGCAGACTCCAGCAACGGCAGCAGCGTGGGACCCACGAACCCAGAGGTGCAAAGAATCTCCGGGAGAACCCCAGCTGCCAAAAACAACAAATGTCAACTAGACTGAGGATTGGATCGTACAACGCACGAACTTTAAAATCTGAAGCCAGACTCGAGAAATTGCTGTATAAACTGGGATATTGTAGGTCTATCTGAAGTAAGACGTCAGGAAGAGAAATGCTTGAAACTACAGGACGAGCATATATTGTATTACCAAGGTAAAGACAATGGAGGTCATGAACACGGGGTGGGTCTACTGATCAACAAACGCCTAGCTAACAACAAAATCTGTACCATATGAGTTAATTTTACCAAAAGAGACCAGAAAGAAAATTGACCGGGCTTGAAATACACCAATGAAATTTGACGCCAAATTAAAAAGGTACACCTCGATTAATAAAAAGAGGAAGAAGGTGGACGCGAAATTTCTCAACTTGAATAAAGATATATGCCAACAAAAAGTCAAAGACAAACTGACTGACATCAACATCAGCTCAGAAATCAGCTTGCTTGTTCATAAATTAAAAAAACTCTCTCTGTGAAGCTGCACAGGAGATAGCTTCGAGCTACTCGAAGTTACTCGAAGAACGTAGGTTGCTCATAACCCAAGAGCAGAACGACACGGAATACTTCAAGAACTTATGCAAGGAAAGTCGAAAGTCTGTAGAAATAGACATTGAAGCACATCGCGAGCGTATAGTTAAAAACATAATAGACTTACATATGGGCCCCTAAAGTCGTTAAAAAACCACTGCGAACAGGTACTCAACAGATCTCTAAACTATTAAATGAACAGGGTGACCTTGTAACGGACCGGAAGAAATTACTAGATGTGGTTGAAAAGTACTATGAAAATCTGTAGAAATCTAAAAACCCTAGGTCACCAGAACTACTATTCAGAAAGATCGAAAACGTTGGTTCAGAGGATATACCCGATACTGAAATCAGATCCGCACTCAGGAAGATGAAAAATGGCAAGGCTGCTGGCAAGGATGATAATATCATCATTGAAATGGTCAAAAAAGGAAGTGACAGTGTGGTAAAACTAATAGCTACCATCTTCAATAGGTGCCTGCAAGATTGTACTATTCCAAAAGAGTATGACTCGGAAATAGTTATACTGTTATTTAAGAAAGGAAACAAAGCCGACCTGAACTACTATCGTCCAATCAGCCTACTGTCCCAACTTTACAAGTTAGTGACAAAAATACTAACTATTCGCCTTTTTTCCATTTATTGGGGTAAACAAACAATGACAATACTTAATGGTTAAAAACAATGACAAAAGATTTGGTAGAATTGTCACCAACACCGTTTACCACATATTGTAAATAAAATTAAATAATGCTAGGTTGACAATGTAGTGCTACGTTACAAAATATGAACTATAATAATTAAACTAGTCTGAATTTAATTTGGATGAAAAGTCTTAATGATCTACACATAAGCACCACAGTGAGAGACAGTAACTCACTGCGCCGCATCAATTCTTCGAGCAACTTAATTTTAAATGTACCAGGGCTCACCGCCATCATGTCAATTGCATTGAAGAACGTGTTAAATGATGTGACCATCCGGTATAGGGGTGATCGCTTACCGGCATTTGTACGACATCTATTGGTTGCAAACAATTTATATGGGTTACGGCTGTGAACCCTGACAGGTATTTTATAACTTAATTTATTAATTATAGGGATGCAGTCATATCTATTATGACACAGGTCATAGAGCATATTCATCTCTAGTTGTGTGCGTCTTTGATTGAGTGTGATAAGTTTGTAATTTTCAAGAAGCTGTTCATACGATAGGCGACATTTAAAACATTTATATTGCATGGAACGTAAAAATTTTTTTTGAACACTCTAGACATGATATATTTATGATAAAACAGATTCCAAATGGGCACAGCGTACTCTAGTTGTGATCTTATTAATGCCTTATAAAGGGAAAGAAAAGTAGATGGTCGTTTGAAATCTTTACCCACTCTTTACCAGGAAGTTTGACTTCTATCAGCCGGTAGGTAGAGCAAGCCGGGTTCAGAAGCGGGTACAATGGATCGTATTCTCACAATGAGGTTGGTAATTGAAAAAGCCACCGAATACCGGATTCCTTTGTGGCTGACGTTTATAGATTATAGGAAGGCTTTCGATAGTGTGGAGACATGGGCAGTCGTAAAGACACTACAAAATGCAAGAATCGACCACCGATATACAAACTTCATTAAAAAGATATACGATAATGCCACACTCAAAGTAGATCTACTTCCACTGACCAGGCCTGTGCCCATCGAAAAAGGCGTAAGACAGGGTGATACACTTTCACCATAACTGTTACCTTGGTGCTAGTAGAAAACCTTCAGATAACATGCCTTGAGTTACGGTAAGTGCACCAGTGAATGAACCTATCCAATGAATTAATAAAACGTCGATATTTCTAAATAATAAAAAATCCGCGTTTTTCAACTAAACTCATTTTTACGTCAACTAGTCACACAGGAGACTCGGATACGGATCTCAGGATCATCCTCAGATCCGTAGTTCTAAAATGGCGAAGTTCCAAACCGGACGCTCGATGGTGTTTTGTGGCTTGTATGGGGTCCGTAATAAGGAGTCGGGTAAGTCATTCATAGTGTTTTGATTTTAACTTTGTAGACGTTATATGTGTGCTAGTGAAAAGAAAATTAAAAAAGGAAATTATGCCACAAGATAGTAGAACGGTTGCTTTATCTAATAGACATGATAAAGACATGAGATTTTGTAGAATTTCATGCATTTAATAAAAAATTTAGGGAGTTCGAATATATGACCACGAAAACAAGCAAAATCCAGTGAATGAACATGTGGTTCATTCTTATGAGCTTGTGATTTTTCAAAATCTAACAAATTTATATGTTATTGCTATTCAAATTGGGTCATTTTTTGTACATAGCTTTGATTAACGGTTGGCGTATTTTAGGCTAATGTTCGAACTAGGTGTTAATTTAGTGATATTTTTTGGTTTGTACTTATGAACTATAACGTTGATTACTCCGTTCGTTTATTGGTTACGTAAATCCAGTGGCTGGCCTCACACAGCCGGAATGGCTTGCTGAATTAAGAATCTGAATTTTATTCAGATCCTGAATTCAGAAAAGCCGGAATACCATACAGTATCAGTATGCTCCACACACATGCTGATTTTTTCAGAGTCTAAATCTCTCAGATCGATCTGGAAGAATGTTGCTGACGAGCGTTCTGAACTCCGAATCTGAATATTTAAGATTCTGAATTCAGAACGCGCGTATTCCCATACATTTTATATAGAGCGGCACACACATACTGGAATTCACTCGGACCAAATATTACTGAGGGCCTAGTCAATTGGCAAACAAATTAAACGCTACGAAATCTTCGCTACGATAAACCGAATGTATGGGATTGACATAAGCAAAAGTTACCTACGACGTAAAATTTACGCTAAAATAGACCTAATTGACAGTTTGACAAGCCAAGAATCGCTAATCTAGCGATCACTCAAACATTGAAGATAAAAATTCACACAAAATGGCGATTGTTTGATCAGCTGATGAAGGAATAGTTGTGTTGTGTTGAAAGTTTTGTTTAAAATGCTCTTTTTAGGGCTATTGTGGACTGCGATAATCAAGTGCTCAGGCGCTAAGGAAGAAATGTTTCCCTACGTTACTTGGAGCAAATTAACGAAATCGAGTTTGTTGTACTTGTGAATAGTTCTCGGAAATCTCGTTTACGAACTTTCAAATATCTAACTAAGGTCTGCCGGGAATTGCGTGCTGATATAGTTGTTGCGATGTGAGTGACCAAATAAATGTGTGTCATGCAACATTTTCCGCAACGAAGAGCAAGTCGCTGCATAACAATTTGTAGGGGCTCTCAAACCATACAAACATTTGGGCCAAATAAATCCACCTAAGTACCTTTAATCATGACAAAAAAGGTCAATAAGACAACAGTAAGGGACTTTTTGTATAAATATTAAATGTAACCTATCCCTAATGTCCATTTATCAATTTATAACTTAGATTGCCTATTTGTTTTACAGGTTCCAATGAAGATTTAATTTGCCAGGTAGCTTAGAGTATTAAACCAAGGCTCTAAGTGTAGTAAGGTGTACCTATTGACTATACCCTATAAATCTTATACAGACAAGCATCTTTCTTAATAGGAAAAGATATCAGTCCTTATGTTCAAACGGTAAGTTTTAATAAATAAATTATTACTTACATAATAAAGGTAAGTATTATGCCTATTATTATATTGGGATTTACCAGGAAATGTCAGTTTTGTTAAAATTGCTAGAATAAAGAGTATTGACATAAAGATAAAACTATTTTATGTGGTTTTGCAGATTTGAGACGACGATTCAAAAATCTTAATTCCTCATAATTTGGAGGATGGACTTCCTCAGAATGGTGAACAAACATGGTTATTCGGTAAAAAACAATATCAAGCAATTTTGTATAATACATAGGTACTTACCTACTAACTTTTTATCTATGACAATTTTCTATAAGTAAGTATATTGTTCTAATTTCTTAGGAGATTCTGGATACCTTCAAAAAGCATGGGTAATGATAATAACAACAATATTTAATGCTGCATCAGACTCACAAGAAAGGAGGGGTGTGTACCACATGTCATATCCAACAATGAAACTGCATTGAACATGGCTTTGGCATCGTTGAATTTAGTTATTTATATGAATTTTTTTTGTAGAGCTCTAATGTTGACAACGTTTTTATTCTACAAAAAGGAGCAGTCTGTGCCATAAATATATGTATCCATAAAATAGTAATTTGGTTTATTTGATGAGGAAAAATTAAGTATAAAGTTAATTTAGTTCTAAGTTTATTGTGCTTTATTTAAAAAGATTTACTTATGTACAAAAAAACAGTACCTTCGTTGACAACATTTTTATTTTAAGAAAAGGAACAGTGTGCCATAAATATATTTAACCCATAAAATAGTGATTTGGTTTATATGATGGGGAAAAATTAAGTATAAAGTTAATTTAGTTCTAAGTTTATTGTACTTTATTAAAAAGATTTACTTAGGTAGGTACTAAAAAACAGTACCTTCTTATACACACAATTGGCATTTATTTTTATACACATATAGTTTTAATGTCAATAAGAGAAAGTGAAGCCTCATATTTAATAAACTTTGACTTTGAGAGAGTTAGGTAAGGAAATAAGAATATATTAAGAAATACAACATTAATGTTATTTTTTACTTGATATTTAATTTTACTTGCAGTAGGTACCTATAGAAAATGTCTAAGTACCTACTTATATAAATTTCTACTAGTCATAACATTAAGCTATTGAAGTTGTACTTGATTCATTATCAACATACAAAGGTAATTATATGTATAAACTTGCATTATTATTATCCGATTATTAAATCTGGTGGGTTCTATTGTGTTTGTTATAATATTGTTTTTTCTTTAAATAGGTGGCTTAACATAAGGTGGCTTGTTATACATATAATACAAATTAAGTTCCATATCTAGCATACTCTGTAATAGTTTAGTTATTATCAATTTGGCGATTGTGAAGTAATCGATTGTAATTGTTGCTTGAGTTTGTAATGTTACTATCACATTTTTATTTGTGTGAATCTGTAAATGGTTTGCTGTTTCACATTTTCAGTGTTATACTTTTTATAGAACTGTCGATTCACCTGTGAATATTAAATAAATAAATAAAATTAATTGTTTTTAAATTATTTTTTGTAAATATATACTACCTACTAACTTTTTATGTAAGTATGACAATTTTCTATAAGTAAGTATATTGTTCCAATTTCTTAGGAGATTCTGGATACCTTCAAAGAGCATGGTTAATCATAATAACACCAATATTTAATGCTGCATCAGGCTCACAATAAAGAAGGGATGTGTACCACATTTCGTATCCAACAATGAAACTGCATTAAACATGGCTTAAAGTTGTACTTGATTCATTATCAACATACTAAGGTAATTATTTAAAATTAATTGTTTTAAAATTATTTTTGGTAAACATATAAATAATCCTATGTATTATTTCGAAACATTATCAACCAACTCATAATGAATGGCAGTGAAATAAATAATGTAAAATAAATAAATATTTTAACTTTTCGCGTAGAGACCACGATCATATCATTGTGTCTTTGAAGGCGTATATTTAATAAATGATTTGACTTTTAATTTCAATTATTTTCGGTACCTACCGCTATAAATAAGTAACAATGAAACAATCCTATATTAAGGCGATATTGTCTTCATCGTCATCCTATGAACGTCCTGAAAGTTCCCTGATGAACGACAGCACTAAGGCAGACTGGGCTATAACAGGCTTAAGCCCTGAGCCAATACAACCGCAGTGTGCTTTACGTGCCTTCCGAAGCACGGAGGAGCTCGAGACGCTTTTTATTTGGTTACCCATCCTTTAGCTCGGTAATGTGAAAGTTGCGTAACTAACTGGCAAGATCACAAACCGGTGCGGCGCGGGCGGGGACTTTTTGCATTAGTTGAACCTCTAGCATTACCTTTCAAGTAACAGTAAGTACATTGCTTCGCTAGTTTGCATATTTTAAAATTAGTTTTAATTTAACTAGCAAAACCATGTACTTGGAATGTTTTTTATTTTATTTTATTTAGGACAATAATCAATTAGAAAAGTAATGTGATAGGTGTTGTAGTTAGACAACTAAACCCGAAAGCCTTAGCCGCTACGCCATAGAGTTACTTTAGGCGATGTACTCATACAAGATGCAAACGTTTTAATCACTACCTAGTGGGTACTCGCATCTAAGATCAAACTGTTTAAATGTTCGCGCGGTTTGTAACATTTAGTGTTATCACTTATTTCATTACAGACGGACGTCAAGTCGTTAATATTTGAGAAATTCTTGGCAGCAAGCGTTTGCTTGTGGTCTTCAGTCTTAATTTATTTATATTATAAGCTGAAAAATGGGTTTGGTCTCATATCAATATCATATTATGGTAGGTAAGTCACTCGTCATCATTATAAGTACTTATTTACAAACGTGCTTGCCTGGCGAACTTCCGGCGAAAAAAGCGATTGATTCATTTTTCAAATTGTCTCAAGGAGTCTACCCGAATTTCTTAGTAAAGTGACATTCAATTCACTAAAACTCAAAAGGATCGGTGTGGTTACTACCTTTTTATTAATCTTACATAAGCGTTACATTATCATCAAACAAAAAAATACTAAGACAAGCCTGTATGTTCTATATCCCTTAGCTTATCGATATCGATGTAGCCTAGCGAATTTGATGAGCGATTTTGACGCTGTCACCGGTCGAGCGTTTGCCAGTTGACTAGGCCCTCTGGTCCGAGGGAATTCAGATTCTGAATGATTTTAGTTGACAGCCAGTGTTGCCATTTTTAGCAGGATCCTGCTTTTTTAGCATTTTTAAGAGTATATTTAATTGGTCCGAGATATTTAAGATATTTAGTTTGTTTTCTTATTGACACCTTGCTGTAATAGTGTTTAATTTTCTTTTTTTACAACCCATGTAGTTTTATTGCGATGTACTTTAATTCTTAAAAATTGTAAAGGTAAATATATAGCAGTTTTGGTGCATTTTTATAAACAACGCTTAGCAGGTTTAGCAGGATTTACCATTAATTTTTATTTTTGTATTTTTTTTATTAAATTTGATAGCAAGATAAGCTTTCATTGAAACTCTTTAATGTGGTAAAACTAGATAACGGATAAATATAGAAAAACACCCAGACACGAAATCAATTAAGAAAAACAGTTTTCTCTAAATTGACTCGACCGGGAATTGAACCCGGGACCTCAGAGATGGCGCGACGCCGGACCCGGCGCGCTAACCAATCGACCAAGGAGGTCTTCAATTGGTAGGAACAGCGAAAAAAAAATGGTAACTCTGGTTGACACAGCAAGCGGTATATCGTCCAGGAGACGTTTGCATGTGCCGGGAATTACAAGACTGAATGTTTAAGAATGTGTGATCAATGTGTCGGAATTCAGAATCTTAAATTTAGATTCTGAATTCAGAAAGTCATTCCGGCTGTATGAGGCCAGCCTAATAGTATGTGATTTTGAGCTGCCACTTAGTTAAATATATGAGACTGAAATCTGTTTTATTATTATTCCTACGCCATTATTTTTAAAATTATATTTTAACATCTTTTGTAAGGTAACTATTAATATTATCAATTATTTTTTCTAAGACTTTTCCAATTTAGACATTAGAACATTACTGCCCAGGGTGACGTGTGGGTGCACGCGGTTAAAGGCATTTAGTCGGTCAACTATACATCCTGAAAAAATCCTGCCGATTTTCAGTAAATGAACCACCTGAATCCCAATAAATGAACTACCAGCCAAATTAAGATATCTTTAAAAAATAGCTAATTCGATAAAAATAATGTATTTCCGGTCCGAAGTGTCCGAAGTTATTTATAACATTCCTAAATAGAAATACTTTAATTTTATCATATAAATCATGGTATAAAAAAATAATTAAGTATTATGTACGCTTCAAAGTCCCGAAATTAGTATTGTTTTTAAATGATTAGGAAAACAAATACCAGTAATAGGCAGTCAATTAATCAATTAATAAATATCTTCATTCATATATCCTTCAGGATGTACCTATAGTTGACCGACTAAATGCCTTTAACCGCGTGCACTCATACGTCACCATGGGCAGTAAATGTTCTAATGTCTAAATTGGAAGTCTTAGAAAAAATAATAGTTACCTTACAAAAGATGTTAAAATATAATTTTAAAAATATTCACAAATGGTTTTGGGTATTTTTGCATAAATTATCCAAAATATCTAAAAATAAGAGTTTCATTAAAAAACGGAGAAATTAATATATTCTTCTTCAATAAATTCGGAATAACATACAATATTATGGTTTTATCTAAGAGACCCAGAAGTAAGTTATTTATATTTTTAAAGTTTTGAAATTCCTTTTTACTGGTGCACTTACCCTAACTCTAGTTAATTTCGTGCAAACGACAAACCTTTACTTATCTGAAAAAATTAAAACGCTAGAGAGAAAACTCAAAATACTATAATACGCAAAAAGAAAAATTGCTTCTGAGAAAATCATACCCGGAAAAAAAAACTATCAGGAAAAGATTAGATTGGAAAATAATGCAAAATAATTTTAAAAAAATCTACCTCCGGAAAAAAAAATATCAGGAAACGATTCGATTGGGAAATTATGCGAATGGAAAAATCACTTGCAGTAAAATTCGATTTTCGGAAAGTCATCGCCACACTCTATAGCAGTTTTGGCTTTACAAATAGGGCGCCTCCTTAAAACTACACGAAGACTTTTTAACTGATTCCGACTAAATAAATTATGGCCATTGCAATCATAATAAAACTTACAGGTCAGTCTCAGAACAATAGTTATTGTTCTGAGAGGTCAGCGCCTTTAGGGTTTTGACATCTGGTTGCCACGACGTCTGGTTGCTATTATAACCAATTCCCAAAATATTAACTTTCTCATATTGGCTACTTCCCTAAATTACCACCTCCCAAAATGTTAACCTTTTTTAAACAGGCTACTTCCCATTTTCAGACAGGCCACTTCCTATAATACAAAAGTTTTCATCTTTACCACTTCCTGGAATTACTGCTTCTCAAAATGAGCTTCACTAGCCTATGTTACACGCGGTAATTTGAAGATTCCAATAATACCCTATATGATACCCCATACGCCTAGGTTTGGTTCAGACATTAGGAAGTTATCGTGGAATAGAAAGTCACAAATATACAGCGTGTTTTTTGTAAGGTGTCAAGCCGATGTGTGGTGATAGGGAACTACCATACCTATCTATTGAACCCCCATGTATGTTCTACGATTTTTTGTAGTTTTCGAGTTATAATTTTTTTTTCGTTATTTTATGATTTAACGACGAGACGGCTCTAAAAAAATTATATATTTTTTTTTGGGTTGACTTTTTTTAATACAATGCCTATTTATTGTACTTTTATGAGTAAAAAAATCTAGTTTTCTTGGCGCACGCGATTTAAGGAATTTATTTGAGTTTGAGTAAGGATCCCTAATTTTTTAAAAATATAATATAGCCTATGTCACCCGGAGATAGTGTAGCATCCCAACGGTGAACGAATTTTTTAAATCGGTCTAGTAGTTTCGGAGCCTATTATAATATAAATAAACAATCAAATGTTTCCTATTTATAATATTATTATAAATAGATGAAAATTACACAATTTCCGATCTACCACGGTCAACGACCAATTTCAGCAAAACATGTCCCATTTACCTAGTACATCTTTTTTTGTATTAGTATGAAAGCATATTTGGTCGGGCAGTTTTTAAAACTAGTCAGAAGCTATGGAGAACCTTTTTTTTTTTTTTTATATAAGTTGAAAATTCCATTCTGTTTTGATTTACCCAATTTTTAAAGTTAAGATCCAAATTTTAGTATCTTAGGTGAAAGTCAGGAAGGAGATTTTATTACTCATAAAAGTGCAATCAATAGGCATTGTATTAAAGAAAATCGAAGAAAAGTCGACCCAAAAAAAGATATATTTTTTTTAGAGCTGTCTCGTTGTTGAATCATAAAATAATGAAAAAAAACATAACTCAAAAACTACAAAAAATCGTAGAACATACATGGTGGTTCAACAGATTGGTATGGTATGGTAGTTCCCTATCACCACACATCGGCTTGACACCTTACAAGAAACACGCTGTACATACAAGACTGTATCCTGAAAACATTACACTCTTTTTTTGAGCAGTCGTGTAAAAATGGCACAAATCGATACTTAGAAAAAACTTTTTCTGGATTTTTGGAAAATACAGTACACACTCGTGGCAGGAGCAGTGGAAGGAGCCGAGTGAAAATGGGGCATAAGACCTACACGTTAAGAATAAGGCATTTTGGGACATTGACTTCTTGGGAAGTGTATACAAATTTTGTTAGATGGAGGTTTTGAGAAGTGTGCATAATGGGAAAAGGCCCTTTTAGGAAGTGTACATAATGGGAAATAGACATTTTGGTATATGGAGGTTTTGAGAATTGTGCAAAATGGGAAAAGCCCATGGTGGCAGTTCACATTTTGGGAATCAGTCATAACAGCAACCAGAGGTCGTGGCAACCAGACGTCGACTCCTAAAGGATTGGGATCTTATGTGTAACCCCGTCCTATCATTCTGCCTCCTCAGTGAAGAAAATTGCCATTTCTAAGCTTGGCAATGTCCTTGAAGGACGAAGAGCCTAAATCCCAGAAGATTCATTCTTTTCCTGGTAAAAGAATCGCAGCCACACAGTAGGTGCTGCATGGACTCCGTTTCCCCTCCACATGCCCTGCACAGGTTATCTGTTGTTAGTTGCATTTTGTGGAGCATTTGTATTGTGGCATAGTGCCCAGTCAGGGCACCGGTGGTTAATCGGGCCTGCCTTCTGCTGCCTCCGCATATGATCTTACTCCGTCCTAAGGCGCCTTCACCTATGAAGTATTTTGAGTGTCTTATGCCGGGTAGCTCTTTCGATTCGGTTTTATGCCAGTGTTGGATGTGATCCTTGAAGGCTATGTTGATGGTACTCGATGCTAGTGCAACAAACTATGGACTATATGGGGTCTCTGAGCCCTCCCTAGCAAGTGCATCGGCCATCTCATTGCCTGGATTCCCATGTGGCCTGGTACCCAGATCATCCTCACCTTGTTGTAACTACCTAGCTCATTTAAGGCTTTCGTGGTTTTAAGCACAAGGCTGGAGTTGATTCGAGGCTATTTAAGTGACATGAGCGCGGCTTGGCTGTCACTCAGGATGAATATGTTACGCTTCTTGGGAGCGAGTTCTAGATTATTTTTAGCGCACAGGAGAATTGCGAAAGTTTCTGCCTGATAAACAGAAGAGAACTAAGTCATTGCTAAAGATACCTGCTCCAGTGCCGGACTTCATTTGGGATCCGTCGGTGTACCATATCAGGCTGTCTTTCTCTGGAGACGGTGGCTGTTTCCATTGATCCCGAGTTGGGACATGTATACTGAATTTCTTTTCGAACATGTACTTGGGGGCAATCTTGTCGCACCTCATTTCCATGATCCTAGCAAGGGTATCATTAGGTTCCCATTTTGTATCTGGTCAGAGGCAAAGATGTGTCCCACAGCCCGGCCACCTTTAGTCTGTGTAGCGCTTTCCCTGCCTCCGTCATGACACTGTGCAGGGGTGGGAGGTCCGTGAGGACCTCTAGCACTGCTGTCGGTGTGGTTCTAAATGCCCCGGTAATCGCCATAGGCATCGGCATACTGTTCTCTGTACTTTGCTCAGAGCATTCTTACATATCTTCAGCCTGGTCCTGGGCCACCAGACGTTGCTGCCGTATTTGAGAATCGGCCGCACCATCATAAAGTAGATTCACCTTATGATTTTGGGATTGAGTCCCTACATTTTGCCATTAGTGGACCGGCACATACCAAAGACCCTATAGGCCTTGACGACAGTCGTGTCCATGTGCTGTTTCCAGGTGAGTTCCATAACTAGTGTTAAGCCTAGATATTCACTTCTCTGAACCATACCTGTTTCAGATTAAGTACTTACCTACATAATCAAATTATCTTTCAAAAAAAGGATAATTTGTAGAAAGGGCGAATATGACATATTTAAATAGCATAATTATTCGCCCTTTCTACTATCTGCTTTCGTCGCCTGCAGGTATTTACATTTACATTTATATATATAAATACTGTATTGTACTTACATTTACATTTCTTAAAATCTTAAATCATACAAAAGAAAACACATACTTGTTAATAATAATTATATTTTGTAATAGATACCAGCAACAACTCCGATATAACAGTTTATATACCAAGGTTAATACACCAAGGAACTTCAAGTGTCAATGAAAAAGGAGGAATGTTCCAAAGAGTACAATATTAAATAAAGAGTACACTCAAACGTTAGTACTAAAATACAATATTACTTAGCAAGTTAATAAATACCGTACATATTTACAATTATTGAAACAACTATACGAGTGGAAGCCCATCAGTAAACAACTTGTCGTTTGCCGATCAAAACTCTTGGTAACGATCACTTGACGACGTACTTCGGCGCCGATACAAGCTATAGCATATTAAGTCTGCAAAAAGAAAAGCATTTAAGTACAAATGCCTGGTAATACGGTAATGTATGAAAATGTAGACGTATTGATACAATTATAGGGTTTTTCTAAAGTTTACGCGAACACTACACATTGAAATGATAAACATTTTAAGTAAAAACTAGTCTAGAATTTTACTTAGTTACAAATTAATATGAGACAACCAACATGTTTGCCCGCGGACCCTGTAAATGGTTCATAGTTTGAAACGACAGGATTAAATTAATAGGTAAATGTTAACCACGATCAGATCCATAAAAGTGTTTGATACGACTATGATTATTTTGTATGCGTAATTTGGAACCGTTGACAAGTTTACCTTTTAGAAGGCATTGGCAGCTATGTATCTTTTGAGTGGTAGAGCCACGCTGCGTTGCAGCACGCATTGGGCCGGCTCGAATATTCGGCGTGAAATAACTTGGTGCTGTTGTGTTTCGTCCGACCAGTGAGGGTTCCGGAGGCCCCATCCCCCCCCCCCCCCCCCAATTCCTATTCCTTCCTTAAACCTATTCCTCCCTTAAAGGCCGGCAACGCATCTGCGATTTCTCTGGTTTTGCGGGTGTCCATGGGCGGCGGTGATTACTTTCCATCACGTGACCCGCCTGCTCGTTTGCCTCCCTCTTTAATAAAAAAAAAAATGTTGCCACCAAATATTGTACCTTATGCTTTTGGAATAAGATTGAAAATGAAATTACAACTGTATCGCCCGTGAAAGGGTTCAAAGTGATAAATTCGCGCCTAGATACTGCAGTTGCTAATTAGAAACGGTAAAAGTACACGACATTGTGTATGCTACGTTCAAACAGCGAGAAACATATTGCTACATATTAACAAAAATTTTTAGAGTACCTACTGTTTAGACAAGCGGTCACAGTTTGTGTTATTATTATCTTATTAATTTATGGTGTAGCGGTAAACGCAATGCCTGTCACTAGGCATATCTCAGGCAATTATTATGTTTCAGGCAAACATATATTGTCACATTACGTAATAAAGTTATTTACTTAACTAAACTAATATTAAACAATCATTACAGTAAACTACTGCACTCAAATGATTACGTAATTTCTTAAGAGTCTAAATTGGCATGCTACACTCATAATATTGTCAACATTTGTAATAGAAGTATAGTAGTAACAATAAAGCGAGATATAAGTATTATTATTGAACTTGCATTCAACAATTGAATATCGCAAGGATACAATACAAAAGACACAATAGATAATCTCAATAAAATCACAACATTAAATATTACAATACTTACATAGTTCATTTTATTATACAGTACAATACAACACGTATAGTGGTGAAATAAGTATAGGTCATCTATAGTTAACTATGATATAAAAATACGTATTCAAATTACCAATACAAAAATAAGCTTATTTTATAATACAGTATCAATAGCTAATTAGATACTTATTGTTCATAATTACAATATATTTATATAATGTATATAATTGATTGATTAAATTTGAATAATATATTAAAATTAAATAAATGCATTGTTCTAGCTTGGTTCACTTATCTTATAAAATGAATAAGTACAAAAATTACGTTAAATAAAAACATCAAAAGATTTAACACCAAAAAAAATGTATACAACCTCATTAAAACTCAAAACAAAATATTGCGAAAGTTATATTTGATAAGTAAATTTTATTGTATTAAGTAATGGATACCAGCAAAGTTTAAAAAAGCAAAGGATGCAACCGGGTTTACTTAGAAAATCACCTATTAAAGTAAAAAATACTCATAATATTCTATTCCTCATGAAAGGCAAACATTTCTAATTCAATGAGGAATTATGTTTTTTATGATTAATTATATACTTACTTAAACAAATTGTTATTCTTTAAATTATTAAAATTGAAAGCCATCATAAGTACCGTCGAAAAATTGCGTGTGTCGCATTCTTGCCATTTATAGAAAACATATTTTGATACTTGAGAAGTAGTAATATTACATATTGTGTTAATTCTCAATGGCTATACTCGTCTCGTACTGAAACTAAAAATAAAGCTAGCTTCTTAAAATTACATGTTTATATCTATGCATGCGGCTGATGTTATTACCTTATTCGGTGTCGCTATTATATAAATGCTTCAGTAAACCCGGCTTTAACCTCTGTATCTATCTAAGAGTGTACACTAATATAATTAAAAGCTTGTAAAATGAAAATACGTCAAATTTTAGGAAAATGTATAAACTATATTGAATGATTAACTAATTGCGACACCTGAGAAAACTGACTTATAGTTTTTTGGCCTGTGTTCATACATTACAATGCGTATTAATAACTCTTTTTCAACTTAGTGTATTAATCGTTTTTTAATAATTTCTTGAACAAATTGATAATAAGATAGCGTCCATACAGCGCAGATGTACCCCGAAACCCTTTATATTGATTAGTTAAAAATATACAATATATATATATATATATGTATATAGGTATATCTGCAATTACACAAGTCTCAAGTTCATGACGTCTTGATTTCAGTGTTTTAGTAACAAGTTATATGGTAACTTATTACGAATCCCTTAGGCTGAGAACGTCAACTTCCTAAAATTACAAGTTCCGAAAATGACAACTTCCTAAAACTACAACTTCCTAAAATGACAAGTTCCGAAAATGACAACTTCCTAAAGCGCAGGACAAACACAAGCGGCGTCGAGCGAGGCGCCCGCTCATTCGTATTTCATATGAATTGTATAGAATCGGCGGGGCGCGGGACATATACATGCGGCGTGGCGCGGGCAGGGTGCTCATACGCCTCGCCCGACGCCGCTTGTGTTTGTCCTGCGCCTTAAATGACAACATTTTAGAATGACAACATCCAAAAACGACAACATTGTCATTATTACAAACACTATGAAAAACAAAGTAAGTAATTCAAAGTTACAACACAAACATCCAGTCAAATATTACTTGCTACTACGGAACACTTATGACCATACGCTACGATCTAAATTTGTTCTACGTATAAATTTAACATTTCACAACTGAGGGTCGAAATTCAGACGTTTTAGGAAGTGGTCGTTTTCGGAACTTGTCATTTTAGGAAGTTGACGTTCTCAGCCTGAGGGTTACGAATTAATCAATACATAAAAGAAATTACAATAAAAAACAACAAAATGTTGAAACTGCATCAAGTTGCGTTATTTAGGAGGATTTCATCAGTTTAAGAGTAAATGAGTGGACTACAAAAAAAATATTTAAATCAGTCTCTCAGGTAAATACGTTATGGCTGACTTACGCTGGGCAGATGTAACCGCAGAGAAGGCAGTAAGGGGCGCGCTCATATCATATCAAACACCGCTGTACTTACTCGAAAACCGATGAGACTGTATATAGTTGCGGCCTTTACAGCGTAACCATATTTTTGAGCAGCAAGACAAACTGAAGGTCCCTTTAGCTTTACTACTGTAACCCATTATCACAACACAAGCGGCGTCCTACGTCCTCACCTAACCAGATTCTCCGAAGCTAAGTCGCACGAGCCAACGTAAATCAGCCACCACCCTACCCTAGCTACGATCACAACTCGTCTTTAACCTTGGCATGACTTTTGCAGAAACTGAGCATGTCTTCAGTGGTCCGTTCTCCCGCATAATCGGCTAGGAGCTTGCCGCCCGCAAACATTTTGAAGGTGGGTAGGGTCTCAATGCCGGCGATGTCTGCCACCTTCGGATTCTCGGCGGCGTCTACCGCTATCACCTGTATAGGGGTGCCGTCGTCTTTTAAGGAGGTGGCGAGTCGGCTGAACGCTGGCTTCGCTGTTATACAGTGGCCGCACCCTAAAAGTGACATGTTGAAAATGTATAAGTACGATCGAGGTCTTGGCGGGAAAGTGAAGGGTCATGTCTGCAGTTTTGTTTTATCTATACCTACTTACTAATATTATAAAGAGGAAAGATTTTTTTGATTGAAGAGGCTCCGAAACTACTAGACCGATTTGAAAAATTCTTTGCGTGATCTTGTTTTAAACAATTTACGGGTGTAAAAATGAATAAAACTATTAAGAGGCGAACACAGCAAAACGAACATAATGAATGCGACAATTATTGAACTATTATAGCGTCTTAACCTTTAATCCCTTGGGGATCGTAAAACCAGACACAATTAAAAATCAATTGATTCGCGACCGCCGGCGGTCTTATGATCCTTGACCTAATAATAGATGAGCTCGCAACTTTTAAAATGAAATTGATTTAATTTTGATTTCATATATAAAGATGATGAGAGTGGCCGCGGATCGTGCTCAGTGGTGTGTTCTTGGAGAGGCCTATGTCCAGCAGTGGACGAGTGTAGGCTGATGATGATGATGATGATGATATAAAAATAATAGTATCAACTTCGTTTATTCAGTGTATAGCCAGTATTACCAGCAACAGCTTTTTTGAAATTGCCGCCGTTTCTCAGGGACAGCTTTCATTAGCCAAACTATATTGGTTGTCTGGAAGAAATCGCTTCATAGCGATAAGACCGCCAAATTGTGACTATGTATTTTACCTATTTTCTTGTTTTGTATGTATTTGTATTGTAAACTGTTGCAATAAAAGAGTTATCTAATCTAATCTAATCTATATTACCACACTTCTCAATGAATCCGACAAAATATGAACCTAGATCCCAAGGGTAATATCCCTAGAGATAGCGACGCCAGAACCGGCGTGTTTACTTAATAATGTTAACTACTTACAAGTCGCATAAAACATGATGAACGTGGGATTGGAGGAGGCGACAAGTTGCTCGAAGTCCGCGTCCGTAGATAACACTACGTTAACGCCGAATCCAGCCTCCTGGTGTGTCTTGGGCGCCTTCTGCGCGGTCGGGTGGCTGTCCATCTGGCTGTGGATGAACGAGACGAAATCCGGTTCCTGGTAAAGGAGAAAGGCATACAACATGTTAATTTTGAAGCCGCTATACCGCTATAATATACCTAACGTCGGCGCGAACACCCTGCCCGTGTAATCCTAAAAATAGCTGAAGTACGTCTGTAACGGGGTATACGCGCACTTCGCAGCAATATTCTTTAAATGTAGTGTCTCAAATTGAAAGTCGCTCAGCATGCTATGAAGAGAGAAGGAAATGATTCGCCAGAGAAACAAAATTATCTACATAGCTAAAAGAATTAGCAAGCTGCAGTTGCAGTGGGCTGGTGATGTTATAGGCTGGCAAATTCATACGTGACACGTCCCATGGTCTGCGGGACGGTGGACGAAAGGTCGCGGGGGCCTTCAGTTGTGTGCAGATACTACTGTCACGTGAGAATTTGTCTGCTTATAGCTACAGGATCGACAACCGCTGGAGTAGGCGAGCTGTGAAGCGAAAACGCGACTCGGCAAACGCAGTCTAGGATGCCCTCCGGCTAAGTGGTTCGAGGATATTCGTTAAGCAGCAATTGGACGAGAAGAGCCGAAGATCGCGCTCAGCAGCATGCATTGAAAGACCCCTATGTCCAGCAGTGGACTGACTGGACGATAATAATTAAGTAGTGATCCTACCTTCCTCCCGCCCGTGTAATCCTTGACCTGCTCGTCGAAGTAGCTGAAGTACTTGATGGTGGGATAGCAACGTAGGTAGTTAAGAGGCCTATTACATCTCGAATGTGATTTTTGCGTAAAATGCCCATTTTCGCATTTTGTAGGAATTTTGCAGTTGTATTTATCGTTTTTATCTAAATAGGGTAATAAATTTGTGCATAATATTACAAATCTCCATTCTGTGAGCATAAGTTGAATTCGGACGGCCGGCGCATCGCATTTTGTAGTAATTTTTCAGTTGTATTTATCGTTTTTATCGAAATAAGATAATAAATTCATTATAAAATCTTTATTCCTCATAAAGTAACAATTACTCAGGTATACATTTTGCTCAATAGTATTATCGTAGATAGGAGATATTCACAGTTAAGTTATAGCGATTTTCGAAGTTTTTTGGTTTAGAATAAGATTTTTTTCCAAAATAAAATCAATGATATCTAAAAATTCCGAGGCCGCTACGCACTATTCGACTATATAAGAGATAACATTATGATTTTTTTATTTCACTTGTTTAGAACAGTAGTTCAATCGAAAAGCTCAAAAAAGTGCCTTCGCGCACTTTATGAAAATCTTACTCTGCAATTTTGAGTTTAATTAAAAAGTTAAGCAAAATTTACAAAAAGCGAGGCCGCTACGCACTATTCCAATAGCTATTCTAAACTATTCGACAAGTTATAATCATTAATGTATTCTTGTTTCTGAGATCCATAACGCCAAAATTGGCCATTTTACGCAAAAAGCACAGTCGAGATGTAATAGGCCTCTTAAGGACGCCCTCCGGCTCGACGATATTCATAAGGCAGCAATTTGACTGTAAGTGCCTAAGATCGCGCTCCTACCTTCCTCCCGCCCGTGTAATCCTTGACCATCTTGTCGAAGTAGCTGAAGTACTTGATGGATGGCTGACACGGGCTAATTATGATGATGATAATGATGTAGTGCTCCTACCTTTCTCCCGCCAATATAATCCTTGACCAGCTTGTCGAAGTAGCTGAAGTACTAAATGGTGGGGGTAGCAATGCTCACCGCCCTCACGAATTCACTAGCATGCATTGAAAAAGACTTATGTTCAGTGGACTGACACGGACTTATTACGATGATAATTATGATATAGTCCCACTACTTTTCTTCCGCCTGAATAATTGTTGACCAGCTTGTCGAAGTAGCTGAAGTACTTTATGGTGGAGGTAGCATTGCTCACCACCCTCACGAATTCACTAACATGCATTGATAGATACCTATGACAGAAACGGACTTATTACGATGATAATGATGAAGTAGTCCCCCTACCTTTCTTCCGACAGAAAAGTCCTTGACCAGCTTCTCGGAGTAGCTGAAGTACTTGATGATAGGGTAGCCTTGCACGCCGCCCTCACGAATTCACTAGCATGCATTGAAAAAGACCTATGTCCAATGGACTGACACGGAATTATTACGACGATAATTAAGAAGTAGTCCCTCTACCTTTCTTCCGCCTGAATAGTCCTTGACTAGCTTGTCGAAGTAGCTGAAGTACTTGATGGTGGGGTAGCCTTGCACTGCGTATCCGGCGCACAGCTCCTGGGCCGTGGTGCAGTCCACCGCGCCGAACGCTACCATCAGCTCGTCGGCGAACTTTTCAGCGGCTCTCACGAATTCAGGCTTGGTGCTTTTGCAGTGGCCACACCCTATGCACGAATAAAATAGAATAATACTTAAATTACCTATAGTCATCTTATCATTATGTCTTCAAGAGAGTAAGCACTGTTTTTCAATAGTATACAAAACAAGCAATCATAAGCTCTATTCGTAGTTACACAAATTCCAATATTAATTAAAGTTTTGAGTGTCATTCATGTTATTACGGCAGTGAAATTTTACGAGTTCTGGTTTTCATCGCGGTTCAATACTGTCAAATGTGCATTTTGCAATAATGAAAATAAAACCATTAGATAAACACAATAAGGTTGTAATATCGAATTGGATATGTGGCATAGCAATAATTTATTTTTTATTTCTTTGAATCTTACGGACATACGATTGTCACTCACATTAAGCCACTTTTTGGTGTTGATTTTGTTTGCTATGGACATTGGTCACGGACAATTAAAAAAAGAAAGACTCCGCGCCGTGATACTAACAAGATAAGCAACCTTTAAGCTAAGCGTATGCTAACACGCAGGTGACGCAGCACAGCACAGTGCAGATTTTGCAGGACAGGGCAGTTGTGCGCAGAAATGGGCCGCGAACGCATGCAGCGACGCAGCTAAGTGACACAGCACAGATACAATTTTCACCCACAATAACTCTTTAAAAGCCTTTTTTGAGTAATCATGATGATTAATGTCATGTAAACATGGTTCACAATTAACTAGTTCTATCATTGTTCTTTCATTGTAACAAAATTATGATAAAATGGTAAAAAGTACGTGTCGACATGCACGCGTCTCGCAGAAATCTGTGCCGGCGCAGAGCAGGACAGACCCATGTCTGCGTCGCGCATGCCTGCGCCGCAGCGTACGCAGCTCTCAGCACATCCATGCATTACAAAATCTGCTGCGAGTGGTTAGCGCGCTGGGTCTGGCGTCGCGCCATTTTTGAGATCCCGGGTTCCAATTCCCGGTCGGGTTAATTTAGAGAAAACTGTTTTTCCTAATTGATTTCGGGTCTGGGTGTTTTTCTGTCTATGTATATTTATCCGTTATCTTAACATATTAACGAGTTTCAAAAGAATACTCATTTTGGTCTAGATAACGGTGTGAGCGTATACAATTTTTTTTTATATTTTCACAAAGGTGTTTTCATCACTCACACGGCGCTGACGATTGGTTAATTGATTTCGGATCTAGGAGTTTTTCTATGTTCATGTGTATCGCCTAATTTTTGTAGTTTCAGGCAAAAAATCAAAATGTTTTATCTACTTATAAGAATTTATCTGTTCTGTTATATGTGTGATTTTATATGAAAAATAAATAAATATAAAAATATAATATTTATCCGTTATCTAGTTTAACCATATTAACGAGTTTCAATAGAACCTTATCTTGGGCTAGATAATTGGTTGTTTTTTTTTTATAATAACACGAAGGTTTTAACACTCACACGGCGCGTAGAACATGACGAGCGCGTGCTTGACCTTGCGCAGCGCCTGGCGGAAGAGCGCGGCGTCGAGGTGGCGCACGGGCGACTCCTCCTCGGCCCACGGCTTCTCGGCCGGCGGGGGCGGGGGAGGCTCTTGCGGCTCCTGACGCAACAACATTATGCTCAACGATCTAAACGTTACACTACATAGGCTGCAATAAAAGTATCGGGAATGGAATATTTCCCTTGTTCCAGGCATAATAAAGTGTTTATAATTGAAAACTCCTTGGTTTTATTAATCGAACACCATTTAAGTATTTATTTTTTTTAAAAGAACGCGCTCGAACTTGTAAAGTCGGTGGAAAAATGGAATTGACTCGAGAAAATTCAAGAGCAATGATTCATTATGACTTTCGAAGTGGTTTAACACAAAAACAGAGTTTTTATCGGATGCCTTCTGCATTTTAGTGATGAAGCCCCATCTAAAACCACAATTTATCGCTGGTTTGCGGAATTTCAACGTGGACGTGTCAAGCTGTGTGACGATCCCCATCAAGGTCGCCCAAAAACTGCAATCACCCAAGATATCGTTGATGCCGTGCGTAAGCTGATTGAGGAAGATCGACATGTGACATATCGCGAAATTCAGGCAACTTTAGACATTGGCACAACAACAATTTTAGGTGTAAAAAAGTTGTTTTCCCGATAGATCCCGCATTCGCTTTGTGAGGAGCAAAAAGCGGCTCGCGTTGCTTGGTGCGTCAGAACTTCCGAGAGCTTCCACGGAGGATCTTCAAATGCTGTATACAGCGTCGTATCGGTGACGAATCCTGGATATACGCATACGAACCCAAAACAAAAAACCAGTCACGAGTTTGGGTGTTCGATAATGAGTTGAAGCCGAAGAACAAAAGTTATTCGTTCACGGAGCGTTGCAAAAAAAAAGGTGGCCACATTTGTCTTTCACAATTTTCGTAAGTACTCCTAGTACTTCACAATACCAATCCGATCTAATAGCGATCGGTTTCAAGAGTAAGGGGGCAGGGCTGTACGGCGGATGGTCTAATAATTCAATGTTTTCTTTAGTTTTTAGTTTGTGTAGTAGTGCTTTAGTTACGACACCAAAGCCAAAGCTAATGGATTCATATTGCGTGGATATTGAGTGAAAAAAATACAAAACTCAATGCCATTTAGTTCACCCAATATGAATCCAAATTAGTGCTGGTGTCGTAACTTAAAAGTACGAAAATTCACAATACCAATCCGATCCAATAGCGATCGGTTTCAAGAGTAAGGGGGCTGACCTAAGCCCAAATAATTTTTATACTTTCCCCAAAATTAAGAACAAATTGCGCGGTCAACGATTTTCGTCACCTGAAGAAGCTGTAGACGCCTACAAAACGACCATTTTGAATACCCCAACTTCAGAATGGAATGAATGCTTTAATAATTGGTTCCATCGAATGGAAAAATGTGTCAAGTTCCAAAGAGAAATACTTCGAAAAACAATGAATATCTTTTCCACTAACAATGTTGTATCACTCCCTGGATTCCCGAAATTTTCAGTGCCACCCTCGTAGATAGGCCGTTTCAAACACGCAAATGTTCCACTCATCTACGGAGTCGACTCGGCACCTTGCTTTAGCGTGGCTTCAACATTCACACGGCTTAGGCGCGTGCGGAGCGGCGAAAATAAGTGAAATTAATTGTTTTTCAAGTCATTATTATGTAGTTACATCGTATTATTAGAATAGAAAAGATATATTTTCAATTATTATTATTGACAACCTATTTGGGACGCCATCTTGATAAACACTACGTTGTCCTTGACTGATCAGGCGCTGCGGCGTTGCGATGTCTGTCTGTTAATTAGACGACATAAATGTTTAAGCGCTGCAGCGGCTGCAGCGAACTTTGGGTCTCTCATTCCAGAATATGAACAAATGGTTTGTATAAACGTTCTTGACTATATCTTTATCTTATAGGTCAATAATTATGCAAAACTGTTTTTTTTGTTGGTGCTTTTACACTTATAACTTATAAGGGTTTAAAAAACGTTAAAAAATACCTCCTACCTCAGGTGGGAATCGAACCTACGTCCTCCGATTTAGATTTTTTGTCAAAGTTCAGTTTTTTTATAAAAGCAAATAATTGAAAAATCTTATGAGGGTGTCTTTACACATTTCAGTATCCCATACAAACGACAAAATTTTTAATTTTAAAAACACTTTTACTAGGAATAGACCAGAAAATGGAGACCGCAAAAGCAGTCTACCTACAGCCACAGGCCACGTTTCACCAAATGACGACAGGTGGTGACCCCATCGCCGTTCTATGCTGTTGGATGTATGTGCAGTCTTTAAGGGTTAGGCGGTCAGCGAAAATTCCGCCGTTATACCGGGCCCTCGCGGGTGTTGCGCGGTGCGGCGTCCGCAGTAATTCGTAAGCGCCATTCACATTTTTATCAAACAGTTAATAAAATGTTTAAAAAACCTATGTGTTTATGATTTTATAGGAATTATTATTGTAAAACACGGTCGTAATGTGCGTTTATATGAAATTTTAGAGGTAACTTTAAGATTTTTTATAATCGAGCAAAATGTTTCCAATCTTATTTTTGAAACAGTCATCCCCTCACACACAATACGTTCTGTAATACATATTGAAAATTTCAGTGCGAAATATCTAAAATATTTTGAATAACAGCTAATAGAAAACAGCTAATTTTTCCGTGTTCACCGCCTAAGCCCCCTTAATCCATTCTGTGCCCGGCAATGGGACGTTTATAAGCTGATGATGAATTGGTTGTTACCTTAATGAAACTAATAATCTGCTCTTCTTGCCTGGCATGGCCGGCATCGAACTTGTACTCGCCCTTACTGAAATATTTCAACGTCGGGTAACCTTTGACGCCGAAACGAGACGCTAACTCAGGTTGCTTTGTGGCATCGACAGCTGCCAAAACACCATTAATCTGAAAAAAAGAGATACGGGAACTAAACTTTAGATTATCTTTATATGTTCGTGTTTTTATTTGCTTAAAAAATAAACAGTAGCTTAACACCTTAAAGGATCAGAATATAATTGAATATATGCTGGTATTTAAATTACGAAGATTGCGCGATATAAGGACTAGTACCATACGTATAGTTTAAGAGTGAATGTCGAGTAAAAATAACAATCATATTATTATCCCTCATAAATGGAAAGACCATCTATATTTGTTATAAAACTAAGAGGCAACGGAATCCATGCAGCACCTATTGTGTGCCTGTGAGTACTGTGACTCTTGCCAGAAAAAATAATCAGACTCCTGATTTAAGGCTCTTCACTCTTAAAGACATTGCTAAACTTGTTTTAGTAATGTTCATCAAGCAAGAAAAGTGATAGGATGGGGTTACACAAAAGATCCCGATGGGTCGATGTGTTATTCAAGAATAAGGAAGATAAGTTCAGTCAGTTCTAGGTCACATACGCAGGGGGGGCAAGGCCAATGCGAAAGTTGCTTGTCTATCACTTAATGCAACATACTCGCTCTTTGACGAAATTATGCGCCTACGCCCTAACTAAATAACCTATCTATAGATTGTTTAGCCTACAAGGATGAAAAAATGTACATTTTTTTTTTAATTTGTATAAAATTTGTAATCTGTCTTAAGTCAAAAAATTTAATTGAAAAGGCTAAAGACTATATAGATTATAAATTAAGGGCGCTAGTGCACTCAAGGCTTTGCTGTAAACGTTACAGGAGGGTTTAAAAAATAAAAAATCATTACCTTTTCAGACTTGACCCTTGCAGCAGCTTTCTCGAGCTCAGGCTTTATTCTCTTGCAGTGCCCGCACCAAGGAGCATAGAACACTACTAGCGCGTGTTCGGCTTTTGATAATATTTTGTCGAAAGTTTCCGCTGAATTCAAGAAAAATTGTTACTATTAGTTTTGTAACTACTAAGAGTAGGTACTATATTATGATGTGTAAAAAAAAAGTTAATGATCGAAGGTGTCCTAACAATTATATAGGTAACTCAATGTTACTCTGTCAAGTGTGTTGTAATGGTGGTAACATACAAATAATTTATAGCAAAAAGGACAAAACCATAAACCTAAAAGTAGGTATCCACTTTTATCCATTCATTTACTGTGTTACATTACATTTTTAAGCAACATGCTTTTATAACAGTTTCGGATTATTTAGATTCTTCTCATAAATAAAAAGAATAATCACTTAGCGACACTTATAATTTCACCTGTTTAAATAAAAAGTAAATAATAATACAAAATCATATAGTAAGTAAGCTAAGTAAGTAATGTGTACAGGTGAATTAAAAACATTCAAGGTTATATTAATGTATCGCGTAGGTATTTCAATAAATAAATACGTTTTACCTTTACAATGTGTATGTCTGAGTAATTGAGCCAGAAACATTATTGATATCAAACAATTAATTTAAATTGATGCTTTTCAGACTCACAAATACAAAAATGTCATTACGACAGCGAAAATACTTTGATGACAGAAATAAGAGACTTGAAAAGAGAATTAGAACAGTTCATTGTTATAGGTCACATATCTTATAAATAAATAAAAATATACGCGCATCTCCTATTGCCTAAAGGCCTTCACAGACGGCAGCTATAATGTAAAGAATCAGATATATATTATAGCATGATACATCTCACTTCATCTTTCCATAGAAATCGTCAGGTATAATGTCTTATTATAGCTTTCTTGTTAAATCCCGAGATGTAAATGTACATTAATATCGTTCAGGTGCAGATTGTCCAATTCTCATAATGCCCAGTGGTCGCAAAATGCTCAGTTCGCAAAATGTCCAGTTCGCAAAATGTCCAATTCGCAGAATGTCCAATTCGCAGAATGGCCAATTTTCATTGTAACGTGATCAATGACTAATTGAGTCAAAAGTTGGATTTTAATGATTAGTCAAGTTATTAGTTGAAGTCAAATTTATTTTTGTCTCATTTCTTTCAGTACAACATACATTATAAAATCAACATAAAAACATATAAAAGTTAAGTTGTATATTTGGTCCGCTGATAAATAGATTTATCCCATCTCCAGGACATCAAAAATCTAAATTTGTAGGTCAGTGTTATGTAATTAATTAAATATTAACAAGATATTATTTAAATAGACGTAAAAATACAATTTTCTTAAAAAACTGCCTAATTGATATTTGGTCATTTTTAGGGTTCCATAGCCAAATGGCAAAAAACGGAACCCTTATAGATTCGTCATGTCTGTCTGTCTGTCCGTATGTCACAGCCACTTTTTTCCGTAACTATAAGAACTATACTGTTGAAACTTGGTAAATAGATGTATTCTGTGAACCGCATTAAGATTTTCACACAAAAATAGAAAAAAAACAAGAAATTTTGGGGGTTCTCCATACTTAGAACTGAAACTCAAATTTTTTTATTTCATCATACCCATACGTGTGAATAAGACTTCAAAAATGATTTTGAGGTTTCTAATATCATTTTTTTCTAAAGTGAACAGTTTGCGCGAGAGACACTTTCAAAGTGGTAAAATGTGTCACCCCCCCCCCCCCCCCCTGTAACTTCTAAAATAACAGAATGATAAAACTAAAAAAAATATATGATGGACATTACCATGCAAACTTCCACCGAAAATTGGTTTGAACGAGATCTAGTAAGTAAAATTTAAAACACTGAAAAAAGACGGCAACCTCAGGCGGGAATCGAACCACGCACCTTCCGCATTCCGGGCGGCTGCCTTAACCACATGGCTACCGAGGTCTGGCTTTCAACCGTCGAAATTTGTCAGTGCTAGATGCTTATGTTTCCAGTCAACATTGCCTCATCAAATCTTAGAAGTTTACACCTCTGAGACCTCTAGTAAGTAGTTTTTTTTATGCGTCATAAATTAATTAATTTAAAAAACTACAGTATTATTAAAACATTGATTAAAGTTTTATAGATAATGGTACGGCCCCTTCGTGCGCGAGTATTATCGAAAGAAATGAGACAAAAATAAAATTGATTTCAACTAATAACTTGACTAATATTAATTATTAAAACCCAACTTTTGACTCAATTACTCATTGACCACTTTACAATGAAAATTAGACATTCTGCAAATTAAACATTTGGCGAACTGGACATTCTGCGAATTGGACATTTTGCGACATTTGCGAATTGGTAATAGCTGCCGTCTGTGAAGGCCTTAATTCTTTTAATGTTGTGTTTTTAATTGTCAGGACAAGGTTTGTAAGAAGGATATATTTTGGGAATTTCTCATGGGGTACAGTTTGGGGTGTTAACAAGGACGAAGTCACGGGCGGGCTGCTAGTAAAATTATATATTTCATGGTTAAATGGTTGACAGCTAAGCCAGTAGTATAAATCTAAAACAAATGTGTTTTTACAAACCAGTCAAATGCACCACATCTGTATCAGGTGACCAACTCTCATCGACAACTTCTTTCTTCTTCTGTTGTTGCAAATGTGCAGTAGGGTCTCTCATAAAATCTACAATAGCTTGTCTCTTATTCTCTCCATTGTAAGGAAAACGAAGCTGACCTTTTCTGTTAATCAAAAAATATTCATAACTAACCAAATCTAAAAGAAGGGACAATAAAATGTGTAGGTGTGTAGTATACTCACTCATAGTATAAAAGTGTAGGGAAGCCCGTTATATTGTATAATTGTCTAATTTTAGTGTTACCAGGTTTTGCGACATCAATAGCTGCCAATAAAGCTTCACCCTTAAAATCGCAAAGAGATCACATTAACATCAAAACCATGCATCGTAAACTTTGAAACTTAAACACATGACACAAGTTTATCAGAACTTGCCTGTTATTAAATGACTTTACAATAGGCATTTAAATTAGGATGTTAAATTAAACATAAGTACACTAAACTAGTATTATGTTGATTTTGAATAACTTTTTACTAAAAACAAAGTTTTGTCACCATATTTCTTAGATTAAATCAAAATAGCGGAAGATATGTGACTCGCCTCTAGCGCATGGACCGCTTAAATCAGGTCTCTTTCACGGTATCGACGAAACAAATTGGATTGTCTTTTTCCTTCAATATCGTACAACATTAAATCAGAATCACAGTGGTGTGAGTGTGCATGCATGTAGTTGTGCATCATGCCCGTTTTCAGTTATCGATTTTAAGGACGTGCCGTATCTTCCTCTATTTTGATTAAATATAAGCCATATTTATAGATTTTTGTAACTTCGCCTTTCAGACACATATAAAAAGTAGATGCACAATCAACGCTCTAAAAACGCCTACACAAAACAATACGTAACAAAACATTTAGGTACGCATTTTGTATGGTACTGTGCGAGCTAAGTGTCACCATGACGAAGTGCTCCTTCAAAAATTGCTATTCTGATAAAACCCATATAAGACAAATGTATAACATCTTAAAGCCGTTACTATTCCACTACGATTTAGTACGGAATCCCATGTGTATGTAGTTTTTATATATGGTTGAAGACCTCGCCCTAAGTTGTTACAAGGACAAATATAATAGGTAAATATAATATAGAAGGCAATTTCTTATGTTATGTTATGATGAAAGCGTATGTTATAAAAATCATTGAAAAAACGTTGTTGCTACTAGAGTAGCTACTGGGCATACAGCCAGCAAATTGAATTATAATGAAAAAAATATAGTTTGTTACCTTTAAATCTACTGCAGCTTGGACGTATTCTGGCTTCATAGTCTTACAGTAGCCACACCAAGGGGCATAGAACATTATTATAGACTTTTTGTAAGCAGCAGCACTTTTTTTTAAGAACTTTGTCAGAGCCTGCGTAAAAGATACAGATATACATTAATTTGTATATTGCGTATTACATTGATAATGTAATGTAATGCTCACCATCAGGCGACTAATATAATTTTAAAAAAATATATAGATTTTATCAACCAATTCTGTTTGATGATTGATACAGTAAATTCTGTTTGTTGATAGATACAGTAAAAGGAAATTGGGTGAAGAAATACAAGTTTCATACAAAGTTTACACACCCCTTTCTTCCTCTTCCCTTTTATTTTGCTTCTAATGTGGTTTATAAATAAATTTGACTGTTTCCGAGATTGAATTTCAAGGTCAAGTTACCAAATTATGTTTTTTTGTTCTTGTTTGTTCAAGTAATCTTACCTCTCCATCTACAAGATGGAAGACATCTGTAGCCCCTGGATCTTCCTCCCATGGCAGATCTCCTGTAGGATCTCGAAGGAAGTTTGAAATAGAACGGACTGTCTCACTTCTGTCATAGTCTTTGTGATAATCACCATCTTTATAGTGTTTAATATGATAAGCTTTGTCAGTAGGTACTTTCAACTTCTTACATAACTTCTTAGCATCACTAGAATATGTATTATTTTGGTAAGAAACACATTTTATTATAAAATTGTACAATTTATACAGTTATTAAAGCAAAGCATTACCTATTACTACAATCTATAATGACAAGGGTTGCTTGCCCTTTCATTGCATCTGCAGTCTCCCTGAACACATCCATAAGCACGTGTGACGACTTAGGCGCATTGATATACAGTATCAGTATATTAGTTTTAGTTCTCAACAGTTTCTTAAAATCTTTAAAATCAGTAACATCTGATATTACTTGCGTTTTCTGTTTCTTGGCTTGCTCTGATATTTGAACCATAATTAGCAGAAAAGGTAAAAATATCTGCAATACAATAAAGACTTGAAAACATTAACTGAACTTCGCAATCGTTAAGGTCATCGACCTCAATTCCTGACAATTCAGAATGTCGAATGTTTAACTCCTGGAAAAAAGGTTGAATAGCTACCCACCACTCATTTACTTTAAGCACGGCAATAAATTATTAATTATAATAAGGTATCGGAGCTAAATAGGGTAAGGTGTATGTAAGGTATCTTGCAAGCATAAAGACAGGGTGGTAACCTCAGCAATCAACCTAGTCACCGGCATCTAACTTACCTCCCATAACAAATTGAAACGCATGATTATGTTGACCTCTCTTACTTAAACTAATGCTTTATTATTCTTATAAACAAATCTGAAACAGTCTGTGAAATAAATTGCCCCAGTAAACAAAGTTTTCGCACATGAGAGAACAAGTAAAGTAAAACAAAGAATGAATTCGTCCGAGTTTTGTTGACGAATGCCAAATAATGACATTGACATTAAATATTTCTTCGTACCTCTTAAAAGCAAAGTTATCTAGCCTATACAGCCATAACTTCAATTATGTTTTCCTATTTTCCGAATCGATACTCATAATAAATAATGTATTGGAAAAGCTTTGATTTAGATAGGTACACGATTGCTGCTTGAAAATCGGCACCACGAAACAAGGCACGAATGAAACACGTGCCTTGTTTTTCTATCAAAATTCTTTACAAAATCTATGGTTTCAACTAGCTTGAATCATGCGAGCCTAGTTTAACCCTTCGAACGACAAAACCCCTAGTACTAACAAGTCATAGTACGATATTGTTTTATTTTATTTAAAAATATTTTACGACTACACTAGGAAATTGTTGAAAGGACAATGCCAGAAACCCATGTATTTTCAGAACCACTTAAAGACTGAGCGTATCAAAAAAATAATATTAGGGTATAATTACTCTCAAATAGCCTAGTAAATTATGTAATGGTGAGATGTTATTTAAAGCTGGGGATAAACAATAAAATAATATAATTAGTTACATAATTTTTCCTACGGTTAGAACATAATTAAGGTTTTTGAGCGCATCCTGCCGTTCGAAACGTTCCGTTTCGCTTTTTTACTGTTAACGCCTAAATATTTAAATAATGTGGTGTTTATTAAACCATATTCTAATTCACTTTTTAGAGAGTCGTTAATATAACATTACAAACGCTTAACTGTTTATAAAGAATTATTAATACAATAATTCATAATTATGAATTAATTGAACGACTAATATCTAACGATGGTAAAACGAAACGTATTTCGACTTGTCAAAATGTCTCTGTGACAGCGTTGCCGTTTCGGGTAATTTTACCCGATTTCGGGTAATTTAGGCGTCGAGCGGGTAATCTCCGGGTAATGTTTACTGCCGGGTAATTTTATTTTGGGTAGTTTTGCGACCATAACTTTACCTACACGTTTACAAAAATATTAATTTACTAACTTATTTGACTTGGCTGTATGGGCTATGTTTTCTTTACCAAAACTCCAAATGGAATCCGCATATATATCTAATTTGGCCGGCAAACTCAGTTCAGCAGCATATGCGATTAGAAAAATTAGACAATTAACAGATGTTGAAACTGCTAGGACTGTTTACTTTAGTTATTTTCATAGTGTCATGTCGTATGGCGTCCTTTTGTGGGGAACAGCGGCTGATGTTAAAACTATATTTATTTTACAGAAACGAGCAATAAGAACCATTTATAGACTGGGATCGCGAACTTCTTTGAGAAATATTTTTAAGGAAGTTGGTGTTCTTACTGTTGCATCGCAGTATATTTTATAATTGTATAATTTTTGTGCGTTGCAATATTAACACTTTTTCTAAACACGGTGATGTAGGTACACAATTTCAATACTAGAAATAAGTCAAAACTAGTAATGCCACTGTTTAGGTTACAAAAGGTTCTCGGCTCTTTCTTGGGGCAAGGTATACACTATTATAAAAAAATAATAAGTACTATACTAGATTTACCTTTAGATAAGTTTAAGAATCAAGTAAAATCTTGTTTACTTAAGAAAGGTTATTACACAGTCAATGAATATTTAAAAGACAAAACAGACTGGTTAATATATTTACATAATTTTTTTCTTAATCCATTATCTTTATAACTGATTGTATAACTTGGTAACGACATGTTGTTTTGTAAATGTCGTTACTTCTATATTATTTTAAAGCTGTGGAGTTGCTTGTGCCCGTTCTTCTCCACAGCTAAAAGACTTCTGGAATGGGTGGGGTAAGTGGGTGGGTTCCTATGCCTATCCATCCATCCATAAAAAATAAATTTAGACGATTCCAAATGCTTATTTTAAGCTTAGATATTTTGATTTTTTTTAAATTTAAAATTTGGCTTTCTTATCTTCTGTTTGAGATGTATTTTGCCAAATTGATTTTGATTTTGTTTACCAACCTAATTAGGTAATAAGTGTCTGTATCATTTTCTGTCACCTGTTACTGTCACTTGGATGAACGGAATCCATTCAATTCAATAGGATTGTGTCCACTAAGAATAAATCGGGTGGACTGGCGTTTCAAATAATAAATTATGATATTATAGAAACAAAAGAAGTACCTATCTAAAATATTCATTAGGTATAAAAAATTATTATGAATGATTATGGATATTTTTAAAGAAAAAAGTCGACAATAATACGCGTTCAGTCATACGACATTAGAATAATCTTCAGTCTGTTTGTTCTGAAAAAAAAGTACCTCCTTAATATTGTTTCAGCAAAATTATGTACTTGTTTACTTATTTCATTTTTCTTTTTGTAAGTACATTTTTAATTGATTATAAATCATACGTAAAAACTACATAAAATAATCCAAAAAATTGAAATATATTTTATCTCATCTGAAAGATATAAATCGGATGAAATTTTCAACTTGAAAACATTTAAAAATCAACAAGTATTAATAATTTCTGTTAATTTCATTAACGTACAGCATGTCAAAAAAAAACCGTCCCTTTTTAAAAAAAAACTACTAAACAGTTAATTTTGGGTAATTTTTTAATCCGTTTAGGACTTTTTCATAAGTGACTTGCGGCAACACTGCTCTGTGATTATTTGTTTTGGTTGGTCCGTCCTTCCTTTGTCAAAATAAAAAGTTGTTTTAAAATGTTGTTTTAAGTTTTCGGGTTTGATTTGAATAAGTTTTTTACCCTGGAAACCGATATTTTCTTTCAATAATATACTTGGATTTTGATTTTTGGACATCGATCGACCGACTGACTACACTTAACTTGGCTCACGATTCTAAGGCTTGCGATTTGGTTTTGAAGATGCCGAGGTCAATAAAAGTGGGCACGTTCTGCGCGTAAACTGTAGAATTCGTGTGAACGAATACACTACGACATTTCGTAGTTTTCGACCTTCACAGAGTACCTACTTTCTTTACTCAGCGAGTGCCTGTTACCGTTAATCGTAAGTACAGTAACATTTGCCTTCATTTAACTATCTACAGTGACATTGTACCTACTTACAAATCTACTACAATCTACTCATGTCCTGTTGTCTATATGGGAAGGCCTGTGCTGTGCCCAGCAGTGAGACGTTTATACTTACAAGCAGTTGGTTAATGTAATAAATCATCATCATTATAGCATAAAACAGTTTCTGCAAGCGCCTCAAGTTGTGACTATGATTGATTTGGAAGTACTGATAAAAGATTAACATTCTCCTTTCTGAAATACTGTTACATATTTTTTAACCAAATGTATAAAAATAATTTGCTTTGTAAATAATAAATTCACAAAGTGATAACATTTTCTTTTTGTGTTTTGTTTTAGATCACTGATGAAGATTATATTTTTTTTAAGTGTGTTATGAAATTGCTAAGAGGACAGTAAATCAAACAATGGCCCCTATAATAATGATGGACAGAGTGCAGAATCATCACGCCAAGTAGGACACACACAAGTCTGCCAAAACTATGTGGTTGCTCATTAATAAATCAACAGAAGCATCATATTTGTACGAGAAGAGAAGGATATTTACTGTTATAGAAAAAGAATTTCTCTACTAAAATAAAGGCATCAGATCGGTAGGTAGATAGATACTACCTTGATAAGGGGAAGAATTAAATCAAGACACATTTCACGTAAAATCTATTTTATTTATATATTAGTAACAATGTGTCTGGTAGAGACGGTATCACTGAATACTGTTACAATTGTTTAGTTGGATGTCGAACAATAGGTTGTTGTGCTCACAACATAACCCTAGTATGGTACCTTGGATGGGCTATATATCAATCTAATATTCTACCCTGCAGTTTTTGGATGAAGTAGCAGTAAGTTTAAATGATAACAAATAATAAAAATAATACATAATTAACAAACAGGTGTTTTATTTGATCCCTTATTTATTACAAAAATTATGCAAATCTGCTAGGCACAAATCAAAGAGTAGATGTAATGGGCATACTCATTTTTTATTGTTACTTAATTAATCTGCAGTTACCCTGTAGTGCAGCCTATAAGTCATTTCAGTGATAGTTCATAGACAGGTAAACGGCTTGATGTATGATCTGAGGGCTTCATTATCATTACATATTATAAAGTAAAGTCGCCATTTTTGTGTCTGTGGCTCTGCTTTCTTCGTCTGAACCACTCAATTGATTTTTATGTGGTCGTCAATAACAGTAAGAGTGATAAATGAGAATGGGTTATTTTTGATATTTTGTACAAAATGGCTGGAGTAGGTATGTCCATGTTTAATTTTAAATAAGGTAATTTAGCAAAGCAATGTACTTGTACTTGAAAGGTATTGCGACAAATGTATGAATAGTCTTGATTATTGGCCTAATTAATGATAAATATGTGTTGTGTATGTTATGTGTTGTAGATTTATTATTTTTAATCTTAATTTAATGGCTACGCGTTTAGCATTACTTAAGCCAATTTAAAGTAGTATACTAATATGTATTTTAAAATTATATTTAGTTTTGTATGGTAGATTAAGTTAAAATGGAGTTGAGACTGTTGTGAGCAACACGTGTTGTTGCTAAGAGAACACGGGAGAAACTCTGTGTTGTAGATAATTAATTCAAAGAAAATAGTACTAAACCGGATTTTCAAATGTATGGGCCGTGGGCATTGTCCTTTAGAAAATATGACAAAACCACAGACATGACATGACGCTTCACTTGTCCCCCAAGAAGTCAGAGCCTTAAGAAGTTATTTCCTATATCTTCTCATCAATGACACAAGATAATATCATTGATCTTCATGGTCAGAGCAATGTCATCTAGTTTGAATTATTAATAATCTACTGTTTTATTTCTTGACCATGGATACCAGTCCTTCATAAGTAATATTAGAGTTCATTGATTATGCTTACTGATGATAATGAGTGATGTTAATATGAACCGTATGAACGTTTATTGCTAAATGATATTTCCCTCAAACCCCTTTAGTTCCAGTAAAGATGTTGGACTACTGTGATCTCGCACGGACTTCTTGAGAATTTGAAAAGTGATGTTGTAATTACTGTTTTGTTTTATTTGCCAACACTCATGCACGTTCACAAACACTTAACAGTAAATAATCCACCATTAATTTTCATTATTACCTATTTGACAAAACACAAATTATCCTACTACTTAATATTATAAACGCGAAAGTTTGTAAGTATGGATGGATGTTTGTTACTCTTTCACGTAAAAACTACTGAATGGATTTGGATGAAATTCGGCATACAGATAGTTTATAACCTGGATTAACACATAGGATACATTTTATCCCGATATTCCTACGGGAACCACGCGGGTGACACCGCGAGCGGCCGCTTGTAGAAAATAAAACAAAACTGCAGTGCAGACATAACGCTTCACTTTCCCGCCAAGAAGAAGTCAGCAATGTCATCGTCGATTTATTTATGTTGCCAGATAAAAACTTAATGAATCGATTAAAAAAGACGATTTTTTATCGAATATGGTGCGCCGCGTCCCGTCACCCGTGCCGTTAGGTTAGGGGGTGCTTGTGTACAATGCTTGTAGCTTGTGCATGTTGAGGCACTTGCGCAGGTTAAATGCATCGTGCCAACTACTGTGCACAGAGTGTGCGGGTCTTCTAGCGACTCGCGCATTATCAGCGCAAGTGACCCGCGCGTTATTATCCGTCTCCGCGCAAGTAACCCACCCCCGCTTTCTTGCGCTCGCGCATGTTACATGCACCGAGTGCAAATGACCGCTTGAGCATGCTACGTGGTATGTAGCCCACGTCTTCACTTGCTCTAGCTAATGCACTGTGTACAAGCACCTAGCAAAGTTCACTTGACTTTGTATAGCAAAACATAGTGCCACGCTGTTCGTGCCGCGACATCAGTCAGTGCCGATCCTAACATAGTTGATAGATAGGTAATAGTTTTGCAACAGATGGCGTTGACAGTAATTAAAGATAAAAAGTATGGAAAGGAAAGACCATAATACAACATATGAAAGTCATAAGTCGTGTTCCAATTTATTGTTAATGCTTTTTTTAAGAATATTCATAATAAAAATAAAGAATATTCTTTTTAATACATACCTACGTAATCTATTATAATTAGTAAGTAATTGATTTGTAATCGTAAACAATAAATCGATTATTCTATGGCAACACAGACTGAATGACATGCGATTTATTATGTTGGCTCCCCTGCAATATCGTGATTGGTTCGATCACGTCGTTGGTCATGTCCATAAGTCTGCCACGCGTTTTGTTTCGGCAAATATCTGTCAGGTTAGCGTTTTGTTTCACGTTAAGACGAATAAATAAAATCACGTACAAAAAATTATTCCCTGCTTCCCAAACAACATTGAATAATGATAAATATGTACCTTAATATGACCTTCAAATCACATATAATCAAATTTAGATACGGTCAGTATTTATGAATATGAAGAGGTGGTTCCCATACCGGCATTCTCCTTTGTCCAATTCCGTAAATAAAAAGAGACAGTGTCATATATCGTTAGATTGGCAAAAGAATAAGCTTTGCGACAAAAATATCATTTATACATAAATATTTTTATAAAATATTACAAAAATTTTTATTATTAAAAATTTTTGTTATTTTTTTCTTATGCCTACACTCACCCAAGGTTCGAAGAGAAGAAACTACGCACATTTCACATCGCCACTATCTCTAAAACCACTATTGTCACTTCATCTTTCATTTAAATAACTCACATCATCACAAAACACTCTTTACCGCCGTACTCAGAGACGTCAATTAAGTTTTAATGACAATTAAATGTGTTTCCTTCTCTATTTAGCACTATACCTAAGAAAGTGACAGCAAGGGACTTAATTGTCATTAAAACTTAATTGACGTCTCTGAGTACGGCAGTTAGTTCACTGCAAAAGTCATTCACACGTTCTGTTCAAATTTGGAAGTAAATATCAATATGTTTTTTTAGTAAACTTTTTATATTGTTTTCATTATTTTACAATTGTAGTAGCAAAAAAAAAATTACTAGCAATGTAGTAATATTCGATTTCATAGATTTTTTTTATAAAATTGATAATGGTCGATAAATTACTTACTAATTTGAACGTATGGATATTTGATATTCTAATATGAAGGGACAGATGAAAGAATATTGGCAATACGCTGTTGGCATTCAATTTAGTACTAAGTTTTTATAAAATAATGTACTTACATGTGGGGTCACACTACATTTTCAATATTAGTGATTTATATAAAACAAATTTGGTTTTATATTTTTTGTTCTTAGCATAAGATTACACAATGTACTTACAGGGGGTCGAACGCCTAGTAACTACGTGCTTAGTAGCGAGATTCGAACCCACACTAAGTCTTCAAGATTAGTAGATTCTTACGAAACAAATTTGGTTGTACCTAGTAGTAGTAATTTTCATAGCAAAAGATTACACAATGTACTTACGGGGGGGGGGGGGGGCGTCGAACGCCCAGTACGTGTCTAAGATTAGTACGTGCTTAGTAGCGGGATTCGAACCCACATAACGTTTCAAGATTAGAAGATATATACTTACGAAACAGTCAGTAGAACCAGTAGAACATATTTCAGAAAGAAAAGGTTTTTTTTTTTATGATAAGCCCGGCAAATGACCCCACTCCACCTGATGTTAAGTGGAAATGAAGTCCAGGCGCGAGGACAACTGGTGCAGCGTAAGAGACGTAGCATCAGTCACCCTCACTCTGCCGGCCCACAAAGTGCTTCTTCACGCCTCGTTTGAAGGACCCTATGTCATAGGTAGGAGGGAATACGTGTGCTGGTAGACTATTCCATCTTTTGGAAGTGCGACAAAGAAACGAGTCACCAAATTTCTTTGTTCGTGATGGAATTTTAGAGACTGTAAATTGGTGACTCCGGAGAGCAGCACGCGTACTCCTATGGAGGAAGGGAGAAGGAGGGATGAGGTCAAAGAGTTCTTCAGAGCACTCGCCGGTATAAACGGTAAAAGACGCTGAGTGACGCAATATCTCTACGCAATTGCAAAGGCTCGAGAGTTTTAGTGACCTCCGCATTGCCGATAATGCGCACAGCGCGGCGCTGCAATCTGTCCAAGGCATCGAGAAGGTACTTTGCGGAGCCGTCCCAAAGGTGAGAGCAATACTCCACGCAAGACCGCACCTGTGTCTTGTTTAATAGACACAACTGATCAGGCGTGAAGAATCGCCGCACCTTGTTCAAGACACCGAGTTTACGTGAGGCATTTTTAATCACGCTTTCGATGTAGTCCTTTTGGTTCAGATCGCAGCGGATATTCATACCGAGCATATGTTAATACTGCTCTGCAGGCTTAGAGATGTACCCTGAAGAGAGGGAAGGGGAAGGAATGGCGACTTTTTCGCTGTGAACGCGCACACCTGTGTTTTCTTGGCATTGAACTCCACCAGATTATCGGAGCCCCATTTAGAAATAAGGTCCAACACCCGATCGAGCTCAATGACAAGATTTGCTCGCTTCATTTCGGTGTCTACCCGCCCAGCCGTTGGGTGACCGTTATATCCCCCATGCACTGTGCTATCATCTGCATAGCAATGAATGTTTCCAAGTGGAAGCATGTCATTGATATGCAGAAGGAACAGCGTGGGGGATAGAACGGAGCCTTGAGGAACACCAGCGTTCACTGACATGAACCGTGAAGCGCATCCATCCGAAGAAGAGCTTTGTGCCAGACCCGATCAAAAGCCTTGGCTATGTCAAGGCTAACTGCCAGTGACTCGCCTCGCTTGTCAATAGCCTCACCCCAGAGATGTGTGACGTACGCTAGAAGATCACCCGTTGACCGTTTTGGCCGAAACCCATATTGACGATCGTGAATTAGAGAGTGATCTTCTAGGTATCGAATAAGCTGTTTGTTCAATATTCGTTCTAGGATCTTACACAACACTGAAGTTACGCGGTAGTTAGTAGGTTAGGGCGGTAATTAGTCGGATCTGACCGATCTCCTTTTTTAGGGATCGGTTGCACATTAGCTTCTCTCCAAGATTCCGGCACACAACCCGAAGAGAGCGAGAGACGGTACAGACGCGTTAACACAGGATACAACTCCGCTGCACACATTTTCAGGACTATTGCTGGGATGCCATCAGGACCGTTAGCTTTCCGGACATCGATTGACTGCAGCTCCGCACGGACATCACACTGCCTGATTTTAAGATTTATCAGACATTGTGTGGCCACAGTGAGGAATTGAGGGTTGCTGTGCATTACAGTCGTCGATCCGGGAGTTAGCCGCAAAGAGTTTGGCCAGGAGATCGACCTTTTCCTGCGGCTTGTGAGCTAAAGTTCCGTCAGGACATCTCAGTGGTGGCAGCGAGGGTTAACAGAAGTTGGATTGCACGGCTTTGGCCAGACGCCAGTAGCTACGGCTGCCCGTAGGATGCGTCAGGAGTTCTTGGCCTACTCGTGCAACGCGCTGGGCATCCGCTCTAATGTAGGCCCTCTTACACGACTTGGTGGCATTATTATAGGCTGCTTTTAGCGAGCGAGTTTCGGGAGCCCCATGAGCTTTACCTCTGATCCAAGCGCGGTATGCTGTCTGTTTGCTCTCAACAGCGCTGGCACACTCGCGATTGAACTAACGGTTGCGTCTGCCTTTGCTGATGACATAGGAGTGTGGAATATAGTATTCCATTCCTAATACTATCTCATCAGCAACGGCAGTGGCGCTAGCGGTCGAGTCCTTCCCACTAAAGCAGCGCTGCCTCCAAGGGACGGATGCAAAATACTCCCGCATACCGTCCCAGTCTGCCGACGCGTAGTGCCAAATCTGGCGTTTCGAAACTGCTGTTGGCGGGCGCGATGCCAAGGGCACTGTGCTGGATATCAAGCAGTGATCCGAGGAACCTAAAGAAGCTCGAATCTCCACCCGGTATCCAGCTGGGCGATTCGTCAGCAGAAGGTCGAGTAAGGAGGGCGCATGGCCAACTATGTCTGGGATCCTGGTGGGCTGGTTCACCAGTTGCGTCAGTCATGCGTGAGAGCGAATGCGTGGGCAGTTCTACCAGCATGGTCTTTTTTGGAGGAACCTAACCACAACTCATGGTGGGCGTTGAAGTCCCCCAAAAACACCAATTCCGCCGATGGAAACCGCTCCTGCGCATCATCTGCTACCCGACTAAGATGTTCAATTAGTCGAGTTGTCTCCATGTCGCCGTTATGGGATCGGTAGACGCAAACTTAGACACGGCAATGAGAGCCTAAGTCGACGTGTATCACTAGGAGGGAGAAGGAAGGGTCCTCCAGACAGCGCAGACGGCGACAGCAAACATCCGCCCGAACAAATAAGCTAACTCCGGCTTTGGCTTTGAAGGATTCTTCAAGCACAAAGCCGGGATAGTTCAAGTAGGTGGTGTCAGCAGGGCGGATTATTTGCGTCTCCGTCAGGAACAACATTGCTGGCCGTGCCGTCTCAAGATGGTGGTGGACGGCATTGAGGTTTGCATGGAGTCCGCGGATGTTAGCGAACTCCACCTCAAACGGTAAGGTTGTGGTGGGGGTGTGCACCGCTGTATTACCAGTTTTGTTGTTAGGCGCTGTCATTTTAGGAGTGGAAAGAGAGAGGCGTGAATCGAGAAAATGATGCCGCGATGCGAATGGTCAAAGTGTGGTGGCCTGTTTCCCCAGGAATTTGCCCACAGACGAGTATTATTAACCTGCCGAACGGAAGGGCCCCCGAACCCCCCCGGGAATGGCCGCTGGGACCCCACCTTCCGGTCACCAACCGGCACGACGGACCACCCCGAGATTATGCGTGGCATGGTGAGGCAGCCTCACGAGCTGGTTAGGCTCGCTTGGGCCCCTGTACTGTGCCACGGGCGGCCAGCGGGACAACCGTTTCTACGGGTCTCCCTGGTCGGCAGGTTAACGAAGTCCTCCTGGCACTGGTTTGACGGAAGCCTCTACAGACCAAATCCATCGCAGCATCATCCTCTCGAGCTCTGGTTATACGCTGGCTGATCCCGAAACGCGACCGACAAGCAGTCACTTGACGGGTTTTACATCATGCGTACGGTGGTCACCAACCAGACGGGTCAAGCCCTACCACCAGTGGAGCAGATCATCGCTCGAAAGAGTCCGTTAGTCGCTTCTTACGACACCCACCGGACGGAGAGAGGGGCGGTGATTGGTATTCTTTCTCCGTCACCGCACGGATAATGGTAATGGTACTCGTGTAAGAAAAACGAAAAAAGGGTAAAATATTAATATAATAAAAAAAACAAAACAACACAAACAATCTGATATACAGCTTTATACGTATAACATAATAATACATGTTTTCAAGTAGGTACTTTATGAAATTATCCTGCAGTTTTGTGCATACTGCAATACGGCAAACAATGGTATGACAAATAAGAAACAATCTAATATACAGCTTTATACGTACAGACAAACACAATAACTAGAGGCGATCATAACATAAAACATGTTTTCAATTAGGTACTTTATGACATTATTGTCCTGCAGTTTTGTACATACTGCAATACGGCAAACAATGGTATGACAAATAAAAAACAATCTAATATACAGCTTTATACGTACAGACAAACACAATAACTAGAGGCGATTATAGCGGGCGTACGGGCATAGAGAGCCCTACGTTCGCACAAGGGCTCGCAAGATGGATTGAAGGGGGTTTCCATGATCCGGGCCCATCTCAACTCGACCGTGGAGTCAAGTAGGTGAGCGCCTGACGAAGCGTCCGCCTTAAGGCGCGGCTGCGGTAGAGTCCCATCTCTATCCACCGAGTCCCACATATCCCCCGTGCTGTGTATGTCCAGTGCCGGGGGAATGCGTAATAGCATTTCTTCGCGTAAAAAAAGAAAAAAAGGGCATGAGCGCATCTAGTAGTAAATACACACTGGACTGGATTGACTGCTCCAGCACGCGTTTACGCTTGATGGAACCTCTGGGGGTCTTCGTGATTTCGACGGCCTTGTCGATGCACAAAGTCCCAGAGGCTGTGCGTTTCGCTGAAAGCAGTCAACGGAAGGGGTGGAGGCGGCGGAGACGGCGAGACGAGACGACGCGTCCTAAAACAAACAATAAAAATAAATGCAATGCAAACCAATTCAAAGATCAGCGCGCGAAACACACGGTAATATATACTCACCGTGGTGGTGGTGGTTGTGGTGGCACCCACAAAATTGGCGCCGGCTCATCAACTACGTCCCTAACCTGGACACTTTTTGCAGCAGCTAAAATTAGCTGCAGCCGAGCCGCCAGGATCGGCCGGGGAGCCTCAATTGCCCCCGGAGTTACAGACCTCGACCGTGATCTAAAAAAAACATAATAAATAATTATAAATAAAAAAAATGTTACGTCAAATAATAATAATATGAAATTACTAATTTCTATTACTAAATAGAAAAAAAAACATTGTGCACAAACCGTTTTCACTTTTTCACACACAAACTGACTTTATCATAAGCGAAATAACTATCAAATAAATTTTTATCATAACACTCTAGTAACACTTTTTCGTCCAATTGTACCGTATTGTAATGACTTTTGGGACCGCGTTTCATTGAAAACACAATTGTGTTACATTCATAATATATATCACAAAACTGATGCTACATTCTGATTCCTGGATAAATTTACAACAAACTTATCTATATCTGAACACACAACGTGTAAAATAAATATTGTTTTCAAAGACATGACGCAATTACTGACGACATGGCAAAACCGCAACCAAAAAGTTGCAGACATTTTTACTGGACTAAAATCTCGAAACGACTCAAACTAATAACTAAAACACATTCTACGTTAAATTTCCAATAAATTGATATACAGTTCACTTACCGTTTACGAAAGGAGCGTCAAGCAGCGAAATTAGTAATGGCGTCTCACACAAGTTGGCCAACACAGCAAGTTTTGTTTTATTTTTTTCCGGTAATTTTATTTGGCTAAACACTATGATTATTAGATTATTCGACAGAGGATAACTTACATAACCTGTTACAATACTCATTACCGAATACAGAAACAAAATAAATTTACAAACACGCCATAGATAAACACAAACCGTTAGGCACCACGGTGGTGCCTAATCGCGTCCGGTGTCAAAAAGTGTGAGGCACCAACGTGGTGCCTAATCACGAAGGGCTTAAAAGTGATATGATAATGACATAACATATCGTCTAAGTTTACAATAAATGTTTATGTTAGGTATCTTGTTTCATTTCTGATGTTGATCTTTTAGTACGAGCGGCCACTGCAAGTTTACCTACGTCATAAGATACCGAAACAAAATAGGATATAGGTGTTGCCCATGACCTTAACAAGTACCACTGAGTGTGTCTGCCAAACTTAAACTGGCCGAAACTGCGAAAAAAAATTCTACTTCCGGTAGCAAAAAGACACCGGATTTCACGTCGTCCGATACCGGAACGCAACTTACGCCATTAGTTACCCGTTTATTGGCAGACATAAAATAATCTTGTCTGCCAGTTTCTCGTTGGCCGAAAGTACTCGGCAGACACGCGAGTAGGTGACCATCCGTACCCCCTTATCTACGTCATCAGATACCGGAATGAAATTAATGTTAAGTGTTAGACATTGTTGTCCTCTATATACTCGTAAATGTACAGCGTGTTTCTTGTAAGGTAAAATTTACTTTTATTTTTTTTATCAAAAATTTTGGCTTGATACTTTTGGAGAAAAAAAATTAAATGTGTCTTATCCTTAACTTAACCTTAACCTTTAGACTGAAAATGGGGTTGGTTTGATACCCGATGTTTTTATTATTGATATCGAAAGTAATCCCACTTTGGAATTTAACACAAAAAAGTTTTTTTCTTTTGATAATGTATATTAGGAATTATTGGGTTTGAAATCTGTCGGGGCGTCTTTGACACAAGGGGCGAGGTTGATATTGGCATTTTGTGATAGCAAATAGTGGCATTTTAAGTAAAACTATGCATTTCCGATCAAAAATATCGTGTATTAATATTTTTTACTTGACGTACGAACATAATAGGAACATGTGAATTAGTAAATTTATGTCTTAATAACTAAACAAAAAGTCTTAATAATTTTTTCTCTCTTCTAGTCTAAATGTATGGGATGTTATACAGCTTGTATCAAGCGGGGCCAGCCATATTTCACGTACCTAATCAGTTACTTTTAGTGAGCTGGCACACATAAAACATTTCTTGATATCTCGGGCATTGTGGAAGTACATACTTTTGAAAATAATACAAGTTTATCGACATTATGACAACACTAACAAACAGCTGATTGGAGTAATGAACTCTGTCTAGTGTTACTTCCTCCTTTGCCTCTGCTGTGACCCTAGTATTTTTGTGCCTATTGTGCTGACTCCACCCGCTTTCAACTATTTATTTTTGATAAAGTTTAAAGGGTTCCGTGTTGTTATTTTTTTCACTAAGAAAATAAGTTACGACTACCTACTTTTATTTAGTCAATTATTCTCTGTTCCTATCACCAGGTCAGGTCAAGAATGTGTTATCTATCAAGTAAGTACTTTTGACGGTTAATTAGTATGGAGGTACGAATCCAAAACATTTATGATTTTGAGAAAATTAAATGTACTTAAATGTAAAGAGTCGTCTGAGTATTGTTCATGAATTGAAAGGCTTGTCATACGAAACGCACTGAGAAATGTCTTACTTCGCATAGCATTTCTACTTTACTTAGACCGCGATTTTCTAAGCGACACATAGACGCTGTGATTGCTGTCTCTTTCCGATTCTATGAATATTTATTTAATTTTTATTTTAATCTTTATTGCACAAAGAAAACAAAATGTACAAAAGGCGGACTAAATGCCAAGTGGCATTCTCTACCAGTCAACCTTAGGGCTAGGCAGAAAGAGTTGTAGGCGGTGCAATTCAAAATATGAAAGAGACAGAGTCAATTCTCAGCGCTGCGGCAGCCGCTACTGCCAAGGGTTTAACTTAGAGAATCGCACTGCTGAACAATAACGAAAGCAGTATTGTTCTGAAGCTTAGACAAGTAAATGTTTGTGAATACGGGTTTCATTCAGCACTGAACTAAACTCACCCGTTTACACGCAGTAAAAATAACAAAACAGAAAAATCTGTCACCATGTGAGTGTTCATTGTAACTTTTATGTCGGCTCTAAAAAAACAGAAAATAATAATGTTAATAATTTGAAGAGTGATAAAAAAAAGACTTACTAATTTAAAAATATTGCTAGTTTTCTTAACTCAAAGTCTAATTTACGAGCCCTAAAAAGTATGGGCGGTATTAACATAATGGCGGTATTGATACTAGGAGTCACTCCTGGTATGGGCGGAGTCACAAGAAAGCGTGCGCGTGCGTCTTTCTTCTTAATGGGTTCTGTAGCTCATTTTATTTTTCTAACCGCTTTGGTTAACCCGGTATAAATGTAAGCATTCCTGAAATCCTAACTAGTGTGATACAACATAGTTAAACTTTACTAACTAACTAAGTTTAACTATGTTGTATCACACATATTTTCAATACATAACACATTCGTTGTTGTTTACACATACGTACTATTCAAACGTACAGTCAAAAATTTGATCGTGAATGTCGTTAAAAAAAATTGATTGTATCACCTTAGTTCGATTCGAACTTCTCTAATGAATATTGATTCTTAATGCCGAATCCTAAAGTTCAAAATTGATTGTACCGGCCGGTCGAGAACTGACGAGCCGGAGTGTCGCCAGTGAGTGGGAAATCTTTTTGGCGTAAAACCATTGGGAGTGATGCCACAGTTTTACGCTAGGACTAACGCGCAAAACTGATCGTCAGTGGCCAGCTTAAGAGTAGTACGATTATCTATTCTGTGACTACACCTCAAAGTGCTTCGCTTGAGTTGTATTGAGTTATTTCAAAAATAAGTCATTTTAATTTAAGACCTATTTAGGTACCTACCTACAATGATGTATAAAGTTATAGATGCGTTGTACACGCTCTAGAATGGCAATACGAATGTAAGGTAATTGCCCGACTCGCATTCAGTCAGGCACGCTCTCGCGTCCTGGCTATACATCGCTACAGAGCGTGAATTTATCAAGTTTTTCGTGGCCAAAATGCCTTCCTGTGTTTTTAGGCGGTGCACAAATTACACGGCAACTGTTAGAGACAAGAAAAACGTGTCATTTCATTCGTAAGTACTGATTTTTTTAAATTAAACATTAAATGCCCGTTAAATAAACTGCTGGCTGCTCCTCACGTGGGTAAAGAGTGAGATGTAATCAGTTCTATGCGGGAGAGTGAAACAGACTATGTTAGCGCGGTCTAATGGTGGCCGTCGCCATGGAAACTCACATGCGTATAGGGCGAGATGTATATTTATCTCTTTCTAACCACATAATGTGTCTCTTGTTAGCGCAACGTGTCATAATAAATAACTGTATACGTAGATATAGTACTACTTGCAGCACTTTAAAATGCAATAATGTTAGCGTGTAACCTGTCTATCTTTTATATGTCTTTGCCTACCTACTCGTAGGTAAACGTACCTATCTACTTTAGAGTCGAAACAATGTGACTGTAAAATGATAATATTTTTATTACTTTGATAATAATTAGGTACTTAGGTAGGTAGGTACCTACTTAATACAAATTGTTAAATCACGAAAGTAAAATAGCTGCCTACTTATCTGTCTTAACAAATCCAACAAAAAATGCCGCCAAGCGACTGCCGACAAACAACCCAGGCGGTTTGTGTCAAAGGTGCCGCCATGGTCAAAGGTTTTTGATTTTCGCCGCCCGCCACCGTCACAGTAAAACCTCTTGTTTTAAAACTGTGCGCCTGGTAGGAGGCGGGGGCGTGGCGCGGCCATACTAGGGCAAGCAGTTTTATACACTCGGCGTCAAAAAAATCGCACCTCTTAGAAAATCACTTTCAAATGTCATTTACTCTTGATATGCACATGCAGTCGCATTAATTATGATTTTATTTACAAGGTTACTTAATTAACTTAATAAAAAACATTACTTTTCATTATCAAATAAAACCTAATGCAACAAATAAAGTGTCACAAAAATTCGATGCAAATTTTGCTACCCGTGAGAGTTGCTAGTTGCGCTTCCTTTGTGGGTATAAAACGGTCAACACGGGTTCAATGTGGGTCATTCGCTATTCAACCGTTGAAGAGGACACACGCACAGATTTTGATGGATACCACAGCTGATAAAGCCGCTCAAGTGGTTGCACTACTGCAATCAGGGGTGCGGCAGTGTGATGTCGCCCGGCAACTGAACCTGAGCCGTTATTCCGTTCGAAGAGTGTACCAGCGCTTCATAGAGACCGGTGGCTATATCCGCAGACACGGTTCGGGTAGACGTCGCTGCACTTCGGAAAGAGACGACCGGTTCGTTGTGTCGAACTCTTTGAGAAATCGTTTCTCCAACGCTGTTGAGTTGCAACAGCAGCTCCAGGCAGTTCGCAGACGCACCGTAAGCGTATCTACGGTTAGAAGAAGATTGAAGGAGAAGAAGATAGCGGCCCACAGAGCTGCTACGGGTCCAAAATTGACTGCAGCGCATCGGCGAGCCCGCTTGCAGTTTGCTCGTGACCACGTCGATTGGACCCTTGAGCAGTGGAGAGCTGTTCTCTTCTCAGACGAGACGCGAGTGTGTCTTTTCTGCAACGACCGACGGAGAAGAGTATACCGGAGGCAGGGTGAACGTTTCGCCCAAGCCTGCATCCAGGAGACGGTGGAATATGGTGGCGGATCCTGCATGTTCTGGGGCGGTATGTCTGCTGCCGGCAAAACCGACCTTGTCTGCGTCTCCCGGACTGGAGGTGCTCGCGGACAAGGGTCGCTGACTGCTCGCCGCTATGTCACTGAGGTCCTGGAAGTGCATGTGGTCCCCTTTGCCGAATCTTTTGGCGAGGGGTTCACATTAATGCACGACAACGCTCGCGCTCACACTGCAGGCATCGTGAGCGACTTCTTGCAGAGGTCCCAAATCTCTGTGATGCAGTGGCCAGCGCGAAGTCCGGATCTGAATCCTATAGAGCACCTCTGGGACCATCTTAAACGTAAGGTTCGATCTCGGGATCCAGCTCCTTCGACTCTACAGGAGCTCCAAGACGCGGTGATTGAAGAATGGGGGCTTATCCCTCAAGAAGAGCTCCTGAAGTTGGTGAGGTCCATGAGGGACCGTATGGAAGCCGTGATCAGGGCAAGGGGGGGTAACACTAGATTTTAAGTTAATTTTAAGACACTTTTTGTACATTTTTCTTTGTAAATTATCTGTTGTTAATTAGGACTTAATTAAGGATTTTTATTATTTTATTAATTTTAATGTTGTTTGTATAATTATAATTAAACAGAAAGTTAAATTTAATTGTTTTTTGATACTCCTTTTTGTTACCTTTCTAATGATACCCAACACTATCCTCTACATAAGGTTTAAGAATTTTAAAAGGTGCGATTTTTTTGACGCCGAGTGTAGTCAGGAGGTGCAGTTATCATACAGAGTTCATGACCCTGCTAGTGATGGGTTTAGTTTGTTCTGATTTTAAATTAACTACAGATTAACTTTGTTTGTAAATGCAAAAACAAATTAAATTGAGCTTATCTTACTAGGGTATTTATAGAAAGGGTCTAACACTTGGGATAATTTGAAACACTGGAATAAGGCTGGCCCCGCTTGATACACGCTGTATGTTGAAGAAGCAGCAAAAATAGAGAGATCACCATCGGTGATCTTCACAAGGGCCTCATCAAGTGCCTCGTCTGTATAATTCTTATAGTTGCGACTTCCCGCAACTTTTTTGTATGTGCAAACCATCACTAGGAACCTAAAAAAAAAGTAGGTGTAATTTTGTAATTCAATACAATTTTAAGTATATCTCTCTAGAACAAAACCCATTGGGGCGATATTGATAACTATCAATGTCGCCCGTAGCTCTAGTCAAAGTAGCCCCCTGTAACAGATTTCGTGGTGCAATACAAAATGGCCGACTTAGGTAAAAAACAAAAACCTTTTCGATTATGCAAAGCATGTCAATATAACATGACCTTATTATCATTACTATGAATTTTATACTTACGGCCACACTTAAGAGGCCTATTACATCTCGACTGTGATTTTTGCGTAAAATGGCCAACTTTGGCGCTCTGGATCGCGGAATCAAAAATACATTAACAATTTTGACTTGATGAATAGTGTAGAATAGCTATTAGAATAGTGCGTAGCGACCTCGCTTTTTGTAAATTTTGCTTAACTTATTAATTAAACCCAAAATTGCACAGCAAGATTTTCACAAAATGCGCGGAGGCATTTTTTTGAGCTCATCGATTGAACTACTGTTCTAAGCAAATGAAATAAAAAAATAGAATGTTATCTCTTATATAGTCGTATAGTGCTTAGCGGCCTCAAAATTTTTAGATATCGTTGATTATATATATAGAAAAAAAATCTTATTCTAAACCAAAAAACTTCGAAAATCGCTTCAAGTTAACTGTGAATTTCTCCTATCTACGATAATATTATTGCAATGATGTTACAATAAAAAGAGGTAGATGTGTTACATGTGCCAAAAAGTGGCAACAGAAAACTATGCTAATTGGCTTACCTTAAGCGTAGTCTCACAAAAGCGTTAGCAGTGTTGACACTTTGACAGTGTCAGTTTGCATGTATTTGTTTCCGAAAATTAATTAAAAATATGCTGCCCTGTGTCATGCGAACTACATAAAAGGTCATGAAATTATATATCATGAGTGGCATGCGTGAGTTTAAATTTTAATTGATTTAAGTTCATATTATTTATCAACTACAAAATGTCAGAATAAATTGTGTCATAAAAATATAGAGTGCGACAGCAAATTGACATGTAATTCGAAATGACACAGCGCTTCATGTATCTGTCTTGTTTACGCTCTTACTAGTTGTCATGCTATCTTGCTCACACTTTAGAATATGGTCAAGTTAACTCGGCAGATGCGGCCATATGAGATCATCGACTAGAAGTGACAAGTTACCTCGGCCGTATAACATCGAAATATTTAGTGAGTATAGCGCATGCTCAGGTTTTCGTATGTACGACGCTTCGGTCCATTATTGAAATCATATTAGTACTGACATAACCTATCTACCTCTTTTTAACATAATATCATTGTATTATTGAGCAAAATTTATACCAGAATAATTGTTACTTCATGAGGAATAATGATTTTATAATTTTAAATCATGAATTTATTATTCTATTTCGATATTAACGATAAATACAACTGTAAAATTACTACAAAATACGTCCGTTTGTCATCAAATCTTGCAAATTAAATTTGATCCACTTTCCGGTTACCGATTGAGCTGAAATTTTGCATACATGTGTAAATCGCGTGACAATGCAATATTATGATGACATGGTGCTAATCTGATGATGGAGCTGGAAGGTGGCCATAGAAACTTCACAATGAAACGACACAACCTCATCGAGTTTGGGCTCGTTTGAATTGTCTTGGCGAGTAGTTTGTTTTTCAATGGTAACCAGGGTCTGATGATGGAGTTGGAAGGTGGTCATGGGAACTCTGTTATGAAACGACGCAACTCCATCGAGTTTCGGCTCATTTCATTGGTCTTTACGAGTACTTTGTTTTTAGATGGTTACCAGGGTATGATCTGATGATGGAGCTGGAAGGTGATCATAGGAACTCAGTAAAGAAACGACGCAACCCCATCGAGTCTCGGCTCGTTTGATTCGTCTTGACGAATACTTTAGTGCTAGATGGTAACCAGGGTCTGATGATGAGCTGGAAGATGGCCATAGAAACTCAGTAATTAAACGACATAGCCCCATCGAGTATGGGCTCGTTTGATTCTTCTTGACGAGTACTTTAGTGCTAGATGGTAAGCAGGGTCTGATGATGGAGCTGGAAGGTGGTCATAGGAACTCAATAATTAAGCGACATAACCGCGTCGAGTTCGATTTGTCTTAATGGGTGAACCATTTTAATTGATATGTAAAGTTATTTAAATAATACTAAAAAGTTAAACATATAATTAAAAGAAAATATACTTTTTTAAAACAAGCTTTTATTATTGTTCTTGTTAATAATAATCTACTATTAACAGAATGCAAGCACAATATAGTCACTTGGTACGCTCGCCTGCAGTTAAAATTGACATGTCTTATCCTGTACGTAAGTTTAGATCCATATTAATAACCGAATTAAAAGATTGCCTGGAGGGGCCACAAACACAAGGTGATTGATACAAAATCGGCTTGTGGTTTCTTTTATAAATCTTGTAGTTCTTAAGTAGTTTGTTTGTGTGAATGATAGTGTGTGCATAGAACGCTTCCTAATAACTCTAATTTAGTTTATGCATGTCGTTGCAACCTCTAATTAAGACAGCGCCTTAGAATGTAACCCAATATCTGTTGTTTTATAAATGTACATGGTGTTTGTTTTGTTGGTTGTCCTTAAATAAATAAATAGAATAAAAAAATTTAAAATAATAATTTAAACCTGAAAAGAAAAATATCATTATATAGGGTCTAACAATATCAATAAGCGAACATTTAAGGGGAGCATTTATACATCACACTGAGCATAGCTCACCAAATTTGGTCCAAAACTACAGGCTCGTTACCGAGATAATCAACAAAACATTATCATAATTCACCAAAAAATACATCCTTTCCAAACCGTGCAGCTGTAATACACGCACACAAAGATAGCTGAATATGCACACTAAACTCGGAGCACACTGAGCTATCTTTTTATTGACGCTTGCGTGCGTGTTAGTAAAGATACAGCATGTTTCATGATGTGCATTATTTTAATTGATTTAGTTTGTCAGAAAACATAACTTTGAAAAATTACTATAACTGGAGCCCATTTTTTGTCATTGTATTCAGAATTATGTAATAAGATACCGCCCTTAAATGTTCCCTTATTGATGACAATGCAACCTTTAACTAAAATTAACCACATTCGTCTACGTCACAATAATCCCATATCGTAAGTAGGTACATGCCTATTAGACATTTTATTAAACCATAAAACTTTACACCTTACATATTTTATAAATAGAGTCTGGCTAACGAAAGCTGAACCTAGTAGTAAGTTATTTGATTGCCAACGCTTTGTCTCTATGTGTCTATCTGAAGTGTCATTTCGTATGTCAACCTTTCGTTGGCCAGACTCTAAAAGCGTGCTACATTGTGATTGCAAAAGAACGCTTTTTTTATAAAAAAAAATTGGGTATGTGATAAAAACGCAAAGATTTAATACAAGGTGTAAAGTTTTATGGTTTAATAAAATGTCTAATAGGCATGTACCTACTTACGATATGGGATTATTGTGACGTAGACGAAAGTGGTTAATTTTAGTTAAAGGTTGCATTGTCATCAATAAGGGAACATTTAAGGGCGGTATCTTATTACATAATTCTGAATACAATGACAAAAAATGGGCTCCAGTTATAGTAATTTTTCAAAGTTATGTTTTCTGACAAACTAAATCAATTAAAATAATGCACATCATGAAACATGCTGTATCTTTACTAACACGCACGCAAGCGTCAATAAAAAGATAGCTCAGTGTGCTCCGAGTTTAGTGTGCATATTCGGCTATCTTTGTGTGCGTGTAGTACAGCTGTACGGTTTGGAAAGGATGTAATTTTTGGTGAATTATGATAATGTTTTGTTGATTATCTCGGTAACAAGCCTGTAGTTTTGGACCAGATTTGGTGAGCTATGCTCAGTGTGATGTATAGATGCTCCCCTTAAATGTTCGCTTATTGATATTGTTAGACCCTATATAATGATATTTTTCTTTTCAGGTTCTATTTATTTATTTAAGGACAACCAACAAAACAAACACCATGTACATTTATAAAACAACAGGTATTGGGTTACATTCTAAGGCGCTGTCTTAATTAGAGATTGCAACGACAAGCATAAACTAAATTAGAGTTATTAGGAAGCGTACTATGCACACACTATCATTCACACAAACAAACTACTTAAGAACTACAAGATTTATAAAAGAAACCACAAGCCGATTTTGTATCAATCACCTTGTGTTTGTGGCCCCTCCAGGCAATCTTTTAATTCGGTTATTAATATGGATCTAAACTTACATACAGGATAAGACATTGTGGTGAAACCACTTACCTTTTCCACTTCCCAGGTACCTTTTTTATTTCATGTAATCATCTCTTATTTTAACATTTGTCTTAGTTATATATTTGCCTTTATTTTTCCTCGCTTCTGCAACGATACATAATGATTTAGTAACTACACACTACACTACACACATCGCAATTCCTTTATCTAAACATATTTACTTACGTGATCTAAATCACGAAACTTCGGACACTATTTTTCGACACTTTTACGTATCCCACAAGTTTCGGATCACTTCGATAATCTTATTATGCGTTTTTCCTTGTAATATTTACATTTATCTCACCTTAATTGTTTTCTATTTACTAAATATTGTGTTTTGGTTACGTTTTGACGTATCTGACAACTTATTTTTGCTTCGTTGCTATGCAACTTATCAACATAACTCTATCAAAACTTTTTGACTTTCTTATTTTCACATTTGGCCATCTAGATTTCAGCGTTTTAAAAATATTATTTTGAAATTTATGCAGAACTCAGAAACCGAGGTTTCTTTATAAAGTTCAGCCGACGACTAATCATTACATCTCTAGCTTTGGATTCAAAAGGGTTAGTCTACTGAGACGATCACCAGCTTCCGAATTGGAAGGTCAAGACTCCTTACTTTCCTCTTACAAATTGGAAGGACTAGTCTTCAAATACAATCACCAGCTTCCGAATTGGAAGACTACAGCCTCCAGACATCGCGTGCGCCTACGCCTGCCTGTGCCTGTCTCGCCTGTCAGCCTGCACCTTCGCCTGCCTGCGCCTGGTGGCGCCTGCCTGCCTGCACCTTGGCCAGCCTGCGCCTGCTGGCGCCTGCCGCCTGCGCCAGCCTGCGCCTACCTGCGCCTACCGGCGCCTGCCTGTCGGCGCCTGCCTGACGGCGCCTGCCTGCCTTCGCTTGCCTTCGCCTACCGGCGCTTGCCTACCGGCGCCTGCCTACCGGCGCCTGCCTGTCTTCACTTGCCTGCGCCCTTCGACGACTGCCAAGTTCAGCGCTTGCCTCCACACCTTCGCCTGCCTCCACGTCAGCTGCACCTACCCCTTCACTTTTTATATCATCAACCTTCATTTTAACCATCATCACCTCCATACCCACCATCCTCACTCACCTTTTTAACTTTTGTTTGTAATTTTATTTTGTCTTATAAATATTTGTTAATTTCTTATCATCTTTTCTTTTTTAAATGTCGCTTCACGACGATTTTGGCGCCCAACTAGCTTTTAGATTCTAATCTCTTCTTTCTTTTTACCCACTCCCTAGAGATTTTCTTTTTTGTGTTTGCTTTCTTTTTCTTCACCATCTTTGCATTTTTTTTCTCTCTAAATTCTAAAACAACACTTTGTCTAGTGATTCTACAGTACTTTACACATTCACCTACTTAAACTCTTTTCATTTAATATTTTTATTTTCAGTTTTACTAAAGGTAATATATATTCATAATCTTTATTAATTTTAACAATGTCTCGACCGATTAAATTTGACTTTTTAAACAAGTCTGAACTTGAATATGAAGTAAGAATTAGATTAGAGGAACCAGAAAATACTGTTTTACTTCTTAAAAAACAGATTCTTCGCTTATCTGCTGTAATGCCAGCTGACGAAATCTTGACTTCTTCCATTCCCATAGAAGAAGACTTGCCTCAGTTAGACTTTACCTTGAACTACCTAGAAATTAAAATTGATAAACTCTTACAGGGTGATTCCAAATATTTAAGATTAGTTGAAACTTTTATAAATCATATTTATTACCGATTAGAACGTAGTTATTGACATTGACTTGTGCCCGGATCTTAAATCTACATTTGATAGTCTCCAATCCAAATGGTTTATTCTAGAAAAACGATTTGAATCTTATACCTTTCTTCCAGCTGAAAATATTTCTCCTCTTCAACATCTCGCAGCAGCCGTTCCAGAGCCTGCTCTTACGACTCCTGCTGCCCTTCCTCTCCAACCTTACTATCAGGTACCTCCTCAAACTATTCCAAACCTTCAACTTTTCAAAGATCTGAAAAGATGCACCTTTGATGGCAAATCTTGTCCTAGGTCTTTTCTACAAAAAAATTGGTTGCCTGTAAAGTCGGTATACGGGCGAAAGTTTTACGTGACAACGACTTTGAGTGGTAAAATAATTTTAATGTGAATATTCATTCGTATAGTAGGAAGAAGGATGAAATAATATGGAAGGGACGCGTGCCTTTCACTTTTTATGTCTGTCTCTCTCGCTCTTAGGCGGGCTAACCATGCCCGAGTGGAAGGGACGCGTGCCTCTCACTCGCTCTCATTGTGAGCGCATAACGTGAGCGGAGCGTAACGCAGTTTCTTGAAGTGTCACCCGGCAAACCAATTTATAAGACGTTGTCACGTCAAAATTAATGAATTCTGTTTGGCCCGTAGCCTCAGTAAAGATATGTTGATAACGCAGTGTTATGAAATTTTTACCGATAATGCTTTGCATTGGTTTAGGTTTCAACATAACCATTCATTCATTCTCTAACCTCGGAATTTAATTATAAACATTTAGCTAATTCTAACTTTTCCGCTCTTAACTTTGGACCTCCTCCTGTTACAAATAAATTTAATTCCTCTTTTAGGAATCCATTAAGACATTTTAATAGCTTAATTCAAGCGGGACCTATTCAACAGAATATTTTCTGTGTCCGATGTCGTGAAAATAACATACTTTAAATACTTGTACTCAGCCTCATTTTGTTATTTGTTTCAAATGTGGCCTAAAAGGTTTTAAAACCGCTGATTGTCCTAACTGTTCACCTAAACCGAATACTAGTTCAAAAAACTAATTACTGACTTGAAAAATAACTCAAACTTTGATGTTGATGATTGGAACGTTTGGCTAAAAACTCTTAAAAACTTCTTTTCTTGCTATAATATTTCTTCTAATCTTTACTCTGATGAGAAAGATTATAAACGTCCTTTCATTAACATCAGAATTAATAATCTATCTATCTCTGGTTTGCTCGACTCTGGTAGCTCAATTACCATTCTGGGTAACTTCTTACTTAGAAATTCTCAAATTGGGCTATAAACTTTTCAAGTCAGATATTATAACTGTTTCTACTGCTAATAATCAAAAAGTTAAATCCTTAGGGTTCTTTGAACTTCCTTTGTCTTTTAATAACCAAACTCACTTGGTTAAAACCTATATTTTTCCGGATATATCGCCTTCTTTAATTTTGGGTATTGATTTTTGGAAAATATTTAATCTCTTACCTAACATTTTATCTTTGGCTAGTCCTTCAGACTTTGAATGCTCAACTATTGAGACATCGGATACTAAAGTTTTACCTTATGAACATCTTACGTCAAACCAAAGAAACATTGCTGACGACATTATCCAGCGTTTCAAGACTATCTCGTTCGAAGAAAAGGGAGCACTTGGACGTACTCATCTTATATGTCACAAGATTGACACTGCTGATTCTCTGCCCATTAAACAAAGATGTTACAGATTGTCACCTGAAAAACAAAGGGCTTAATTAATGAAGTGGACAAGATGCTACAATGGAATGTTATCGAACAATGCGAAAGTCCGTGCCTATCTCCAGTGCTGATTACACCAAAGAAGAATGGCGAATGGCGTTTCTGTGTTGATAGCAGAAAGCTTAATTCTGTTACTCGTCGTGATGCTTACAGTCTACCACTTATAAGCGAAATCCTAGACAATCTCAAGAATGCTAAGTACTGTAGAACTCGTAAAGGTTGGGGGGCGTTTGTTATTGAATAACAACAACCTTTATTTAGTATACGAGTTCATTTATTGTATACTTTTATATACATTTACAATTACATATTTACAATATAAAAATAACATGGTCAAGTCTACCCATGTTGGCACTTCAGATCGTTCTCTTCTAATCCCGGTTTGACATCTTGTCAATTCAAATTAAGTTTTTTTACAAATTACTATAAAGTAAAACCAGCCAGCGCCCTAACATGGTATAAACTCTACATTCCTCCCGACCTGGGGAAAAAAAAATTTTTAAACAAAAAAATTTTTTTCCAACTTTTTTTTTCACATTTCTACCCATTTCTAAACATTTCTAAACATCCTAGCGGAAACGGGAAAAATAATACATACAAGAATGATTCAACCTAAACTAGACTTGGATTTAGCTATTCGAAGAATTAAACTTCGAAGAACTTGGCACATATAAACCCGTCAAAACGTACAGACGACGAATGAGCTGAGTGCGTTGGGCCGTCTGGTCGATGGAGGGACGTGTGGTGGTTCGTGCTCCCACAGTCCTTGCATGCCCCCCTTGACCTGCACTCGCTCTCGTAGTGACGGCCGAGACAACGCTGGCAGCGCTCGCGTGCCTGTACAAAGTCCCAACGGCCCTGTGTTGGCTGGGCATTGTACCATCTGCACGTCATGAGCGTATGTCCCCTAGTGGCACAATAGGGACAGTAGGACGTCGAGCGTGAGGAAGAGGACGAGGACGATGATGAGGAGCAGCTTTGCTGGAAGGCCGAGTAGACGGGGAAGGGCTGACTGCGAGCCGGGGAGGTGGATGGGCGGTGACGCATTCGCTGCGCTGGGCGTGACGGTTGGTGAGTAGGCTGATCATAGGCGCGGTGAGGCGATGGAGCTGAGGAGCGGCCACGGTAATGGTCGGGTTGTTGCTGAGCCATCTGAGCATAAGTGCGATGGGGCAACTGTGGAGGCGCGCGGCTACGAGAAGGGCCGGGCAGGGCGTGAATGGGCTGCGGCTGGGCTATGTTGGAGAACTCTGTCTCCACACAGCGCGCGTGCTCCTCGAGGTAGGAGATGAGGTCACTCAACCTGGGCAGGGTGCTGCTAGACCCGTGTCTGCGTTCAAATAACGTGCGGAGCTCACCCTTAAGCTTTCGCACCACTATCGACACAAACACGTAGTCGTCTCCTATGGGCAGATCCAAATTACTAAGGGCACACTGGGCGGACACCAGCGGAGTGAGGAAAAGTGTGCGTATGTTAGAGCGCGTGTGGATGCTCGGCAGCCCCAGGATTATGTCGACGAAATTATCGATGAGAACCCGGCGGTTCTCGTACCGCTTGGTAAGGATGTCCATGGCCACGGCAAAATTTTCATTGGTGACCTTTAGGTGGGACACCATGCTTAATGCCTCACCGCTGAGACTTGAGAAGAGATAGTGGAGCTTGACTGCTTCCGACAAGGTCGCCATGTCGTCAGTCAAACTCCTGAACAGTGCAATAAAGGAGGGCCAGTCCTCCACCTTTGAGCTGAACCTGGGCAGCGCTATCTTGGGGAGGACGGCTGTAGGCGTATTGACGCCGAGACTGGGCTGAGCGTTATGGGTTGGGGACGACGTGGAAGAGGGTAAGATTTCCTCCCTAGCCACAAGTATCCCCAGGTATGCCCCGGAGGCTTTTGTGTGGTTCTCAGTGTATGTCCTCTCAATCCCCTCGTCTAAGTTCTCTTCGTCGAGAATGTTGTAGTATACTGAGTCCAGCTTGTCCTTTATGCCCTGTATCTGTGCGAAACGCACGTTAAATTCCGTTATGGAATGTTTGGTGTCGCCAGCAATGATCCTTGATCCCACCTCTAGGAGCTGGTGTAAAGCTTTGGCGGCCTCCCTAAATATCGCGGCTTGTGACTTGGTCGGCATCGCGATGAATAAAAGTAGACAAAAAAATAATAAAAGAAAATTTAAAAAATAAACAAATTTAAAGGCAGTAAAAAGAACAACACCCTGTATATATTCTATAGTTGGGCTGGACGTATTTGTTTACTAAGGTAAACGCAAATGGGCTAAAATTAACGCAACAATAAGGAAAGCAAAACTAAGTTGGGACGCCTTGTATATGGCCCACGGGCGGGCAAACGCATGTGGATGTGTATGTCTGTGTTTATTGAACGCGCGTACGTAATATTAGCCGACCGCAAAACAAAAAACAAACAAAACAAAACAAATAAAAAAAAAATTACGTTATCCGTAGCCCACTACTGGGCAAGGCGCTCACAGTCGGGCGGACCTGTAGCGGACACTAGCGCGAAAAATGAGTCGGTCGCAAAAAAAATAAAAATAAACGAATAATAAAAACTTAATTAAAAAAGTTGGGACACTCTGTCTGTGTCCCACAAGTGGGCAAACGTGTGTAGAAGTACTATGCTCTTGTGGTGAGCACGCACAAGAATGAGCCGATTGCCAAGGCAAAAATTAAAAACAAAAAAATATATATATAAAATTAACACGAGCGAAAAAATAAAGCACGCTACTTGGCACGCGTGGTGAGCATGCACGAGATCTGAGCCGATTTAACACGACACGAACATAAAAAATTCATTAAAAAATAAAACGGGAAACCATCTCTCGTCATAATACCCCACGCAACGTAATAAAATGGGAAACCTTCTCTCGTTATAATACCCTACGTAACGTAATAATTTAACTACTAAGTTACCGAACAATGTATCATTAGACAACGATCGTATAGGTCCCTACACATAGATCTGTGATCAGACAATCGGATGCATACACGAGATCAATATCAAAACAACATGCAGAAATAATTGCGTTAAAATAATCTTGTATATAGCGTAGTCGCAATCCTCACAAATGATTCACAACTACCTGACGAAATTTTTATTGGGACAGGGTAAAGTTATGTAAACAAATGAATTTAGAAATGATGGCACGAATTAGATATAAGATTAAGACATAGAATAAGAATACGGGCGGAAATAATTATCTTTAGCGGACTGTATTTAAATTGAAAATTAAAATAAAGTTAGGTTCTGATTATGGCTGAACCTTAGCGGTTATTCCGCGCTCGATTGGACCAAAATGTTACGGCGAAAGGCGTTCGCAGTAACAGCGACGAAATAAAGGTTATGGGCTGGGTAGGTATGGATAGTGAAGTACTTACAGGGATGATGAGTCACAGGAACCGGGAGACGAGCTGACCACGGGCGGCGAGGTAGGTTGGTTTCCTGGCGCACAGTCACTACACTACACAATAGGCATTCAGGCGTTCTCTTCACTTAAGGTTCCTCGAGTCACTATAGACCCTTTCGGTCAGGCTGTGGCGTGCGCGGTAGCTAGCTAGCTTGCAGACGAGTGGGCGCGGTATGCTTACGAAGCGAGCGGTCGCGGGTCGCGCAGCGGTGGCGCCGCGGCAGATAGGCGGACGCGGTCGTCAACAACCGCTGAGTCAACCACCTTACAGCTGGCGGTATGATTTAAATGGGCGTCCCGGCTTTGGCGGGAACACAATGTTTGCCGAGGTCGTCAAGGGGATGGGTGACCGTAAGTTCATAAAATCTCGAGGTTTTCGATCGCGAAAGTTAAGGAATGTTCGCCGAGGTCGCCAAAGGGATGGGTGACCGTTGGTTCATAAAATCTTGACGTTTTCGATCGCGAAAGTTAAGCAATATTCGCTGAGGTCGCTTACTGGTCACCCATCAATTACTCGACCTGCGCAAATTTGCTTAACTTTTGTGACTGTAAACAGAACGTCATCCACTGCGTCATCGAGTCTCTTTAAGGCATTAGCTATTTTGCGGCAACATAACTATTTCGGGTAGATTAATTTTATTTTTACAGGTAGCGGTAGGTACCGTTATCTACTACGGATCATATGCATACAACACGTGTGCACGGTGATATAATTTAATTGTAGTTTAATTACAAAGCTAACTAGAAAGTTAGCTTTGTAATTTAATAATAAATAAAAAATGAAACACAATATAATATATATTATATTATATTAGGTATATTGCTTACTAAAATATATTTGTTTTTATTTATAAAAATATTTTTGTACTGTATTGCACCGGTTAAAATTGACACTTTCTATGTATGTCTTTTATATCCCATGGTTAATACCAAGTAGGTACCTTCTCAGTTTTGTTTATATGTATAGATAGATATCATCATGTTTAGATAGATGGCATCGAGATTTGGTTTGTCGCGATTTCGTGCATCGAGATTTGGTTTATCGCAATTTGTCGCGCTAACGTGCATCGAGATAGTGTGTTTTGAAATTACGTATTACACTCCGCTAATTACCTTCATTTTTAAAGTTTTTCTTTTCGAGTTTAAAATAACCAATATCAACTTAAAAATCATAACAAAGGTTTTTCTAAGGCGAGCCGCAATTTCAGTTTGTAACGGTTGCGAAAAAAAGGACGAAATCACTATAAAGATTTTTAGGTATCATCTCGAGATCACGCTAGCGGATAATTCTCAATGTGTTTGGTGTATTTTTATAATTCAACGATAGTTAATGTACGTATAGGTATAATATAATAGCGTAATATTCTTTACAGAAATTAATCGGTTATGAGCACAGTGCCTAAAATGCAAGATGCCACTGCTGCTATAATACCTAAAACGCTAATTGACTAAGAAGCAGATTGCCTAAAATGCAAGATGCCACTGCTGCTATAATACCTAAAAGGCTAATTGACTAAGAAGCAGATTGCCTAAAATGCAAGATGCCACTGCCTGCTGTAATACCTAAAACGCTAATTAACTAGATTGCCTACAATGTATCGTGACTATAATGTTTGCTGTCAAACGTCAATTGGAAATCTTTAAATATTAATAAACCCGTGCCTAATCGTGAATGCCTAGGGATTGTAATTGCCTAAATGTTATTTCATCTACAAATCAGAATACCTAACCTGCAATATATGGGCTTAAGGATTTATTTATTTTTAAGGAATAAAATATTTGTTTTTAGTTTTAAAATACAAAAGTATTTTAACTATATAGTTTTTTACTATTATTTATTAATATTTAAATATTTCCAATTTACGTTTGACAGCAAACATTATAGTCACGATACATTGTAGGCAATCTAGTTAATTAGCGTTTTAGGTATTACAGCAGGCAGTGGCATCTTGCATTTTAGGCAATCTGCTTCTTAGTCCATTAGCGTTTTAGGTATTATAACAGCACTGGCATCTTGCATTTTAGGCAATCTGCTTCTTAGTCAATTAGCGTTTTAGGTATTATAGCAGCAGTGGCATCTTGCATTTTAGGCACTGTGCTCATAACCGAAATAATCTCTAAAACCATAGTTCAACATAATCAATCCTTCAAAAAAAATAGGTAAGTAACCGTGAGTAAGCATTAAGGCAAAAATAGCGGGTAAGTAGGTATATCGACTTGCTAACTTTCGGCATTACGCTCGTTCCGAAAAGTATTGTGAGTAGACTAAAAACGATATTTTGATAATTATTTAAGATCTAAAATAGCGTATCAGCAGGCTCGTGTCACTACGTAATTCGGTCGCTTTATATACCTACACGCTCGGTCCGCGCGCGGAGACAATTTAGTCGAGTGTCACGCACGCAGTACGCAGAAAGCGACCGACGCGGCAGTTTGTTTCACGTTAACTTTATTTTCGCAAGTGGATAGTTCACAGGATGGTGAAACAAAAGCGTTACTGTTCTGCTATCGGATGCACTAACACTAATTTAAAGATAAGGATTTAACCTCTCACAAAATCTATTGCCTTCTGCACTTACTTAATATAAGCAAAGCACATAGTAAGACATAGTAACATAAGTAAATACAACAGAGTATTAATACGGATAGTTGGGCGGTGAAAAGGTTAATTAATGTCTTTCTAGGTATCGATTTCGAAATTGATACATTACGTGCGACTCGGGTACATCTCTATGGAAGAGGCATTATAGGATGACCAGTTGCGCCGTTGTCGTCCAGTCGTGACAATGAAGACATCACTATAGATAATAGTGATGTGGTTTACCACCATTTTTTTTTAAATGCTATGTTTTTATTTATGTACTAAGTACATAATTATATACTTACAAAGAGTGGAAGATGGCACAAGTATAAATTAAACATCCCAGATTAGAAGTAGTCATTTATTGCATATAAAAACAACAAACACAGGTCGCCGTGTGTTACCAATTTATCGACTCTTGGCAGCACTATATTTTTCGTAGGTATTTTTATCTATTTTATGCTCTGGCGTGCAGGACACAGGAATGCGTTTATGGCGTGGCCAGGCATCTTGCACTCCGTCATACCTACCGCGAAATGCACCTACAGCGCGCGACAACGCGGCGTTGTAAATCGGTCAGGGACTCAGGGCCCCAGCGCGCTTTCGAGCACACGCACAGCCTACAGGCATAGCTTGAAGTGGTCTCGGATCGCAATTTCGATTTGTTTAAAAATAACTACCTCTCCGATATCATTTAATCTACATGTTCCGTAATAATGGAGTAATGCAACAAGAATAATTGTTGTGTGAAAGGCTGTCGAAATAAACAGAAAGATTCGCAGTTATCTTTTTTTTACGTTACCGTAAAATTCTGGAAGGTACCTATAATTATATTTTTTGTATTTTAAACTTAAGTTTGTTTACAGAACAAATAGGTAATACGAAAGTAAAGGTAGGTAGGTATGTCATTACTTATTTATGTAAATTATTTTGCCGTGCGACCGTGAGTCTCTGACCTGTGCTGTGACTGTTGTGATGTAGAAGACAGCTAACCTACCTGGGTAACTTATATTTATAGTGAGTTCGTAAGAATTAAAATCGCGAGTAATTAACATGATGTAGGTAATAGAATATATATAACGTAATAAAATGTGGTTTCCGTTTTGTTTTCGTTATATCTTCAGCTCGTCTATCGTGCAGTGTTTGCTTGTTTCTAAGAATTTGAGTGCTTGTTTGTTAAATAGGTAAGTAAGTAACTTACAGATCTACATTTTACTTGGTGTGCAATCACAGAATAAATAACTTACTAAGGTTGCGTAGATATGTTTATTTCGTCTATTTGCTGTCATCCCTAACACACGAGTCGACGGCGTAGGTACGTTTTGAATGCACACGGTGCCTGTCTAATATTATAGGTTATTAAAACGGCGGCTTTCTTTAACATCAAAGGAGTGTAACTTCTGTACGTAGTACTATTATTTATTCTGTGGCGTGGCGCCCAAAAGGTTAAACGTTACTTTCCTCTTAGAACAACGTAACAGAGTAGGTACATTTTGGGCTTGAATTAACATAACCATGACACCGGGTGGGTTTTGAATGAACCCACGACCTAAGCGATCCGAGATAAAATTGGTTTTTCTTCCAATCTGGACCCTAATTTCCCCAAAACAAGACACTGAGTGAAGTCAGAGACAAGAGCAATTCACAATAGAGCCATAATTATAATCTACTTTCTACTAAAAAAGATGAAATCTATAAAAAAAATATATTTTTATTTTCGGATGAGCTTATTCTTGGTTCAGCGGGCAAAATATTATTATTATATGTTTTAGTACGTTTAGCATTAAGCCATTTCAAGTAGTAGGTACTTATATAATTTTAAAAGTAGGTAGGTACATTTAGTATGTAAGTACGGTAGACTCACAGACGTATCTTATTAAACTTCTGTGGGTAGTTTGAATTAAAATGGGGTCTCACAACACTTGTTGCTGCTAAAAGAACACGGGAGAAACTCCGGGCAAAATATCCATACGTGGCAAAATTGGACGGTTTTACGGTAAGTACCTACTTGTACAATAGATGCACGGTCTCGTGCAAAATCAACCTCAATGTACCGCTTAAATACATACTACTTTATCCATCCAAATAGTACGAGCGGCCACTGCAAGTTTACCTACGTCATAAGATACCGAAACAAAATAGGATATAGGTGTTGCCCATGACCTTAACAAGTACCACTGAGTGTGTCTGCCAAACTTAAATTGGGCGAAACTGCGAAAAAAATTTTTACTTTCGGTAGCAAAAAGACACCGGATTTCACGTCATCAGATACGCAACTTACGCCATTAGTTACCCGTTTATTGGTAGACATAAAATAATCTTGTCTGCCAGTTCCTCGTTGGCCGAAAGTACTTGGCAGACACGCGAGAATCCGTACCCCCTTATCAATGAAATTAATGTTATGTGCTAGACATTGTTGTCCTCTATATAAATATATATGTCTGCCAACGTTTAAATGGCCGAAACCGCCCCCCGCAAGACAAGAAAAACAGAGATCAAATTAATTATCTTTTATTTGAAAAAGTACAGCTATTATCGCTTTCGTAAACCGGATATCTCTTGGGACGGAAGTCATATATTTTAATTAACCATAAGAGGTACGCAGTCATACTTCAAATTCTGAGTACATAATACATATACCTACATACAAATTTGTTTAAAATAGTGAAACATGCGCAATTCCAATTGTCTCGCGAGCAAGCAATCACGACGTGCGGAGCGGGCGCTTGCTGGGACTCGTGCGGAGCGGGCGCTTGCTGGGACTCTACAAAAATATTACGACAGAGTAAAGGAGATAGTGCACGCGCTAAGAACTTTGTAATTCCAATTGTCTCGCGAGCAAGCAATCACGACGTGCGGAGCGGGCGCTTGCTGGGACTCGTGCGGAGCGGGCGCTTGCTGGGACTCTACAAAAATATTACGACAGAGTAAAGGAGATAGTGCGCGCGCTAAGAACTTTGTGAGGAACAGAAACCACTAAGTTACAAGCGCCAAATAAGGCCCACCTCCTAGCATAGCCCACTTTAAAAATACACAAGTTAAGTAGTAAGAACAATTTAAAATTTCGCGGGAACCTTGCATTTGCGTTTCTAAACAAAAGGCAAACGTCATCACTCTAATCGCGCGCGGTCATTTTGAACACAGCTGTCAGTTGTCAGTGACAGCTGTGTTCAAAATGACCGCGTCACCGCGCGACCGGCCACCAGGCGCAGGCAGGCGAAGGTGCAGGCTGACAGGCGAGACAGGCACAGGCAGGCGTAGGCGCACGCGATGTCTGGAGGCTGTAGTCTTCCAATTCGGAAGCTGGTGATTGTATTTGAAGACTAGTCCTTCCAATTTGGAAGAGGAAAGTAAGGAGTCTTGACCTTCCAATTCGGAAGCTGGTGATCGTCTCAGTAGACTAACCCTTTTGAATCCAAATCTAGAGATGTAATGATTAGTCGTCGGCTGAACTTTATAAAGAAACCTCGGTTTCTGAGTTCTGCATAAATTTCAAAATAATATTTTTAAAACGCTGAAATCTAGATGGCCAAATGTGAAAATAAGAAAGTCAAAAAGTTTTGATAGAGTTATGTTGATAAGTTGCATAGCAGCGAAGCAAAAAAAAGTTGTCAGATACGTCAAAACGTAACCAAAACACAATATTTAGTAAATAGAAAACAATTAAGGTGAGATAAATGTAAATATTACAAGGAAAAACGCATAATAAGATTATCGAAGTGATCCGAAACTTGTGGGATACGTAAAAGTGTCGAAAAATAGTGTCCGAAGTTTCGTGATTTAGATCACGTAAGTAAATGTGTTTAGATAAAGGAATTGCGATGTGTGTAGTGTAGTGTGTAGTTACTAAATCATTATGTATCGTTGCAAAAGCGAGGAAAAATAAAGGCAATTATATATATAACTAAGACAAATGTTAAAATATGAGATGATTACATGAAATAAAAAAGGTACCTGGGAAGTGGAAAAGGTAAGTGGTTTTACCACATTTCCCCCACGACCCCAGAAAATTTTTGACTCAAAAAAAATTTTTAAATTGTATTTCTAAAGAATCCGTAAAACACAACTTCACACAGACATACATCGCCTAACAAACAGACATACGTTCTCTTACATACTATCATCTGCATTCAATAAGGGTGGAGTTCACATTCAATGACTTGTATGACGTTCCCGGATAAGTCTGAATGTAATTGTGTAATTATAACTAGAACATCTTATATTAAGTACCTTGGGGTCGTATTGGATGATAGGTTGAGCTGGCGCCCACATATTGAGCTGACTACATCCCGTATTCGAAAACTAATTTGGGTGTTTAAAAGGCTGAGACATGTCGCCCATATAGAACTTCTACGCCAAATATATTATGCACTTGCGCAGTCAATTCTTGGGTACTGTGTGGGGGTGTGGGGTGGTGCCTGCAAAGGAATCCTTATAGAACTGGAAAGAGCTCAAAGATCTTTGTTAAAAGTTATGACTTTTAGTCCGTACAGGTTTTCGACAAGGGCACTCTATGAAAATAGTGCAGTTTTATCTGTTAGGCAACTTTATATACTGAATGTAGTAACCAAGCAACACAAGCTCACCCCTTTTAATAGCAAAGAATATAATAGAGAACTATAGTCAATGTTTGCCAGCCCATAAGACGACGTACAGCTTCAGCTAGACGACAACAGTGCCATATGGCGGCATATCTGTACAATATAATTAATAAGAAATTAAGTATTCATCCTCTAACAAATTTTGAAGTTAAAATAAAAGTTAAAAATTGGCTGTTAAAAAAGGATTATTTGGACACTGAAAATTTATTGTGTACGCTTAAATGAGGTTCACACACAGAAACATACTGGCACGCACCCACCCTATACACACACACACACACACACCCCCACACACACACACACACGCGCACTCACACACACAGACAAACACACTTTATTTTATTTGATTGTATTTATTTTGTAAGTTTGTTATAGTTACCATAAATGTGATTCGTTAACAACTTGGGAGGGGGAACTGGCTTGTGTAACACAGGTGTTAAACCTAGCACAGATGTCAGGGATACCTATATTGTTCTGTACAAAGCGTTTTTATGGAAATAAAATTAATTATTATTATTATAATTATTATTATTAATGACTACCACTCTAGAAGGGTATTTTTAATGACGATTAGGGCTTATTTTAAGAGTTGTCGACCGCTCTATAAGTGGAAAGTTAGACCTAAGGCTTTTTTTGGGAGTAGTCAGCCGCTCCTAACAAAAAAAAGAAAAAATAAAGAAATAAAAATAAAAATGAAGTAAATTAAGATATGCTGAGAGCGGTAGGGCTCAAAACATAATATCTTAAGTAGCTACGAGCGGTAGGGCTCGAAGCAATAAAGTAGCTAAGAACGGTAGGGTTCAAAGCTTGATAACTAAAGTAGTACTAGTAGTAGTAGGTACTAGAGTTATAGAGAAGATCAATAGATAGATCTTGAGTAACGTTATAGAACGTTAAAGTGTGCTTAAGAGCACAGACTAAGTTAAACAAAAACAAAAAGAAACAAAAACGTTAATGAGTTAATGGAATGAAAATGTGAATGTGATTAAAACATATATACCATATTAAATTTGGAAGATGAAGGAGAAGTTAAGATTTAATGTCTTTGATGTGCCATTTGCCAGACGAACCATTAGCATCTTCCAAAATGTATACTAATGGAGAAAGTTTATTTACAATTTTACATTTAATATATTTAGGGGCAAGCTTAGCACTGAAGTAAGAACCAGCATTACTTAATGCATAATTCTTACGCCAAACAGTATCGTTAACATTAAATTCTTTAAAGGACCGTCGTAAATCATAGCGAGCACTATTTTTAATGTGAGCTATGTGTAAAGAAGTATGAACTTTGTGAAATATAGAAGAGAGGAAACCAGCATTTGACGCATATATATCACGAGGCAAAAACAGCAATTCCTCAAGGTTTTGAGTTGGAGTATATAAAGAACCACAAGGAATCGTTTCCCTACCGAAGACTAAAAAAGATAGAGTAAAACCAGTAATAGTATTACCGCAACTGTTCATTGCGAATTGAACCTTGGGAAGGTAGAGATCCCAGGATCTATGATCTTCTCCCACTAGTGAAGCTAGTGACGTAATAATTGTACGGTTGTATCTTTCTGTCGGATTGACTTGGGGACAGTAAAAAGGAGAGCGGAACACGAAAGGAACCCTATATCGGTTTAATAAAGAAATAAATTCGCGAGACTGAAATTGTGGGCCATTGTCCAGAATTATCGTTTGAGGAACACCATGTACAACAAGAAAAACAGAGTTTTCTAAAATGGTAATTATATTAGATGCAATCGCACGTTTTAGTGGAAAAATCATAGTATACTTGGTAAATAAACAATTAATAACCAAAATGTGTTGGTTACGTCTTCTAGTCATGGGTAACGGCCCCGTTAAATCTAAAGAAATAGATTGAAATGGTCGAGAGCAAATTTTTGGTTTGCCCATTGAGCCATACGGAGAATGATTAGGGTGTTTATAAGATAGACAAGTATCACAATTAGTAATTAAATTGGCAATGTCTTTAAACATACCAGGCCAATAATAACGTAGAGAAAGTTTTTTGTACGTCTTGAAGATTCCCAGGTGAGGTTCTTGATTGGAGCCATGGTTAGCTTCAATTATAGTACGTCTTCCTTGAGGTAGAGGAACTTCTTTCTAAATAAAATCATCATTCAGTCTGTCAGGAGAGTGAATGCAACGGTAAAGTTTGTTATTTATGATCGTATAGTTTGGGTATGCATCAGGATTATTACTGCAGCCAAGGAAAGTTTTATTGTAGATTTCCAGTTCACGGTCAGGAGGTGGATCATCCGCAGAGATAGGATGTACGCCTTGGAGTATTGAACCCTCATTTTTCCAACAATCTTGAGTCTTGGATCTCGAAAGTAGATCTGGAACAACATTATCTTTGCCTTTCTTGTGTTTCAGGACAAAGTTAAAACACGATAAGCGTAGTGTCCAGCGAGCAAGTCTTCCTGAAGGATTGGCTAGCTTCTGAAACCATTTTAAAGCAGCATGGTCAGTATATATTATGAATTCTTTACCATTGTCCAGGTAACAACGCCAATGTTCTAAGGCAGTTATTACAGCCAACGTTTCCCTTTCAGTAGTTGAGTAGTTTTGCTGATTTTTATTAAGTGCTTTGCTCATGTAAGCAATCACGACTTCTTTGTCATTTTGTTGTTGAGTGAGCATTGCGCCTGTACCATAGTTTGAAGCATCGCAATGTACAGCAAAAGGAAGATTGAAGTCAGGGCAGGCAAGAACAGGAGCAGTTACTAAGGCTTCCTTAAGTTTTTGGAAAGCCGATGCAGCGTCAGAGTTCCATAAAAATTTAGGAACATTCAATCCAGAACAGGTCAGCTTGTTGAGAGGAGAGGCAATAGTGCTGAAATTCGGGATAAATCTTCGAAACCAACTACAAGTGCCAATAAATCTTCTGACTTCTTTTCTGCCGGTAGGCTCGGGATATTCAAGGATAGCTTTAATTTTATCAGGATCGGCTCGTAACCCATGTTCATCCACGACGAATCCAAGATATTTTAGTTCCTTTCTAAAAAAAATACTTTTCTCAAAGTTTATAGTTAAGTTAGCAAAAGAAAGTTTTTCGTGAACTTTCATCAGCAGAGATATATGCTCATCGAAAGTCTCACTAATTATGACGATGTCATCCAAGTAGCAGAATACTTTATTATCAAAATCTGGAGTAAATAACATGTCCATTAGACGTTGTTGAGTCGCAGGCGAGTTAGTTAGTCCAAAGGGCATGACTTTGAATCTGAACATAACGTGATGGCACCAATTATAGACACTTTAAGCGCCGAGTCAAACATGTAAGCCTATAACTTTTTTATTAATTGAGTCTCTGGGTTGCGAATTTAGAATGTTGTAGTCAGATAATAAGCAATTATTATTATTTATTAACAACTAATAAAAGTATAATGGATATTGAGAAAAATAATAATAAAATCGATCAACTGAAAAGACATCGAAATTCCAATAATGAACAGTCAAAATTCAGTAATGGACACCCAGTGATGAACATCCAGCATCCAGTATTGGACATCCCAATGATGGACATTTATATTGAGTGGATGCTATAGGCTCAGGTCGAGCGCTGGACAGGCCTGCGTCGTTTGAAGCAGCTGGGGATGCCATAGGCTCAGGTCAACCGCTGGACAAGCCTGCGTCGTTTGAAGCAGCTGGGGACGCTGTGGGCTCAGGTCGAGTGTTGGAAGCGGTTTATGAACCTTCTTGATTCGGGTCGAGAGGTTGATGTGCCAGCACTTTGGTCAGATGCAGTGGAGGCGAATGGTATAATCGCCTTTTGTTTGTTATGTGCCCATATAATGTAAAGGTTCATCTTCTGTTATTTTGTCTAGAGCATCTTTGAAAACAGGAGCATGTCTTCTTTTTCAATTTCATCCCGTTATTTTCCACCCTCCATTGGACCATCGCCTACCGGAAAAAAACTTTGAGCAGCCTAAATACCGCAATATCCATTGGAAGGTGACATTTGTGACCGTCAACAAACAGGAGAACGGTTTTTGAATGTCTTCTTTGACTAACCATGGGTTGAAAAATTTGGCCACATATTCTAAGAATGTGTAGTGACACTGGCTGCTACTTGCTGGATGTGTAGTGACACATCCAGCCAGTAGCAGACTTGAATATTGCCCATGTTTCCGTGTCCCTATCTACTGACCCCTATTAGATAGGGTATCGCAACTGGAACTACGGGTCCGGCTGTGTTTCTCAGGGGTACTACGGGGTTTCGGTTCATGCCCCCCGCTGGTTGTGCCTTGACCGGCGCCTCCGGCGGGATCCGAATGTAGGTTGGACCCGTTGTGGCTTGTGGTTAGCTGTAGAGTTTGACAATGTTCGTTTGTCCTGGTATTGTGTGCCAGGACTTCCAACCTCGCGCACAGCGAGCGGGGCCTAGTAGCGGTCTCTGTGGGGCCAGCAGCAAAAAGCCCTGCGGGGAACGTGAGTTTCCCTTATAGTTGGCAGCTTTGTCCGGTGGTTCTCATTGGACATTAGTGTTGACATCTCCGGTACTAGTCTGGAGAACTAGTAGAGGCGGCCCTCTAGATGCCGTAGCCTCCGGTCCAGCCAGCCGCGTAGGACGTGGGAACAGGCTAGGCGCCCCGATGGGTTCCGAGAAGTGAGTGTGCTTACTACTCCGCGACCAAGGTGGACACTTGGGAGTTGACTTTAGAGTCGACGACCCGAGCAGTGGCAACTGCGAGTTGTGCCCTTCGTGCAACGAGAAGTGAGCGAGCTTGACAGCTCCGGTTACCTATCTGGACAATAGGCAATGAACTACACGTGTTCACTTGGAAACTCTCCCGAGACACTAGTCTTATGAGTACCGAATGAAGAGCGCGCTTCGGCGGGCACTGATTTGGCGTCAAGACCTAACGCAGATGGTCTCCTGCGCGAGTGTTTTACTGGCACAGGGACGTCTGGCACTGGTTGGTCTCGAGGTGCCAGTACAAATAAAACTTAGTGAATAAGGAGAGGAGATGCACATGTTTCCGGTACCTTTTGGGCTCCGTTAGCGGGAATGCGATCGTAATCGTAGACAATCATTGGTGGTGCTAGACTGCTAGTTTGCCTGCGGTATTTGCAGTCACTAGAAGCTGTCTAAGAGCTGAGCGGAATTTTCTTTCACCCATAGCAATAACCCATTTCACGAGTAATTCGTCTTCACTCGGCAACAGCTCGATGGCGAAGCTCTTTGCTGCTGATTTTGTAGATACGTCTTGAGATAGCACTGCCGTAACAGCTTGTGCCAACTGCTCTAGTGCATATTTTTCTTAGGCGGCATCTAAACAAATAAAGAGATCCAGTTATGAACACCCCATTAATGGACATGTCCATGACTGGAAGGAGTCATTTTTTTTAAGTTTTTAAATATGTATGTTAATGTAAAGCTTTAAAGATATGATTGGGCTAGAAAAAACCAAATGTACCTAAAAAGTTAAGAATCGACACGTGTCTATGACTGGATTTTGGAACTTAAGCTGATCCAATAATGGACACCCCCTCTCAATTTCGCAAACAATATTTTGTTGCGTTAATTCCTTTGCAATCGAGTGTAAAACTTTATGACTTTGGGCTATGCTCGATATAAATTTAAGTTATTATCAGAAACAAAGTTCTATTGACACAAATATTTACTCACCTTCTTAGCAATTTGGTTAAGAAAATCTCACAAAATGATAAAAAACGGTACACACAATTTTGTTCACTTCGCCATGTTGAAACAAAATGGCCGAAACACTTGACATTTGTGGATGTGATAGATAGACGTACATTGTCTATGGTTTGAGTGTTGCCAACCGTGAAATACTACGTATGTTCTTATTTTTTGCTTATAGTGACAAAAGTGTCCAATACTGGTACATTGTCCAACACTGGTGCCACCACGTTACCTCTTCCAGGTACATAGAATGCAGTTTTATCTTTGTCCGCAGAATTAAGAGGTCCAAAAAGCTTTAGCAATGTCAATGCTTGATAAGTACTGTAGAGTTTATACCATGTTAGGGCGCTGGCTGGTTTTACTTTATAGTAATTTGTAAAAAAACTTAATTTGAATTGACAAGATGTCAAACCGGGGTTAGAAGGGAACGATCTGAAGTGCCAACATGGGTAGACTTGACCATGTTATTTTTATATTGTAAATATGTAATTGTAAATGTATATAAAAGTATACAATAAATGAACTCGTATACTAAATAAAGGTTGTTGTTATTCAATAACAAACGCCCCCCAACCTTTACGAGTTCTACAATGGTGGAGGCGCCAAAAGCGGGCCGTGCGCGAAAAGTTTCCGTTTTTCAGGTGGCACGAAAGCACTGAAAAGAATGGTGAAAAAGCTAAGTGTTGAAGAATGAAGAATAGAAAAGAAATTAAGATAATCTTACCTGAAAGAAGAGGAAAATTATTTTTTTAAGCAAAATGGATCGCGTAGTCACTTGTTTTACGGGTCATTTTGATGAGTCGGTGGAAGAGTTTCTGGAGCAGTTCCAAGCAGTAGCAGTATATAAGAAGTGCACTAGCTCTGAGGAACTATTGTTGTTGTTGCCAGCATTTTTAAGAGGATCAGCACTTTTCTACTTTCGATCAATAAAAGCTACATGTAAAAGCTTTGAAGAAGTGGTGGATAAATTGAGGGAAGAATTTGAAGTGTGTGATTACTCCGAATTATTTTATAATGCCAAGCAGGACCAGAAAGGCCTGAGCGAGCATTTTTATAATTTATCGGAGTTGGCTAGCAAAGCAAACATAACCAATGAAGCAACATTCATTACGCAATTTTTGAAGGGATTAAAGCCTTACTTCAAGAATAAACTAGCATATTCTCACTATGCGTGTAAAAGAGACCTCAGGCAGGTTATTTTGCAATTGGAGAAGGTGTATCCACAAGCACGTGAAGAGCAGATGAACGTAGCGCAGAATCCTGCTGCGTTTGTTCATAAGTTTGTTGGTGGGGAAGGTGATCATAGTACGCCCACGCAGAATCCTGCTGCGTTTGTTCATAAGTTTGTTGGTGGGGAAGGTGATCATAGTACGCCCACTCCATTTGGTTCGCCAATGACGACGAAAGTGCAAGATGAATGCCGCGTTGTACCAGGACCTGCACCTTCAAATAGCTATAATTTACGTTCTAATTTTAGGAAAACGCAGTGGCAGCCGGGTTTTCCACCGCGCCGACAATAAAGAAGGCCAATTGTCGCGACGGTGATGTTTTTGATATGTCGTCTGGTCTTTTGCAAGCGCACACATCTGACGTGAAATTGCAAGCGATGGATGAAGCTAGTTAACAGGTTAGACCTTCTTCTGCGTTATTGCCATTATTAGTATTTTCTACAAATGAGATTAATTCTGTAGCTCTTGTAGACACAGGTGCCACGGTTTCCTGCATCAGTCAAGTTGCCGCGGATGAGATAGGAGTAAAATGTAGAGATGTAGAAAATAGATGTATTAGTGCGAGTAATGGTAGTAGGTTAAAAGTAGTTGGAAAATGCGATATAATGTTTTCTTTGAGCGATTTTTTATTTAAACAAGAATTTGTAATTGTAGCTGACTTAAAATGTAGTGTAGTATTAGGTCAGGATTTCTTAATAAAGAATAAAATGTGTATTGATTTTTATAACAATTGTGTGTCTTTTTCCCAAGGAAAAATTCATTTTGTTCAACCAAATGTGTTGGGCCAAAAAGATGAATCCGCTTTTGTTGCAAGACAGGACTCTGAAAGATGTTCGATTGTTAGACAAAAGTTAGGAAATATTCATTCTGTTCAGCCAAATGAGTTGAGCCAAAAAGATGAATCCGCTTTTGTTGCAAGACAGGATTCGCAAAGATCGAGTTCGATTGTTAGACAAAAGTTAGGAGATATTCATTTAGTTCAGCCAAATGTGTCGAGCGAAATAGGTAAAGCCGCTATTGTTGCAAGACAGGATTCGGAAAAATCGAGTTCGCTTGTTAGACAAAAGATAGGTAAGTCATCGAATGTTCCATGTCAAACAATTGGTTTAGAAAGTTTGAAGTTAGAACAAAAGTCAGATAGGTCATCGAATGTTCTAGATCAGGCAATTGTTTTAGAAAGTTCCGAGTCGGGCGCGGAAAAGAAAAACATTGATGTGTCAACAAGTGACAGGCATCAATCAATTGTTGACTTTATTGATTTTCAGAAATTGCGTAACAATGATTACGTAGATTTTTTGAAGGCACCAAATAGTGGTGAGTTTTCCTTACCGGTGGAGGAAAAACGTTTTGTAACTAATGTAGATTTAGGAACGGGTTATCCTAAAACGAAAATTCGATAGAACGGGTAGTTCGTATGAGTAGATTATTTACGAAGGCAATACGTAAGAATTAGACCGGTATTCTTTAACGTCAATGATTTAGTTTTATTATGTTCCAAGGCGAGTTATTGGCAGATGTACGAAACTGGCACGTCTTTATCAATGGCATATAGAATCATTAAGCGATAGGAGGTCTAATGTTGGTGGCTTGTAAAGTTCGTGTTTCATACAAATCGCCTAAAGCATTTCATGTCACGATGATGTGTGTTTGTAGACATTGTTGTGTATGTATGTTTGTAAATTATATTATGTTTGTGTATAAAGAGAAGACTTTAGTAGGTTAATTTTAAGTTATATGTTGTCATTGTTATTTGCTAATATGTGTCTTAATGTTTTCATGTACGAGAGAAATAAGAATAACGTATTTTAGGTAATCTAATGATGGCAGGGAGCAATTGATGTTTGAAAAAGAGGCCCAAATACAAATGTAGTTTGATATGTTAAGGAAAATATTGTTAAAAAGCGTGAGATAGGTTTGTTAACGTATTTGTAATGTTGAATGCTGGTAAAGTAAGTATTTGAGAAAGGTAATGAGTTGTAAGGGTTAAGTAGAATTGGATTGGTAGATCTAGTCGACTAATTCTATTATTTGGTGTAACATGATTAGGCAATAAGCTATTTGTCATGGATTCCTGATTTGGGTTTCACACACATAAATGATGGGATATAGGGTTAGTATCTGGTTTGTAAATGGTTTGTTATTACTGAGGGTTAAAGGATTGAGTATTTATAGCATAGTTGGTGAAGGTTTAGGAGTTAGCAGTATGTAGTATGCAGATAAAGGGCTGAGTATTTAGAGCATTAGTTTATGAAGGGTTAAGGAGTTAGTAGTATGGAGGAGTATGATGTTGTAGGTTATTTGATTTATAGAAGTAGTGTAATAGTAGTATAGGGTTAATTAATAGTTTGTTATTTTAGTAGTTTGTAGTGAGTTAATAAATTTCTCTCACGATAAGCAATTTCTGGTGTAGAATAGAGTGACTATTCTCATAAGCATTCGGAATTACTTAGTAGAAGTTCTACCTAAGTAATGAATTGGAAATAGAGGGATTATCTTTTGCCTTAAAGTTTAATCAATAATTCCCTAATTCTATAGATTATGAGGGAATATTGTATTGTTGAGTATCAAGTCATAACGTGGGATAGTTGACATGTTTTTGGGGATTCTATTTCTTTCCTTGTACTTGAGCCTCTTGAATTCTTGAGAGTTTTAAATATAATGGTGTAGAATATTTTTTCCTATTGATAAGTTGATAGTATCTGCTTTGAGTCTTGCTATAAAGCTTAAGTTTAAGAACGACTATCACACCCTTAGAAAGTTGGAATTTTTCTCTGCATTAACATTAAATATTTTAACATGCAGATTGATAAAGTTAGTTATGTAATTTTTGTTAAGGGTGATGTATATGAGTCGTGTTAGTTTGTAATTTAGAGGATGATTCGAAATAGGTATATTGTACATGTACCCCCACCACAGCTGACAGAGCACTCGAGAGAGCGTCCCAGACACAGCAGGCGGCACGAACCCGCACAGGCTAAACAGGTGCAACCCAGCTCTGCTCACAGAGCCAGCCCACCCAGGTCCGGTTCGCCAGGTAGGCCCCGCGAACGCCGCCAGCAATTATGACTCCTAACTATCACGGAGCACCCTAGCGAAGAGGTAGATTTAGCCCATGCCCAGTCAACCCATGCCCACACAGCTGATACATACTCAGCTCATACAATTTCAGCTGATACTCAATCAGCTCACTCACCTTCTGTGCCCACTGGCACACCCATTTTGTTGCCAACCGTCTCACTAAGAGTCTCGGACGTACATGGCCATCTTCACACAGCCAGAGCTTTATTGGACTGTGGCAGTATGCTGACATTAATAACGTCACGCATGGCACGACTTTTGAACCTGCCATCAAAACCCACTTCTTTAAAAATTACAGGAGTTGGGAATCAGCACAAACATGAGTCAAAGGCGGCAATAACAATAGTATGCCGACCCACTCACAATGATACTCCTACAATCACTGCCACAGCTCACATTTTAAAGAACGTCACTGGCTACCTTCCCTTAGAGAAGGTACCAAACATTTCCCACGTACTAGGCCAGCCACCCGTGCCATTGGCTGACCAGCTTTACCACACACCAGCCCCGATCGACCTCTTATTGGGGTCGGACGTTCTTGGCCAGGTGTTGGACGGGACTAAGGTCTCGTTGGGCCCGGGCAAGCCCATAGCCTTCGGCACGATTTTCGACTTCGCGTTGATAGGACCCATTGAGGACTTGTATGCGCAGCCGGCGCAGCAGGTTAACTCAGCTCACGTCGTCAGCTCACAACCAGACTCAGCTGAATCAGCCCAGGACATACGTCAGAGTCTGGAAAGGTTCTGGGAGTCTGAGGAGCCCCTCCCTCAATCCCACACTCATAATGATCCCCTGGAGGAACAATGCGAGGAAATCTTCCGCTCTACCACTACACGCGATCCCTCAGGCAGATATACGGTCGCTCTGCCCTTTCTAAAGGACGCCCCTCAACTAGGTAAAACTCACCCTATCGCATTACGCAGATTCCTCAATATTGAGAAGAAGCTAATGGCGAACCCGTCTCTGCGTTCTAAATACGTCGACTTTATGGCCGAATACATCGACTTAGGGCACATGGCTCCCTGTCACCCAAATACATTCGCCCATAAACCTCACTTCTACATCCCTCACCATGGCGTATTTAAGTCAGGGTCGGACAAGCTGCGCATTGTTTTTGATGGTAGCTGCAAAAGCTCCAATGGTGTCAGCATAAATGAATGCCTACACACAGGCCCCGCCCTTCAACAGGACATTGTGGACATCATCATGTCCTTCAGAACGCATCCAGTCGTTTTCAGCACTGACATTCAGAGGATGTTCAGAAATGTGCTGGTTGCCCCAGACCAGAGACGGTATCAGCTGATACTATGGCGGTCCTCACCAGATCACCCTCTGCTCACCTACGCCCTCAATACAGTCACTTACGGCTTAAGATCAAGCCCATACCATGCAATCCGCACTCTGCTTCAGCTGGCTGATGATGAAGGCCATCGCTACCCTGGAGCCGCTCAGGTTCTTCGCAAGTCTATCTTCATTGATGACATCTTGTGTGGTCATGACACAGTTGAATCCGCCCAAGCACTTCAGGACGAGTTGATAAGTCTGCTAGACCTAGGCGGCTTTCAGCTCAATAAGTGGACATCTAACTCGCCTAAGCTGCTCGAGAGATTTCCCGACAACCAATGCGACATGCCCAAGGACTTCGACATGAACCCAGAGTCCACGTCCATTAAGGTCTTGGGTATACAGTGGAGCCCTCAGTCAGACGAGTTCACCTACCGCGTCTCTCTGCCCCCCATCACACATGTCACAAAGCGGTCTATTTTAAGCACCGTAGCCTCACTTTATGACCCAAACGGCTGGGTTTCTCCCGTTATCTTCCGCGCAAAGCTGCTGCTTCAGCAATTGTGGCTACTGAAGCTGGAATGGGATGAGCCCACTCCCTCTGAAGTACAAACGGAGTGGCACCACATCTCAGAGGATCTGCCGCTGTTGTCTAGCATTCGCTTCCCTCGGCACATTTGTGCAAACAAAGGCTCAGCTGCATACTCGCTTCACGGGTTTGCAGATGCCTCTGAAGCCGGGTTTGCCGCCGTTGTTTACCTCCATGAGCTCGATGCCTCCGGAGATGCTTTGGTACACTTGATTGTCGCCAAGTCGCGAGTCGCACCAATCAAGAATCGCCACACAATCCCCAAGTTAGAGTTGTCGGCCGCCACTCTACTCTCCCAGCTCATGGTCCGTGTGTCGGTTCAGTTATCGGCCCATATCAGTATACAACAACACATATGTTGGTCAGACAGTACGATAGTCCTGGCCTGGCTCAATACACCGCCTCACCGTCTTCAACCCTTTGAAGCCAACAGGGTAGTCAAAATCAGCTCAGGCTCACCAGAATGTACCTGGCGACACGTACCTTCCGAGCTCAACCCGGCAGATTGCGCAAGCAGAGGGATGTCTGCGCAATCCCTGTCAGCCCACGACCTATGGTGGTCTCCCACGTGGCTTGGACAGCCTTGTGAGTCTTGGCCTGCGATGCCCTTAGCTCTGGGCCATCACGCCCTGCCCGGCCTTAAGCCCAAACACGTCCCGTCACTGGTCACAGTGCCCGGTCTTGACTTTGACCTGCTCACTCGGTTCAGTTCACTAGACAAGCTCGTCGGAGTGACAGCTTGTCTAAAACGCTTTCTGCACAACTGCAGACACCACCCAGATTCGCGACGCTCAGGCCCCTTGTACGTCAGTGAACGAAGAGAGGCCCTACTTTACTGGGTGCGCAGTGTTCAGCACAATGAGTTTGCAGAGGACATCCACCGCCTTCAAACTGGCAAAATCTGCTCCGTCAGACTCTAGCGGCTGTCACCTCTCATCAAAGATGAGCTCCTTAGAGTTGGTGGACGACTGTCCCATGCGTCTATCCGATATGACGCACAGCATCCGCTCATACTTCCCAGCTCTAGCCCACTTGTAGACCTTATCATTGACCACTACCACAAAATACACTCCACCCTGGCGCTGACACTTTACACGCTATCCTACGCCAACAATTTTGGATATTGTCCGCGCGCCGTATTATTAGACACCGAGTTTTTAAATGCATTAGATGCTTTCGATGCCGGGCCCAGCCGCAAGCGCCCTTCATGGCCGACCTGCCAGCCGATAGAGTTACGCCTCAGCCAGTATTTAGTCAAGTCACGACCGATTTTGCCGGACCATTCCTCGTTAAATCTAGTACCCTACGTAATGTTAAACTCTTAAGAGCGTACTTTTGTATATTCGTGTGCCTCTCGACTAAGGCGGTTCATTTGGAACCGGTCTCGGACCTCAGCACGGAAGCGTTCCTCGCGGCATTACAGCGTTTTATAGCACGCCGCGGTGCCCCGGTTCTCATCCGCTCGGACTGCGGTACAAATTATGTAGGCGCTAGAAATCAGCTCATCGAAGTACAAAACTTTCTTGCCTTGAATAATGACACGATTGCGCACAAGCTCGCTGGTCAGCACATTACTTGGTTGTTGAACGTCCCTAAGGGACCATGGTTCGGTGCGTTACATGAGATCAACGTAAAATCAACAAAGCAACTTTTATATCGCGTAATTGGCGAACAACACCTCACATTCGAGGAATTCTCCACACTTTTAGCTCGAATCGAAGCGGTCCTTAACTCAAGACCTCTCTGCCCACTTTCGTCTGATCCTTCAGACTTTGAGCCGCTTACAGCCGGACATTTCCTTATAGGCCGCCCACTAACGGCCCTTCCCGAACTATCCGTGCAAGATAGGCCGATCTCCACACGTAGGCGATTCCAGATGGTACAGGCCCTTTCCCAGCGCTTCTGGACGCTGTGGACCCAGTCCTACCTCCATACCCTCCAAACCCGCTCCAAATGGTTGTCCCCATCCTCCCCTCCCCGAGTTGGCGAGCTCGTCCTCATCAAGGAGGACAACCTGCCTGCCCTCCAATGGAGACTGGGGCGCATTGCTCGCACCCTGCCTGGGAAGGATGGCGTCGTGCGGGTGGTGGACCTGGACACCGCGAATGGACATCTTCGGAGGCCTGTATTCCGGATCGCCAGGCTCCCATTGGATGAGCCCACCCTGGGCCCCGGAGGATGTTCCCGCCAAAGCCGGGACGCCCATTTAAATCATACCGCCAGCTGTAAGGTGGTTGAATCAGCGGTAGTTGACGACCGCGTCCGCCTATCTGCCGCGGCGCCACCGCTGCGCGACCCGCGGCCGCTCGCTTCGTGAGCATACCGCGCCCACTCGTCTGCAAGCTAGCTAGCTACCGCGCACGCCACAGCCTGACCGAAAGGGTCTATAGTGACTCGAGGAACCTTAAGTGAAGAGAACGCCTGAATGCCTATTGTGTAGTGTAGTGACTGTGAGCCAGGAAACCAACCTACCTCGCCGCGCGTGGTCAACTCGTCTCCCGGTTCCTGTGACTCATCATCCCTGTAAGTACTTCACTATCCATACCTACCCAGCCCACAACCTTTATTTCGTCGCTGTTACTGCGAACGCCTTTCGCCGTAACACATTGCTTAACTTTCGCGATCGAAAAACCTCGTGATTTTATGAACCTACGGTCACCCATCCTCTTGGCGACCTCGGCGAACATTACTTAACTTTCACGATCGAAAACTCGAGATTTCTATGTACCTACGACTGATGTATAGTGTAAAAATAGATAAAAATTGTAAAAGCATCTTCCATTTATTCGCTTATAACGATTAAAAACCAAATTCCTATGTTGTGCCGCGATTTTGTGCGTCGATATTACGTATTACACTCTAATTAGCGAAATAACCTAGGCTTACAAGAGTTGCAAGGAGTTATTTTGTTTAGAATATTAATTATAATTACTTACATTACATACAATTAAACAAAATGTAATAAAACAATTGTTAACATAAATAATAATATATTTAAAGTGTAGTATATACCTATACGTATAATAACAGAAATAAAGTTTAATTTATTAAGAATTTGCATACACTTACTTACCTCTAAATCTTCTTCAATAATTGAATCAGATTCCGGAAATTCATCGTCATCATCGACGCCTTCCAAAATGCGAAGAAGTTCAATTGAATCGGTCATGTTGCACTGCACTACTTTCCTTACTATACGCTTATAACGTCATCAGGCTATCGTCTATCTCATTGAGATCTATAATCTCAACCAATGGTCTATCTCTATCCGTGACCACGGCGCCCAGAGAACTGAATATGGATGACGCGCTAGGGATGCGCCAGAGTTGCCATATTGGATTTATTAGATGAAGTTGATTTGACGATTCTTTATTCATGTAGCTGAGCTACGGTACGCTATGGTAGTGTTATTTTTCTTATATTTCATTTTATTAAAATAGCAATAATAATAAAATAAAATAACACGTTTTAGTTGAATTTTGAATAGGTAATTTACATTTAAACTACCTTCCGCAGTACAGCACTAGCGGTCAAGAGTAGACGACTTTGGCGTGTTGAACATAGTATTTGCTTAGATAAAAATGCATGTTTTATAGTTCAATATTTCTTAGTTCTTATGGCTCTAAGAGACTTGTTTTTATACTCATATGTTGCAGGGATATTCTTTATTGCCGAATGTAGAAAAAAAAATACCAGTAATCGTTTTTCAACACATTTATGTAATATTTTTGTAAGCAGGGTTTTTTGTCAACTATAGATGTCGTTGGCGCACAGAGCCCGCAAGTGCTGGTCAAGTATAGACGACTTTGGCGCTCAAAAGGTTAACAAATAGCAATAGGCTAATGAGTAATTGCAAGACTTGCGAGACTCTTGCTGCAAGACCAAGTCCAAGACCAAGACTGGGATCGCAATACCAAGACCAAGACCAAGACCGGAGGTAGTGGCGCAAGACCAAGACCAAGACTGGCTAAGTCTCGTCTTGTTCTTGCATTTGGGCAACACTAGCATTATGCATGGGTGGCCAAATTAAAATCATCACGAGCTCCTCCATGCTTCAGAAGGCACGTAAAGCTGTTGTCCCGTAGTCGTAAGGTGGTAGTCGGTTAAACCCACTAACACCAACCCGCATTGGGCCAGTGTGGTGGGTTATTGCCGAATCCCCCCCTGTGAATAAACCTGTGCCCAACAGTGGACGATTATTTGGCTGACGATGATAATATATAAACAGGTTAGGTGACAATAAAAATAGTAAGTACTCCATTACATTTAAATCAATCAAACACTTGTATTCAATATAATAAAAAACCTCACTCACACTCAATTTAGTTTACATCACAAGAATAATAAAATTATCAGTTGACAAAAAAGAATATTAAGAGCTAATTGTTGCTAATTTATAACTATACTATCATCTACATCTATTCCTGTATCATTTGCTGTGTCCTGCACCAGCTCCTGAAAATAAAACATTAAACAGTAATGGAAAAACAAAATAGCTAGGTAGAAAATTATTCATTAATAACAGAAAGAAATCCTAATTATGGCAATTTCCGGCGCTGAGTTGTTAGTGTTGCTGTAGACCAAGGCTTTCCAAACTGTGTTTTGCGACACAACAGAGAAGTATATTTATCGAGCTCTAAGCTATGCTCAGAAAAACAAGCACATCCTATTAGTACATACATAGCTACATACAAGCACATCCTATTAGTACATACATAGCTACATACATATAATCACGACTATTATCCCCGAAGGGTTAGTATAGACCAGGCAATGAGGACAGCAAAAGCAGTCCTCTACCATAGTCTACTTTTCACCAAATAGCAACGGCACATGTGCTCAGCGTGACAGGTGGTGAGGTGAGCCCATCGCCGCTCTATGCACTTTGTACTCTTGGAAGTATGTGCAGCAGTCTTTAGTACGTTCCCCCTCTCTTCCCTTAGATGTCGTAATAGGCGACTAACGGACTAAAAATCTTAATAGCTAGCCATGAAAGTAAAATAAATATCTCTTTTTATCTATCTGTAATATGTTATGTTTTTATTCTTAATTTCTTATGAAAAATATAAATGTTATTTGAAGTTTTTGATTCTTTAGCCTGAGATGAGAGGAGGGGCATCGAAAAGAAATCGTAAACTTCCAAGGGCATCACAGTAAATATAAGTTTAGGAAACCCTGCCATTAACTACTTCCCAGCTATTATATTAAGACTACATTATAAAAAAAATGGTGTTAACCACAGAAATATGGTGGTGTTAACAAACTATAAGTGAAAATTTTAAGATTGAATGAAGGATTGAATAGTATGTGTTGATCCAAGTTACACGGTTGTTACGAAGCGCTTGTCTCGGGCAGAGCCATCGAAGGTGAGTTGAAGAGATTCAAATTTATATAATTTGTAATAAATATAACTTTTAATGCCTGCTCATAATATATCAAGCTTTTAGGGGGCCAGATGTGTCGGACACAGTAGCACCAGGGTAATATAATAGCACAGAGAAGTGGGTCTGTCTGACCCGATATATCAGCAGAGGGTACAATAAGTGGTCTGTGGGGTACAGGTACTGCTAGTGGAAATATTTTCAGTTTCACTCTTTCCAAATTGTAATATTTTGTTAGCAGCATTTGTGTTAATTTATTTTACGAAGATTTATGTCCAATATTAACAAGTAAGTACCTACCTTAAAAACTTCAATAAAAGTATTGGCTTCTTCTATGAGTTCTTTTTGCTGAGCAATGTCTTGTGTTAGTTGTTCATGTTTTTTCCATAACCGTTCATTCTCTGCAAGGGCTTCTTCTAAAGCAACTCTAAAATAAAATAAAAAACTAAACTAAATTAAAAAGGATTATAGTCATAATTAACTAAACACTTTATAGATTACAAGAGAGTTACTTATAAAGCAAGTCTAAATTAAAAATGTTGCTTTTTTTCTTTCTATTACTCTGTTTTGTCCCTCAATCAAACAATTGTAATTTTTACTTTTATTTTATGTAGGTATATTATGTGGGTTGCTAAATTTTAATTTAATGATGGGGAAATGGGGCGACTACCCACCATGGTGGGGGTCATTTAATAATACTTATAATATCTCAGCTTCATTGTATTCTTGGATGCCATAGAACTTAAGAAGACAAGACGTTACAGTGGGGCAGAATAGTTTTAGAGTGGCGATCGCGCACCGGAAGACAATGTCCTCAAACAGGGTGGACCGACAATCTTGCGAAAAACACAGGTATCTGCTGGCTTCCAGTAGCACAGAATCTTTCTCTTTTAGAGATTCTCTGGAGAGGCCATTGTTCAGCAGTTGATATCTCTCGTGACATTATTGTGACATTAAGTGGTCATACTATGTATTACATTGTGTATAATTAAAGTTAAGAGAATTGTAACATTTTTCCGCGCTCGGTGTTTTTTACCGCTCGACAATGCGACGGAGTGAGTGTGTGTGAGTTTTGCCTCATGCGTATGGCACACAGTTGCGAACCGGGACGACTGAAAGATCTTGATCCTGTAGCTATGGCGTACGTACCTATCTTTTAAATAAGTAAAAAACTAAAGTTTACAAGAAAATAAAAATACTGTCCACAATATATTATTTATGTATTTAAATTAAATTTATACAAATTTGGATGATGAAATTTTATTTCCCAGAAGCAAAAAGGGAGATTATAATCTTGACCGATACATATCTATAAATGTTTTGTATGTTTGTGCATCTGTTTCCTCACAACTTCTAAACTACTAATCATAATTTGACAAAATGAGATATGTATCGTTGGAAGTACCTTAATTATCCACTGGTTAATAAAAAAACATTTTAAATAAAAAAAAATATTTCCCGTAAAGTACGTATCTCCGGCAGATGGGGGTTGCAGGGGGAGGGGGTTATACCCCTCCCCCATCCCCACCCCCAGCAAACCCTTATCGAGGGTACTTATTTCTAATGTTTAACCTATTTGGGCATTTTTTAACGCAAATAATCAAAAATTTTGAATAATTAAGGTTGACAGTTGTACATTTTTAAATATTTAATGGTACCACTAATAGCGGGGATAAACAAGTGAATTCATACATAGTTTCCCATGTTAAGTTTATAATGCGACCTTATCTAGTACAGCTAAATATGAGCTACAGAAAATACTATAATTATTTGTAATCATCTCATAATAATCTGCTTAGCTTCAAAAAGCTAGTAGTAAAGCTCTTCATTTTTCGTAATGGGCATTTTAAAAATGAATGTTTTTTGTGTTCATTTTCATATTTGAACGTTTTCATAATTGGGTGTTTTTAAAGTTGGACTTAGGTATTTCATATTGTACATTTTTTTTATTTTGCATTTAATACGAAAAATGTTCAATAATAAAAACTTTCAATTTTTATTATTGGACATTTTTATTATTGAACATTTTTCGTATTGGACGTTTTTATTTTTGGACATTTTTGTATTGAACATTTTCATTATTGGACTTTTTTCGTATTGGATGTTTATAATTTTTGACAATATTATAACAAAACAAATAATCTGTGTAGTTTGTGTGTTTGTACCTTCTTTTTTCAGCAATTGCTTTCCAATAGTTTTCCGTTGGTACTTCATTAGCCAAATCATCATCTGATATCCAAGCTTCCAAATTCACTTGTGTTGTTTTGCATATTAACTTGTTTATTTTGTTTTCGGTTTCTCTGGAATAACAGTGTGTGTTAAAAGTAAGGAAATGCTGTTTTATTCAGGATAACAACAGTAACAATATGGCTGTGTAATGTTTGATATAAATACTTAAGGTTTAACGTTCAGATAATATAATTTCATTTCATATAATTTCTTTCATTAGATATAATGTATGTTTGATATAATATACATTTGATATAATAATCTAATGATATAAAACATTATTCATGTAATAAGCAAGCATCATGCAAGCAAGCAAGCAAGCATGCAGCATTCAAGCAGGAATGTAGCATGCAAGTAGGCATGCAGCATACAGGCAGGCATGCAGCATGTGGGCAAGCATGCAGCATGCAAGCAAGCAGGCTTCGGACTGCAGCTTGAACTTGTTAGAGAATATGAGTATTATATCAAATATACGTTATGTTGTTTTAGGAAGTGTATTTAGAACAAGTATAAATTATATCCAATGAATGTTGTCCTTTGAAATTAGAGGCAACTTGATTCAAAAGTTTTACCATTAGTTCATTTGTCAATAAATGAAATGATAAGCGCCCTAACAATATAGATAGGTACATAGGAATATTTTTTAAGTAGTACCTTGATTGAAAGTGGTCCTTAATACTTGTTTTTTGTTTTCCGAGGCTGTTACAATGTATTGAGTTAACCTGTAAACAGGTTAGATTGCGCTTGCTGTCCATTTTGATCGTAAGTTCACAACAACAAGGTGTTTATTTGATTCACTCAAATTCAGTTTTGCCAAAAGCTAACAGTTAAAATCCAGAATAATATTATTTATGTAGGTACCTATCCACTTTACTTAACAACACCAACTACCTCTGCACTAGAGAAATAACTACACAAACAACAATGCACAAAGCAAAACTTATAGCAATTCGTAAAACGCACTTCGTGACTGCACTGCACTGCACTATATTAGAGAGAGCGCTATTCTAATAATCATCTATTGTGATTATTTGTGTGATAGTTAGGTATTTTCATTTCAAATCTTGAAGGAAACAACCGTCACCGTCACGGCAACTGTCAAACTGTCATTTCTACCATGCAGGCATGCAGTCCGAAACGCTTTGCTTATAAAACAATCTGCGCTGCGCTGCGATGCGATTTTGCGATGGAAAGTTAATGGATAGTAAATAATACATCGTCCTTGCTTGGTTTAAATGGATCTACAAAAAAAATTGCTCCGGTTAAAATACTAAATTGGTATTTTTATTTATTTAAAGAATAACTAATTCAAAAAGAGACATTAACATTATATAGAAGTAGTTAAATCTGTAAATTATAATCCAATAATAATAATGCATTCTTAAAATTAACATATTATTATGGTAGGTTGAGCTTTATTGCCGGCGCCGGCGGGTTGTCTCGGACCGTACAGCATTTGGTCCGAGGTCCGAGCCCATAAATTATGATTCCTTTTTCAGAGTCCGAGCCTAAATTGATTCCTTTTTTATATATATTTGTCGCAGACATTTAATAGAAGTATGTCTGTGATATTTGTTCCATGAAGGAACAGGCTAAGGTCTGAGCCATACTGCCTAGTCATTAGTTTTTTATTTGTTTTTTTCCCTTGATGATAATGAATGGTGATTAAGATGAATGATAAATGATGTTCCCCAAACCCCTTGAGTTCTCAGTAAAGATGTGGGACTTTACTGAGGTCTCACGCGGACTACTTGAGAGAATTTGAAAAGTGATGTTGCACTGTTTTGTTTATTTGCCAACACTCATGCACGTTCACAAACACTTAACGGTTAATAATCCACTATTATTTCACATAAATATTCGAAAAAACACAAATGTTAGAAAATAAAACAAAACTGCAGACATGACGCTTCACTTTCCCGCCAAGAAGTCCTAAATTGATTCCTTTTTCTGAGGGTCCGAGGTACAGCAGAGGGCCTAGTCAACTGGTAAACGCTCGACCGGTGACAGCGTCAAAATCGCTCATCAAATTCGCTACGATAAATCTAAGGGTGTTACCAGACCAATCGATCGATCGTCGATCGACGACATCGTTCGATGGTAAAATAGATTAGTCGACGTCGATCGATAGTTTCTACCAAACCAATCGATCGAAGGTCGATCGACGTCGACCGGTAGAATCGAGCTATTTGATTGATTAGACGCGCCGGCCGCTTCACTTTTTTTAAAAAATTATTTCGTGACCATGGATACTAGTCCTTCAATCGTAATAATAGGGTTCTTTGATTATGCTTAAAGTTGATGATAATGAGTGATGATAATATGAACGTTTAAATGCCAAATGATATTCCCCTCAAACCTCTTGGGAAGCACATTAGATTAAGCAACACCGAAAAAGTGGGGAAAGGGAGGGGAGGGGTAACGAAAATGCAATAGTTTTTAAGATTTTATATTTTGAGGTTATGTTAGGTCACTTCTACCATTACCGTACCCTCTCAATCCCCCCCCCCCCCCCTGTCCCCCTAGATATTTATGAATGGAGCGAGCTTCTATTCTTTTAGAAAACTAAGCGATCTTTGGCTTTAAAAAATGGCCGCATCCAGATTCTTCTGCGTTTGCGTCTCCGTAATAATAGCACGAGCAACATCGTACTGGCCAAGAACAACGACTCCTCTTCTGAATTCATTTCGAAAGAAAATTTCCGCATTTAAATACGTCACTCTTTGAAAGAAACTGATGGAATATAGCCGGGGTTAATCGATCAACGTCGATCGATGGGTTAGACGAACGGTATCCGTCGATCGATTAAAGCTACCACACCTATCGACCAACGTCGACCGACGTCGATCGATGCCATCGATCGACGATCGATCGATTGGTCTGGTAACACCCTAACGCTTATGTAAGATTAATAAATAGGTAGGTACCTAGTAACCACATCGATCACCAAACCTTTTTAGTGAATTGAATGTCACTTTACTAAGAAATTCCGGTAGACTCCTTGAGACAATTTGAGAAGTGAATCGCTTTTTTCGCCTTATGTTCGCCAGGCAAGCACGTTTGTAAATAAGTAGGTACTTATTTGATGACGAGTGACTGACCTATCATAATATGACATTTATATGAGACCAAACCCATTTTTCAGCTTAGAATATAAATAAATTAAGACTGAAGACCACAAGCAAACGCTTACTGCCAAGAATTTCTCATAAATATTATCAACTTGACGTCTGTAATGAAATAAGTGATAACACTAAATGTTACAAACCGCGCGAACATTTATACAGTTTGATCTAAGATGCGAGTACCCACTAGGTACAGTGATTAAAACGTTTGCATCTTGTATGAGTACATCGCCTAAAGTAACTCTATGGCGTAGCGGCTAAGGCTTTCGGGTTTAATTGTCTAACTACAACACCTATCACATTACTTGTGTAATTGATTATTGTCCTAAATAAAATAAAATTAAAAACCTTTCAAGTACATGGTTTTGCTAGTTAAATTAAAACTAATTTTAAAATATGCAAACTAGCGAAGCAATGTACTAACTGTTACTTGAAAGGTAATGCTATAGGTTCAACTTATGCAAAAAGTCCCCGCCCGCGCCGCCCCGGTTGTGATCTAGCCAGTTACGCAACTTTCACATTACCGAGTTAAAGGATGGGTAACCAAATAAAAAGCGTCTCGAGCTCCTCCGTGCTTCGGATGGCACGTAAAGCACACTGCGGTTATATTAGCTCAGGGCGTAGCTTGTTATAGCCCAGTCTCCTTTAGTGCTGTCGTTCATGTGGGAACGTTCAGGACGTTCATAGGATGACGATGATGACAACATCGCCTTAATATAGGATTGCTTCATTGTTACTTATTTATAGCGGTAGGTACCGAAAATAATTGAAAATAAAAGTCAAATCATTTATTAAATATACGCGTTCACAGACACAATGACATGATCGTGGTCTCTACGCGACAAGTTTAAATATTTATTTATTTCACTGCCATTAATTATGAGTTGATTGATAATGTTTCGAAATAAACATAGGATTTTTTATATAGGTATTTACCAAAAATAATTTTAGTACTTACCATTAATTTTATATAATTACATAGGATAACAATGATGACAACATCGCCTTAATATAGGATTGCTTCATTGTTACTTATTTATAGCGGTAGGTACCGAAAATAATTGAAAATAAAAGTAAAATCATTTATTAAATATACGCCTTCACAGACACAATGACATGATGGTGGTCTCTACGCGACAAGTTGAAATATTTATTTATTTCACTGCCATTAATTATAAGTTGGTTGATAATGTTATGAAATAAAACATAGGATTATTGATATATTTAGTTACCAAAAAATTGGTTGCCTGTAAAGTCGGTATACGGGCGAAAGTTTTACGTGACAACGACTTTGAGTGGTAAAATAATTTTAATGTGAATATTCATTCGTATAGTAGGAAGAAGGATGAAATCTCTCTCGCTCTGTCTCTCTCGCTCTTAGGCGGGCTAACTGTGCTCGAGTGGAAGGGACGCGTGCCTTTCACTTTTTATGTCTGTCTCTCTCGCTCTTAGGCGGGCTAACCATGCCCGAGTGGAAGGGACGCGTGCCTCTCACTCGCTCTCATTGTGAGCGCATAACGTGAGCGGAGCGTAACGCAGTTTCTTGAAGTGTCACCCGGCAAACCAATTTATAAGACGTTGTCACGTCAAAATAATTTTAAAACAATTAATTTTATATAATTACCCTAGTATGTAGATAATGAATCAAGTACAATTCAATAGCTCTAGTAGAAATTGATAATACTTAAACATTTTCTATAGGTACTTCTTAGAGGTACTTACTGCAAGTAAAATTAAATATCAAGTAAAAAATAACATTATTGTTGTATTTCTTAATACATTCTTATTGCTTTACCTAGCTCTCTCAAAGTCAAAGTTTATTAAATATAAAGGTAGCCGTCCATTAGCGGCGGATCGGGCCGGGGCGGATCGGTACGGGCCGCATCGACTCACTATTACGCTGCAGCCCGCCCCGCCCCGACCCGCCGCTAGTGGACGCCGTTTCATAATAAACACAGGCAGGCGGATTTTTGCGCTGCGATGCGCCCCGGCCCGATCCGCCTGGTGGACGCGAGCCTTAAGGCTTCACTTTCTCTTATTGACATTAAAACTATATGTAACCATAAAAATAAATGCCAATTGTGTGTACAAGAAAGTAGGTACTGTTTTTTTAGTACCTAGGTACCTAAGTAAATCTTTTTAATAAAGTACAATAAACTTAGAACTAAATTAACTTTATACTTAATTTGTCCCCATCATATAAACCAAATCACTATTTGTATGGGTTAAATATATTTATGGCACACTGTTCCTTTTTGTAGAATAAAAATGTTGTCAACTATGTTGTTGCTGTTTTTTGTACCTAAGTAAATCTTTTAAATAAAGCACAATAAACTTAGAGCTAAATTAACTTTAAACTTAATTTTTCCCTATCATATTTATAAACCAAATTACTTATGGCACAGACTGCTCCTTTTTGTAGAATAAAAACGTTGTCAACATTAAAGCTCCACAAAGTAAAATCATGTAAATAACTAAATTCAACTATGCCAAAGCCATGTTTAATGCAGTTTCATTGTTGGATACGACATGTGGTACACATCCCTTCTTTCTTGCGAGCCTGATGCAGCATTAAATATTGGTGTTATTATGATTAACCATGCTTTTTGAAGGTATCCAGGATCTTCTAAGAAATTAGAACAATATACTTACTTATAGAAAATTGTCATAGATAAAAAGTTAGTAGGTAGTATATAATTACCAAAAATAATTTAAAAACAATTATTTTTATTTATTTATTTTATATTCACAGGTGAATCGACAGTTCTATAAAAATTATAACACTGAAAATGTGAAACAGCAAACCATTTACAGATTCACACAAATAAAAATGTTATAGTAACATTACAAACTCAAGCAACAAATACAATCGATTACTTCACAATCGCCAAATTGATAATAACTAAACTATAACAAAGTATGCTAGATATGGAACTTAATTTGTATTATATGTATAACAAGCCACCTTATGTTAAGCCACCTATTTAAAGAAACAACAATATTATAACAAACACAATAGAACCCACCAGATTTAATAATCGGATAGTAATAATGCAAGTTTATACATATATTTACCTTTGTATGTTGATAATGAATCAAGTACCTACAACTTCAATAGCTTAATGTTATCACTAGTAGAAATTGATATAAGTACTTAATTATTTTCTATATGTACCTACTGCAAGTAAAATTAAATATCAAGTAAAAAATAACATTAATGTTGTATTTCTTAATATATTCTTATTTCCTTACCTAACTCTCTCAAAGTCAAAGTTTATTAAATATGAGGCTTCACTTTCTCTTATTGACATTATTTATTTATTTATTTAAAACTTTATGCACATAAAGTACAGAGGCGGACTTAATGCCTAAGGCATTCTCTCCCAGTCAACCATCGGGTGGTGCAGAGACAAAAATGGTAGGGTGCACAAATCAAAAGAAAATATATTCATATACATACATACATATACATATATACCTACACAATAGATACATATACATTCTATTACATATATAATTAAAATTAAAACTATATGTAACTATAAAAATAAATGCCAATTGTGTGTATAAGAAGGTACTGTTTTTTAGTACCTACTTAAGTAAATCTTTTTAATAAAATACAATAAACTTAGAACTAAATTAACTTTATACTGAATTTTTCCCCATCATATAAACCAAATTACTATTTTATGGGTTAAATATATTTATGGCACACTGTTCCTTTTCTTAAAATAAAAATGTTGTCAACGAAGTTACTGTTTATTTGTACATAAGTAAATCTCTTTAAATAAAGCACAATAAACTTAGAACTAAATTAACTTTATACTTAATTTTTCCCCATCATATAGGTAAACCAAATTACTATTTTATGGATTAAATATATTTATGGCACAGACTGCTCCTTTTTGTAGAATAAAAATGTTGTCAACATTAGAGCTCCACAAAAAAAAATCATGCACATAACTAAATTCAACGATGCCAAAGCCATGTTCAATGCAGTTTCATTGTTGGATATGACATGTTTTACACACCCCTCCTTTCTTGTGAGCCTAATGCAGCATTCAATATTGTTGTTATTATCATTAACCATGCTTTTTGAAGGTATCCAGAATCTCCTAAGAAATTAGAACAATATACTTACTTATAGAAAATTGTCATAGATAAAGAGTTAGTAGGTAAGTACCTATGTATTATACAAAATTGCTTGATATTGTTTTTACCAAATAACCATGTTTGTTCACCATTCTGAGGAAGTCCATCTTCCAAATTATAAGGTAACATTTAAGATTTTTGAATCGTCATCTCAAATCTGCAAAACCACATAAAATAGTTTTATCTTTATGTCAATACTCTTTATTCTAGCAATTATAACAAAACTGACATTTCCTGGTAAATCCCAATATGATAATAAGCATAATACTTACCTTTATTAAGTAAGTAATAATTTATTTTTTAAAACTTACCATTTGAACATAAGGACTGATATCTTTTCCTATTATGAAAGATGCTTGTCTGTAAAAGATTTATAGGGTACAGTCAATAGGTACACCTTACTACACTTAGAGTACTTTAACCACTCAGTTGCTCGCAACCAGCGGGCCCCTTACCCTTACGTGCTTGAGTGGCGCCAAATTTATGAAGCGGTCCGGCGCCTGCTGACTATTGTTACAAAAACATCGACTGTGAGCTACTGGAGCCGATCTAAGCCAAACCAATTACTGTTTTGAATAGTTAGATGAATAGAGCATCTGTTTTTATAGAATGCGTGGTGACAAAGTGTTGTTTTAATTTATAAAACATGGTTTATACTTTAGTGACGAAAAAAATCACGGATTACTTCCTATTTTATTTTATATTTTAAGATCAAATGGCCTGTGATGTCTTTTTTATATTTTACACGTATACTATATTAAGTTATCTTTCTATTAAAAATAAAGTACATGTATGTTTCATCTGAAAAAATATTCAGAAAAAAATCGAGAAAGTCGTGCAAAAATTCGCGTGCTGCGTAATCTGCATGTTAATCGGGTTGGATGTTATAACCTATTTTACTCCAAATCTAGAAGGCCTCGAACAAAAATATGGCCAGTTTTAGAAAGATACAGTATTTGTCTATTATTATTCGTGAAAACAAATTAACTTTCCAGTAAACTGTAGGCATACAAGTTAAACAACAAAGTTTTGATAGAAAAATCGAACGTTTTTGGTAGTCTTATTGCCGAAACCAACACGGTGCTATTAAAATATAACTTAAATATACCAAAAGAGCAAAGCCTGTAGTTTACAACCGTATACAATACGTTTCAAGAATACTCATAGTTTTTATGCAATAAAGTCATCAAAATGCAGCTCTAGAGCGCACGGACGACCGCTTTATCGGCAATATGGCGTCGAAATAAGGTTCGGGGCACATACGTTTGTGAATAGGGTGTGTCGCGATTATTTGCGAACAAAGATTGTTTTTTGGTTTAGTAATTAATTATGTTAATTTATTAAATGAATGTAATTAAAAAAATATTCTTCGTAGTATGTTTTTTTATTACAAATTATTTCAGTTTAAAGTATATTAAAATAAACATATTAAATTCTAAAATGTATTTGGACTTTGATACGTAATAAAATATATAATGTTATATACGATGTTTAGATTATTTTATTTACAATCACTGTAATAATAAATGAAAATTATTAAAACAAATGAATAAAAATTAATCTTTTATATTAATACCTATATAATAATAATAATATATATGGTACTAATATAAATATCAAACCCAAAAGACACCACAACAAAGCTAACTGCCACAAAAAAAAGCAACCGCCCAAAAACAAATATGTGCCACCAACATAATTCAAAAAAAGTTTTATTGCTTCCTGTAATTATAGGAACATGCCATAAGTTAGACTTACGTTGCGCCTTTGGAGAGTCAATCTGCATGTACACAACAACAATACAGTGAGATTAATGTTTTAAATCACTATTTAGTAATTACTCTCCGTAAATACATACAATTCATGAAGTAAACAATAATAATCACAAAAGGAAATCACTAGAAAACCACCGCCACTGCAATAATTTACATTAAGACCTAATTTCGTCAGATTTTAATAGAATATCCATCCAGTTTAAAAACAAATAACTAGATAATTAGTTAGAACCTGAAATTATGCGTATTTTGATATATAACACCTCTAGAAAGAAACAATAAGTAAAAAAAATACGGCGTTTTAAAAAATACATGATGAGCACGTAAACTCAACCTAAACACGTCCACTAAAAATAATCACATTGACTTTATTTGTTTTTATTTTTGACAGATCAGCTCCTATTGCTGATGCTTCGTTCATGTTCGTTCAGTAAGGCACCCATACACGTCCCGCGAGATACGGATTAGCGATATTTCGAGCGTCTTGCTTTACTTTTGTATTTTCGAACAGCACATTTTTGAACAGCACGCGAATTTTTGCGCGATTTTCTCGATTTTTTACTGAATATTTTTTCAGATGAAACATACATGTACTTTATTTTTAATAGAAAGATAACTTAAAATAGTATACTTGTAAAATATAAAAAAGACATCACAGGCCATTTAATCTTAAAATATAAAACAAAATAGGAAGTAAACCGTGATTTTTTTCGTCACTAAAGTATAAACCATGTTTTATAAATTAAAACAACACTTTGTCACCACGCATTCTATAAAAACAGATGCTCTATTCATCTAACTATTCAAAACAGTAATTGGTTTGGTAAGGGGCCCGCTGGGTGCGAGCAACTGAGTGGTTATGTAACAATTTTAACAGGAAGCACGTGGGGGCATTATTGAGATGTAACGATTGTTACATGAAGCGACGGAGTGGCTAAGCTACCTGGCAAATTAAATCTTCATTGGAACCTGTAAAACAAATAGGCAATCTAAGTTATAAATTGATAAATGGACATTATTGATAGGTTACATTAAATATTTATACAGAAAGTCCCTTACTGTTGTCTTATTCTTGACCTTTCTTGTCAAGATTAAAGGTACTTAGGTGGATTTATTTGGCCAAAATGTTTGTATGGTTTGAGAGCCTCCACAAATTGTTATGCAGTGACTTGCTCTTCGTTGCGGAAAATGTTGCATGGCATGACACACATTTATTTGGTCACTCACATCGCAACAACTAAATCAGGTAGCCAGCAATTCCCGGCAGACCATAGTTAGATATTTGAAAGTTCGTAAACGAGAACTCCGAGAACTATTCACAAGTACAACAAACTCGGGATTTCGTTAATTTGCTCCAAGCAACGTAGGGAAACATTTCTTCCTTAGCGCCTGAGCACCATTCTTTGATTATTGCAGTCCACAATAGCCCTAAAAAGAGCATTTTAAACAAAACTTTCGCCATTTTGTGTGAATTTTTATCTTCAATGTTTATGTGATCGCTAGATTAGCGATTCTTGGCTTGTCAAACTGTCAATTAGGTCTATTGTAGCGTAAATTTTACGTCGTAGGTAACTTTTGCATAGGTCAATCCCATACATTCTGTTTAACGTAGCGATGATTTCGTAGCGTTTAATTGTACTTTGATTTTTTTGCGGTCTTATTTCTTTGAGTTAGCGGTCTGTAACAGAACAGCCACAAAACCTGTTTTGTGGCTAATATGTAGGTAATGCTTTAAAAAATAATAGACACAATTTTTTAAATTTTTTATTTAAGTTAATTAGTCTCCCTAAAAACAAAAGGTCATTGCCTAAAAACGAATACCTACTTTGGATTTATTGAAAACGTGAAACTTTTATTTTTATGGTTTCTTGATTGACTTTGTATGCAAAGCTGATAATCTTAAAAAAAAATTTCAATGTCAAAAAGGTCATCTGAGTTTTCTACAAATCATCTATCTAGTTTTGAGGGGATTTCATTGCATGTTTATTGGTAGAAATCGATATTCCGGCACCACGTCACTGAAACTGACCAATCCCAGTCATTATTTCAAGCGTAAGTTAAATTAAAGTCTACGAAGAGATTTTGTATTGTAACAGAGAACGAGGACTGCTTAATTTAATTAATTTTCTTTCGGGGTGTTGGTGAGTCGAGTAAAGTTGAGAAATAGGTAAGTTTTATAAATTCTTAGATTATTTAGTAACAAACATTAACATTACACAAGCACAAGTTCCTTTTTGTGAAGAAAACATTACTTTTCTTGCAGACTTTAGTTGATAAAGTTTGACCGGTTTGCCCTTTTCCAGAGCACTGGAATGTTATCTCCAATAATTTAGCTAAAGTAATCAAACTATACATTTTTATTTAGGATAATATTGCATCTATGAACATGTACTTTTGTTACATTAATTTAGTGTAACTTAGTCTTGGTTCAATTAGAGACATTGGTTCAATACTTATCAATTTTAATTTCATTGAGTTGTTTTATTTTAGGTATCCAATAATCCACTAAAATGGGTCGCAAATTTGTTGTTGGTGGCAACTGGAAGATGAATGGAGACAAAAATCAGATCAATGAGATTATTAACAACTTGAAAAAGGGACCGTTAGATCCAAATGTTGAGGTGATTATCTACATTTAAATATTGCACCTTAATTTCAAATGTTGAAGTAATATAGCTACATTTGAATATTGCACCTTACTTTTTTTAGATGTAGCTATATTGATTGTGATTGTGTCATTTACCGATCTGGTTGTAGGTATTAAAGTATGATATTGCTTTCTAATAAACCCCTAGCTTATATGAAAGATAATTTTAAATTTTATGTATTTTTAACATTATCATTTAAAAGAATCAATGATAGATTGTAAAAATAAGATAAAAGAAGCCGTCCGTCAATTAAGCTGAATTTTTCTGCAGGTTGTTATTGGAATTCCCGCCATTTACCTGGCTTATGTAAAAAGCATAGTCCCTGACACTATTAGCGTTGCCGCTCAAAACAGCTGGAAAGTGGCCAAGGGTGCATTTACAGGTAAATATTATGCTCAATTTTTTTTTAGGGAAACATACTATTTTTGTTACAAAATAATAACTTAATCTTAAATTAACATTTACACTTGTACTTCTGGAAATAAATCTATAAAATTGTTACATAGCGTGTGTTGATCAAGAGCATTTGAAAGAAATTTAAGCTATTTTGTATAGTCCACTTATGCAGAGGATCTCCTTGCAAATTGACAGTAAATTGTTTTGTAAATGAAATTATATAATACGTAATGTGTGTGTATACCTGTACGTTTTTATATAAATAGTACATATTCATATTCATATCTTAATTTTATCTATATTATTGTATCTTTATATTTTAGGTGAAATTTCACCTGCCATGATCAAAGATGTTGGTGTTGACTGGGTAATCCTGGGTCACTCCGAGCGGAGAACAATCTTTGCGGAAAAAGATGATCTTGTTGCTGACAAGGTATGGAACAGAAAAGCTCTTTGTTCTTCCTTCCTTATGTACCTTGCACATGCATGAAAGCAGTAACTACATACTACATACTATGTAATGTCGTTTTTAGGTGGCTCATGCTCTCGAATCAGGATTAAAGGTGATCGCTTGCATTGGTGAGACACTTGAAGAAAGAGAGGCTGGCAAAACTGAAGAAGTGGTGTTCAGACAAACTCAGGCCCTCCTACCGGCTATTGGAACCCAATGGGACAAAGTGGTTCTGGCCTATGAACCAGTATGGGCTATTGGCACAGGGAAGACTGCCACACCACAGCAGGTAGGCCTTAAAATAATTACAAAGTTACAGACAATGTATTTTTTAAACTTTATTAAAACTCTCTCATAGACCAAACTTACAAAAGTAAATGCTTTAAATCAAGAATAAATTATGTTTCCCTTCCTATATGAATTGTAGATAATTTAAGATTTATAGTTTTACTGTAACATAGTACCTTTAGCATCATTGAATTAATTGTCATGTCGCTAAATAGATCTGAAGTCATGAATGATTATTATAATTCCATCTGCATTTATTTTTCTGTTTGCTAATTTTAGACCTTTACTTACTAACTAGAATTGAATTAAAAAGAAATATTTAAATTTTTATTATCATACTTTACGTGGTAAACATGTCATGAGAAACAAATGTGTGTACAGTCACCAGCATTAAGATGAGACTTTCGACGGCCTGCAAAAATATCTGATTGTTGGTGGAAGGCATATATATGCCTATAATATGCCTTCCACCAATGATCAGATATTTTTGCGTCATCACATCTTAATGCTGGTGACTGTACACACCTACCCATAATATAATTATAGTTTTATTGGTGTGTGACATAGTTTCTTAATAATTGTAGGCTCAAGACGTGCACGCTTCCCTGCGTGGCTGGCTGTCGAAGAACGCTTCACCCGATGTGGCTGCAGCTGTTCGCATCCAGTACGGAGGTTCAGTTACAGCAGCCAATGCTAAAGAGCTGGCCGCCTGCCCAGACATTGACGGGTTCCTAGTAGGCGGTGCCAGCTTAAAACCTGAATTTGTGGATATTGTTAATGCGCAGAAGTAGTCGATTAGTAAATGTGGGAAATACTAATTATTTATTATTATATGTTGTTTTAATGTGAAATTAACTTTGCTTTTAATATGCCCCATGTACAGTCACGAGCAAAAATATGTAAACAATTGTAACTCTTAATACAATGGAATAAGATTCAAAGTGTATACATATTGGTGCTCGTGACTGTACTTGATCCATACTTTGGTAGCGTAAAGTGAATATGAGATATCTCCTGTTGAACCCTCTGTCTGGAAAAGCTTAGAGGAGTGAACATAGTTAAAAAAACAAAATCCTTTGCAGTGGTTTCTCTCCTCTTCGCCTATTTGCGCAAATTACAAGTGTCAATTCTTGTAGTTATTTCGTATTCAGTAAACTATGGTTTAATTATATTGTTCTTTATTAATACAGTTCATACAAAAGGGTATTTTATTGACTTGTAGGTACGAGTAAAATCTAAAAAGATACACTAATGGGATATTTTATTAGGTAGGTAGGTACTACAGACTTATGATTTTTAATTTGCATCAAGGAGTGTTACATAGGTTACATTACAATCAATAGGATTTTTGCACTATAAATGTAAATAAAACTAAGAATATAAAATAAAAAATTAACTGCTTCCTCTTCAGGGTGGGAAACGAATATTAAGATTCCTGACGTAGCGCGTCTCCCACTGTGTTAGTAAGATTTCTATTCTGTTTTTAAAACATTTATTTCTTAGGTAAGTTATTATTAAACGAATATGTACGGAAACCTCTGTCACTTGCACTTAAAGGTTTTGACAGCAATTAAGGGGGTGCCGCGCGATCGCAAAAACTGACTTGAGTCTCTTCGCCGGCGCAGAGTCTAATTAGGTGGGGGCGGGCAGCTGGAGGGGCGCCAGTACGAGGTGCTGGTGCAGAACTGCCCCGTGTTCTCGGCCCAGCTGCGCCAGATTGTGTCTGAACTTCAAAGCAAAATCAATCATATTGATATTTATAATTAGAAGAATTTCTGCTTTGAAGTTTCAGACCTAGTAGTTTAGTTAGAGCAATGTTTTTATTCTGCGAAATGTGCAAAACCATCACGCACTTGTGTTAAAAATTAAAATTTACTTTTTAAAGAAGGGGATGCCCTACAGATATTAATACAAATATTTTACAGATACATTTATAATACATGATGATTTATAATACAGAATTATTGTTTCATGCGTAAAATTAAGAAAGTTGTCGAAAAAATATGTTTTTAGGAGTCATTAGATTTATATATTGTTTGCTAATGTTCAAAGAATTTATTTCCAATTTCAACAAGGCCATGACCTTGTGCAATGATCAGGCTAACTTACATACATAAGTTCTTTTAATGTATTTAACTAATTCAGCGCATAGTACAAGTGACTTAAAAATAGGTTATTCCACTAAATTCCAAAAAAAACTTTCCACTTTAACTCCAAAACACTTTTTAGTGAATATTTTATTTATACCTATATAAAATTAATTTTGAAGTCGAAGTGGAAACAATGTATGGACGGTGAAGTTTTGAGAAAAAAGGCTTTGGAGTCAAGTGGAATAACCCTTAAAAATACGTAAATTTTCACAATTTCGTGCAGGACCCCCTTAAGTTAACACAAAAAAACAAACTACCTAATTTATTCTTAAAACACGTTTATTTAAAAATAGAGACTTCAACTTTTCATACTTACGTCTATCTGATTCAGTTTTCTACTTCTTTATCAAAACAGTATTGCACCATCAGTTATTATTACAGCCCTGCCTAATGTTCTTCATCATCATCATCAGCCTATAAACGTCCCACTGCTGGGCACAGGCCTCCCGCGTGAACAAAGCACGTGGGGATATTGGGCCATAACCCACCACGCTCTGGCCCAATGCGGGTTGGTGGGTTTTAACGACTGCCATCTTACGACAACAACCGGGATCAACGGCTTAACGTGCCTTCCGAAGCACGGAATGTTCTTAGTATTTAGTAGTAATATGAAATAAGATTGCATATGCGAATTTATTGCAGAAGTCATTCATTACACGCTCACACGCGAGTACCTAAACTAAAAACGTAAACAATCTTATTATGATAAATTTATGTAGGTAATAAAGCTTGTTTTAGACGCAAGAAAGCCTTTACAATACTTATCTAATGTAAGTCGGTAACTACAAACGCAGTACATTTCACGCCAAACATATGCTTAGCGACTAAATTACTGGTACGAACAATGTTATTATAAGTAATATTGCGTGGAAATCAAAATGGAATTATACTTAGGTATATTAGAATTACTTCACTAACCCCATAAGAGCAAGATCAAGACGCATTTTGAATACACTTGCACCCTAACGTTATTGATATAATATTCCATCTATCCCATTGAGGAACAATAAACTAGAGAAGACACCGCGAAGCAAGTTTGTGCGCAACTAAGGTGCAGCCGCAAGGTCCACATCCACAATGCCCATGGGCTGCCTGCACCTTAGTGCGCACAAACTTGCTTCGCGGTGTCTTTTCTCTAGTTTATTGTACCTCAATGATCTATCCGCAAATCAGCACAAAGCGCTTTGCTAACTCTTCTATATTGCGAACTCTTTGATTGTTGAGTGCTTATCGGGAGTTTTATTCATCATTCCATCACGATAACGAAAACTAGAGTACTTAGGTACAACATCGAAGCAGCGCTTCCTGTTACAAATGAGGTGAGGTGAATGCTGGTTTTACAGTCGGTAGGTGATCGTCAAGTTAGCCGCCTCTCCGCGGAATTGGAGAGTTTTGACTACGTCATAAAATGGTGTAAATATAAATAGTGACGTTTTGCATATAAATAGTGATACTATGGTTCAAAAGTTATTTGAGTATCTAGGTGAGGCTGCTAACTTGACGTCAAGTTAGCAGGGACCTTAAGAAATACAGTTGATTATATGTCAAAAAACCACAGGTTTTGCACACATACATAGTGAATCGTATACGCAAAATTTCAATAATAGTACTTAAATATAAGCCGAGATGTTACGGTCTCTAAGGCTCGTATTCTAAAACCAAACTTTCACTCAAATCGCAATGAATAGCACCATCCCTTTCTAACTGTACTCAAGCAGAGATTTGAGTGTAAGTTTGGTTTTAGAATACGTGAGTGTAAGTTTGGTTTTAGAATACGAGCCTAATGACGTTTCTTGCGATGGCGATTCCAGAAAAACAGGTACAAGCTTTAAACAAATAAATACATGAAAAACTTGTGCGTGAAATAGTAAATCTTACAGTATACTTAAATAAAAAAAAATCTTCTTTGCTATTTTCCAAAAATCTAATGTAAACTTCTAAGTACCATTCACTCGATTTTAGGTACAATCTTGCACAATTTTATTTATTGACATACGGTCGGGGTCACCGTCGCTTTACCAGTTTGCAGATCGTGTGCAACGCATCGCCCGGCGCCCGCCCGGGTACACTGCCCGTACCAAATAGACGACGCGACGCGGTGTGCAAGGGATTTTGGCCTTTAGTCTGGTAAAGCGACGGAGACCGCGATAGTACCTAGGTATCTACTTACTGCTGCTTTTATCAACAATACTAACTAGATAACACGTCACGTACAAAATTAGAGCTAAATTCTGTCCACGTAAATAAATACATAATCAGTACACATTAGTAGAGAAACAGTGAGACAAAAGTTATAAGACAGTTTTAAGTTCAACCTAATTACAACCTTGACACCCAGTTATAAAGTCACAAATATAAGATAATACATCTTATATTTACGATCATTCGTCACAAACAACGAGCAAAGCGCAATGATTGCTCCTGTCACTTAAAAATAAAAAGACGTCAATAACATTTAGTGGTTAAACCAACCTTATGAGGCAACAAATAAAGTACTTTTTCCTGTTATTGCCTTGCGACAAAATAAGAGCTCACTTCGTAAGTGGGCTGTTATTTATCGAGACATATTTTTAGCGCTGACCTGACATCTAATTGTATTGTTGATCGAAGTACTGCCACAGAATAAATAATAGTACTTACTGTACCTACTGCTGACATAAAGTCTATAATTATTTTTAATTACAGTCATAAAATGACACATAAATGTATCGTTGTAAGTAATGTCAGTTTGATATTATTTCTGTGGAAACTTAAGATAAGGATTTGTCATTTTAGTGACTCGAATTAAAAGTCTCGGATAGTGGTGGACGAACGGTGTACCTACGCCTGGCGTACTCACCATGGAATTCTGTTATTTCAAGAATGCCAAAAAACTGTGCCCAAATAGTACCAAATAGTGCCCAAAGGAAATAAATAGTACCCTTATGGTTCAAAAGTTATAGCCATAGTTTGGTGAGTACGCTCGTTGCGCGAAAACAGAACCAGCAGTGGCTCTCATTTCTATCTCAATAAATAGTACCCTCTAAGAGTGTAATTGTTATTTGACTTTTACACTAGAAAGTCATTAAATTTGATAGCAAACTTCTACATACATTGACATGAGGTACAGGCGAACTCATAATAGTTTTAATATTATTAAATTTCGTATTATGAACCTACTACATATTACTTTTACTTTTGTTGAAATTAATAGGTGTATATACGTAACGAGAAAGTTTAATATCAGTTATATAATTGATTATAATTATTTTTCTTATAAATAAGATCCATGTTTTCCAAAATATTGACTATCGTGTTTTTGCCGGATTTCATAAAGTAAAAGCACCTCCTATATAAGGAACTATTTGCCTTATGTCTGAAATTGAAAGCTCAATATTGTGTGAGAACAATCTGTTACTTTTGTTGATTATAGTGCAACTTATCGACGCGCGACAGCGATGCATCTTAGTATGAACAAGTTACAATAGATGGCGCTTATCACACTTCTTACTTTAGTTACTTACAAACTGACTGGTATTAGGAAAGTGCTAAAGATCAATATTGCAATTCACAACACTTTGCTTGACGCCGCGGTGGGAACGCATAGTTTTCTGGAACCGATTTTTTTAGTCGTTTACTTTGCCTTGCCACCGCAACCGCAAAGGTTTGCGAATAGTTAATTTGTGAAACAATTAATGAAAAAACTTGTGAATTTCGTTTCATTGTGATGTGAGTGTCCTTTAAATAAGTAAGTACATATGTATATTTCATCTGTAATAGCATTTTATGTTCATGTCGATTTGCAGTTGATCTTTCATTAGCTAGGTAGGTACCTACTCAGTTTGAATATATTATATATACTTACCTAAAGAAATACGTTATTGTTTTTTATTAATCGTAGAATAACAAATTAAATCATATTCTTAGTTTTCTGGACTGTATAAAGTTTTTAACTGTGTCGCGTACTTACCGGTGAAAGAATACTACCACCCCCTCTTCCCTTGGGTGTCGTAATAGGCGACTAACGGAATAAAGACTACACATACATCCAACAGCTTAGAACGGCGATGGGCTCACCACCTGTCACGCTGAGCACATGTGCAGTCGCTATTTATGTAGGTATGTATCTATATTAATAAAAATCAATTGCCAAAATGTTCGTACGCGCATCACTTCAGAACGGCTGCACCAATTTGGCTAATTCTTTTTTGTTGTATTTGTAATTGTCGGGACAAGGTTTGTATAAAAATAAACATTTTTGGAAATTCGTCACGGGGTAAGGGGTTCACGCGGACAAAGTCGCGGGCGGGCTGTCATTCACGATCAACAAATCATAAATAAGCAATGCTTGATACATAGATATAAGTTGGAGTGGGTCTCATTCACCCTCGACTACAAATTTTGTAATTCATAACAGTTATAACTAGATTTACAGTCGAAGTAAGAATCACCGCTAAAAACAAGCCTTCATATAAAAAAATCCGCATCCAAATCTAGGATATTAAGGAGCTACGGTGCCAAAGACAGACACCAACCTCAAGACCCCCCTTATTTGGCCACCCTTGGTTTACTGTTATTAAATATGTACCTATTTTATTTAAGGTCGTCGTCTATTAATGAACTCCATAGTTATTCCAATATTAATTCCTTTGGTAATAAAAATAATATTTTACCATTCACTAAAAATAATATTTTACCATTCACTGTGCTCGACTGTACCACACGTAATTTTTGTATGTAGAAGTTTGCTATCAAATTTAATGACTTTCTAGTGTAAAAGTCAAATAACTATTACACTCTTAGAGGGTACTATTTCCGGTACTATTTATTGAGATAGAAATGAGAGCCATTGCTGGTTCTGTTTTCGCGAAACGAGGTGAGTACGCTAGGCGTAGAACCTACGCCTAGCGTACTCACCAAACTATGTATATAACTTTTTAACTATAACGGTACTATTTATTTCCTTTGGGCACTATTTGGTACTATTTGGGTACAGTTTTTTGACATACTAATCAAAGTTGTAGCTTACACAGATTTCCCAAACTGAGGTGAGTACGCTAGACGTAACCTACGCCTAGCGTACTCACCAAACTATGTCTATAACTTTTGAACCATAAGGGTACTATTTATTTCCTTTGGGCACTATTTGGTACTATTTGGGCACAGTTTTTTAGCATTCTTGAAATAACAGAATTCCATGGTGAGTACGCCAGGCGTAGGTACACGACGAACGAGTGTCGCTAACGTAGTAAGTACCTTACCTACAAAGAAACACCGTGAGATGGCGTGATTTTGTTTACGTGCGGTTACACGAGAATGGTGCGCGAAAAGTATTATTTGATTGTGTTAAAATTGGTAAGCAGTAAGCACATTTGCATCATAAGAAGTGAAAGTGTTTAACAATAAACAAAATTAATTAATATTGTTTTTTTATTTTAAATGTTAAATAATAAACAACTTACATTTTTAAAGGTACGATGCTTATTTTCTATTTTGGTTTTTACAAAAAAGATATAGGTAGGTACCTCATGTGAGGTAGATATTTTCTTATACGAAAAACTAAAAATAAGACTATTTACACGTAATGTTACATTCTAAATGTAAAAATAATCTGATTTATTAAAGATTTTTTACAATTTTATTATTACACTCGTTTTATCCATTTAATGTAGGTAGGTATTGAACAATATCGATTTTCATTAATAATAATCATAAGAATAGCACCATCTTTCGGAAAATAATGTCATTTTTATATTAAAATTAGTATCAGTAGGTAGGTAAGTAGGCAGGAAGTAGAAAAATATTATTTGTTTCTCCCGAATAAATTATATTAAACACAGAGTAGAGTATCGACACAGTCAAAAATGTTATGAGAATTAATTAAAATAACAGTAAGTAAGTACCTAGTTTAAAAAGTGGGTTACAAAAATATTAGTTTATATCATTTGTATTATAGCATTGAACCGAGGATAAAATAATATATTGACAGATTCAAATAAAAAGATTTATTTCACTTTTTTGCTCGATAGTACCCACCTCATGATTAAAAAAACTTTAAACCTTATTACTGTGGAGCAAAGTTCAACATTGATCAACAGCCTATATTACGAGTATTATGTAGAAGTTTACATTAGATTTTTGGAAAATAGCAAAGAAGAATTCTTTTTTATTTATATCGTAAGATTCACAATTTCACGCACAATTTTTTCATGTATATATTTGTTAAAAACTTGTACCAGTTTCTCTGAAATGGCCATCGCATGAAACGTCAAGTTAGCAGGATACTTAGAGACCGTAATACCTACCTCGGTTTGTATTGAGTAGGTACTATTATTGAAATTTTGTGTACCTATACGATTCACTATTTATGCACAGATTTTTGACATTATACTTAAATCCCAACTGTATTTCTTAAGGTTCCTGTTAACTTAACGTCAAGTTAGCAGCCTCACCAAGATACCAAATATTTTTTGAACCATAGCATCACTATTTTTATGCTATAAGTACGTCATTATTTATACAAAAAAGTTAGCTGAAAGCGTTTATTTCACCTTACAATTTCTTGTTTTCGTTTGCGTGATTGAATGTTATGTAAAACGAGCACTACGCACTTTACTGACATGACGTTCCCTATGCTATAACTTGGACCTCCCTGAGGCTAGAGTGAAAGGCTCTTTTAGGTAAGGATGTTCCACCGAAGGCCACATCTTCACTTGACACACAGACATAATATGTCTGTGACTTGACATCACGTAAGATTGTGCTCAAAATATAATGATTCTTATTCATAAAAAAAACTAACAGCTAAAACAAACTTACAGTAGGTACTTTAGGTACTAACTTAATACATTCAACGACCCTCCTACATTTTCTTACTTGCTATTATTGCTGCTTACAAACACAGAAATAACCACAGAAATAGATTTATGTGGAAATAACCAAATGAAAAGTGGGGTTCTCCTTGACTTGGCTACCATCACCAACTTTAAATCTGACTATCCTACTAATATTATAAACGCGAAAGTTTGTAAGTATGGATGGATGTTTGTTACTCTTTCACGTAAAAACTACTGAATGGATTTGGATGAAATTCGGCATACAGATAGTTTATAACCTGGATTAACACATAGGATACTTTTTATACCGACATTTCAACGGGAACGGGAACCACGCGGGTGAAACCGCGAGCGGCCGCTTATAATCTATAAAGTCAGGTTTAGAGTTGGTGATAGTGGCCGAGTCAAGACATACCTATGCCACAAAATATAAAAAGAAAAAGTAGTAAAGTGTGCATTTCATTTCATGCGTTAACTAATTTTCCCTTTCGTCGAAGACTGCAGCACCCAAGAAAGGCAAAGCCTTCACTAAAGGGCCACCGTAAGAAAACAGGTCTTTTATCGGTGTGCACCTGGACGCGACCAAAGACAGCATCAGAAGCCAAAACAGAATTTTCACGACCCAGTCAAGCACGAACAAACTGGAAAGGAAAACAGATTATTTTAATTTTTTTATACTTACTAGCTAAACGATATTTTAATTAATGTCAATCATTAATAATCTTTATGTTTATAACCCAGCTAGCAAAATACCCTTAGAAACGAAAGCTTTTAAGAGCTATGTCCTTAAATAAATTTTATATACGTTCTGATTAAGATAGAGACTCTAATAATGGCATATCATAAGTCTATTTAAGCTATAAGAGCATATATACTTGTAAAAAATACTTTTAGAAGTATATAAGACAACGAGAAATAACATCAATAAGACCAGTAGTGTTATAAACGCACTCTGTAAGCCTAATTCTTAATTAACACTTATACATGCACTATGTAAGTCCTCTCGATCTTAGAAGTGACTTACCTAAGTATTTTATTAGATATCGGCTGTTACACTTATAACTTATTCTTACAGACGTATATAAGCAAACTTTATATAATGTTTATTAGAGCTTGCCCTTGAGTCTTAATTAACACTTATACATGCACTTTGTAAGACCACTCAATCTTAGAAGTGACTTTACTAAGTGTTTTGTTAGATATCGTCTGTTACTTATAACTTATTCTTAAAGATGGATATAAGCTTACTTTATAAAACATTTGTAAGAACAGTAGTATTATATGCGCACTTTATAAGCCTAATTACCCTTGATTCTTTATAAACTTTTATGAATGCATTTTGTAAGATCACTCGATCTTAGAAGTGACTATTGGAAAAGATTGTAAAGAGTACTAGCACGTCAAATGTCTTAGAAACTTAGATAATTGCAATTAGAATTCTAATGCATTGCAAAAAAGTCAAAGAGTGGTCGACCAGGAACTTCCCTGTTTGTCTTTTAGCCTACTTTTACTTTAATAAGGAACCCTAAAGATTATGAGCAATGGCCGCGTGGATTAAAAAATGTGGTTGAATTTGATTTTAGAAGTGCGGTGTAAACCTTAAACAATGGTAATGCACTTATATTGGTTCTGTTAAAGCCACTATAAGGCATGATTGGTGATAATGGCGACATTTCCATATTTTTCATTTTTAATATAATATTTTTTATTATTAAAGATACATTGTTGAAATGGCCCGTAAAAATATTGTGATTGTTATTTCAAAATACTCGATAAAATCGACTTCGCAATTAAATAACAGTTAGTAATGCGTAATAAACATGAAATTATACTAACACATTTTGTAGGAAAGTGAATTAAACAGGACAGTACATAATACTTACGTTTTTAATACTCTTCTTATTATTCAGAAAAGTATCACGAGCACTTCGCAATCCTTTCGGCGGACTGTGATTACATATGATTACATGTCTTACTAAAAGCTCGCAAAGAGCACTACAAGTAATATCACACTTAGAACAGGGTTAGTAAGTGCATTATAAGGGTAAATGCCCATAAAGAATGCCTTTGTAAATCATTTGTAAGTCTGTTTGGTATTATTAAAGCATCAACAAGAATTTTGTAAGATTGAAAATACACTTCTCGAGACTATTTTAAGATATATTTAAGGGTAAATCGACTTATTAAGTGCGCCCAAATCCACACTTATAGCAGTCTATCGGAGTACCATAAGACTGGTAAAATTATATTCTTGGGATGTGTGTAAGAGGAAATTTTGCTAGTTGGGAAGTTATCAGTGCAATTACCTATAGGTAATTGCTACCTATAGGTAATTGCTTACTGTCTTATACGAAACATATGACTTGTCTAAATTTATACAATATGACGACTGCAAAAGTACAGCTACTGCCACAGTTCACAGTTCAAGTTACAACTGCACATGTGTTCAGTGTGATAGGCGGTAAGAGCTAGGCTAGGACTATGAACGTCCAGCGGGGAGGACCGGAACGCCTGTGGCCGAAAATTCGTCGAGACAACGTTTATTTTCTATCTTCTTCTCCTTTGGTAAATTATTTTTTAGTGGTATCGAAGAAATTATTTTTTCCTATTTTATATATATCAAAATCAATTGCTACGAATGTATGTTCGCGCATTACTTTATAACGGCTGCAACTATAAATATGGCTTACTTATTTTGGTCACGGACAAATAAGATTTTGGTTGTGTTTGTAAAATTTTCAGGAAAAGGTTTGTACAAAAGTAATTTTTTTGAACTGCGGTCCTCATTGCCTAGTGTCTGACTATGCCTTCGGGGATAATAGTCGTGATTATGTGTAAGTACTTACCTATGTAAGTATGTAAATTTTTGGAAGTTTGTCACAGGATACGGGGTGTTTACGGGCCCCCGCGTAGTCGATAGTAATATTAACTTAGGTACAATATATAAATAATTAAAGTAACTCACAATCCGTGATACACCTTGTTCCTGGCGACTTTATTCGGGTCCTCCTTTAAGCAGAACACGCGGCCGCCGTTCACGCAATTCTTCATGTATTCGTTACGATCGGCATTCTCTATGTCAGTATTGAATAAAACGCTTTCTTCTTCGTCCAAGATCATTTGTATGTTGTCATAGTTTTTGGTAGTGAATAGCCACGGCCGCGTCGTGAAGTATTGGAGCACTTCCAACCCCTGACTGATTCTATCTTGAATCCTCAACATGCTGTGAAAGGAATATTATTTATAAAATTTTGCGGCAAGCCAATGATTAGCAAGGAAGTGCACGGGATAAGTAGCGGAATCTTACATAGGAGGTTTTGGCATCACATCACACACATTCAACGTTCAACGCAAAAGCCTGGTGTACGTAGATAAGCAAGGCCGCTACACCTACACCGCATGTGACCACGGCAGGTACGATGGCCTAAACCACAGTATAAATTTATGCTAATATTTATACTGTGCCTAAACTCTAAAGGGTATGTACTTAAAAAAAGCTGTCTATTTGTGGTAAGTACCTACGCTACGGTAAGCATTCTGCGTTATAGCCACGTTTATCTACCTCGGTGAACTTTAAATTAAAAGTGATCATACCTATATAAGGTATATTTTATTTGGGCCTCTTTGTAATTTTCCATCTTGTTCCTTGGATGCCCGAATTAAGTACCTATTATTATATTATAATTAAGACTGCGCTTACCACAGTCACAGTATAAATATAAGCTTATATTTATACTATGACAAAGTATAGCTACATAAAAAGCAAACCGTGAGCAGCGCGTCGTAACAGAAGCCTTGCAATGGTCAATGTTGGACACGAAGACACCATCATACAAAAACGCTATTTCCAGTGCATTCAGTTTCCGATAACGGACACTGCCACCGCGTTTTTGTATGGTGTTGGCCTCACTGACCGACTGAGGAGTCGGCAACAGAAAGTCTTCAGAAAGTGTCTTACGTTTGAGCAGCGCCTGATCGTTCGATCCTTTTACTAGAACTTGCGCGGCCGCGCCTTTTCAACACACACTGCTCAGCATTATCTTTCCTAACCTACCTGTTTTAGGCGCGTGAAAAACTTTTAACTATTTTTTTTTATTTAGTAATTTTGTCCCACGGCTGAGCAAAATCCTCACCCAAACCATTCGCATCCCACGCATCTATCTTTGGCGCATCTCTATTTTGCTCAATATGACCAATAATAATAATAAAAAGTTACAATGTTGCATTTAAAAGGTTGAATTTAAAAAAAACTTACAATCGTTTCTGCCCGAAAACTAATAGGAGGAAGTCGATGAAGTACGCCGGTATCAGGTGGTAGAATATCCTGCGGTACTCGTGCAGAAATCTGTTGGTCGTAATGTCTCCGTTGGGGTACCACAGGGGCCACTCGAGTGGCGCCACACGCGCGTACTCCTTGGCCACCTGGAGAACCTCGCCCCAAGTGGTCGGCTTCTGGTGGCCGATGTTCAAGTTGTACACAGGGATCGCTTCGGGCCTGCCAAACAGGAGGATGTTGGATAAAATGTTTACTAGAAAAAAATCAACCAGTCTCAGGAAGCTCGAATGGGATTCGAACCCATGACCTTTGGATTGCCGGTCCACTGCTGCACCAGAGCAGTGCAAATTTTTTTGAGTCAGAGACTGTTTGATTTTTTTTCTAGTAAACATTTTATCCTATATCTAATATAGCATTGTAAATGCAAAATTTCAATAATAAAGATACCGGAGGATGTTATCATACTTATGATAGGTTGCGTATACGCAACCCATATAGTCAGGGCGCATTTTCATTGGTCGTTAGCGCCCGCATGCGAGGTGCGGGTAGATTTTTGAAAGGCTTGCCACAGGGCCCAAAGTTTTATACTTACTTACATTTGAAAAGGTCTTTATTTCTGAATCCCCTTAAAAATCCATCGGCAGTTGTAAACCATGAAACCTTCGATTAGCACTAGTGCGGGGCCTCTCCGCATTCGGGCTAACGACCGACTTATCGACCAATGAAAAGCGCCCTCAGGGTAGCTGAACACTCGACCACCCGGCCGTCAAACACAACCTTCTGTTTAGCTGTTAACATCTGCTGTAATTCTAATAACATTATTCCCAAGTAACAAAGTTCTCCTATAGTGCACTGTTTAGAGGCTTACAGCACTAGTACCTCTCTTTTTACTGGTTCCAGGTTTTACTACCAAGCTTATAACAGGTTACAATGTGTTTGTTTGGGTTTATAGTACACCTGCTCTTATAAGTTGACTTATAGTCGTCTATAGAACGAAATTATAGGAGCAGTAAAGGCTAAGATGGCCTATAAAAGGGTTGCCTAGGTGTAAATACACTTGAGAAAACTTGCTCCAGTAAGTTTCACTTATAAATAACCGACTACAAGAAGTAATTATAAATGCGCTATAAGTGTCATACGCCAGAAATAATTAATTTATTGACTAAAACCATTTGCACTTGTTACATGACCTTATAGGAGTGTATAAGTCAACCTTATGTGCCAATTACAAGTGAATTAGTTCTACAGTGGTTTCTTCTAAGAGCAAGTGTACTTGGTATTATCATCGTCCTTGGTATTATTGTGGACTCTCGAATACTGTTATAGTCTTAATTTCTTTAAAAAGGTTTCTTGTAAAACTATTAGTGTCTGTTACGGACAGAAGTCTCGACTTATAATATTATATAGTTAGATATAATACGGCTAAATTTAGGTATGTGTATTTGCATAAGTAGATTAAGTCTCATAGTGTAAAGGTTTTTTGATAATAAATAATTGATTTCTTGCGTTTCATTTAAACAAAAGGTAAAAGTTATTAAACAGGTAATGGTTTTGACAAAGGTAAGGGCCAAGTATACGTGCCCAGGGGCCTTACGCTTCTCTAAGGTAATTAAAGTTAGGAAAGTAAGAGATTAGCTTTCGTAATTATAGGTTTCTATTGTTATGAATATCAATGTAACTAGGAAAATAAATATATGTAGGGTATCCAGATTACAAGTGATACCGTAGGGTAGGTAACAAATTTAAGATAAAAAGAGAGGTCCGAACGAAAGGGACAGCTGCACAAATTACGACGGTTCATGTGGGTAGTTAGTTATGGTAAAATGTAAAACTGCCCACATGAGCCGGCAGCTGTCCCACAAGGCTGCTAGTTGCCAACCCATAATGTGTTTAAGTCACGGCCGGTAGGAGCAGAATTTGTAAGCTCTCCGGACCCCACCTAGAAGAATAAAGATGCACTAATCAAGAACCGAATTTTTATTGAAGAACCTACAGTCCACATCGAAGCACAACGGCTAAACTGTTCGGCGACTACACCCGTCGGGAACAATTTCTTTGGACCTTCGGAGCCGGATTAGAAGAACTGAAGCCTTCGTCCATTTGAAGATAGAAGATCTACGTAACCACCAACGTATTGTAACCACACCACTTGTGTTCTGCAACAAGTGCTAACGCGGGCGGACCGCGGCTCAAAACGTCACATCACCTAACGGTGCCAAACGGTGTGCGTTCTGAGTAATCGCCGTTCAAGGCGGGACAACTTATCGGACGGGGTCGTCAGTTTGTCCTTTTTAGGGCAAGCTTAAGAGTCCGGCTACGCCAGTACGGTTTGTCGTGGAGCGGGGGTCCTTTCTGTAGGCACTGCCTAAGCTGTCGGACACTCCAGCCGATTCGTGAGCGCCCCGTTGTCCACGTCGACTCTCTGCTGGGTAGGTCCTACCTTTCCACTCCCGCACGTACTCCATCCTTGGACGGGCTCCCCACATAGCGTGCCCGTTTGAGATTGTTAGGAGTAGGGGCAGCAAGAAAGAAGATGCCGACCACCCGAAGACAAAGCCAAGCCGAGACGACAACGGGACTACGAACGTTCGACAGACCACCCGCATCACCCTCAAACCTTGCCTCAACCGTGACGCCAAAGGAACCGCAACAAGAGACCGCCCAAGTAACACAGACGTGCTGAATTAAGATTGATTAAGAGCACTTATCAAGAGCATAAGCAGAATACTAAGCTCAATAACGCCTGAGTACCGTCTATTCAGCTGTTATTCAAGCAAAAAGGGCCCCAATTTTGAATGCTTAACGCTGAAAAACATCTGAGTAACAATTGAGTAGGAGCTTAATAATGTTTCAATTAGCTTAATAACTTTTGAATAACTGCACACATTGCTTTTATTAAGCTTTTACAACTCAGTTATTCAACTACGTCGAATTGGTTAGAGTATTCAGAATTTATTAACCATTTAATTTATTGTTGACATTTATGCAAGCAATATTCATAGAAATTCGGAAAAGAAGAAATAAATTGGGTTCAATAATTTAATGTCGATACCTTTATTTGACATGATGTGAACTTTAAGTTATTCGGTAAGTAAATTTTAATTTACAAGGTAGCGGTCTGCTATATGTTAATTATTAGTGCGCAAGTAATTTTGTCGTGAATAGTACGTGTTTTGTTTTCATTTTTATGACGCGCCTCGCTAATAATCAAGATAATTAGGTTGTAAATAGTATTTTCATACATACATACTAGGTCTGACAAAAGCACTTGTGATGAATTATCTAATTCTAGCCATTTTATCCAACAAAATAACATGACTTGAGTTGGAAATGTTGTAGTTGTAAGATTAATAAGCATTTTGGTGATCTCGTAAATTCCTTGTAAGAATTAATTACAAAGATTTCAATGGCGATCGATGTTTTGTTTTATAATGCTGAATAAAAGTGCACACATTTTTTGTTACTAAACTATAACTTGAAAAAGAGTAGTCTCTTTACACTTACTTATGAATAACATTTATATAGTTGACCACATTTCTATATTAGTTACTCACATTTTTAGGGTTCTCTAATCGAACGAACAAAAACCTTTTATAATGTGTAACTTTCCCATCAGGCTTTCACTAAATTGATTACTTACATTTAAAATCACAGCATCTTTGTTATTTTTGTTTTCGTGAAAAAGACTATTATATTAATGGTATCTTTTATGTTTAAAAAAAATTGCAGGTTTCGTGTGTGTGGTGTGCACTTGGCCCTAGTTTATTTAATCTTTATTGCACAACAATAGGATGTACAAATGGCGGACTTATTATTAATTATAATTTATATTTCGTTTCAGAAAAATGACGTTTAAAATAATTTCAACACGTTGTAAGGGTCATTCAGATTTGTGTACTGTGCCGACCCAATGGGAGAACAAAGTACAACTTCGATGGCCAAGATATAATGCGGATTTATTAATTAAGTAAAGACAGCAGTGTCCACTGTTTTTCAGATTTAAGCCACCTGGAATGCGTAATGCTTAATAACGTCTGTCTAATAATCTTATGGAGATCGGTTATTAAGCGTAAAGAAGGAAAGGACAGAAATACAGAATTTATTAAGCGTTAAGTATTTTAAGGGTCCGTACTCAACCTTGTTCAGTATATGGCTATTCCCAAAGCTCTTACACAAACCATATTCATCTTTGAACTGTTAAAAGTTCTAAGTGTGTACTGTCATCTTGCTTATGTGTTACTTGGGCGCTGAACGCGGCATCACCGCCACTACGGAAGTTAGACGCAACGACGACGCACCCCCACCCGACAAACCCAGAGCCGAGCCGCCGTCGGTACGATCCACAACGAGCGTCGCCTCACGAGTGAAACAAGCGCAACTTCAAGCGGAGGAGCGGCTCGCCGAAGTACGTCGGCGAGAGTTACAATTGGAAACGGAAATGATTAAGAAGAGACTTGCATACGAAATCGCCGTTATTGAAGAAGAAACGGATTTAGAACCGGAGAGCTTACCCGCCGATATTGCCCAACAGAGAGTGGATGAATGGTTGGATTGGCGACGGAACGTGCATGAGCCCGACACAGATAAAGTCGGAAATGTGCGACAAAGACAAAAGGATGCGCGCGCAAGAGAGATGGACAGTGGTAGGAGCCACCCCTGATTTTTAAAGGAAAATCATACCATTAATTAGTAGTATAGAAAATAATTTTGTAGGACAAATTCTGGAATTTGTAGTATAATACTTTCTAAGGTACATCAGTATAAAGGTGGCTCCTCAATCCATACAGTATGGATTGAGGAGCCACCCTAGAACTCGGAAAGTAATGAAGTTACATTTTTGAAAATTTTGTATGTTTTGGTAGATATTTTGTAGGTTATCTACTAAAAATTTCAGTGCAGTACTGCCGAAATTAAAGAAAATACAATAGTTTTGTTGTGGCTCCTCAGCCCGTATACAAAAGCGTGAATTCCTATGAAATTGATCCACATATTAATATATTCGAACTAATGGACAATTAGTAGTATGTATGCTTGAATTTGTAGTATAGAAATAAAATAGTAAGATTAAGTAAATTAGCTAAAAAAATACATTTCAGCTGGCTCCTCAATCCAGACACTTGCATTTAAATAATTGACTGTATCTACCTAACTATAGAAGATAATCAAAAGCTTTATATGTCAATAGTAGTAGAAATTTCTACTAAATATCTATGTACAAAATAACATTGTACAATTTGTTCAAAGGAAGTTATGACGAATATTAGATATTCCATACAATTCATTATATAGGGTGACCATATCGATACTGGCAAGGAGAATAAAAATACGTGTACTTAAATATATAAATATATATATAAGTACACGTATTGAGGTAGCGTATTGTATGTTTTGCTTCGTATGTACAAAACGATACGCGTACGTTAACTTAAAGCAAATGAGACACTAACCCGCATTGGGCCAGCGTGGGAAGGCCTGTCCCCAGCAGTGGGACGTGTAAAGGTTGATGATGATACCATGGGGCATTTCCGACTGATGATATAATTGATTAAAAAAAGGCTACAACTCTTCAGACTCTAGTTTTAGAACACGACCAGAAATGTAATTTATCACAATTGCGGTTACATAGCATTTGTTTAAGTGTATACAAAACATAAACATTATTTTATTGTACAAATTGTCATGCTACTAACTTAGTTATGGTAAAGAATCATAAATGGCTCTTTCATTTATTGATTTATTGATTCCTAAATCACGCAAACAGGTTTACATTTTAAAAGTTCTTAGTAAAAATTTAACACTTCTAGCTTTCGATCACTACTAATAAACCATACATGTTTATGCAGCGTAGTTTCGATTGAATCCGCATCCACGACCTTTTAATTAAATACAGTAAATAATTACATATACTAAATACTACTGTAGTAATATAAAACTAACTAATTAACAATCTAAATATAAAACTAAGAAAACCTGAATTATTAGCATCATAGAATGTAAACTAAAGTTTTTTTCGTGAGAACCTGACCCAAAATGTCAAAAGGGTGTAGGATAATAATTCTTTGTAGTTAGAAAAATAAAGGAGATGACCCACCCCACTTCCCTATTCATTGTCCGCCCTACAATAAAAAGTTCATGCGTCATCGTGATCAAAATTGAATTACTGTATTGGTTTTTCAACCTTTAACAAGAATCAACAGTAATTAGCAGCTAAGGTTAAAAAAATACTAATTAAAAATTACTCGTGCTTGTGACAGGTAAAATTCCCGCCGACAATTTTGTCCCAAATTACATTTTTAAGTATAGGAAAAGCAAAGAGATTGCTCTCATACAGTCTTAACATAACGTTATTCGTAATTTGTGTTATGCATCATTGGCATTTTTTGTCAAATAAAGGCTGTTATATAAGTAACAACTTATTTCTTTACTTTCGAACTTTGACTTTTTTTTTATTATAAGAATAAAACGTGTGATTCATTAGATTGTTTTATTTATTTATAATGTTTGGCTCAATAATCTTTGATGCCAGTACCGTAAAGTACTACAAATTATCAGATGTAGTAGATAGGACATGACGTAAAGTTTGATTCCTTTTTATACAATTTTCGACACCTATCAGTTAAGTAATTCAATTATTGCAACAGAACACATACACTGGTAATATAGCATGAGGCGCAAACATTAAGTTTATTTGTGTATTAATTATTGTTGTTTAACATACAATATGATTTACGAAACTGAATAAGCTAAAATACTAAGTGCCCGTTTTAATTGCTCGGACTGGATTTGGGGGTTAAAGTTTCTCGCGTCCGTAGGTTTACCCTTGAGACCCTATAAGTGACCCCTGGGTGGTGCTAAATGAGTAACACTGACTGAGTGGTAGAGCCACGTTGCGTTGCAGCACGCATTAGGCCGGCTCGCCCGGCGTAATACCACCCTCTTACGAATATCCGGCGTGAAATAATGGCACTTGGTTCTATTGTGTTTCATCCGGCCAGTGTGAGTTCCGAAGGCCCATCCCCCCCCCCCCTCACACAATTCCTATTCTTTCCTTAAAGGACGGCAACGCGCCTACGATTCCTCTGGTTTTGCCGGTGTCCATGGGCGGCGGTGATTACTCTCCTGTCTGGTGACACGCCTGCTCGTTTGCCTCCTTCTTTTATAAAAAAAAATAAAAAAAAACACAGTGTCGTTCGTAGGAATTTGTAAAACACTAACAATGAAAGTCGCAAATTCGTAGTAACAATATTCAAAAAGTTGTAAGGGTTTGACCATAGCCGCGCGTATAGAAAAGTGGCTGTCACTCATTCTCTCTCTCAAACGATGCATAATAGACATCCCATTCTTTTTGTTAATAGCTGATACGATTTTTCATAATTTAAAATAGCTAGTAATAAATACATTATTATGAGATTACTTACCTTACCTCAGTTTGTAGCTTAGTTTTCCAAATACTATAGGTGCAGTAGAGGAAGTTCCCGGTCGGCCACTTTTCGGCGATGTTCGCTTGCACACTATCTACGTACGTACACGTGGTCGGAATGGAGCGCAAGCGAATATCGCCGAAAAGTGTTCGTGTATGTATGTACACGTGTATGTTGTGACACCCTACCAGTAAGCGAATAACTACATTAAAGGTATTTGTATGAAATTAATTTTGTTTTATTTAAGCGAGACCTTTAGGATTTAGGGTATGGGTGTCGGTGTCGTTAACAGAGTTGAAGTGAAAGGTATATTTTGACGTATTATTACTAGGTACTTAATTATTTTAACGACTGTATTGTATACTGTACAAGGTTCACAATACACGGAAAGCAAAACAAATTGCGTTTCACTGTTCATATTAGTCCTTCAAAAAGATAATAGATGACGCCAGGATGACGTTTAGACAATTATACTGTTATTGTTGTTCTCGTTTAACATTTAAATCAGAAAAGTGATTGAGCGATGCAAAGTGTTAAAACCAAGGAACATACTTACAAACATACATATAATCACGACCATTATCCCTCAAGTGTTAGTCAGAGACTAGACAATGAGGACAGCATAAGCAGTCTTCTACCATAGCCCAATTTTCACCAAATAGAGACTGCTAATGTGTCAAGTGTAAGTTATAATTTATTTAATTACTTTTTTAAGAATAATAGTAAAATGTATAGATTAGATTTTTTTTATTTATGAAGTTCGGCTAAAAACTTCTTGATGCCAGTGCAGTAAAGTATTACAAAATGGCAGATCTGGTAGATAGGACATTATAAAAGTTTTACTTTAATTCCTTTTGTACGTAATATTTAAACATAATTTTATAGGTACGAAGTATATTTTATATATTTGTTTACATAAATTAGGTTATAATTTTATTTAAACGTACTTATGTATTTTATTTCACAAATTCAGATCTTATATCTCTGTCATCAGAAATAGGATCTGATAAAAGTTTAACCTTTTAAACGCTTAACAAATTACATTACTGAATCAAAGGAACATGATGTGATTATAACAGTCCAGTTTAATGTAGCTTTTAAAAATGCAAAGCTATGTATTTATCCAATATGTAACCTCCCTCCCTTTACTTAATTTGCTACACATAAATCTAAACCTAAATCTAATGCCTTTCTCACCTATATGCCTAGCTAGCTTATAATACATACACACATCCTCGCCGCTTTACCTTAACTTAAATTATTATCTAATTCTTAAAACTAATTAACCTAATTTATCTACAATCTAATGGTTGTGTCTGGAGTTTTTGTTTAGTGCGTATTGTTTGTATGATGATGAAACCTTAGCATAGCTTAATTCTATTTGCAGTGAATTTCAGTCAAGCAATGTAATATTATAATAACTACTATTTTGGCCAGATCGTCTAGTGAACCCTCCGTTGTTAACCGCATTTAAGTAACTCAAGTTCTTTCGTGAAAGTTTAGTAATTGGCTTATACCTGTGTTAAATTATTTTCTCCTGACCTAATTACCTACCAGTCTATAAATCCTAACATAAATATGTGTAGCCTAGCAATGACTCCGTCTGAACTGTGACCTAAATCCTTCACTGCAGCTGCGGGGAAGATTTGTAACCACTCAAAGGTAATCAGATGATAGCTTAGCTTGTAGGTATTATTATTTATTATCAGTAGCATGATACATAAGAAGCCTGGTGCAATTTATGAGCCCCACCACCGCTCCATAGCGTACTGTACATCTCATGGTTTAATTACAGTTCCGTCACATTGGCTTTAACTTTAATTATTAGCTTGTGCCTTTAATTCTTTAACTGAGAATTTACATCTCTCCTCAAATTTAATTTCATTTTACATTATGAACTATGTGTTAGCAATTTAAATTCTTATTATTCCACATAAATCAATAGAGTTTATCTCAAGGCTTGCTATCATCCAAATATCCTTTTCACATTAAGAACTTAATTATTCAATGCAATAACTTATATTCAGTTCCGTAAAGGGTGGATAATTTAATCAAACGCCACTTCAGGCGGTGGCTAAAGTAGAATGCTATTAATTCAGGTAAAACTACTTTTATTTACTCTTAGTATTTATTATACAGGTCTTGTAAAGTTCCAATATAACTACATTGGATTGCTGCATTGGCAGATTATTACATCTTAAGTTTATTAAAGGATGTTTAATTCATTCAATATCCTTGACTTTAGGAAGTGAACTGAAATAGAATACTATCATTTGAAGTAAATTACTTTGGGTTACTCTTAGTGTTCATTATACAAATCTTATAAAGTATAAATACATCTCAAGTTTATTGAAAGATGTTTAATTCATTCAACATCCCTGACTTTTAGGGAGTGAATGTAGTCAATTATTTCTCCATCAACCCCCACCCTCTGTCTCTCAGACTGAGTGGTTAATTTGATAGACTACTAAATCATAGTTAGTATACCTTTAGTAGGTAGTAAATTAGGTAGTTAATTATCACTGTTAATCATTAAATAAATTACATTTAGAAGTTATCTTTTACTCCCTTTAATAAGTTTAAATTAGACTGTACTAGGTATTAGTCTGATTGATTAGATTGTTCCCATCAAATATTTCTATGTTTCATATTATTAGAAGTAAGTACTTACATATCTTAAGAGGTCTATTCAAATGATATTAGTAGACCATTGTCAGGCTAATTAGCTGGTTGTTATCAATCAATTATTTCTATGTTTCAGATTATTAGAAGCTCATAGCTTGCAATGTCTTCTTTCAACGACTTATCCTAGGTTCTAAACTGGTTTTAGTTGTTCAGTTTGTATCAGCTTATTTTTGCTAAGGTATCGGATGTAAAACTTTAACACCTTGAAGAGTGTAGCGATATGAGATCGTATTGCATCCCAGGGAAAGCTAAAAAATGCCTGTTTGGTCATTTCAGCATTAGAAATCAAACATCACAGTACGGCTAAGCTTATTTGCTATAACTTTTTAGTATTTTTCTTGTAATAGGAAACCAGTCTAGACTTTTAGGTATTCCAAGTAATGATGGTACAATATTATCATACTTCTGTTAATTATTTAAAATGAATAATTAATTGGTAACAACTTTAGGAAAACAATTAGAATTTTATCGGCCTGCGGTAACAGATTACTTGCCTAGCTAGGACCCACATCACTTCATCATAATTTTATTTAGCGCCGTAACTTAATTATCCCTACCTTATTGGTCTAAATTAATAACTAACCATATATATATATCCGCCTACCTATAGTTTCCTACAACTTTCCTCACTTGAAAATGCCTATATTTTGTCGAACTAACAGTCCCTTTTGTGTACCTTGCAAACTAGGCCGAGCCACATTTAACTTAAATTCGTGATGTGTGGTGAGAGTCGCATTGCCCCTGAAAGCAACTAACTCCTAAATGTTCTATCAGTCGAGCCAGTATACTCAGTGTGTTATTTTCCTATCACTACACTGTATGTACGGAGGTAGACTCGAGATTGGACTGGGTCATACGTGTCTACCTCCAGCTAAATGGTGTCTGACCTATCTTCAACTTTCACTAGGGAGACAACTGTCTCTCCCCCATTACTCCGTCGAAGATAGTGTATTGTTTAGCGTAATGATATAAAACGCCGATCTTATTAAATACAATCAAAGATCATCCAGACCGAAGTCTGTTGAAAGGTACATAGGTTTTTGTTGCCACCGTGATTCGTTTCCGCCGATGTACCCCAGAATACTTCATTCCGTTAACGGATTCGAGTTGCGATCGCAATAGTTTACTTTATTAATCACTTTCAATTTCACGAATCTTAATTAATATCGCAGCTCGAATATCACTTAGCGCACTATCAAAGCTCGGACACTATTTTCCCCGTATGAGTAGTCCCGCACTCTTAAGTTGGACCGCACCGCCGATGTCCCAAAATTGAATGTCCGCTAATTTTCCCAAGCATCTTAACTTTCCCGCCACGCGCGCCTAAAATTTTCCCGCGCGAGTCCGCTTTTCTTCCCTTCCACCAATCGCTAGCCGTTTCCCCGATGCCCCCCGCCTTCGCGTCGCGCCACGTGGAGCTATCATCCGACCTCTCTTTCTGTCTTTTTCTCAACCTCTCGCTCGCTCATTGCCGCTTTCGCCGCGCAATTCTAAAATTTTTCCATAATCTAACCAAATCTCGTCAGATAGCCAATATTACATCTTTGAATATCTAAATGTAGCCTTCTATTAACAATTCCCTCTCAATAATCATCCGCTTAAGCCAATAATCCTATATTTTGGGAAATTATAAAAAGTTCCGTATTCCGACCATAGGTGGCGCCCGCCCGTAGGTGAACCACTTTGCCGACCCCCAAAGCCCCGCGAAATTCAAAATAAAAATAAAGTCCTAGTCAACCTAGCAACCTTACGCGAAGCCCAAATAAATGACTTCCGCTAGACGCCGCCTATGTCGCAAGGGACGCGCAGAGCAGTCCCCGCGAAATTCAAAATAAAGAAGTCAAACTAGCAACCTTATGCGAAGCTTACGTAAATAACTTCCGCTAGACGCCGCCTATGTCGCAAGGGACGCGCAGAGCAGTCCCCGCGAAATTCAAACTAAAGATAAAGCGCTAGACCATTGACCATTATTCTGAACTAGTTTATTATTCCCTTTTCATGCTTATTATTATTGGCGCTACGCATTAATATTTATTTTAGTGCTACTCCCATGCATTCCTTACTAACGGACGGATACCATTCATTCTGTACCGTTACAGCCGCCCCCGATAGAATTTAAGCAGATAAAGTACCACTCTTATCTGCGGCGAATTATATCTAAACCCTGTACTTAATTAAGTACAAAATAGCACCTCCTTCCTTGCCAACCTCATTGTCATCCTAGCCCTCAAAGATATTCCTACTATTTATAGTTCCTCCCCAAATCCCTAATGACTCCTTCCTCCATAAGCTTTCTTATTGCAAAATAGCCCACACCCCTCATTCTATTCAACTGACACAAAATCATAATCGCATACCCAGTTCTCGTGTTCGAAACGAAATCCCAGTAAACTTAGTCTCGGTAAATATTTCCCAATAACTTAGACATCTACCATGTCTCTAATCATACACAACCGCCGAATAATGATTTGCCTTTTGTTTACCATCATAACAACAAATCTTACTATAATTTAGATCAATATAACAGTCTCTTGCGCTGTCTACTAACGCCCCCTAGCGAAAACTCTTCAACTCTATGACGATTCCGACGTAAGTTTATAACATCTTCCGAACCATTCAATTATTCTATTCTTTAAATTATTTTCCTAGAATAATTTCAAGTACATCTGTCATCATGGCCTTCTTTTAACTTACGTCTTTTCTTACAACTTGTTTCGCATCTAAATGTTGCAACCTAGGGATCGAACCTGGGATCTTTCGTGGGTGAAGCATCAACCACTTCGCCGTCATGGTCTTTTAGTTCCAACTAGGTTAATGAATAATAATTAATAATTTGAATTAAAACTTTCCTTCATACTTCAACGCTACCAATCTCATCTTAACTTATATAATTACCTAAGATAACGAAACGTCGGAACAATTGTCTACCTCAGGCAGGGATCGAACCCGCGTCCTCCACAATCCCTAATTAGCTACTTCTTTCAACCGAAACCTATTTTCCTCTCCGCGGATAAGAAATCTTAACCAAACCCCCATATCAACCAAAACCAGTAGGCATACCATCATCGCCCAAGAGTTATAACTTTATTTTAGATGAGATACATCTAATGTTTAATCCTGCAAATAACCGAGATAGAATACTAGACTCGCTTCCGTGCGGTACGCAGTGATACCGTGCATACAAATAAAGGTCTTAACGCCTTACAATAAGGTTGTCGATCGTAAATACTTATGGATAAACTCCCTCACTCTAAGGTGGTACGCATCTCGAAACACGTCCTTGAGTTTTGAACTAGATACCCCGTAGTTCAGATCTATTAGAAGTTTGTGTGCTATGTATATCTGTCTAACTGTCAATGTATGCGTCATCGATAAGTACTTGTTAATACCCCGGTACGCGTTGGACATTGTATACTAATTGACAAGTACTGAGCTTATGCGTATAAGCAAATATTTATCCCAAAACCTATCTAATAACTATGTCTCATCCCTAGTTATTACTATGTATGAAAGACAACATTTAATCTCATTTGCTAAAATATAATACGTCAATATCCCCTTACTTTCCTATACCTTTGAAAAATATAATTTTCTTATTAAATTAAACAGACCGGTAACTATCTTATCCGCCCCCACAACTCTACTTAACTTCCTACCTTTTATATTACTAATAATCGGTCAAATCGGTAAATAATAAGTCATTAAAGGTGACACTTCGTCTTAGTATTCATGGTAATTAATATCGTAAGTTCCTTCTCGTATTTACTGAATTCCAAACTGCGTGATTCAATAGTGCTAGTTTCTTTTTATTTTTTATTTTTTTATTAGATGATTTTAATTTTACACTCGCACAAGACACATTATTAAGATGGTAATCTCCCGAATGTTTGTAACTCTAATTGGTTACTCATTATGCATTCTACTTTACTTTTCAGCCTTCCGTCCAGATGGTAAAATTCCCCAGCAACACGAGATCCCCTGACCACGCCAAAATGAAATGCCATCAATGGCCTCTGTTTCTGCAGCCTAAGACATTATCTCTCTATAGGTTAGTCAAGTATAATTGTCCTGATTTAGACTTCACAAGACGCCCCCAAAGGAACCACCTTACAGCAGAATTTCCGCAACTTTAAGAAAGGCTAGTTTAGGAAATGAAGCTAAATGGAAACCACTTAATTTTATTGTGTGCTGAGTAATTCCCACTTCTACAGCACAGTTCCGAAACTTCGATTCAATTACTTCACCAGGTAAATCAAAATAAACCCTACACGCTTAACTAAGTTCTATTTGTGCCCAGTGCGACTAAAAATATTCGAACACCCTAAACAAGCTACTTTTACTAATTTAACAGTGCCAATTAAGAATGCTCCCTTGTGTCATCTATAATTTTATTGTGTGCATAGACGACCAAAGACCTCGCTTTCAGCATGCCTTCTTCGTTGGACCCGCTTAGTTAAATACTCTAATCAAAATTCTAAAGTTACAATTGAAAATGTCAAAAGTTCGAATATTATGCAATAGAGAATTTCTCTAACATAGTTACTCCATCTCTTCGCACTATTTAGTCAGGCATATTGCAATTCAAGTATTTATTTTAATTTATAATGACCTATCTTCTCCACCCCTGTTCACATACTTTAGCCATCCCTATCCACAGCTGCGGTGAAGATAATTAGTTAATGAACAAAACATCCTATAAACACTCTATGTTGCTACCGCAATCACAAGAAATATTTACTAGGAGGATTATCTATCATACAGCTGACTATAACAAAATGAGTCCCCCTTATCTTTCTCCGTTCCTCTTCTAACGTAGAAGACAACAACAGACAATTAACAATTAATTACTTATAATTTAGAACAACCCTAGGTAAAACGCTACCACAAACCTAGTATAGAACAGAATAATACTAACCGAAGTAAACTTTTGTATTCACACTAGCAAATAAAATATCTTTATCTTTCCGTGATGAATGATTTTGATAACACTATTTCATCAACTCAATGTCCCGGCCTACATATGTGAAAACTGTCAATTAATTAGTTTGTATAAAACAATCTAGATGCAACATGCAGTTCACATTAACTAACAATTTTAAGGTTGTGCCATAACTTCGACAATAACCTACCTTAGCACTAATTTTAATCATCTACAATTACATCACGTACATATTAGATGCCAATAATCTAGATTATTTAAGAATTCTAGCAATTCTAATCAATAACCAACAAGATCATTCCGCTGTGACAGTCTGCGCTGACCTTCCCACAGTCAAAACCGCGTTTCGTTCGTCCTATCATTTCTAAACCTGTAGACATTTACTTTGTACTAAACAAATTCTTGAGTTAATAATTATTTGCCAATTGTTAAGCAAACCTATTTAATTTCATAATAACAATTTTAATATAGCAGTATTAGAATATTATTATAAATCCCGAACATTTATTTATTATAATCAACATTACCGGGTAAAGTATTTGAATGGCCTAGTGCGAACTAGGTTTCAGGTCGCACCTCGGGAAAATAAATTTACTATTGACTTTAAAATATACTACTTATAAATTTATTATTTTCTTCTGACATATAAAGATAGGCTATGACTCTAGGTCGGGTTTAGTAAACTTTGAACTATGGCTACCTCCACAATAATCTCGATTAAATATATATATCCGCAAAACGAATTATGTCTAATTCGGCCGATTTTATTAAATTTAAATTATGCTACTAAACAGTACGTATCCTAAGAACGTCACACATCCGAAACCCATTTCAGTTCTAATTTCTTTACCCATCTAAATTAAATTTTGTACCTGTCGACGCGAGATAACATCTAAATAATTACTTTGTATGATTCGAATTGGGATAGTTGATTTTGTATTGTAATCTCGATAACGCAATATCAGGGATTTACTTATTAATAAATTTTACACTAAGAAATTTATTCTCAGCTCGCAATATCATCGCTTTATTTCCGGCTTGAATGTTTCTGCGGACTATGAGTTTAAATTTATCCTACAACTTAAAATTGTGGTATATAAAATCGATCACTGTTTTATAAGTAGCTTGCGTTAACTTTTAAAATAATAAAACGAGTTAACTATTGATTATGACATGACATCCGCCCGCAACTCGCCTTTATAATTGATGTGATAACATACGCCCGCAACTCGCCTTTATAATTGATGTGATAACATACGCTATTGTTATCCCTATAGCATAACAGTGCTATAACTCGTTAATTTTGCCGTTAAATCTCGACTTCAAGCCATCAACTATTTCTTTTTTCTACTATTATTTTTTTCTTTCGATTTATATTCTTTCTTTACTATTATATTTTTCTTTCGACCCCTATTTTGCTCCCAAGCTCAATTAATATCCACCTTCCACAATTATCCATCATCCGTCAATCTTAGATATCTTCGAGAAGTAATTTTTTTTCTCTCTACTAATTTGCCTATCGTATTCCTACTAACATCTCTTTAGCATGCATAATTTCTATCGTTCCTTAAATATAATTAAATGCCGGCTCTAAGATAATTATAAATATAATATTTTAATGTTGTGTGTGTATAGAATCAAACTTCGACTAGTCAATGATCCCTAGTAAGTCGGCAGGGTTGCCCTAGAAGAACCATCAACTAACCAAAGCTAGCGTCTGGGATACGCGTCAGAATATTCTCCTTCGGCACTACCCGATTAGTCAGTACCAGCCTCTTATACAAGTGCCTCTTTCGATTTACCCACAAGCAAAGCTGCTGGCTTATGTAGACGCGGTCAAGCATCCGATTCAATGTTTTTGTCTGTAAAATGGGTGATTATGTTTTGCTTTGTGTACTGTAATTGAGTATTGTAACAAGTACTGATTGGATGTGATTTATAAAATATATATAATATTTTGTCGTAGAATAAACTCACTACACCCTATCCTATGCTATACTACCACTAGTATACCTCCTACACTTTCTCACCCACAAGAGTATCTCCGCCCAAATATATTTATATAAAACCAATAATTAAATATAACCAAGTGCAGGTTCTAATGTACTTATAAATATAATAGATTAATGTCGTGTGTGTGTAGAATCAAACTTCGACTAGTCAATGATCCCTAGTAAGTCGGCAGGGTTGCCCTAGAAGAACCATCAACTAACCAAAGCTAGCGTCTGGGATACGCGTCAGAATATTCTCCTTCGGCACTACCCGATTAGTCAGTACCAGCCTCTTATACAAGTGCCTCTTTCGATTTACCCACAAGCAAAGCTGCTGGCTTATGTAGACGCGGTCAAGCATCCGATTCAATGTTTTTGTCTGTAAAATGGGTGATTATGTTTTGCTTTGTGTACTGTAATTGAGTATTGTAACAAGTACTGATTGGATGTGATTTATAAAATATATATAATATTTTGTAGTAGAATAAACTCACTACTCCCTATTCTGTGCTATGCTACCACTAGTATACTTCCTACACTTTCTCACACAACACTTAACTAGTAATATCATTTTTTTTTTTTTTCAACATCTTAATCGTTCAACGGAGATAGACAATTGTGCAAGATACTCTTCTTAATAGGCTAATCCAACCCAGTGAATTTAATGATTTATCTATCTCTACCTATCCTAACTAATTAGTCATGTAGTAAGGTCTTTTCTTTTCACCGCTCTCCCGACTTAGATATTTCTAGGTAACTCACAACTGATAATATTAGTTAAGTAGGTATAGTAAGCTACGCCCAGCGAGCTTTACCTCTGCGTACATTAACCTCATCTTAAGCTAATAATAATCCTTTATAAACCTTCATAATTAACTATTTAACACGATTTCAACTATACGGTAAGAAGCGACGATTACCGGTAACGACTACTCACAACGCTGCAAGAGTATTTCAATTATACATATTATTATTAGACCGCACCCTTTTACCATCATCCAAAATAAAATCTTTTATTGGTAATCCAACGCCATCTAGCCTCGCTAATAGGTAACCTCCCCACAACAGAGTAGATATTAGATAGTTGTTTCCAGACGGTAACGACTTTTATCGCCTACTAGACGTATTTATCCGTTTATATTATGCATCCCAAACTACGTTGCTTTTAACCCAAAATTCCTACTAGCAATGAATAGTCATATGATTCTATCCCCTACATGACATCCCTGCTACTTGTTATTACTTATAATCGCGATTCCTCATCAACGCGTGTATTTTGAACCGTAATACTATTTTATGTTACTTTTCCTAGGATTTTAGCGAACTAACTAAATGAAGCGGCATTTTCCTTGTGCAGAGCAATTGTCCCCATCTACATGTCACATAATAATAATTCCACCACAATGTCATTGCATTCCAATCTACTACGTGATAAATATTAGGAAAATCTCTTTCAATGTAAAAATCGCAGGTATTAAAAATAACAGGTATGGAAAATAACAGGTGATTCCGCTTGCTATTACAAAATCACATGATTACGCGATAAGGAAGTTTCCTCTCCGATTGGTTTTATGACTTCATGTTTTATAATCATTCCTAATTCTAGATTGTTTATGGTGTCGCTAAATCATTGGTCTCTATGGTCCAACCATAGACAAATGATTTAATAGTCCTTGACTAGCCTAAACTACTCTATGGATTTCAGATGTGAGACTCAAGTACATTATTATATTTTTTTTTCTAACATAACCAACAAAATAAAATATAATACGTGGAATAGCACATCAACTAAAAACCGCAATCGCTCAACGATTATTAGTCAAAATATAATTATTATTAGTTTTATATTATGCTGTTAGCGTCATAACTTTATAATATTGTACAGCATATCGCCGTCCTATAATATAAATTGAATCCAGCAATAATTAAGTTGGTTACCTCTGTCCAATCTCGCCCCCTAGCCTTCCCATCCGACAGCAATAATAATTAAACCGCCCCCTATTCCACAAATCTTTCTAAATCAATAAATGTTGAACTATGTCACCCTATCGACTTTTTACGATCCTAAAAATAACTCAACACAAGGCTGTATGAACCAGTTGCCTATGCCTATATGAAATCTATCACCAGGAATAGAAACAAAACTACAGTTACCATAACTCTTAACGTCAACAATTAACTTAGCGTCTCAAAATCGAATACAAAGTCTTAGTACTACAATCTTCAATCACCATACATTCAACCGTAGTATTTTTCTTGTAACAATCTCAACCAAAACAAAAATTACACCCGAAGCAATTTCATTGTCCCCTAAAATCGAGTGCCAAATCGACAGATGTGTCATTATCTTACATTGCCTCTCGCAACAACGGACATCCCTGGAAGGTATTATATTTCAAATAATACTCATTACGCTATTGTTTTGTAGCTTTATCTCCTCCTTTGACCTTTAACCTAACCTGAAAATCTTTTTGTTACAGATTTCGTACAACAAAATTTTAGCTCCAGCTCTCATTGCGACTGTCTACAATATTGGTCTTAATCTATTATCAAGAACCCGTAATACAAAGTGTATGAATCAACTTTAGAAGATAACAACGTTTATTGTGAAAAGTTTCAAATTATAATTCACCCATTATCAAGAGCCCGTAATACAAAGTGTATGAATCAACTTTAGAAGATAACAACGTTTATTGTGAAAAGTGTCAAATTATAATTCACCCACTATCAAGAGCCCGTAATACAAAGTGTATGAATCAACTTTAGAAGATAACAACGTTTATTGTGAAAAGTGTCAAATTATAATTCACCCACTATCAAGAGCCCGTAATACAAAGTGTATGAATCAACTTTAGAAGATAACAACGTTTATTGTGAAAAGTGTCAAATTATAATTCACCCACTATCAAGAGCCCGTAATACAAAGTATATGAATCAACTTTAGAAGATAACAACGTTTATTGTGAAAAGTGTCAAATTATAATTCTTCAATATCTCTGAATAAATTAATCTTCATTGAATTATTCCCTATTAAGCCAATTCTAAACTCACGCATCGCAACACGACAACAATTTGTGGGAAAAATCCCACTTCTAAATTAAAGTATTACCGCTTGACTGAAATCCAATACAACTATATTAATGATAATTTATAACTTAACTTTCTGATCCTGGTCATGGCTTACCAAATTGTAACCTCCCCCCCCTTATTATAAACTGCTACACCTAAATCTAAACCTAAATCTAATGCCTTTCTCACCTATATGCCTAGCTAGCTTATAATACATACACACATCCTCGCCGCTTTACCTTAACTTAAATTATTATCTAATTCTTAAAACTAATTAACCTAATTTATCTACAATCTAATGGTTGTGTCTGGAGTTTTTGTTTAGTGCGTATTGTTTGTATGATGATGAAACCTTAGCATAGCTTAATTCTATTTGCAGTGAATTTCAGTCAAGCAATGTAATATTATAATAACTACTATTTTGGCCAGATCGTCTAGTGAACCCTCCGTTGTTAACCGCATTTAAGTAACTCAAGTTCTTTCGTGAAAGTTTAGTAATTGGCTTATACCTGTGTTAAATTATTTTCTCCTGACCTAATTACCTACCAGTCTATAAATCCTAACATAAATATGTGTAGCCTAGCAATGACTCCGTCTGAACTGTGACCTAAATCCTTCACTGCAGCTGCGGGGAAGATTTGTAACCACTCAAAGGTAATCAGATGATAGCTTAGCTTGTAGGTATTATTATTTATTATCAGTAGCATGATACATAAGAAGCCTGGTGCAATTTATGAGCCCCACCACCGCTCCATAGCGTACTGTACATCTCATGGTTTAATTACAGTTCCGTCACATTGGCTTTAACTTTAATTATTAGCTTGTGCCTTTAATTCTTTAACTGAGAATTTACATCTCTCCTCAAATTTAATTTCATTTTACATTATGAACTATGTGTTAGCAATTTAAATTCTTATTATTCCACATAAATCAATAGAGTTTATCTCAAGGCTTGCTATCATCCAAATATCCTTTTCACATTAAGAACTTAATTATTCAATGCAATAACTTATATTCAGTTCCGTAAAGGGTGGATAATTTAATCAAACGCCACTTCAGGCGGTGGCTAAAGTAGAATGCTATTAATTCAGGTAAAACTACTTTTATTTACTCTTAGTATTTATTATACAGGTCTTGTAAAGTTCCAATATAACTACATTGGATTGCTGCATTGGCAGATTATTACATCTTAAGTTTATTAAAGGATGTTTAATTCATTCAATATCCTTGACTTTAGGAAGTGAACTGAAATAGAATACTATCATTTGAAGTAAATTACTTTGGGTTACTCTTAGTGTTCATTATACAAATCTTATAAAGTATAAATACATCTCAAGTTTATTGAAAGATGTTTAATTCATTCAACATCCCTGACTTTTAGGGAGTGAATGTAGTCAATTATTTCTCCATCAACCCCCACCCTCTGTCTCTCAGACTGAGTGGTTAATTTGATAGACTACTAAATCATAGTTAGTATACCTTTAGTAGGTAGTAAATTAGGTAGTTAATTATCACTGTTAATCATTAAATAAATTACATTTAGAAGTTATCTTTTACTCCCTTTAATAAGTTTAAATTAGACTGTACTAGGTATTAGTCTGATTGATTAGATTGTTCCCATCAAATATTTCTATGTTTCATATTATTAGAAGTAAGTACTTACATATCTTAAGAGGTTTATTCAAATGATATTAGTAGACCATTGTCAGGCTAATTAGCTGGTTGTTATCAATCAATTATTTCTATGTTTCAGATTATTAGAAGCTCATAGCTTGCAATGTCTTCTTTCAACGACTTATCCTAGGTTCTAAACTGGTTTTAGTTGTTCAGTTTGTATCAGCTTATTTTTGCTAAGGTATCGGATGTAAAACTTTAACACCTTGAAGAGTGTAGCGATATGAGATCGTATTGCATCCCAGGGAAAGCTAAAAAATGCCTGTTTGGTCATTTCAGCATTAGAAATCAAACATCACAGTACGGCTAAGCTTATTTGCTATAACTTTTTAGTATTTTTCTTGTAATAGGAAACCAGTCTAGACTTTTAGGTATTCCAAGTAATGATGGTACAATATTATCATACTTCTGTTAATTATTTAAAATGAATAATTAATTGGTAACAACTTTAGGAAAACAATTAGAATTTTATCGGCCTGCGGTAACAGATTACTTGCCTAGCTAGGACCCACATCACTTCATCATAATTTTATTTAGCGCCGTAACTTAATTATCCCTACCTTATTGGTCTAAATTAATAACTAACCATATATATATATCCGCCTACCTATAGTTTCCTACAACTTTCCTCACTTGAAAATGCCTATATTTTGTCGAACTAACAGTCCCTTTTGTGTACCTTGCAAACTAGGCCGAGCCACATTTAACTTAAATTCGTGATGTGTGGTGAGAGTCGCATTGCCCCTGAAAGCAACTAACTCCTAAATGTTCTATCAGTCGAGCCAGTATACTCAGTGTGTTATTTTCCTATCACTACACTGTATGTACGGAGGTAGACTCGAGATTGGACTGGGTCATACGTGTCTACCTCCAGCTAAATGGTGTCTGACCTATCTTCAACTTTCACTAGGGAGACAACTGTCTCTCCCCCATTACTCCGTCGAAGATAGTGTATTGTTTAGCGTAATGATATAAAACGCCGATCTTATTAAATACAATCAAAGATCATCCAGACCGAAGTCTGTTGAAAGGTACATAGGGTTTTGTTGCCACCGTGATTCGTTTCCGCCGATGTACCCCAGAATACTTCATTCCGTTAACGGATTCGAGTTGCGATCGCAATAGTTTACTTTATTAATCACTTTCAATTTCACGAATCTTAATTAATATCGCAGCTCGAATATCACTTAGCGCACTATCAAAGCTCGGACACTATTTTCCCCGTATGAGTAGTCCCGCACTCTTAAGTTGGACCGCACCGCCGATGTCCCAAAATTGAATGTCCGCTAATTTTCCCAAGCATCTTAACTTTCCCGCCACGCGCGCCTAAAATTTTCCCGCGCGAGTCCGCTTTTCTTCCCTTCCACCAATCGCTAGCCGTTTCCCCGATGCCCCCCGCCTTCGCGTCGCGCCACGTGGAGCTATCATCCGACCTCTCTTTCTGTCTTTTTCTCAACCTCTCGCTCGCTCATTGCCGCTTTCGCCGCGCAATTCTAAAATTTTTCCATAATCTAACCAAATCTCGTCAGATAGCCAATATTACATCTTTGAATATCTAAATGTAGCCTTCTATTAACAATTCCCTCTCAATAATCATCCGCTTAAGCCAATAATCCTATATTTTGGGAAATTATAAAAAGTTCCGTATTCCGACCATAGGTGGCGCCCGCCCGTAGGTGAACCACTTTGCCGACCCCCAAAGCCCCGCGAAATTCAAAATAAAAATAAAGTCCTAGTCAACCTAGCAACCTTACGCGAAGCCCAAATAAATGACTTCCGCTAGACGCCGCCTATGTCGCAAGGGACGCGCAGAGCAGTCCCCGCGAAATTCAAAATAAAGAAGTCAAACTAGCAACCTTATGCGAAGCTTACGTAAATAACTTCCGCTAGACGCCGCCTATGTCGCAAGGGACGCGCAGAGCAGTCCCCGCGAAATTCAAACTAAAGATAAAGCGCTAGACCATTGACCATTATTCTGAACTAGTTTATTATTCCCTTTTCATGCTTATTATTATTGGCGCTACGCATTAATATTTATTTTAGTGCTACTCCCATGCATTCCTTACTAACGGACGGATACCATTCATTCTGTACCGTTACAAATATCATCGATAAGTATTAGCAATTATTAAGTTGCAAATTGAAAAAGTGTCGAAAAGAATTTTATTTGTAATCTGTATAAAACAAAATTTGCTCTAAAATTATTTAAACAATATTTATAACATTATAATAATTATTGTTTTCTTAGGTTTAAGCGAACACTACACATTGAAATGAAACACTTTTTACGGATTAAATCGCGTTTAATTTTACTACATAACATAGTTTTTTAGTTTCCTGACGTTTCGAACCTTTATGATAATTATAATAATTGTTAAATTCATAATAATATAGGTAATATATTTTGTTAAAAATTAAATGTAAATAACAATTTGTCCGGTTTTCATTCATAAAATATGGTCACCTTATAGTAAATTGTATGGAATATCTAATATTCGTCATAACTTCCTATGAACAAATTGTACAATGTTATTTTGTACATAGATATTTAGTAGAAATTTCTACTAAATATTGGCATATAAAGCTTTTGATTATCTTCTATAGTTAGGTAGATACAGTCATTTATTTAAATGTAAGTGTCTGGATTGAGGAGCCAGCTGAAATGTATTTTTTTAGCTAATTTACTTAATCTTACTATTTTATTTCTATACTACAAATTCAAGCATACATACTACTAATTGTCCATTAGTTCGAATATATTAATATGTGGATCAATTTCATAGGAATTCACGCTTTTGTATACGGGCTGAGGAGCCACAACAAAACTATTGTATTTTCTTTAATTTCGGCAGTACTGCACTGAAATTTTTAGTAGATAACCTACAAAATACGTACTAAAACATACAAAATTTTCAATAATGTAACTTCATTACTTTTCGAGTTCTAGGGTGGTTCCTCAATCCATACTGTATGGATTGAGGAGCCACCTTTATACTGATGTACCTTAGAAAGTATTATACTACAAATTCCAGAATTTGTCCTACACAATTATTTTTTATACTACTAATTGATGGTATGATTTTCCTTTAAAAATCAGGGGTGGCTCCTCAATCCTGACGTTCATCACTGAATGATTCGCCATATGTTGAAAACGAAAACGTAGTGAAAGAGGCAGCGAACCGTGATCAAACGAGCAAAGACGACACGGGGATGGTTAAGCTCGCACTTACACTAGAGAAAATGATGCATAATCGACCGGTACCACGACAGGCGCTGAATTTGCCTATATTCAGCGGCTCGCCGGCCGAATGGATGCTGTTTAAAGCGGCGATGCGCGATACGACTAAACAATTTAACTTTAGCAAAGCCGAGAACTTGGCACGATTAAGAAGCTGTCTTAAAGATGAAGCAAAGGAAGCGGTGTCCGCTCTTTTATATACGGCCGTGGACCCGGAAGTGGTTATGAAAACACTCGAGCAATGCTTCGGACGGCCAGAAGTAATAATTGATCGAGCGCTGGACGACATTAAGAGACTGCCGCGTCCCGGCACAACGGCCAGTGAGTTGAACACGTTCGCGATCAAACTGCAGAACATGACAACAGAGGGTACTTACGAAATCCAATGTTAACGCGAGAAGTGGTGAACAAGCTCGGACCGCACCTACGCTCAAGGTGGTGCGACTACGCAACTGACTACGGAAGCTATGCCGAGCCTGAGATCGTCACGCTATCCCACTTCCTCATGAGAGAAGCCGACAGAGCCCTACAGTATGCATACGTGAGCTACAACCCTACGCGAAAGAACGTTATTACGGAAACACGAGCGAACGTGAAACAACGAATCGAGCGAAAGAAAAATACGGCTGTACGCAACAAATAATGACGTCATAAACAAAGAATGTCTGTGTTGTGGAGGACGTCATGACGTGCCGCAATGTGATCGCTTTAAAACCATGACGGTTAAACAACGATGGGAATGGGTAAAGAAAAGCGGAGTGTGTTTCCGTTGTGCGAATAAGAAACACCGTCGCCTACAATGCGATAAACGCGATCTGTGCGGAGTTGATGATTGCCGCCATCCCCACCACGCCTTGCTACACGAACACCGCACCAGGCCGAACGAAACCGAGATGGTGGCGTCGGTTAATCACTCGACCGATGCTACCAAGGTGTTACTGAAAGTATGTCCCGTTACCATCAAGGGACCAAAGGGGTCAATCAACACATAAGCCTTGCTCGACGAGGGGTCGACTGTTACGCTAATCGACCAAGACCTGGCGGACTACGTAGGCGCGGACGGGCCAGCGAACGATTTGAAAATACGAAGCGTGAATACACAAACGACGTGCGAAACCAAGACGGTGAATTTAAAGTTAATTGCAACTACGAATAAACGACAATTCGACATTAAAGCTAGAACGATGAAAGATTTATCACTCAACGAACAGACGGTGCTCAACGACTGTTTGAGATACACTCATATGAAAGAGTTATCAAACAGCAACGTCTGCTACGGACATGTCAAGCCTCGAATACTGATTAGGGCAGACAATTGGCATCTCATAGTCACACGAAGATTGCTACTGGGCTGGGTAATACACGGATCAGCGCCACGGTCAAGCGTGCTGATGGAGAGTAATACGGCTGCGGTGTTATACGTAAACACGCCGCAGTGCGCGACGATCTCGCGCACTCTCTTACCCGACAACTCCATGCTATGGTAAAGAAGCACTTCGAAATTGACTCACTGGGAATAACAAAAAAGAAGGAGCGAGTGAGCCCGAGTGATGCACGCGCCATAGAATCGTTTAGAGCGACGACAAAGAAAGTCAACGGAAAATACGAAGTTAGATTACCGTGGCGACGTGATGACGTCACGCTGCCGCCAAGTTACGAGTCAGCATTGAGACGATTAAAATCCATAGAACGGAAGATGGACAAGTCTGACGAATTCAAACGAGCTTATACGAATCAAATAGAGAATCTATTTGATAAACACTATGCCGAGGAAAGTAGCGAGAGCGATTTGTGCCGTGACACATCACCTCGACAGCTCGGCGCTAGTTTTCAGCAATGGGGCAGAACGCTCGGTTTACTATGGGACGCTGCTACAGACGAGTTGGCGTTTAACACCGAGATGGTTCGCGTGCACGACGACATGAAGCAAATGAGGCGCGCTCCTACTAAACGAAAGGCGCTGAGTGCGGTTATGTCAATATTTGACCCACTCGGACTGTTGAGTTATTATACTATACGAGCGAAGATCATCTTACAAGGCATATGGCGGTTAAAAATAGAATGGGACGAGGTCTAAGACCTCCGGCTCTAAGACTCGCCGGCCTCGTAATCGGGTAAGCCCGATTTCGAGGCCGGCGAGTTCCATGAATGGTTGAACGGATTGAGGGCATTACGTAGTCTGCGTTTACCCCGGCGTCTACATACGGGGGGGAGTGACGAGAAAGCAGCTACATGTTTTTTGTGACGCCAGCGAGGTCGCTTACGGCGTTGCAGTATATTGGAGAATGAAGGGTGAAAATGGCAAAATACGAGTCGCACTCGCCGCTGCTAAGGCCAGAGTGGCACCGATAAAGCAACAAAGTATTCCGAGAATGGAGTTGCAAGCGGCGTAGATAGCTACGCGACTAGCAAGCTCAGTATTGAATGAACAAAGATGGCAACCTGAGAGAGTCGTATATTGGACCGATTCACAAACAGTGTTGAAATGGATTAATAACGACACGGTGCGTTACACCCCCTATGTAGCGCATCGCTTAACTGAGATCACAGAAACGACGATGCCGTCACAATGGCGATGGGTCCCTACGGCTCACAATGTCGCAGACGACGTAACGCGCGGCAGTAAGATTATGAAAACGAAGAATGATCGGTGGTTTGTCGGACCGGCATTTTTTATACGAAAACGAAACTGAATGGCCTACGAGTGACGTCATCAACAACGAACACAGCGCGGAGAGTGAACACTGCGTGACGCACACGCACACGTGGCAGAGTGATAGTAGCGTAGTGCCAGACGCTAAACGCTTCTCTTCCTACGAGCGTTTAGTGAGAACGATGGCGAACGTGCTACTATTCACTCAGAGATGCCGCCGCCGCGCTAGTAACATGACAATTGAACATATCAACGAGGCCGAGCGCCTACTATATAGCCATTGAATCGCAACGAGAGAGACAACATCGACCGTCTCAAAGTGTCCTGCAAACTACGCGCGGGCAGCAGATTACGGCGAGCGAGCTTATCTACAGACTCTGCGATTATGGCTCTAAGACGAATGGCCCCACATTATATATAGTGACAACGCTACGAATTTTAAAGGCGCGGACCGAGAATTAAAGGCCGCATACGAAGAATGGGAGCCAGCGCTACGAGAATACGCGCTAACGCAACGCACAGAGTGGCGTTACATTTCGCCAGGCGCGCCCTTAGATTAAAACATTTGTTTTAATCTAAGGGCGCGCCACACCAAGGCGGCGCATGGGAACGGCTGGTGAGAACAGTCAAGACGGCGCTGCGCACTACGCTCAACGAGAAGTCACCGCGTGAAGAAGTACTTATGACGCTACTAGCCGAAGCCGAGCACACTGTCAACGCTCGGCCTCTAACTCACGTCCCTGTGAGCATCGACGACCCGGAAGCGCTGACACCCAATCACTTCCTTTTGGGTAGCTCGAGCGGCCTGCCCACCACTGGGCCGTGCGAGCGCGCCGACCGAAACACATGGCGGGCGGCGCAGGCGCTGCCGGACGAGTATTGGCGACGCTGGCTGCGCGAGTATCTACCACTACTCATACTGCGCGGCGGCACGCGCGACTCCGAGCGACGCAACGTACGAGGTAGGCGATGTGGTCATAATTGTGGATAACACACTACCCCGCAATGTATGGCCTAGAGGCGTCGTCACGAAGACATTTCCTGGACCTGACAACGAAGTACGCAACGTAGAGGTGCGCACCAAAGGCGGCACGTTCCGACGACCGACGACGAGACTGGCTGTCCTGCCGATGGAGTGAAGAGGCTACGCGGATGCTGCGCCGGGGGGAGCCTGTTACGGACAGAAGTCTCGACTTTATAATATTATATAGTTAGATATAATACGGCTAAATTTAGGTATGTGTATTTGCATAAGTAGATTAAGTCTCATAGTGTAAAGGTTTTTTGATAATAAATAATTAATTTTTTGCGTTTCATTTAAACAAAAGGTAAAAGTTATTAAATAGGTAATGGTTTTGACAAAGGTAAGGGCCAAGTATACGTGCCCAGGGGCCTTACGCCTCTCTAAGGTAATTAAAGTTAGGAAAGTAAAGATAAAGATAAGATAAAGATAAGATAAAATATGCTTTATTGTACACCACTGAAACATATAAAACACAAACACATAGTACATACAATTGGCGGCCTTATCGCTAAAAAGCAATTTCTTCCAGGCAACCATGTTGGACTGGATAGAAGAAATAGTTAAAATTGATAGGGCAGTCATGGTGTTTTAGATAAGTACCAGTATTATATTATTCATACTTATGGATAAACTTATACATAAATTATACATATACTTACTCATATAATCATAATACACATATACATACTTATATATAATAATACATAACTACATAAATAAATACAAAACTTTCTCTATCTTAGGAAAAGAAAAATAAAAACAGGAAATAAATTAATAGGTAAATTAATCATAGAGACATCGACAGTGACAGATAGTGTAGTGTAGTACTCTAACATGTCGTTTAAAGCTGTCCAAAGATTGTGCATGCTTTATTTCTGTCGGCAATGCATTCCACAGACGGGCAGCTTGAACAGTAAAAGACTTATCAAAAAATCTAGTGGAGTGCATTGGTATCGCCAAACTCAAGTTCTCCGACGATCTCAATACACGATAATGCGTGTCATTAAGGTAGTTAAAGCGTTCCTTGAGGTAAGGTGGCGAAAAGGGTGTCCATGTCTACAGCTTCCTCATTCGATATAGAGAAATTCTAAGCATGCCATATTTTTGTGCATATTATGTGCAATCAAACGTTTCAGTCCTAATTTTTGTGCCACCACAACTTCGTTACTATGAGTTGTTTTATGTGTGTAAGCTGGAGACACGTGTCACCAGCTCGCACACGCCCGTTAAGACAAACCAGTGAGGTTAGGGTTTTGGACTATAGCTAGAAATTTTGTGCATAATTTGTGCACTAGGAACAAAAAAAACTAACCATCACACTCAAATACTGTTGAAACTACGATCATAAAACTGTGTGCGAGCTGGAGACACGGGTCTCCAGCTCGCACAGCTGTATCTTCGTAATTGTTCAAGCTACGGTTATGAATTATACCTCAAAATTTTGTGCAGAATTTGTGCATAAGGCACAAAAATTTTAAAAACTTTAACTCAAATGGTTTTTGAGCTACGAACCGATAAGTATGTGTAAGCTGGTGACACGTAACACGGGCTAACACATGGTGAATTATTGTAACTGTATAAGATAGCGCTTCGTTTTAAAGATCAAATAATACGTTATAATTTGTGCACACACGAGGCAAAATTTCAAATCTCTGGGCCTCTTACTTTATAAATTATAAGCCAAAAACTGTTTTCCCGCCAAAAAATTCAAAATAATGGCTCGGAAGCGGCTAAACGCGCGCCGATCGCGCCGTTGCCGTTCCGTGCGCTACACTATTGCAATCGAGTTTGAACTTGAGAGCTAGCTCAATTTAGTGTCATTTTAATTTGCGCTCTCGATCGTTTCGTTTCTATACCGAGAATTTTAGACTAGGAGACTGCTGATATAGGAAATTGGTTAATTTAAAATAAAAGCAGTCTATTTTATTTATGAATGTTCATAAAATATCCCTTTGCTTAGTTTTAAGTATTTACAATAACCTCATTAATATGATAAGTAGTGATAAAATTAGTCTGCCTGTATGTTTTTATTACCACGTTTTTATTAGGTAGCTTTCTCGTTTATTTGTTTATTTATTTGTCGACAAATGCAAACGATTTTATACTAGCTTCCTGATGAGCTAGACTTGCAACTTTGAACATAGGTCAGAACAGGATGACAATGCAATATTATGGTGTCATTGAGCTGATCTGATGATTCAGCCGGAAGAAGGCCACAGGATCTCTGTAAGAAAACCATGAAACCCCATTCAGGCTCATTTGATTAGTTTTGATGAGCACTCTGACGGGAGACGACTAGACGAGGTCCATGGTCTGATGATGAACCCGAAGGAAGGCCACAGGAACTCAGTATTGAAACCATGCAACCCCGTCAAGTTTGGGCTCGTTTGATTCATCTTGACGAATACTCTGTTAGAAAAAAGGGTCCAGGGTCTGATGATGGAGCCAGAAGAAGGCCACAGGAACTCGGTATTGAAACCATGCAACCTCATCGAGTTCGGGCTCGTTTGAATCGTGTTGACGAGTACTCTGTTGGGAAATAGTGTTTAGGGTTTGATGATGAAGCCGGAAAAAGCCCACAGGAACTCTATAATAAAACCATGCTACCCCAACGAGTTCGGGGTCGTTTGAATCGCCTTGACGAGTACTTTATCGAGAAATAGTGTTCAGGGTCTGATGATGGAGCCGGAAAAAGGACACAGGAACTTTATAATAATACCACACAACCCCATCGAGTTTGCGCTCGTTTGATTCGTCTTGACAACTACTCCCAAGAATTTTTAGTTATGGCACGTTAACTAAAAAACAGTTACTACGCTACGATAACTAAACCATCAACCATTCTGACAAGGGGTCGGTCAGCCATCAACACATAGAAGAATTGGTAACTTGCAAACTTTTTAACTTGTAAATAGAAAAAGTAAGAATTACTTACTACTGGTAAAATAAAAATTTGAAATAGCTTTATTAAAAATAATAAAAGTATCTTTTTTTTCGTTATCTGTGGATTGGGTTTGAAATAGGTACATATAAAATTTAACATCTACCTACTTACTAGCATTTGAAAATAACTTTAGGTACTTACTCATAAGATAACAAAGGTACGCCTACTATTGAATCTAGGTGATCTACTGCGGATGGACAACATCTACATAAAGAAGCCATAACTGGAGGTTAGTATAGGTAAGCAGCAGAACGATTAGATAGAACACAATTAAATTAATTTTTATTATAGTTCTTTTTCTATAGAATTTACAATAATGACGAAAAAGGCCGGCGCACAGGAAGATGCGCGTAATAAAATGCCCGCTTGCAAAGTGTTAAACTATAGCTACATAAATTTAATATCGGTGATAACAGTATCGACCATATCTACGGACTATTAAAAATTCATGCAATATCGTGTTTTTTTCCACTATATAGTTTCAGAACGCATCGAACGTTTATAATAATTTTATTTTATTAAACTTTTACAAGCACATTTGTTTGTTAAAAACAACAGATTAAGAGGCGGCTGTCTAAACGAGTAGCGATTTCGAAGATAAATTATCATATGTGTACAGCATACTAGACATGTCAAATTTTAGAATATGTTTCTTTGTATAGTTGACTAAGGCTTGAGCAAAGCAAAAACAAAAAATATTGGTTTATGTACGATACTTTTATTTATCGAAAATGATGAGTTTTTGAGATATTATTACGTATATCTTTTTACGTTATAGAGCCTTACGTATAAAAATACAACGAATATATTACTAAGATAGTTAGTTAGGGACTGGTAAGACCATTTTTCAATTGAGTACTTAATAATCGAATTATAAATGAAAACAGTTTTGTGACTTACGTCATTTACTTCTGCGCTAAGCGTGTTGAAGCGGCGCACGCAATATTCAACCGTACTACTGCAGAAATAGAACTATTCTAAAATCTACGCGAGCGCACTCTCAGTCCCGCAATGCGCGTCATGAACGGTGGACCTGTGCAACTCGCTAGCGCACGTGCCAGAGATGCTGCTTACGTTATTATTTTATTACGTACGACTAATTGTTTAGCAAATCGTTTTGGCTAGCCAAATTATAGGCAACAAGAAAAATAAAAAATATGTTTAGAGGAAAAAAAGAGATTCGAAGTATATAATGCGTAATGTATGAGAGTATAAGTATAATTTTGAATCCATTTCAGTACGTAGATTTTGGGTACCTATCATAAGTCTTGCCGAAGTCTATCACATATTATTACTGACCTATTTTTTTTGTGCTAATCTGCGATCAGATCTAAAACTATAAGCAGATTTGTTAAGGATTTTTGACTTACTATTTAAAAAATTTTTTGACTAAGGCTGTTAAACCATCGCCACGATGGTCTGTAGTCCTTCAAAATTAATAATTAATTTAAGTACATACAATAATAAAAATGATACTAAGCGCTTTGCATAAACAAAATAATACGCTTTCTCTAACTAAAGGAACAATTTGTACTTCGGAACAAAGACAACGCGTGGAGTCGCCAAATAAACTAATAGATTTATTACCGATTCCCATTTGTTTAGAGGAAAGGTAAGTGTTATTCAAATCAAATAGTATCTTATTAGATCATTTCAGCAAAGTTATTTTTTTTAATACAAATCCAATCTTTAAAGAAAAAACTCTTTATTAATTTGATTAGGTATTAGGACTTTTATAATTTATATCGATATTTAATTTTAAATACTGTATTAGTGTTTGTTTCAAATAACCTGAATTGATATTTTTTAGAATAACGTTCCTAAGCCTAGGAACTGGCAAAAATAACGCTAATGCTCAAAGCGCAACCATTCCATTACTGTCTATATGTGAAGATCTAACTCAAGTACGTTTTCTATTTATTGTTTTTAAACATAAGATACATTTCAGCGTTTCAAATTGAACAAGTTTGAATTGTACGGGATAACGCAAGGACAAATAACATACTCTAAACAGTTACTTACCTATCATTGGACGTCTCGGTCTATTTTCTATACCCGTAGATGTGAGTGGTCTAGCTAAATGTTTCGATGTCAGTTATCTTGTTGTTTCTTGAGCTTTGATATACTTAGGTATTAGGTTGAAAGTTTAAATTCTACAGAGCACTCAAAATTTTATAGCTTTTTTACATAAAGTTCATTCCTGGAAACGTGACAGGAATGGCCATGTGAGTATTAACTTAAACAAATATAATACTAATATAATATATTATTATATCAGTTATAATTTATTATATCAGTTGAACACAATAATAAGATATGTCACATATTTCGTATAAGTATCTCGTCTCTTTTTATATTTTCAGGTTACTGTAAATAAAAAATCGGATTGGTATTATCAAGCCGAAGGATATACAGAATAAGTGACGGCTAAAACAATCAATCCCACTGATATTATAGCTATACGTAACAGTAATGAAGACTCGTCGGAGGTCACGAGTTGCAAGGCTCCAGCAGTAGAGTGACGTTAATTAGGTTTTCCGAAATTATAATTCTACCTCCATATCAAAATACATTTACTTTGATTGACTGGTTGGATTTTATTTTTCCAATAGGTAATTTATTTTTATTTATCCAATAATTTCATATCGATAGAACAAGTAAAAGTTTTTACTTAAGTATATTCAAGCGTTAATAAAACGATAAAATATATAAAAAACATTAAAAGTAAAAGAAGCTTAGAATCCCTCACCAACTTATTCCCATTTTTTCCTCCCTGCTCCGTCATCAGATTTTGATCATCACCTAGCTACAACCTATTTGTAGAGACCATTCCAATGAGCCTAAACACGATACCTATGTTGTAACTTGGTAAGGAATTAGTTATTCTTGCAGATGCTGCAGCATCAGGTCAAAGTTACCATGTTCTTTCAATATCATTTATGTAACAGGGTATCAAATTTTGAATCGATCAGACTTATGAAAGTTGCCCAAATCCTTTTCTCGACTATTTAGACGAGAAAAGATGACGATTCTTGAAGACCTCCTTGGTCGAGTGGTTTGTACACCGGTTTTCATTGTGTCGCCATCTCTGAGGTCCCGGGTTCGATCCCCGGTCGGGTCAATTTAGAAATTATTGTTTTTCTAAATTGTCTCGGGTTTGGGTGTTTTCTATGTATATTAGGTATGTATTTAAGTTTTTAAGTATGTTTATCCGTTATCTAGTAACCATTTAACGAGATTCATAACGAAGCTTCTCTTGGGCTAGATAATTGGTGTGAGTGTAAGAAAGTTTATGTATTTATGTTTATGTAGAGATAATGATCTTCAAAAGGCAAAACAAATTTTCTTAAAACACAATTCTTCTTAAAAAAGTAAAAACATTTTTATTGATTGATAGATTCTGGCTCAAAATCACTCTCGATCAAGACACCTCTCAAATAAAAAAAAAACAAAATCAAAATCGGTGCATCCGTTCGGGAGATACGATAATTCGTACAGATAAACAAATTACTCAAATACACACGTTATACACAGTCTTGGCATCGAAATGTCTAAAAATTTTGACAGCAGGTGCTGTCAATTTAAATTTGCGGAATAGGAAAAAAAATTCAAACGCAATTCATGTTAAATTTTGCGTTCACGATGCATAAAATGTACCACAAAACCGAAATAATCAACTGTGTTCATACTAAAGTAGTCTCTAAGTGTATCAAAACACGGTACAAAGTCAAGTGGAGAGCGCGGCTAGCGCGGCCATATTTTGGCCGCTTGGGGTCCGACGGAATAGCGAGTTTTTAGGTGCGGCCGCTTGGGGCTTGAGGGGTTAAACTTGCAACACCCTTAGTTTTGCGTCGGGGGTTAATAAAATGTGTAAAATTGAAGTGTGTCTTTGTGCATTATAATAAAACAAATAAAAAGAACAACAACATTATAATAATACAAATATACATTGCAATCCGGCTTGACAAATATAATTTACACTACTTTTCCCGAAGAAGTTTCATAATGATAAAGTTAACTTACATAAATAAAAAAAATCAAATTGAAACAAAAAATAAATAAAAAATTAAATAGGTATACAAAGTACAAACATGATCTTCAATATATTATAATCAAAGTTAACATACTACTGCTCATAAAAAATATGAAGAATCTGTCTTTAAAATTACTGAATAAAGTTGAAAAAAAATTGTCGAAAATGCTCTATTCATTCTATGTTCTTGGATCATAAACTCGGATGAAATGCGCGCGCGCGAATTTTGAATTGGTTGTTAATATATCGCTAGTGTAACGAGTGTGGCATGCGGGTGGCGGGGCGCGCTGGGCGGAGCTAGCGCTGGATTTATTTTAGGGAGCCCGCTCTTAATGATAACTCAATAAATATCAGGGATACGGTACAATATTCTTGAATTCGATCACGTACAATATAGTGAACTCAACGCTCACCGCATTCCTGACGCGATATAGTGTTTTCCAAAATAGGTATAGTTTCAGAACGCATCGATATCGGATCTGACGATATTGATGAAATAAATACGTTTCAGTAACCTTATACGATTTGTATCGCCTACTCCTAATTTTATCGGAAAAAATGGAAGAGGTGATTGCGCTTTATTACATGTCGGCAAATAATTACTATTTATTGCATCTTTATTATTTTTATTAATTATTAATTCGTAATATTGTATTACTTTTAATATTTTATCGTTACTCCAATCCATAATTATCGAAACAGAATAATATCGATAGTCGTATTTGCAACACGTTCACACCTCTAGTTGTCTAGCAGTCAACTAAAGTGTGCGGAGGAAATGTGGCCGCACGAACATTATCGCGACAAAATCCTTGATGTGCGGCAATTTACCAACAGCGCGGCGCGTCAACGCCATGATACAACGCGCTAACGCGAAGTGTTTGGCCAGACGTGTCGCGAAAACGCAAATCTTCGCGCTAGCGCGATAATGTGGCCCTAGCATTACATTGGGATGCCCCAGCAGACAAATCGCAAAGTCATCGATCACCATATAGTACATTTATTTTTATTTATTTATTTACATTTAACCATGGGAAGTAATACAATCTAATATTAAAATAAATTACTTTCAATGGTTAAAATTTATTCTGTGACGGTCGATAGCGATTAGTTTGCTAGAAAGCATCCGTTCTTTATCGAATTAGGCTCAAGTATTCAACCATTTTGTCGTTCTGCACTCCTCCATAATGTTTATCATTATGCCAAATCTAATTATTTAATTGTCTCAACAACAAAAAATAACTAAGACATTCGTGTGTGAGATATCTAAAATAAAAAGTAGGGTAGGTTATTAGGTACCTGCCTATAGTAAAACTAAATTTGTCGCGTCGCGCATCGCCTTAACAGACGGCTCCTAGTCTAAAAGAGGCAATAGTGTAGCGCACGGAACGGCAACGGTGCGCTTAGCCGCTTCCGAGCCATTATTTTGAATTTTTTGGCGGGAAAACAGTTTTTGGCTTATAATTTATAAAGTAAGAGGCCCAGAGATTTGAAATTTTGCCTCGTGTGTGCACAAATTATAACGTATTATTAGATCTTTAAAACGAAGCACTATCTTAAACAGTTACAATAATTCACCATGTGTTAGCCCGTGTTACGTGTCACCAGCTTACACATACTTATCGGTTCGTAGCTCAAAAACCTTTTGAGTTAAAGTTTTTAAAATTTTTTGTGCCTTATGCACAAATTCTGCACAAAATTTTGAGGTATAATTCATAACCGTAGCTTGAACAATTACGAAGATACAGCTGTGCGAGCTGGAGACCCGTGTCTCCAGCTCGCACACAGTTTTATGATCGTAGTTTCAACAGTATTTGAGTGTGATGGTTAGTTTTTTTTGTTCCTAGTGCACAAATTATGCACAAAATTTCTAGCTATAGTCCAAAACCCTAACCTCACTGGTTTGTCTTAACGGGCGTGTGCGAGCTGGTGACACGTGTCTCCAGCTTACACACATAAAACAACTCATAGTAACGAAGTTGTGGTGGCACAAAAATTAGGACTGAAACATTTGATTGCACATAATATGCACAAAAATATGGCATGCTTAGAATTTCTCTATGTCGAATGAGGAAGCTGTAGACATGGACACCGAAAAGGGATTGAACCAATGGATTGAACAGAATACTGTAAAGCAGGGAGACAATATGTAAATTGCGGCGAAGGCGAATTGGCAACCACTTGAGCTTAGTACGAAATTCGGATACATGATCATATTTGCGTAGTCCAAATATGAATCTAATGCTAAAGTTCTGAAGACGCTCAAGCTTATTCAGTTGCTCTTCAGTGAGGTCTAGATAGCTGACGTCGGCATAGTCCAAGACGGGTAGAAGAAGAGATTGTGCTAGCGCAGCTTTAGTGGCCATAGGGAGAAAATTGCGTAAACGTTTTAAGGATCCGGCTGCGGCAAACATTTTCCGACTCACCTGTTGTAGCTGCGGTCCCCAAGTTAAATTTATGTCAAGCAACACGCCCAGGTTTTTAACACTGTCGCTGGGAGATAAAGAGACGCCATCAAAAGTAATTGCAGGTAAATGCGACCAGTCAATTCTGCTTGTCATTGTGGAACTGCCTATGACGATGATTTGTGTCTTCGAGGTATTTACTCTCAAACCATATGATCTACTCCACTCGCAAATCATGCTCAAGTCGTTGTTAATGATGCTAATGGCCTGAGGAAGCTGGGCAACTGTAGCTTTAGTATAAATTTGCAAATCATCTGCATAAAGGTGGTAGGACGAGGCTAATGAGAGGAAATGGAATTGATAAAAATAGCGAAAAGTAAAGGAGATAAAACGCCACCCTGCGGCACCCCAGCAGAATGGATATTGGCCTATAGTCCGAGAAGGATGACGGTTTAGAGTTTTTGGGAAGTGGAGTGACTTGAGCATCTTTCCAAGCACATGGAAAGACACCTGAATCAATGGAGTAGTTAAGGATATGGGAGATGATGGGAAGGATTTCGTCAAGTATAAGCAAGATCATTTTGCGACTGACAAAGTAAGAGATTAGCTTTCGTAATTATAGGTTTCTATTGTTATGAATATCAATGTAACTAGGAAAATAAATATATGTAGGGTATCCAGATTACGAGTGATACCGTAGGGTAGGTAACAAATTTAAGATAAAAAGAGAGGTCCGAACGAAAGGGACTGCTGCACAAATTACGACGGTTCATGTGGGTAGTTAGTTATGGTAAAATGTAAAACTGCCCACATGAGCCGGCAGCTGTCCCACAAGGCTGCTAGTAGCCAACCCATAATGTGTTTAAGTCAGAGCAGAATTTGTAAGCTCTCCGGACTCCACCTAGAAAAATAAAGAAGCACTTATCAAGAACCGAGTTTTTATTGAAGAACCTACAGTCCACATCGAAGCACAACGGCTAAACTGTTCGGCGACTGCACCCGTCGGGAACAGTGTCCAAAGATATCTTCGTGAAGTCCATTTAAGAAGACAATTGCTTTTAATATTTCTCGCATCTTCACGGCCATTTTGATTTCTTTTGAGTCTTTGGGTTTTTATTAAATTATTACAAAAATGTATATAATCAATTGGAAATATGGCCATGATAGTTCGATCAAAGTCACAACTAAAACATAAAAATAAGAAACTCTTAGTTATTAAAATTAAGCATAAGACATTTGTATGCGGAACCCTATTTCGTCACAATATGGTGCGACAATGCTGTTAGGACTAATATTATTTTTAAACACAACTTAGTTATTACGCTATGTTCAAAAGGCGAACAAAAATTGAGATGTAAAACACAATATACTTCACCGAAAATACATATGCGTTTGCCGTGCAATCATGTATACACGTATAAAATTACGTGCAAAATACTTGTTAATACATTTTATATAAAATAGATGTTAGTTACTTTTATTTTTTTTAATTTTCTCCACAACTGCAAAACAAAACATCAATTCACAAATGTTTGAAGTAGCTAATAATAAAAGTGCGGAGTACGTTACAAGTCTGCCTGGTTCTATTAAATGCTCATAGTGAGCTTCGCGGGAGCAAATGGTTCTCCGGAGTCTAATTATAAGTGTATTAGGGGCTTAAGTCGTGGTGTCTAGTTCTATTAGATTCTCATAGTTGGCTTCGTAGGAGCAGATAGTTCTGTATAGTCCAACTATAAGTGTATTATTGGTCTAAGTGGTGCTCGCCAAGTCTACTATGAGTGTTTTATTAGCAAAAGTACGCGTATAAAATGGGCCCTTTTCCGTGGTTATAAACTTTTACTAGCCTGTTATAGACCTGGCTCCGAAACCACTACAAGACCACATTTTGTTACTTGGGTTGTTATGGCGCCAAACTTTAGTTATGATGGTGGTAGTTACAATAAGTAACAAAGTTCTCCTGTAGTGCACAGTTTACAGGCTTACAGCACTAGTACCTCTCTTTTAGTGGTTCCAGGTTTTACTACCAAGCTTATAACAGGTTACACGGAGTTCGTTTGGGTTTATAGTACAACTGTTCTTATAAGTTGACTTATAGTCGTGTATAGAACGAAATTATAGGCGCAGGAAAGGCTAAGATGGTATATAAAAGTATTGCATAGGTGTAAATTACACTTGAGAAAACTTGAATCAGTAAGATACACTTATAATCGCCTACAAGAAGTAATTATAAATTCCCTATGTGTAATACGCCAGTAATAGTAATTTATAGACTTAGAACCATTTGCACTTGTTACTTGACCTTTAGGGGTGTATAAGTCAACTTTATGTGACAATTATAAGTGAATTAGTTCTACAGTGGTGTCGTCTAAGAGTAAGTGTACTTGGTACTATTGTGGACTCTCGAACGCTGTTATAGTTTTAATTTCTATATAAGGGTTTCTTGTAAAACTATTAGTGTCCAAAGATATCTCCGTGAAGTCCATTTAGGAAGACAGTTGCTTTTAATATTTATCGCAGATTCACGGCCATTTTGACTTCTTTTGAGTCATTGGGTTTTTATTAAATTATTACAAAAATGGATATAAACAAATGGAAAATGGCCATGATATTTCGATCAAAGTCACAACTAAACATAAAAATAATAAACTCTTAGTTATTAAAATTAAGCATAAGACATTTGTATGCGGAATCCTATTTCGTCACAATATGGAGCGACAATGCTGTTAGGACCAATATTATTTTTAAACACAACTTAGTAAATACGCCATGTTCAAAAGGCGAACAAAAATTGAGATGTAAAACGCAATATACTTCACCGAAAATACTTACGCGTTTGCCGTGCAAACATGTATGCACGTATAATGTTACGTGCGAAATACTTGTTAAAACATTTTATTTAAATAAGATGAATAACCTTTTTTTTTTTTTCTACCGCACAACATAACAACGATTCACAAATGTATGAAGTAGCTAGTAATGTAAGTGCAGAGTACGTTACACGCCTGCCTGGTCCTGTTAGATGCTCATAGTTGGCTTCGCGGGAGCAGATAGTTCTGCGTAGTCCAACTATAAGTGTATTATTGGTCTAAGTGGTGCTCGCCAAGTCTACTACGAGTGTTTTATTAGCAAATGTACGCGTATAAAATGGGCCCTTTTCCGTGGTTATAAACTTTTACTAGCCTGTTATAGACCTGGCTCCGGAACCACTACAAGACCACATTTTGTTACTTGGACTATCTATCTGGCTAGTTAGCCAGGCGGAGTTAACAAGCCCTACCACCAAATAAAATACAGTACATCCGTATAAAAGTTCATTCGAATGTGTAGCGTACACTGATATTCTATATCTATATTTTAGCCTCTGAAGTATAACATTATATAAGCTCGCTCAGGGAAGGGCAAGGTATATGAGGTGACTTCTAGATACCGCAAGAAACTTCAAAGGCTGGTCAGGTCAAGTGTTTTAAACATGACAAAAATGACAAAAAAGGAATTCGTGTTAGATAATTCCATTGCTGAACAAAGGCATCAAGGACATTGAAATCAAGTCTTCGCTACAATTGATGATTATTGGCCTATTGGCTAAATCACTACGCATGCCACCAAATTCGTGTTGGTGATCACAAAACCGGGCTAATGCATCTAAAATTCCGATACACGCTTTGTACGACCTGGAAATTGAAGCCGGGTCCTTCGGTTACCCTCGGACCACTCGGCCACTGAGGTGAAGTACGAAGCCCAAATAAAGAGGAAACTTACTTTGCACAGCGGCTGCCTTCAATCATGCCGACAGCGATGATGGCGTTAATGGCGATATCCACGGGTATGACTTCAGCATTGAGGCGGCCATCGCACAGCATAGTCCTGATGACACCTTTGCCGGCGGCTAGCATCACGCCTATGGGCCCGTTAAGGCTGTCCACCCAGCCGGGGATCGGTTCCGAGTACGCTGGACACACTGGAACGAGAAACCGAACGATTAACAATTCGGCTAGAAAAGCGTTGGAGCGCTTACACCACAGACCAGAGGCCCAACCTCATCCTACTGTCACCTCGTAGAGAATTACTTTAATTAATAAGTATTACCAAGGACGATATATATTATTTACTTATTCTTAGTAGGTAAGTACCTATGCAAATTCTCATACGAAGTTTTTTTAAAGTAATACATACATACATACATAATCACAACACAACTATTATCCCCGTAGGGTTAGTCAGAGAAGGCAATGACGACAGTAAAAGCAGTCCTCTACCATAGCCCACTTTTCACCAAATAGCGACTGCACATGCCAGCGCGACAGGTGGTGAGCCCATCGCCGCTCTATGATGTTGGAAGTATATGCAGTCTATACTCCGATAGTCGCCTTTTACGACACCCAAGGGAAGAAAGGGGTTGGTAGTACTTACTCTTTCATCGCTACGCAACACGGTTATTATTTTAAACGGTAAGACAAATACACAGATATAGATTTCTGTGGTTTTATAGTACATTATGATATAAGTGCGGTAAGTTGAAAATTACAGCAGAGGCGATATTGCTAGCCCGAGCCGTAGGCGAGGGCTTCAAGAAAGCAGAGGCTGTAATTATCAAAGCGCACGTATGTCATACGACGTTTTATAACATATTTGCGAGGAAAACACATTTTCTGAAAAGTATACATTTTTGGTAGGCCAACATGTATTTTTCTTTGGACTTAGATGGTAATAGGCTGTCAATAACATTTTGTGCTTCACTTATTATTTCCGGTGGTGTAGACTGTAAGTTTAGTTCTTCATTACTAAAACTAGACATATTTTTTTTAAGACTTTCAAAGTAATTATTGAACAAGAAGCCGCTGTTTGAATCGACAAAATATACGAGTAGGTATGTGAAAGGTAGGAAGTCTTCCCATCCAGTCCCTTGGGTGTCGTAAATGGCGACTAACGGACTAAAGACTGCACATACATTCAACAGCATAGAGCGGCGATGGGCTCATCAAAATAACACTACCAACCCCTTTCTTCCCTTGGGTGCTGTAAAAGGCGACTAACGGACTAAAGACTGCACATACATTTAACAGCATAGAGCGGCGATGGGCTCATCAAAATAATACTACCAACCCCTCTCGTCCCTTCGGTGTCGTAAAAGGCGACTAACGGACTAAAGACTGCACATTCATTCAACAGCATAGAACTGCGATGGGCTCATCATAATAATACTACCAACCCCTTTCTTCCCTTCGGTGTCGTAAAAGGCGACTAACGGACTAAAGACTGCACATACATTCAACAGCATAGAACAACGATGGGCTCATCAAAATAATACTACCAACCCCTCTCTTCTCTTCGGTGTCGTAAAAGGCGACTAATGGACTAAATACTGCACATACATTTAACAGCATAGAGCGGCGATGGGCTCATCAAAATAATACTACCAACCCCTCTTTTCCCTTCGGTGTCGTAAAAGGCGACTAACGGACTAAAGACTACACATTCATTCAACAGCATAGAACGGCGATGGGCTCTTCAAAATAATAATAGGTACCAACCTTTCTCTTTTCTTGAGTGTCGTAAAAGCGACTAACGGGCTAAAGTCTCTCCATCTAAGCACTTGTGCAGACTGTGCAGTTGTTTTTTTTTTAAAGCGTGGACTGTGTGGGCGTGGTCTGTGTTGTTAATAGATTCAAATTATTACTAATTTTACGTTACCGCACTAGTGTGTTATTACTCATTTTACATTACCGCACTAGTGTGTAATAAGCTACATTACGATGCTGAAATCGGTGTAATAAGAGCCACTTTACGAGCAAATGTGTTATAAAATATTAAGTAATACTGCTTTATAACACATTTGCTCGTAAAGAAGCTCTTATTACACCGATTTCAGTATCGTAATGTAATAAGTTTCGCACTAGTGCGGTAATGTAATTTAAAAATTAGTAATCATTTGAATCTATGGACAACATAGGCCTTTAGCCCGTTAGTAGCTTTTACGACAACTAAGGGTCAAGGGTTGGTAGTATTATTTTGGTGAGCCCATCGCCGCTCTATGCTGTTGGATGTATGTGCAGTCTTTAGTCCGTTAGTCGCCTTTTGCGACAACTAAGGGAAGAAAGGGGTTGGTAGTATTATTTTGATGAGCCCATCGCCGCTCTATGATGTTGGATGTATGTGCAGTCTTTAGTCCGTTAGTCGCATTTTACGACACCCAAGGGAAGAGGTGGTATTATTTTGATGAGCCCATCTACGCTCTATGCTGTTGGACAAAGAAAAATATATGTTGGCTTAGCAAAGATTCATGCACTAGAAAAACAACAAAAAAACGCAGTCATTTTCGGATTTTTTTTTTCCTTACAAATATGTTATAAAACGTCGTATGGCATTGTGCGCTTTGATACTTACAGCCTCTGCTTTCTTGTAGCAATATCGCCTCGGCTGTAATTTTCATCTTACCGCACTTATATCATAATGTACTATTAAAAGATGACAGAGGGTCCTCTGGTCTGTGATGGAAGCCAGAATTTGCTTAGTAAGATTATACTGTTCCAAGAGGCGACAAAGGGCCTCTGGGCTTCCACATAATATATTTAAGTCGCAGCGCTGCAGCCGCTTTAGCATCAAAGAGTTTATAACTAAAAATTGCTTCTGGAGCTATCGACTGCCCTGAGCTTGTCTCCCACATTGCCCTAAGAGCTCCCCTAAAGTCGCACAGATTCCATCCGCTTGTGTATCTTCCCGGTGCCACGTCGAATTTCAGGCAAAACACAATCATATCTCTGGCGTGCGGCTAACAATTTCAATGCAATGTCCAGGGAGGTTGACATTCGACCTTTTTAATACTGGCTAAGCAAATGCGAGGAGACTTTTGAGCGAGCAGTTCTTTAATTGATGTTTTTTAATTGTGTTAGTGTATTTACTGTGAGTAATGTGATTGAGCGCTTGTAATGTTAACTATGTCTATTAAGTTAATTTGTTGCTACTTGTGAGGACCTATAATTGGCTGTTGTTAGTTATGGTGTTAGTTGTGGTGTTATTTTAAATTTTATTATGTATATTAGCTGTTGGTATTCCAAATAAATAATAAATAAATAAATAAATAATAAATAACATTGAAAATGTTTTTTCGTTCGCTCCAGTAGGGCCCCCATTTTCGCTGAAAGTGCGACTCGCCCGTGGTACCCTGAGGTGAAACCCTGAAGGCCATGAGAACGTATGAGGGCTCAAAAGACGCGGAATCAGAAGGGGTTTAAAATTATTTAAAAATATTTTGTAAAAGTCAAAAACTGTTTTTGGAAATTGAAAAAAACCGACTTTTTTAGACCGATAAATATTTAGTGTGTTTTCTCAGAAAATTCCCGATATCTCGAGAACGGGGCCGAATTAAAAAAATAAAATAAAAAAAGCACCTCGGTAAATACTAATAATGACGTAGAAGCACTATTTTGTAATGAAATAGGAATTCTTGGCGGGAAAGTGAAGCGTCATGTCTGCAGTTTTGTTTATTTTCTAAAATTTGTGTTTTTTCGAACATTAACCGTTTAATGTTTGTGAACGTGCATGAGTGTTGGCAAATGAAACAAAACAGTGCAACATCACTTTGTAATTTTCTCAAGAAGTCCGCGTGAGATTTCAGTAAAGTCCCAAATCTTTACTGAGGACTCAAGGGGTTTGGGGGAATATCATTTATCATTCATCATCTTAATCACTACTCATTATCATCTAGGGAAAAAATGAAATAAAAACTAATGACTAGGCAGTATGGTCCCTGATCTTAGCCTGTTTCTTCACGGAACAAATATAAAAAAAAATGTAATTAAATAGAATAGGTATATTTTATTATGTGTAGTGGGTATTTGCTGATTGATGGGTAGGTATTGATTAAACCATGACTTACCCCCTCAGTCACAGATTTTTTTGACAGTTTTTTGACACTAACTGTCAACGTCAAATTTGACAGGATTGAGCATAGATTAAGCGATATTTTGCGATAACAATACATAAGATGAACCACAGAACCGAAATAACCAAACTTGTTCATACTAAAGTAATCTGTAAGTCTATGAAAACACGGTACAAAGTCAAGTGTGTTTTTGTAGGTGCGGTCGCATGAGACCGCTCGGGGTTTGAGGGGTTTTGAATGATGGAGGCATTTGCCCTGCAGTGGGCAGTATACAGGCTATACCTACTTACTTTATGTGTCACTATCACTAGCGTCCCGCCCGCGTTTCGTCCACGGAAACTTAGAAAAACCATCATAGTTCAGCCATTGTAAAAAATATATATACAAAAAAAAAAAATTACCATCCTGAGTCAATGCTCTATCTTTTAGTGAAAACAGCATAAAAATCCATTGCGTGGTTTAGAAGAATAGTGCGGTGCCACAGACAGAGGAAAACAGCGACTTTACTTTTTAATATGTATTAACTAGCGGCCGCTCGCGGTTCCACCCGCGTGGTTCCCGTTCCCGTGGGAATATCGAGATAAAAAGTATCCTATGTGTTAATCCAGGTTATAAACTATCTGTATGCAGAATTTCATCCAAATCCATTTAGTAGTTCGTACGTGAAATGTAACAAACATCCATCCATACTTACAAACTTTCGCGTTGATAATATTATAGTATGATGATGATTATGTAAGCCTTACCAATGCTTGGGCGGCAGATTACAACAGGCACTTCCGGGTAGGCCCTGCTCACGACGTTTTCTGACAGCCTTTTGGAGTAGGTGTAACAGTTGGGGTGAGGGCCCAGGAGGGCGGGCGTGAGGACGGTGATCTGCTTGTCGTCGAGCCACTCGATCAGCCGCATGACGTCTTCAGGCTTCGCAGGCGGTGCGTGGACCTACATTTAGATTGAGACTACATGAATTACTAATGAGGTGGTTGAGTTTCTGGCGTTTCAAACGTCCGGCGTCCAGACTATTATTTATTCTGTGGTCCAGGCGGGCGGTGACCGCTTACCATCAGCGGGCCGTATGCCTGGTTGTTACCTTGTTGCACAAAAAAGAAATAACGATACTTTTGTATCTATGGGATGAATGGTTAAGTTTTTATAAATTTGGGAAAAAAATGAAGATTTTCCTTTAATGCATTGATATAAATAAATCTCAACTTCATATATTAATAATGCTGACGAAATAATTTACCTTCTCATCTAACACCTCGTAATCTGGGTAACAGAAAGCCGTCGATAAATGGACGAAAACAACAAGATTTTCCAATTGCCTCGCAATTTTCAAGGTTCTGAGGGTGCCGCTGGTATTCATATTCACGTTGTCTCTTAAAGGAGCTTCCAGCTTCAAAGTAGCGGCAAAATGGAATAGCACTGACACCTCCTTGGATAGATTGTCTAAATCCGATTTCGATAGGCCGAAGTCTTCGTACAGCACGTCTCCCTGCAAGGCTTTTAACTTCTTAAAAGCGCTTGGCCGTTCCGTTCTAAGTCGATCAAATAGCTGAAACAAGAAATGATATAATCTAAAAAAAATAAGCTTAATGCTGGTCCACTGCTGGGCAATCATTGAAATCAACACTTCGCTAAATTGATGAACAGTTATTATTTTGAAATATTTTTATTGTAACTTTTGAAATTGATTGAAATTGATCGGCTACAGATTTGCCCTGCAGATGGGTACCTATAAAAGCTGTACCTACTTTACTTTTTTACCTAATTATACTTAATATACAAGCGGCCCACCCGCGCCTTCGTCCACGCTGACATAGAAACACCGTCATACTATAATTTGACGGTGGTGGTGGTGGTGACGTATTAAAAAAAAACTACTTACTTACTAGATTTTGTTCAAACCTATTTTCGGTGGAAGTTTGCATGGTAATGTACATCATACTTTTATTTTTTTTTAGTGTTCTCATTCTCTTATTATAGAAGTTACAGGGGGGGGGGGGGGACACATTTTATCACACACAGGGGGGGGGGGACCAAATCAATTGTTTCGACCTCAAAAAGATGGTTATGCCTAACAAGAGGATATGTTTGTTTACTCACCGGTAATCGCTGCAGCTCCTCCAAGCGATGGGTGACCGATTTGCCGCGCTTCGGCCGCAGCAGGATGTACACGTTGCCAAGCTGCGGGACAGCATACAGCAGCTTCTCCAGCAGCACCTTGCCCATGAAACCGGTCCCGCCGGTCACCAGGACGCTCCTGCCCGCGTAGAAATCCCTCACTGACGACATGGCTGCGAAACAAAGACTAACTTTAATATACATATGCATAGACTTACGAGTAGGGTTACCATTTAGGCATTTGAAAAGTCCTGACTAAAAGCCTAACATTTAGTTAAAAATCCGGACTTTTTAATGGGAACATACTTACTTTTTTTTTTTTTTTTTTTTTTAAATTTCCTTGAATAACCTTTATTTTTAATATGTAAGTATTTATTATTAGATATTAATGCATTTTTCTAATGATCATTTTTAAAATGAATGATGTCCTTTAAAAAGGAACAATTATACAGTATCGGATAAATATATCTGAAAATAACGCTAATCAAAGTACAATTTTTAATTTTAGACAGCTACGGCCGGCGTTATGGACTTTTAAACATGTAAAAAAAATACTTTTTAGTGGCAATTTGTAACATAAAGTTAGACACCTTGTTCACATTAGGCGAGGAATTTTGTCTATATCAGCAAAATATCATTGATATCAGCGAGTACATTGCTTCGCTAGTTTGAATATTGTAAAATACGTCTAAATTAAGCTAACTTACGAAGCAATGTGCGAACAAAGTTTATAGGGCGTTCTCGTGTTAGAATAGGGGAAAAAACTCGCGCTATGGGCACTGATTGGCGGATTGTGGATATTTTTATGAATAACGGAGCAACATAATGTTTTTTATTTTGCCTATTGTATAAGTGTGGAATAATTACTAGCTTCTATTAAAGATAATGTAAATAATCAAAGCCCTCGTTAAATCTATCGAAATATGTCTTATAAATATGCAGGTACTTACCTACTATGTTAGTTAGACGAAGTAGTGTTGCCTGTCTCAAACAATTCAAAATTGATTTTATTCACGGATATGTGTAAGTATAAAGAAATATAATATTTTTAAATATATCATGGAAAAATGCATTAATATCTAATAATAAATACTTACATATTAAAAATAAAGGTTATTCAAGGAAATTAAAAAAAAAAAAAAAAAAATACTTTTTATGTTTTGTTCTTTTTAATTTTTTAGAAGATAATAAAGATTATAGTAGGGGAAATAAGCGACTAAACCTTGCACTTTTGTCTCGGAAGACGCCACTTGGCACGATTGTTCTCTAGTACATTCTAAGCTGATTTAGCCCGGTAGCCACGGAGTTGCCCCCCTCTGGTGGGTACCAGGAGGGGGGGAATTATTCGTCTCCCGCGTTGCAGTCGGTGTATAGTTCCTCTCCACTTATAGCAACTTCGTTTCGTTTTCGTATAATATAAGGATGGAGAATCCATTTCTGGAACAAACTTTTTACCCCATCATAGAAAAATTAACAAAAATGCGAAAACAAAAAAAAATTTTTTTTGACAATGCTTTACCACAGCGATACCACGTGAATTTTCGTTAAATAAAAAAATATGATGTTATAGCCTTTTTAATTCTAAACCTAAAAAGTATTACTTGAATGATTGCTTCTAAATAAAAAGTTCGTCAAAAAAAAATGTTTTCATTACTTACGCTACCTTGATTTCATCTGTTCGTTAAGGGATTTGATATGGAATGATTACACTTTTGCATTTAAATCGCTTTATAAATCGTCAATGTGAAATTATATTTGTAAACAGAAGCTAACGCCGTGTTAGCAATGTATATACCGATAAGAACCGGCAAGAAACTCGATAGGTTACTCTTTTTAATTGCCCCCTTTTTGTACAAAGTTATTTTGTCAAAGCTTATCTCTAAGTCATACAGTTAGCTCTTTCAGAGACAGGTAAATTAATATTTTATTTGCAAAATTTATTAAGATTGCTCCTTATATGTTGTACTCATACATGAACCGCTGCAGCCGCACAAATCTGTACACTTTAATTGTCTTTTAGTACAGCTGCATCTGTTATTTCCGCAGGTTACCTTGCACTTGCATCTCATCAGTTCCAAACATGCTTTATCAGCGAGCGGTAATATGGTCCAAACAGGCTTCCAAGTTTGGTCTTCTTTGTACCATTGATACCATCCCCACATAGATGGACATGGCAGGTCTTGATGGGGTTGTAAGATTTGATCCCACACATGCCTTCCTTGGTAGACAGCTCGCAATAGACGCTGAGTTAAAGCGTCTCGAGTCGGCGGCAAGTTTTCAATGTTCCTGTCCCTTTTCGTAAATAGATGTTTGCGACAGCTATTTACATCGGTGCAGGCGTCAGATCTATAACAAAAAGATGTTGAGCACACGGACGTCGGACATATTGGGAGAGAATTTAAAAAATAAAATAAAAACAGACAAATAACTTTGAAGTGAATGTTGTGTTTTACTTACTTATTGTCCTACATAGAAATGACAAATTTTTCAAGCACTAGGACCGCCTGGTCAATGTCACCTTAAACGGCCAACCTAAAGCCTTCGGTAACAGTTGGATACACTTCCTTCAAAAGCAGTTCTTTTTCCTTTACCGCAGAAGAAAGATATGGTGTCACATCCAGTAAAAGCGTGAAACATTGGCAAAACTTTGTCTTACCTGGTCCTGAAAAAAAAAAAAAAAATTCATACGTGACGTGAGTCAAATTGATGCATTCTATGTATACGCTTTCTTACTGTACCTAGAGACGCTGCAATCCCATGGCATGACACAAACTGATGCTTTTTTCCTGTTCCTATATGTACCCACAGCTCATCCAGTTCGAAAACTAATACATCTGTGTTCACAGATCGTAGCACAATTTTTTTTTGTGGCCTTCTGCAACAGCATCGGAAACGTGGACCATCATTTTCGTAACTGCCTCTACTTGATTACAGTCTACAATACCCTTAAAGTTGATGAATGATGGTCCACGTTTCCGATGCTGTTGCAGAAGGCCGTTCCTAATTTGCCTGAACAGGAAAAGTTGTGGGTACAACATATAGGAATAGAAAAAAAGCATCAGTTTGTGTCATACCATGGGATTGCAGCGTCTCTAAGTACAGTAAGAAAGCGTAGACATTATAATGCATCAATTTGACTCACGTCACGTATGGAATTTGTGTTTTTTTGTTTCAGGATCTGATACGACAAATGTTTTACGAATGTTTCACGCCTTTACTGGCTGTGACACCACATCTTTATTCTGCAGTAAAGGTAAAAAAAACTGCTTTTGAAACCTAGGAAGTGTATCCAAATGCTACTAAAGGCTTCAGGTTGGCCGTTCAAGGTGAGATTATCATAGTTCTTGAATAATTTGTCATTGCTATGTAGGACAAGTAAGTAAAACACAACATTCACTTACAGATTATTTGTATTTTTTTTATTCTCCCCCAATATGGCCTTGTGCTCAACATCTTTTTGTTTTTGATCTGACTCCTGCACCGATATAAATAGCTGTCGCAAATATCTATTTACAATAAGGGACAGGGACATCGAAAACTTCCCGCCCAATCGAGACGCTTTAACTAAGCATCTATTGCGAGCTTGTCTACCAAAGAGGACATGTCTAATCTTACAACCTCATCAAGACCTGCCATGTCCTTCTAAGTGGGGATGGTACAAAGAAGACCAAACTTGAAAGCCTGTTTGGACCACATACCGTTCGCTGATAAACCATGTTTGGAACTGTTAAGATGCAAGTACAAGGTGACCTGCGGAAATAACAGATGCAACTGTACCAAAAGAAAATTAAAGTGTACAAAATTGTGCGGGTGCGGTGGTTCATGTATGAGTAGAATACATGAGGAGCAATCTTAATTTTGCAAATAAAATATTAATTTACCTGTGTCTGAAAGAGCTAACTGTATGACTTAGAGATAAGCTTTGAAAAAATAATTATGTACAAATAGTTATTTTGTCAAAGCTTAAGCTAACCTTAGCTTATAACATGTTCTTGCTGGTTTTTCTCGGTATATGTATACTTTCCTAACACGGCGGTAGCTTCTGTTTACAAATATAATTTCATATTGACGATTTATAGTGAGATTGAGGCGAGGAGCTCGATGGCTCAGCGGCTAGCGCGTTCGGCTTGCGATCTTGCCCGCTAAGCAACTTTCGCAATGCCGGGGTCGCCTGATGGGTAACCAATTAAAAATATCTCGAGCTCTACCGTGCTTCAGAAAGCAAGTTAAGCTGTTGGTCCCGGTTGTTGTCGCAAATGACAGTCGTTAAAACCCACCAATCCGCATTGGGCCAGCGTGGTGGGTTATAATAGCCCCTTTTCCCCAAGTGCTATTGTTCACGTGAGAGGCATATTAACGATTTATAGTGAGATTTAATGCGAAAGTGTAATCATCCCATTTCAAATCTCTTAACAAACAGGTGAAATCATAGGTTGCGTAAGTAATCAAAATATTTTTTTTGACGAACTTTTTATTTAGAAGCAATCATTCGAGTAATACTTTTTAGGTTTAGAATTAAAAAGGCTATAACATCATATTTTTTATTTAACGAAAATCTACTAATATAGTCTACTAATATAATCTGGTATCGCTGTGGTGAAGCATTTTCAAAAAAAAAAATTCGATTTTACATTTTTGTTAATTTTTCGTTTTTTTCTATTATGGGGTAAAAAGTTTGTTCCAGAAATGGATTCTCCATCCTTAAATTATACGAAAACGATACCAAACTTGCCCTAGTAGCTATAAGTGGAGAGGAACTATGCACCGACTGCAACGCGGGAGACGTATAATTCCCCACCTCCTGGTGCCCACCAGAGGGGGGTAACTCCGTGGCTACCGGGCTAAATCAGCTCATAATGACCTAGGAAACAATCGCACCAAGTGGCGTCTTCCGAGACAAAAGTGCAAGGTTTGACCCAAAATCGAAGCTTATTAAAGACTTATTTGATTTTATTTAAAATGTAGTTTTTGTTACTCATATTACAAAATCCGGACAAATTAAAGAGCCGGACTAGCGCGTCCGGACTAATCCGGATGGTAACCCTACTTACGAGTATTATCCCCGAAGGGTTAGTCAGAGACTAGGCAATGAGGACTGATTTTACCAAATAACAATAACCCCCTCTCTTCCCTCGGGTGTCGTAAAATGCGACTAACGGAATAAAGACTGCACATACATCCAACAGCATAGAGCGGCGATGGGCTAACCACCTGTCACGCTGAGCACATGTGCAGTCGATATTTAGTGAAAAGTGGACTATGGTAGAGGACTGCTTTTGCAGTCCTCATTACTTTATAGTCTCTGACTAACGCGTCGAGGATAATAGTCGTGATTAAATGGCCACGAATGTTTGTTTGCCCATCACTTCAGAACAGGACGTCTGCACCCGGGGTGATGGTCGCAACCCATTTCGTTAATTGTTTTTTTGTTGAGTTTGTAATTGACAAGACAAAGTTTATATGAAACCATAGATGAATGATTGGTCTCGCTACGTTCGACTAGATACCTCCGTCGTACTTATAAAATGCGGCAACAAATACTACGCCGAAATCGGCGTACCCGAGAGCCAGTCACACTGATAGCTGTGTGTAAAGTGTACGTACGAATTTTTTATAAATTTTTTGAAATTCATCACGGCTTACGGCCTAAGAAAATTTTGATATTGAAGGTGAGTAAACGAGGTGAGTTAAAAAGTTTGTTTACGTTTTCGTTAACATAATCGATATATGAACACTACTCGCTCATAGGGTTACCAGATGACAGGAATTTTCCTGACATGTCCGGAATTTCAGCTGTCTGTAAGGGAAACAGGGAAAATCGGAAATTGTCAAGAATAAAAAAAAAAGAAAAAATATAAAATATAAAATAATTATAATCCAAAGATTAAAATGTAATAATTAACAATGAATTAATTGCTTATTTATTATTTAATATTCCTAGAATATCCATGACGGAGTTATTTTCTCTTTCTATTTTGTGATTTGTGACTGGAAGACCGACGTGAGAGAATGCACAAAAAATAAAAACTAGCCGCGCCCCGCACCAATAACATACTTTTTCTGCCGAACTATCAGGAAATTTATTGCTGAGGCAGGGATTTATCCAGGAAAACTTATTTTTCGGATCTGGTAACCCTACTCGCTCAAGACTCGGGGCTAGACCGGCGCCGCCGCCATCATGTCTGACCAACATATTATGCCACCGCTTTGCTATGACATTCGACAAACCTGTTCGTGGTTATTGAGGCACAGCGCGGCACAGTTCACCTTAGAAGTAGCTTAACACTTTTATTTTATTTTTTCTTTATAGTCAAGTATTTTGACCGCGATCTCACCTGATGGTAAGTGACGATGCGGCTAGCATACTTGCCTAGATAATGCCTGTTCACCCTTGCCTTGAAAATATCAAATGTCACTTTAATGCCATGTCACACTTTCTCGCTCGGAACGAACGCACTCATGCTACCATTATGTATGTTGTTTAACCGCCTCTGTGGTCTAGGGGCTAATGTTACTGGTCTTAGTCCCAGAGGTCCCTGGTTCGATTCCCAGCGCAGAGTACATCTTTGTGTACTTGGTTTTGTTGGTGATTGGGACGCTCAGGAGCGGGTTACCAGATTCTCAATTCACCAGATTCGCAACTTACCAGATTCGTAACTAACCAGAAGTACAATTAAAAACAAAATACATTAAAAAACTTTATTCTCAAATAACAACAGAAAATTTATGAATGAATGACAAAAAGATATGTAAAATAATAGTAAAATGAAAATAAAAAATGAAAAAAATATTTATTTACACTTCAGTTTTTTACGAATTTATTGTATCGGTTTAACTGTAAACACATATTTCCCTTTGATACTAAACATACATTGTTAAATTCGCCGGCCTAGCTAATAATAGGAATGTTATGTTCCGACAGTTTTGAGTTTAGATATCCAGTTCCTCAGTGGTCGAGGATTCCATGTGAAGCGCGCTTCCACCTTCGGCCTTATCGTCACTTACCATCAGGTGAATCCACCTACGCAATATTTTATTTCGTATGATATGGTACAGTCACGAGCATTAATATATATACATTTACACATTTTCTAAAATATGTAAACTAATAGTATTTTAAAAATATTTACTCAACAATGTGTTCAAAATTATGTAACCATCAAATTGTACTAAAATTAGGTATACGTTGGGTTCACATTAATGTAAACGATACATAACCAATAATAAGTACTCACTATGTATATCAAATTTATGAAAACATGAGTATATCTATAACATGTATACAATTTCAATTTTAAACTTCTTGGGAAGTGGAGACTGTGTTGGCTTAAATATCAAAAATATGTATACACAATTCAGTTTCAAAATTATGTAAACAAACGGTAAAAAATGTATTTTCGTTATTAACTATAACTTTTTTACAAGCTTTTATGTCTTTAGTTCGGGTGGAATTTTGCAACTCAATTTTGATCCACTTTCCGGTTTCCGATTAAGCTGAAATTTTGTAAACATGTGTGAATCGCTTGACAATGCAATATTATGATGACACGGTGCTAATCTGATGATGGAGCAGGAAGGTGGCCATAGGAACTTCGCTTCGAAACAACATAATTTCATCGAGTTTGTGCTCGTTTGAATCATCTTGACAAGTGGTTTGTCTTTCAATGGTAACCAGGGTCTGATCTGATGATGGAGCTAGGAGGTGTTCCAAGGACACTCAGCAATAAAACGACGCAACCCCATCGAGTCTCGGCTCGTTTGTTTCGTCTTGACGAGTACTTTGGTGCTAGATGGTAACCAGGGTCTGATGATGGAGCTGGAAGGTGGCCATAGGAACTCAGTAATTAGGCGACACAACCGCGTCGAGTTTGATTCGTCTTAATGGGTGGACCGTTTTGATGGGTCGTCGCCTCAGTGCTTGTTTGGCCAACAGACCATTTGGGTAATTTTACAGGAGCAATGTTTTTTTGTTTTTTTTACATGTAAAATTCAAAGTTTTTTTAATTTTTATAGATTATTACATGTCCAGATGTACCATATTTTTGGAAACTACCATAACCATACCATACCATACCATAACAAAGGAGTAATCCTTTGTTTGAGTCATAACATAAGAAAAACAAAAAAACATTGCTCCTGTAAAATTACCCAAATGGTCTGTTGGCCAAACAAGCACTGAGGCGACGGGGTGGTGAGTAGTAGTGGTTTGGTGGACATGAATAAATTTTGTATACACGTTCAGTGAAATGAACAGATGAAAACGTGTCCAGGGATATCTAAAAGAATTTTAAAAAAAAGTAAAAGACCTTTTTTAATAAACAAGCTTTTATTTAAATGCGCTAAATATATAAAAATAAACTTTCACTTTAAAACTTTTACTATGAACTTATAACGTCATTCATTACACAATTTATATGATATAAAAGGTTGTCGCGAGATTTACTATATCCTATATAATTATGTGTAAATAAATAAGTAAATCTAATAACTTGATTTGATTGATTTTAATAGTTAAAAATAAATAAATAAATAAATAAATAAGTACATTTAATAACTTGATTTGATTGATTTTAATATTTAAACACATAATTATACAGGGTTACAGGTTAAGTCTATATCCTTATCCTTTAAAGGGATGTTGTTTCCATCATTTCTGACTTATTTGACTATGAAACACCGTACCCCAAACCACCGTACCAATTCCATAAAGAACAATTATTGTCCTAGACGCAGGGAGTAACTTAAAGTAATACCAATATTTTGATTGCTACCTGGGAGTCTTTCATCAAGGTTTTTTCCGAGAATCCTGATAATATCCTAATTTGTTATACCTTGATAGAGAGCTAAGAAACCATAGATATTTTTACGATTATCTGCAGCACAAGAAGAAAGAAATAACATTTTATTCCGAATTTAATTCTTTTTTCACTCCTCTTGCTCAAAAAGACCGTCATTGTAGCGTTCTAGAGCGGGGCTAAAATAGCTTTTCTCGCCCTAGGGGAAAAAGTAATTTTTTTTTAAATTTTTGTCTGTCACATGACAATGAGCCTACAAAAACGAAAAAGTATTTAGTTTTATATTCGACTTATTACTGTTTACATATCAACAATTTTTTTGAGATAACACAGACCACGCTTCAGCAAGAAAAAACTGCACAGTCTGCACATGTGCTTAGGTGGTGAGCCTTTAGCCCGTTAGTCGCATTTACGATACCCAAGGGAAGAGAGGTGTTGGTAGTATTATTTTGATGAGCCCATCGCCGCTCTATGCTGTTGGATGTATGTGCAGTCTTTAGTCCGTTAGTCCCCTTTTACCAAATTGAAGAAAAGTGAAGGGTTGGTAATATTATTTTTATGAGCCCATCGCCGCTCTATGCTGTTGGATGTATGAGCAGTCTTTAGTCCATTAGTCGCCTTTTACGACACCGAAGAGAAGAGAGAGGTTGGTAGTATTAATTTGATGAGCCCATCGTCGCTCTATGCTGTTGGATGTATGTGCAGTCTTAAGTCCGTTACTCCCCTTTTACCAAATCGAAGAAAAGTGAAGGGTTGGTAATATTATTTTGATGAGCCCATCGCCGCTCTATGCTGTTGGATGTATGTGCAGTCTTTAGTCCGTTAGTCCCCTTTTACCAAATCGAAGAAAAGTGAAGGGTTGGTAATATTAATTTGATGAGCCCATCGCAGCTCTTTGCTGTTGGATGTATGTGCAGTCTTTAGTCCGTTAGTCGCCTTTGACGACACCCAAGGGAACAGATGGAAAGACTGCACATATCTACTATCCAACAGCATAGAGCGGCGATGGGCTCATCAAAATAATACTACCAACCATTCTCTTCCCTTGGGTGTCGTTAAAGCAACTAATGGGTTAATTTTAAATAAAATAAACCAATTCATATTGTATTGGATTGTTTTATTTTCTCGCATTCGTAGTGAAAAGCAGAGTGTAACACTCGGCGCTAAAAGCCCATTAAAACTCGGTTTCTATTTACTCCCTCGCTAAAGCTCGGGAGTAAAACTACCTCGTTTATAATGGGTCATTTTAGCCCCTTGTATAACAATCTACTATTTATACCGTTCATCGTCTACTACGATTCAGTTGATACAACTACATGCAATTATAGTGTTTAGAATAATTAAGCAACTCATCTTCTACACAAAAAAAAACAAAACTAAATAAGCTAGAGGCACAAAACACAAAAAAAGAGGACAATACACCAAAAAAACAGATTTTTAATAAAAAATCTTCAAAGTACTATAACTTGAGACGGTTAAGTTTGGGTTACGGTGTTTAATAGCCAAATCAGTGACAAATTATGGAAACTACATCCCCTTGAAGAATATAGGTCGACTTAACCTTTAACCTTGTATAGTATACAGTAAGTCTCGAGACAACGTTATAACTTAATAGTAAAAGTTTTAAAGTAAAAGTTTATTTTTTGTTTTTAGCGCATTGAAAAAAAAACTTGTTTTTTTTAAAAGTTTTTTACTTTTAATTTATTAGTTATCCCTGGACACGTTTTTAATCTGTTCATCTAACTGAACGTGTATTCAAAATTTATTTACATCCACCAAACCACCACCACTCACCAACCATCAATACGGTCCACCCATTAAGACGAATCTAACTCGACGCGGTTGTTTCACCTAATTACTGAGTTCCTATGGCCACCTTCCAGCTCCATCATCAGACCCTGGTTACCATCTAGCACCACAGTACTCGTCAAGACGAATCAAACGAGCCCATACTCGATGGGGTTATGTCGTTTAATTACTGAGTTCCTATTGTCATATTCCAGATCCATCATCAGACCAAGATGGTAATCATGTGCCAAAGTACTCGTCAAAACGAAACAAACGAGCCGAGACTCGATAGGGTTGCGTCGTTTCTTTGCTGAGTTCCTAGAACCACCTTCTAGCTCCATCATCAGATCAGATCCTGGTTACCATTGAAAGACAAACTGCTCGTCAAGCCGATTCAAACAAGCTCAAACTCGATGAAATTATGTTGTTTCGAAGCAAAGTTCCTATGGCCACCTTCCAGCTCCATCATCAGATCAGCACCGTGTCATCATATTATTGCATTGTCAAGCGATTTACACATGTTTGCAAAAGTTCAGCTTAATCGGTAACCGGAAAGTAGATCAAAATGGAGTTGCAAAATTCCACTCAAAAAAAAAACATAAAAAGCTTGTAAAAAATATTATAGTTATTAACGAAAATACACTTTTTACCGTTTGTTTACATAATTGTGAAAATGAATTGAGTACCTATACATATTTTTGATATTTAAGCTAACACAGTTTCCCTTCCAAATTAGTTTAAAATTGAAATTGTATACATGTTATAGATATTCTAATGTTTACATAAATTTGATATACATAGTGAGTACTTGTTATTGTTTATGTATCGTTTACATTATTGTGAACCCAACGGATAAATAATTTTAGCACAATTTGATGGTTACATAATTTTGAACACATTGTTGAGTAAATATTTTTAAAATACTATTAGTTTACATATTTTAGAAAATGTATATATATTAATGCTCGTGACTGTACATAAAGTGTTATGGTACTTCTGGGGCCGACTGTACCCACTCGTGAATGGGCGCGAATGGGTTTGGAGGCTCGTGGATTGCCCAACAGTAGGGCAGCAACCTTTCTTGGAGGTTAAACGTTAAGGTTTAATTATAATAATTTTCACCGTTTTATTTGTTATGCTATGCTGTTATGGCTTGTTCTGTCGTAGCGAGACCACGCTTTTAATGGCTTTAAAGGTATTTTTATTATTGCAATGCTATATAAATATAGGTAGGATAAAAAGTTTACTAGAAAGAAACAACCAATCTCAGGAAAACTTGAATGGAATTCGAACATTCGAACTTTCCTGAGACTGGTTGTTTTTTTCTTATTTGTTTACAAATCAACTTAGTAGTCTCTATTATAGTCATTTGTAGTTTCAAGAAATGATTTTAGTCGATACAACAATTCCAACTTTAGTTAATTTTAATAAACAAACATCTTGTGTTTACTAATGATTTGCTTGAAATTGCAAAAGCGTCTATTAAAATAAATGAACTAAATGCTTTAAATTACAAAATTCCAAGTAAGCTTTTTCAATTCCAAGTATGAGTTTTGTATGTGAAGCAGTTTTGTGACTCTTGCGCGGCGCTCGGCATTCCCATTTCAGTTTTGCACGCGGAATGAGTGACACGGATGATTCGGTTTTTGACAGCGACTTTTAAAATCAATGTAAAAAAAGTGTATTTTTATAAATTTTCATCGATTTACATTAATGTTCTCGATTTACTACAAATATAGGTCTGTCAAAACGATCACGTTTTCTATTGTGTGTTACGTTTTTATAAGGGCGCCGGATCTCGAGACACTTTAGAAAAATAATGTATACTACATACACACATACTATGTCAAAAAACAAAAATGTTTACCACTTTTTTGTCTATCGCTTTAGTTATTAAAATAATTATGTTTTGATTTCATTGGTGATGCTAGTGAACCTCAAGGATCCTCATAAACTAAAAGCACTTTAGTTAAAATTAAAAAATGAACACTAAAATATTACAAAATATTTGTAATAATCTGTAACGTCATAGTTGCCGATATTACTATAGCACTCTTATAATTACAAAAGGGTTAGTAATATGACTCTGACGTCATTATCATTGCCGATATTACTATAGCACTCTTAAAATTACAAAACGGTTAGTATTTGCGTCTGACATCATCATGGCCGATATGACTATAGCACTCTTAAAATTAAAAAACCATCAGTATTTATGAATGACGTCATAATGTCGTGATTACTATTGCACTCTTGAAATTACAAAAATCCTTTCTGTAATATTTACTAAATGCATTTTACAAAAATAGAATCATAATTTTTACAGGACATTTATTGTCCTCGGATTAAGTAATATTTTAGTAATGATTATTAAATTTTTGTTGGTTTTTCGCTCAGTGCAGAACAGTGGGTAGTAGTCTAAAAGGCTGATCAACTCAGCTGTTCAAAGAGTTAAGGTACGCCCAGCTAAGAGCGGGTGCGGGCAGAGAGCGAGGCGGAGAGCGGGATATGGAAAAATATGACCTTCACGAGGACGCCTCAAATATTCGCCCGACCCGTTCATGTTACGAAATGCACGCGTTTACGACAGCTACACCAATGTCACAATTGCTATGATTACAACTATAGTTATAAATGTAATAATTTTCTTCATCTAGGTACACCTATATGTCCTGTCTGCTATTGTCACTTGAGCTTAGCAATTCTTCGGGCTATGTCGGTTGCTTTAGTTCTTCTACGGAGCTCCTTAATTCTGATTCGATGGCGCAGAGAAACCCCGAGCATAGCCCTCTTCACAATAGTTTTGAACGCGAAGATCACAGTGACATCATTATTTATTTGTTTTCTCGTCGATATAACGAAGTCAATCTCGATTTTTGTGGCACCATCGTGGCTTATCCAGGTCCCGATTCCGCCCAAAATTACTAAAATATCTTACAATTATAGTCCTTATTCCCTCCGATATTATATACAAACATACATATAATCACGACTATTATTTCCGAAGGGTATGTCAGAGACTATGCAATGAGGTTAACAAAAGTCCTCTACCATAGTCAACTTTTCACTAAATAGCGACTGCTCAGTGCTCAGCGTGACAGGTGGTGAGCCCATCGCCACTCTATTCTGTTGGATGTATGTGCAGTCTTTAGAGTGTTAGTCGCCTTTTACGACACTCAAGGGAAGAGAGGGGGTAGTATTCTTTTACCGCAACGCGACACGGATTTTTATAAACAACCTGTGATTTCTGTAATTAAGAATAAAAAAATATTAAAATGACGAAAGCTGTGATTTGTTGTACACACGCACACGCCTGCAATCAAAGTATCCAGAACTGTCAAACTCTAATCGATATTGACCCTTATTTACTATTGGCGAAGTTCAAAGTGTATTGAAGAAGTTTTACATTTTGTGGTAGGGCTACAGGCAACAGCATGTGGCTACAGTGCTGGCGTCTGTACCTAAAGTAAAATAATTTGTCGTGTGATATAAAAATAAGTATATTATTAAATGGCTTAGTATTTTGTTTATAACTGTACTAAATTCATTTCATTAAGTTGATGATTTTTATAAGTTGATAATTTATCGGCGATGGGCTTACCCTTAGAGCATTGAATGCTCTAAGGGCTTACCTAATTATCTGCGACGCTGAGCAACATGTGCAGTCGTTGTTTGGTGAATATTGGACTATGGCAGAGGACCGCTTTTGCGGTCATTGCCTAGTCTCTGAGTAGCCCTTCGGGGATAATAGTCGTGATTATATTTATAAGTATATGTGTAACTTTTCGGGGGTAATCAGAACCGGGGGGAATCAGGACCAACCCATCCGTTCACTTGCGGTGTTCAGTTTGTTTTTCGAAAGCAGGATGCTTGATTTTGTAAAACATTATGGCTTATGGCCAAATCTTCGGGGTATTCCTCGAAGCGCACCAAATATGAAACGCACCCAGACCAAGCGCACCTAAACTATTCCTCCAAGCGCAGCGTTGGGTGCGCTTCAGAATAGGTAATTAAAATATTAATTTTTTATTCCGCGAAGCGCACCCACGGACAAAATAGAAGATTCGTAATATTGATGTCGATAGACTGGACTAGGTGCTTATGCAACTTACTACGTCAATAATAAATTGAATCATGACAGTCATTTTGATCTAAAAGTACCAGGGAGACATAAATGAAAAGAGGTAGATAGGCGCGTTAGCGATCTCACTTACCTTTAACTATCAGGAAAAAGAAATGAACGAGTAGTAGTAGTTAGTTGCCATCAATCAATAAAAATAAACGTACGTTATTCGTTATCGATATTTTCTGATAGTTACTACATGTCTTTCAACATTTTTTCTGTAGGTGCGCTTTGAGGAATGAAAAAGTAATATTTTAATTATCTATTCTGAAGCGCATCCAACGGGTGCGCTTGGAGGAATAGTTTAGGTGCGCTTGGTCTGGGTGCGCTTCATATTGGGTGCGCTTCGAAGAATACCCCAAATCTTCGCATGGGCTGTTGTCCATGTGTGAAGTGTGCCCCAGCGGTAGGACGTTTATATAACAATAACCTTAGTGATGACGATAAGGAAGATTAAAAAAACAGTTTATTTTTAATAATAGGTACATTGTAAGCACTTTACATTAACCTTGATCCTTGTAGTTATAGTTAACGTGGTGTCGAAGGCACAAATCGTTTGTTTTTAACTGTAAAAAGGTAAGTATTATGGATTTGTAATCTAAGAAAGAGATATAATTACCTTAATCGGCTAAAACCGCAAAGCATGGCAAATCGATTCAACACGAAGGGTCCTATGCGTGGTTTGTTTGGTTGCATAACGATATGTCTGTCTACTCCGTCTTTATACTTCATCATCAGACTTTATACGTACCACTGGCTTGGCACATGCATTCTCACATGAAGAATTAGGGCCATGGCCATACCGTAACCCACCAAGTGTGGTGGGTTACGGTATGGCCTTTTGAGCCAGTGGGCTCAAAGCAAGTTTTTGCAGGATTTTAATGGTTGCCATCTTACTACAATAGGACCAACGGTATTTTTAAAAGGAAAGTATCTGTGAGAGAAAATTGCTATCACATGCACAACAATGCGAGTTGGTAGGTTAGTAAGAGAATAATTAAGTACTTACTAAAATACATTTCTTTTTCGTCCAGTTAAAGTACAGATGGACTAACATGCAGTCAAATACCTTATTGTAGCTACGACACCTGCGTTACGCAGCTGTGAAAATTTCCGCCCAATTTAAAGTGTTTCACAATAAAGGTTGTGTCATCGCTTGGCCTGGTAACTGGTAATTGGTCGAATAATGGTTGCGAGTGCGACTACTTGTGACTATCTTCATCAACCTACAAACGTCCTACTGTGGGGCACAGGCGTTCCTACTTGGACAAAGCACAATATGGGGAGATTTGCCAGACTGTTATCCCCGAAGGGCAAGTCAGAGACAAAGTTATAGCTAATGTGGACCGCAAAATATACCACTGCCATATTCCGCCTTTCACCAATAACAACTGCATATGCCCTCAGCGTGATAGGTGGTGTGGTCCACTAGGGTTACCATTTAGGAATTTGAAAAGTCCTGACAAAAAGGCTGACATTTCGATAAAAGTCCGGACTTTTTAGTCACAAAATGGAACTCACTTTTTTATATTTTGTCATTTTTTTTATAGTAGAAGGAGGCAAACGAGCAGACGTGTCACCTCATGGAGAGTAAACACCGCCGCCCATGGACACCCGCAAAACCAGAGTAATCGCAGGCGCGTTTCCGACCTTTAAGGAAGGAATAGGGTTAAGGAAGGAATAGGAATTGTGAGGAGGGAGGATGGGCCTCTGGAACCCTCACTGGCCGGACGAAACACAACAGCACCAAGTGCCGTTATTACACGCCGGATATTCGGGGGAGGGTGGTATTACGCCGGGCGAGCCGGCCCAATGCGTGCTGCAACGCAGCGTGGCTCTTCCTCTCAGTAAATTTATTAGATTAGGCTAGAGTCTAAAGGTCCGGACATGTCCGGAATAATCCGGACGAATGTAACCCTAGGTGTGGTGAGCCCATTGCCACTCTGTGCAGTATTTATTCCGTAAGTCGCCTTTTACGACACCCAATGGAAGAGATGGGTTGGTACTGGTAGTATTTGTAGTAGTATTCTTTAATGAGCTGCCACCACATTACACAGCACATTTTGTCATACACGGTAGGTAATAATATTCAACAAGATAAATAAATAGTAAATATTTGTTTTTAACAAAATATGCATATTTATTTATACGAGTAAGGACGATATAATTTGTCTAGACACGAGACATATTATTTTCAATAGAGCTTGAAAATTCTGAAGTAATCCTTGATATTAGTAAAATATTAAGATTTAAATAAGATGTTCGATGGATTTTAAACAGTTAAATTATGTTGATGACGTGTTTGATAAGAATATTTAACATTGACTAGAGACCTAAGATCCTATGACTTACAAAGTAAAAGTAGATAGTCTCGACTTAGCACAGGTTAAATAGAGTCATGGTAGAATTACAGGTCAAGCATTTGACCCGGTATGTCAGAGGGTGTGTATTCTGCAGATTTGGCCTACTATATAGCGGGTTTGACTCCTGCACGTGGAAAATTTTGAACACTTTTTCTGAATTGGAATTCAACAAGTCGTAAAAAAAACAAGTGCCTAATATATCGCTGTGCCTAAACGAATGCTAAGAGCATTAATGCTAGAAGCTAAAACCGAAAGCTTAGATGGTAGCGGTAACGTCAAAGCCGGTAATCATTTAGTCGTTAGGAACAATTTCCGTAGTGGGGAAATAGTAAGATCATAACATACGTACTTCGACCAGATCGGTGACGTTCTCGTTAGAGGTCAGGTCAAGAGCGCCTTAAACCGACTAGCTTATGAAGAATGCTATGAGAATATGAAGCGAAGGATGTCTGCCTACTCCTCCGGAACAACGATAAGTACATGTGTGTTAGCATGAGCTCAGCTGCCGTAAAACCAAACACACTAGAAATTCAACTGATAATAACCTCTAAGACTCTTCGTCACAGATTTGGTCATAGACAAGGGGATATTATGTCATGTTACAACCATTTTGGTCACCTCCGCAACATGTAGATAACGTTTAGGTACTAGTCGGGAAGTTTTAACTAAGTTCTTTTCGTAACACAACGTGTAAAGAGATTTTAATTCAATCTATTATCTGTATCTACAACACAATCCTGTGCCTTACAAATAAACAAAGAATAAGCTACGAATAGTTATTCCGTGTTTTGTTCCTGTCATGTAAACCTAATTTCTAATTAGAGTAAGAGACTAAACACGGAATAACTATTCTGACCTTATTCTCTGTTTATTTGTACGGCACTATGTATGTGTACTATTTTAAATTAGCTTAATGCATAAGATTATAATGTAAACAATGATGGAAATAATCAGTGCATTATGGCCCCTACTGAGCATTATTACTTTAATCTTACTATGCAAACTCCCATACAAATTTTGCATAGTGAGAATAAAGTAATACTGCTCTAAAAGGCAATGGTAAGTCCCCTGAGAGAAAATTTTGTTTCGAAGCTCGAGGCTCAGCGGCTAAGGCGTTCGATTGGGTTGTGATCACTGTTTCTGTGGTTGCGATCTCGCCAGTTATGTAACTTTATTTCTCGATTACAAAAGCATTAGAAAAAATTAACAATTTAAAGTAGTACCACTTTACAATTTCGTACGATTTTTTTATTTTATTTGTTGTACATTGTTTCTAAATAGATCATACTTAGGTAAACAGATAACTAAATGTAACAAACACTTACAGGTAAATACAACATGCAATTAAGTCTAAAAGTTAATTTAAAAAATATATAAAATAACTATGTCTACAATAAATTCCTTTCCCATTTTATACATAACCATACATACATATAGGCATTTCAACACAGCAAAATTATTTCGGATACGATCTATTACAGTTATATCTATGGTAATGTGATTACATAACTGATTAACTGTTCAATATGGCGACAGAACCTGGATTCTATAATATATCCATATTCATCATAAAAATTGTCTATCGAAATATTTGCTCTGTGGTCAAAGCTTACATGAACTATTAATGATAGTTGTAATGAATCACAGATAAAAGGTTTCTCAATATTCACTTCTCTTATGCCAATGACTTGCTAAAATTGGGCGCTAAGTATTGCTTCAAATACGAGAAGAAATAGCAAGTCATCGCCCTCTTTAACTTTTTACGTTATACAAAAAAAAACGCATTGATATTGACCAATTTATATTTGCAACTTACTATATGCCACGGACATTTACGTCAATATTACAACATACTAATAAGTATAGAATGTTCCCTTAAACATAGTTGTACTTTGCACTTAATAGGACGACCCATTTGATAGCTACGTATTTCAAACACTGTATTTCCTAACCCTTTTTGTATGGGTCAAACGATCGAATCACAAATCTTTGATGAGATGGTCTAAGAATCTAGAAATCTAATAATAGTACCTTAGCCTAGTACTTATATTTTTATTATTGAATTAAAATAAGTACTTACATCTCATGGTGTCATTTTGAAACTCTCAAATTAGAATAAAATAAAATGTCGCCAAATTACCATAGCATTGATTAAGTAGTCATTAGTGATTAAGGCTCGTGTTCATGAACTAAAATAACATTACGATCACATTATAAAATGTAATTTAGTTTTTTCTTTATGAAGAATCTTGTTATTAAAAAAAAATCTTACCTTATCAAAATTAATCGTTAAGTGCACTGGTCGTGGTCACGGGCTGAAATTCGCGTAACATAAGTACCTGTAGCGAGGAAGTTCCCGGTCGACCTCAACCTCAGTTATTTCCTATTTCTATTACCACAATGTCAATACGATAATTGGAAATCACATTTATTCCCCTTTTATGTACGGAAGGCGTCATAGATGCCAAGAGCAAAGCGGGCTTCTAATTCGGAAGACATCATATGATGTTTTGGCTTAGGCAGTATAGAATCACGATTTTCGTATACATTATCTATTGACAGGTGCCATTTTATCGACACAGACTGAGACGTGATTGGTTGGCCTCCCTACTAAAGTTATTCAAACTAAATTTTCTAGATGTCTTCCTATTGAAAAAAAATCACAAAGTGAGGCAACGGATGGTGGCAATGTATGATGCCATCCGGATTGTGCAGGAGTTTTCTCAGAAAACAAAATGGTTGATTTATAGTGGTGATCGCTTCGAAAATGGAGGTATATCGATATTAAATGTTATGTTTTGTGTGAGCCCAAGCAGATATCCTGTTGGAGATGACGAAATTGAGGATATTTTACTCAATTCTCTTCCAAATTCAACTCTTCCATCAATAAATATGATTTTAAGGATTCGTATTATTTTATATTGCATTTCTTTTTATTAAATTATGTATGAAAATTCTCTATTGTCGATAAATCGATGTCGATATTCATGATTTATTATTGCGACTAATGCCTAGTGTTCAATAGAAAGTTATGGTGATTTTACATCGCAAAATTAAAGTAGTGTTTCGTAAATAATTAGCATTTTATAAACCTCTTCTTACATGAAATGTGAAGTGTTTGTGCGAAATGACAATATTCCAGGCTTATTTCCGATTTTCTTCCTTACCTGGGTTTTGTGACTTTATCTCTATTTTCAACATATTTTTTACCCAAAACTGTAAAGTTTATGAAAGAACAGTACCTATCAGGTGAGTGTTTGTACAAAATTTTGTTACTTTAGCATTTATAGTTTTTATAATATAATTTTTTGAAGTCTACCTTCTATTTGCGTAAACTTTTTACCATCGACGTACAATATGTGGTGTGAGGAGAAAGCACACTGTGAGTGAAATGAAAATGAAATATAGGTAACTTTGCAAGTTTGTTTTTCTTTTGAGACCCTTACTGGTCGACTGGTAGAGAATGAGGCATTCTCTACCATTAAAACCATTAAACCGCATTAAAACAGCATTAAAACCGCCTGCTGATTGCGAAACTGCTATATTTTCGCAATTAAGAATAAAAATATGAAGTTAAATTATGGTGGTAAATTTTTAAAAACTTTTTGTATACTTGGTACTAATAATAATAATAACTGTTATTAATAAAATCTGCAACTATAGCTAAGTAAGTCATCGTACGCAAGTCCTCTCCACATATTAGGTGACATAAGGCCTTAAGAGCCCTGGGTGACCTTGACGATTCGAAGCTCGCATATTCTTTTGCCGATGGTGCCGCCGTCTAGCGGAAACGTCCGGTACTGCTAAGAATAGTTCAATGACTAGTGAATTGCAGAGGGAATAAGTATTATGTTCTGGAATACTGCCTATTTTATATGAGCATCACCGAGTCATGCGCGTCTACGGTGTATTGTGGATGCCAAGACAGTCGTCAGCCGAAATTCATTTTAGGTACATACAAGCTTTTTCATCCCATCTATTTGAAAATGAAGACTTGGTTCGCCTTTAAGTGCACCAAAAGGTGGTGTTTTCTATAAAAAAACCTAAAATTTACTTTGCCGCACACTTTTTGTACTTAGTATTATTTTGATGAGCCCATCGCCGCTCCATGCTGTTGGTTCTATGACGTGCAGTCCGTTAGTCGTTAGTCGCTTAGTCGCTTTAAAGAGACCAAATGGAAGAGAGGAATTGGTAGTATTATTTTGATGAGCCCATCGCCGCTCTATGCTGTTGAATGTATGTGCAGTCTTTAGTCTGTTAGTCGCCTTTTACGTAAAAGGCGACTAATCGACTAAAGACTGCACATACATCCATCTGCATAGAGCGCGATGGGCTCATTAAAATATTACTGCCAACACTTCTCTTTCCTTAGGTGTCGTAAAAGGCGACTAACGGACTTAAGACTGCACATACATTGAACAGCATAGAGCAGCGATGGGCTCATTAAAATAATACTACCAACACATCTCTTCCCTTGGGTTTCGTAAAAGGCGACTAATGGACTAAAGGCTGCACATACATTCAACATCATAGAGCGGCGATGGGCTTATCAAAATAATACTACCAACCCCTCTCTTTCCTTTGGTGTCATAAAAGGCGACTAACGGACTAAAGACTGCACATACGTCCAACATTATAGAGCGGCGATGGGCTCATCAAAATAATACTACCAGTCCATCTCTTTCCTTTGGTGTCATAAAAGGCGACTAACGGACTAAAGACTGCACATACGTCCAACAGCATAGAGCGCCAATGGGCTCATCAAAATAATATTACCATCCCCTTTATTCCCTTGGGTGTCGTAAATGGCGACTAACGGACTAAAGACTGCACATACATCCAACAGCATAGAGAGGCGATGGGCTCATCATATAATACTACGAATACCAACCCCTTTCTTCCCTTAAGCGTCGTAAAAGACGACTAACGGACTAAATACTACACATACATCCAAAAGCATAGAGCGGCAGTAGGCTCTTTAAAATAATACTACCAACCCCTCTCTTTCCTTGGGTGTCGTGAAAGCGACTAACGGGCTAAAGGCTCACCACCTAAGTGCAGTCTGTGCAGTTGTTTCTTGCTGAAGCGTGGACTGTGTGGGCGTGGTCTGTGTTGTCCATAGATTCAAATGATTACTAATTTTACCATAAACTTTAAATAAATATTTCAAAAAAAATGTTGATTTATTGAAAATAAAATTCACTATTTTTTTCTTATTGTTGATGTTTTTAGTTTTAGTTACTTTATATGTATGTATAATGTATTCGTAATGAAAATCAGTGTTTACCTCTTGTGAAAGACTTATTTAGTCCCTTGAACTATTGGCACAGAATAATACTATTGGCACCCTCGCTATAGGCGGGGTAATTTCTGTTTTGCCTATTTCCTGTAACTATAGATACAAGAAATTGATCATTTCAATAATTAGTCCACTCTTATCGCGGCAACAAATCACATTTCACCTCGCCTAACAGAATTTGTATGTAAGAATAGGTTGCAAAAAAATTTTAATGGTGCTAATATAAAAATAAACACATTAAAGTAGGTAAATATAATTTTACTGCTGACCGCTTTTGAAAATAATTTGATAGGTATCTAGTTAAAATACAAAATGCGTAATTAATCTATTATTTTTTGAGTTACGATCAAAAACGTTTTCAAAACTTTAAAGTCGTTTTACTAAAAATGATAGTTTTTAAGATACTTTACATAGGTGTACCCACGGCAGCACAGCACTTTTAAACAGTTTTAAAATGTCTGATCTTATTTATTCTATGATTAATTACAAACAATAATTTAGCATAAAAGCAGTATTTACAGCTATTAACATAGAGGTATCAACTGAACTAAGTATTTCTATTAATATGTATGTGTACAATTGAGTGTAAACTCTTCAAAATCTATAAAATGTTATCTAAAGTCGCTCCGAAACCGGCGCGCAGTCCACTCTCGATGAAATACGGAAACGGACTGCCGTGCCGGCAGGGCTAGCGGGGGATTACAGGGAGACGGGGCAGGCACTCTCGCGCCGATAAACTTTAATTTTCGTGTTTTAATTAATTTTCACCAGTAGAATACGGAATGAAAATAAAACTCTCATTTAAAATTATTTGCATTATTAAGACCTTTCGTTTAGTGTAAAAACTAAATAAAAAACTTGAGCCGATTTAGAGAAATTTTGCAATTTATGACTGAAATAGGGATTCGATGGGGATTTTTTTTCTAAAAAGTGGTTTATGAAAATACAATTTCATTCAATTAAAAATGTTTATAGATAATTGTTCGTCATTGACAATTTTTTTATTAAAAAAATAAATAGGAAATAGATAGGAAGATAGTCAAACTGTCGACAGCATGTGCAATTCGGGGGATTGCAAAAGCACAACCGCGTTTTAAATCGCAATCTAAAAAAAACCGGCCAAGTGCGAGTCGGACTCGCGCACGAAGAGTTCCGTCAGTAGGTACCCATTATCTTTAAAAATCACGTTTGTTGTAGTTGTATAGGAGCCCCCCTTAAATATTGGTTTTATTTTAATTTAATTACTTATTTATTTTTTAATTGAATAATTATCTAAATATTCCGTGAATATTTCAAGCGTCTACCTGTTGCCGTTTTCAATATCGAGCAATAACAAACAAAAAAATCACGTTTGTTGTATGGGAGCCCCCTTAAATATTAATTTTATTCTGTTTTTAGTACTTATTTGATGTTATAGCGGCAACAGAAATGCATCATCAGTGAAAATTTCAACTGAATAACTATCACGGTTTATGAGATACAGCCTGGAGACAAACGGACAGACGGACGGATAGCGGAGACCTAGTAATAGGGTCCCGTTTTACCCATTGGGTACGGAACCCTAATAACTAACAAAATAAAGCTCGTTTACGAGTCGGGACACCGTTAGTGTGGAGCGTGGCGATAGTTGGATAAACAGTATGTCCCAAGATACTACGCGCGGGCTACAATTGTAGCCAATATAAAATTCCATTGTGAATCATTTAAAAGAAAAACAATTCACGACTATTTCTTATTAAAAAAAACAATGGTTAAAATAATTTATTTTTGGCGCTATCTAACTAAAATTATTATGATGTAAGTGTTTTTAGGGCCGGATCTATATCACTGCTCACTCATAATGTCGGCCGATCTTGTCGAAACATCTAGAAGAGTCAATGGTAGTTGCCTTGCCGGTGCAAGGCTCGCTTTTTGATTAAGTAACAAACCTTCAAATAAATGTAGCGTTTCGCAAGATGCTTTTTACAACGCATTGCAGTCAGTTACGTTGAATGACTGTAACTTTGTCCAAAAATTTCCATTACAGCTACGAGTATGTATTATAAGTAATTCATTTTGATTTGATAGCCTTCAATTTGTTACTCTTGTGGAAGTAAAGCCATAAGCACTGCGTAAGTTTGTGCGACTACATTTGTTTTGATTTGGAGAATAATAAAATATAAAATCATATACCTATTTTTTATCTATGATAATTTTTAATTGGCTGTAATAGGTGTTCCTATGCCCAATTGATTGTACAGTGTTGTTATCCATATCATTGCAGGGCACGGTGCAGAAGATCCTCTTTCTTCTGTTATGTCCAAAGGGTTGCACCTTAGTTGCGCACAAACTATACAACAAGCTTTATTCAAAATGTTTTATTAATGGGAAGTTTTGCCTCTCTTTTAATTGAACTGTAGGTAGGCGTACGTACATAATGGAGGATCGTATTATAGGTGAACCTGAAGGACCTATCAGGAACATACATACATATTATTCGCTCGTCTCACTGCCGTCTCCGAGAGAGAGTCAGGTTATTGGCTTCAGGCATTACCCTCTGCTAATGTTGGTACCTTGTTGGACGGGCCGTCGCTCACTCTAGCGGTTTGCCTCCGCCTTGGTGCTAGGGTGGTCCACCCTCATCGCTGTGTGTGTGGAGAGGCTGTTGACGAGCTTGGCCACCACGGGCTCTCATGCGCCCGCAGTGCTGGACGGATGTTACGGCACTCTTCGCTCAACAGCATCATCCGCAGTGCTTTTGCCACCGTTGGCATACCAGCTGTCTTAGAACCGGCTGGTATTTCTCGCAGCGATGGCAAAAGACCTGACGGTATGACCGTAGGACCGTGGAGGCTTGGCAGGCCGCTGGTGTGGGATGCGACCTGTGCAGATACCGTGGCTCCCTCGCATGTGCGCGCTACCTCGCTACATGTCGGGGCTGCTGCGGTAAGCGCCGTAAATCGCAAACGGCTCAAATACGCAAACCTGGGACCTAACTATATATTTGTGCCGTTTGCGGTGGAGACAATGGGTACGTGGGGGCCGGAGGCTAAGCATCTTGTTAAAGATTTAAGTGCACGTCTTGTTGAGGCCTCCGGTGACAAGAAGGCTGGCAGCTACCTCTGCCAGCGTATTAGCCTGGCAATTCAAAGAGGTAATGTTGCCAGCATTCTCGGGACCGTACCTTCGTGCCCGCAGTTGCAGGACATTTTTTATTTATTAGTTTTTAGTTTTAATTTGGATATTTTTTATTAATAGTTTGAAGTTGTTATTTTTTTTAAGTCCAAAGCGTGTTGTTTTTAAATTCATTAGTATTTCTTATTATCTCGAGAACTATCATCGAAGGGTCAGTTGGAGACAAGGCAATGACGACAGCAAAAGCAGTCCTCTTCCTCTACCATTGTCGACTTTACACCAAATAGCGACTGCAACTGTGCTCAGCGTGACAAGTGGTGAGCCCATCGCCGCTCCATGCTGTTGGATATTTGTGTAGTATTTAGTCCGTTAGTCGCCTTTCATGATACCCAAGGGAAGAGAGGGGGTGGTAGTATTCTTTCACCGCTGCGCGACACGGTTATATCTATCAGGACCCCCCAGGAAAAAATACAAAGTACTCATCCATCTAAAATAAACAATGTCTTACAGCTCATACCCTTCCCCTAGAACACCCTAAGCTTTCAATTTCTATTATGTATTGCTATTGACAAACATTGAAAAACAGCGTACGCGCACAAGCGTCCTTTTAATTTTATTTGGAACGCCACAATCATTTGGAAAAGAAAAAAATAAAGATAGACTAATTAGTACCTACCTACTTTTTCTTAAACTTACATCTTCGATCATTAGATGATCGAAAACTTACATAATAAATGTTGAAATGTTTCTATGAAAGATATAATTATGAAAGGTCGCCAACAATAATGTTCAAATTGTTGGTGGATAGATGGATGATGCAATTGATTTAGCACACAAGACAGTACAGACAGCATCGAATTCACAGTTGGACACTAAATCGTCGGAAAAACATACATAATAATTACGACTATTATCCCCGAAGGGTTAGTCAGAGACAAGGTAATGAGGACCGCAAAAGCAGTCCGCCATAGTCCACTTTTCGCCAAATAGCGACTGCACATTTGCTCAGCGTGACAGGCCCATCGCCGCTCTATGCTGTTGGATGTATGTGCAGTCTTTAGTCCGTTAGTCGCCTTTTACGACACCCAAGGGAAGAGAGGGGGTGTTAGTATTATTTCACCACTACACGACACGGGCACACGGGTAAGGAATCTGAAAGATCTTTACATTTTGCTCATCATTCAACTTTACAAGCATCATCCAAGTAATCTAAACTTTAAAGCGTAATTTACACATGCTTTCGTTAACATACAAAAATGTTGACAGTGTCAATCAAAAACATACCTTCGTTAATTAATCACTTAGCGGAAAAGATTTTTTTTGTCGTACACTATTGTGTGTTTGTATATTTAATATAAGTTTATTTGTTAAAGGGAGCTTGATGGTGCATCAAAACAACTTAGCGGAAACGAAATGGTATGATTGTCATAAAAATGTAATTAATATCGTTCCTTATTAATATGTTGCATCGATCAATTTGATGCTGACTGTACTTTAAATGGCTTTGGTAATATTAGCTTTGGGCGACGCATTATCATTTATTATAATGTGCATAGTCACTCATCACTCATCAGTGAATGTGTTGATTTTCGATATGTAGACTCTACATTAGGTAGGTATTACATTATTAATTCAACACCTATTAAATCTGTCAAAGCTAACACCATTTTTTGTACGACGATTAAGTAATGTACTAAAACGTAAAAAAATGTTTGTACCTAACAAACTACAATTTTTTAAACTTTTCTTATTGAATAGTGAAATTTTCATGAACGTCTAAGCTAAATCGAGAGCCTCGTGTGACAGAAATGTCTAGATTTTTAAGATTTTTCTAAGTTATTTTTTTCAACGAAAATTTTGGAAAATCTACCTTAACTGAAGAATAGAACAAGAAATAAATAAAAATATTTACCATACATTGTTCAAGTTCGTTAATCCTCAAAAATAAGTTCGTTAATAATCCTTAGAGTGTTTGTGCTAATCGTTGTCAGGTAAGCAACTTAACAATGGCGGGTCACTGGATGGATGGATGACCAAATTAATACAAAACATTCTGTTGTCCTCCGTGCCGTTGGAAGGCACTTAGAGCCCGTTGGTCCCGGTTGTTGTCGTACGATGGCAGTCGGAACCCGCATTGTGACAGCATGATGGTGGATTATGAAGTGGTTATGAATGACTCCCATTTCCTCATGCATGTGCTGTCGTTCATGTAGGAAGGCCTGTGCCCAGGCAGTGGGACGTTCAAATACTGATGACAATAACATTACAATGTTTGAATGTCATCATATTATCTTAAGATTATAATTACATGACGTAGGTAGGATATGATGATAATTTGCTATCAGGAAGTTTGTTATTGCCAAGTCTGTTAATGCTAATGCTAATATTCTGCATAACGGATTTGTCGGATATGTGGCATTATGATTGATGTCTTAAATTAAATCTATTATTCCTTCTTGGTTCGATACGAGACTGTGAATTTCAAAAGCAGAGTCGAAATTTAACTTATTCTTATGTGTATGTTTTAAAGTTTTTCCATATCGTAAGGTACTTTATAAACATTTATGAGAACGGGCAGTCTAGACAATAAATATTAACGTATTTTAATGCTGAACTGTATAAAGTTATTTATAAGCGCTTGCGGCATCAAGGATAACATGCGCATGTGGCCGACTCTGAAGTTCTAGCTATGCGATTGTTTAGGCTGATTTCACAGTCAGATGTTTGATCTGCGCCGGCCACTCGCGCGTTTCAACTGTGTGCGTGACTATGAAACGCAACTACTATCTAGTGTAATTGCAAGCGCGCGCGTGTGGCCGGCGCTGATCAAACGCGTGACTGTGAAAGCAGCCACGCGCGTGTATGGCCGGCGCTGATCAAACGCGTGGCTGTGAAATCAGCCTTCTGCGACACAAAGACTCTGCGCGCATGGCTGTGATCAGAAGATGTTACAGCCGACACATCGTTCGCTGCAGTCACGACTGTGCTCAAAGTTGAAGCTGTTTTACTTACAGAATACCGATTTTATACCTACAATAAATGTCAAAGAAGTAGGATAAAAAGTTTACTAGAAAAAAAACAACCAGTCTCAGGAAAGCTTGAACGAGATCGTCAAAGAAGTGATTCCCTATCACGCCGCTTACAGCCGTGTGGAGCTAGTGTCGAACAGCGTTGAAAATTATTTAGTAGAATACTAAATAATGTCAAAGAAGTAGGATAAAATGTTTACTAGAAAAAAAACAACTAGTCTCAGGAAAGCTCGAACGGGATCGTCACAGAAGTGATTCCCTATCACGCCGCTTACAGCCGTGTCGAACAGCGTTAAAAATTATTTAGCAGAATACCAATAGTACTACGCGCACCGCTGTTGCAGCCGCTGCTGCTCCCAAGGCTTAAACGATGTTTGGCTTAGAGAATCGCGCTACTCGTCTCAAAACGTTAAGGGTGCAAGCTTCAGTTCCGATATTTAATTTGGGCTAGATAAGATGGTGTAAGGTTGGGGAAAGTTTTTTATTAATTGGGTCACCCATACCCATACCATAAACAAAATATCGTCCTGTTCTCATACCAGTGCTGTGCACATGCAGTGACCCGCCTCGCGTTAAGTCGCAATGCAACGAAGCCTTTATTACACCATACCGAAATTGTAAATAATATTTGTATTATTACAAATAATAACAATTTAGGTAACAAGTATCAATGTACCTACTGTAGAGTTATTTTGTATTCTTTGAACACACGTGCATAAGTATCTTAATAAGTAAGTAAATACTTACCTACTTATCTTTAAAAAAAATGATTCTTAATGGGTATCCACGTAAGATCAGCGTCATGGGTTTATCCCATGGCATTTTGCTGAGTGGAGACCCTTTGGTACCTTTATGTTTTATGTTAAGTTTTTATAAATTGTTAATTATTATTGTTCTGTGTTTTATTAAGTTTCATTTTAGTGTTAAATTGGATATACTTTTTTTTTATTAAAGGTACCAATAAACGTTTTTCTATTTCTATTTCTAATCACTTATGAGTTATGATATGAGTGAGGCATCAACATTGAGGTACAAACAATGGGCATCAATGATCAAGTTAAGTTAAGTTTTTGCAAGCAAGAAAACAATAAAGGAGGCTTATCATATTAATATTATAAACGCGAAAGTTTGTAAGTATGGATGGATGTTTGTTACTCTTTCACGTAAGAACTACTGAATGGATTTGGATGAAATTCGGCATACAGATAGTATAAAATCTGGATTAACACATAGGATACTTTTTATCCCGATATTCCCACGGGAACGGGAACCACGCGGGTGAAACCGCGAGCGACCGCTAGTAAATTATATTCCCTTATGTCATCGGTGATAAATGTAATTCTTAGGGTGCGTCCAAATCTGGCGAATGGCGGCGAATACGTTTTTACCTATATTGCGTGTCGTTTAATCATTCATAATGGCAACAATGACGCCAGCGTGATATGTTATGGCCTAATATCTCCAATTGTTTGATTTTTTTAATTTATATTAAAATATAAAAAGCTATGGGGTTGATGGAACCGCGATTTCTCGCGTTCAACCCAAGCATCTAACCGCTCGGATCGCTCGAAAGCAAGTCGAAGCTACGGTGGAGAGCGAAAGCCATCTGGGATGATAGCTCGCGTGGAACCGCCGGAGTCCCGCAGCGCCGGAGCCGTGACAGAAACCATGCCTGCTGCATGCTGCAAGCCTGCTTGACCGCCTCTGTGATTTAACCGCCTTTATGGCCTAGTGGCTAAGCCACCGGTTTCACCGGTCAACGGGGGGTACATCTTTGTGTGCTCGGTTTGGTTGGTGGTAGGGCTGTTAACTCCGCCTGGTTAGTTACCAACATCTTATCTCAGTCTGTCGCCATAACAACAATGTTTATAGCATTGTTGTGTTCCGACAGTCTGAGATAAGATAGCCAGTTCCTCAGTGGTTGAGGATTCCGGGTGAAGCGCGCTTCCACCTTCGGCCTTATCGTCACTTACCATCAGGTGAGATGAAGGCCAAGACTTACCCGTTGCCGAATATATAAAAAAATGCTGCATGCCTGCATGCTGCATGTTTGCTTGCATGCTGCATTCTTGCTTGTATACTGCATGTTTGTTTGCATGCTGAATTCTACGACGACGTTTTAATAAAATATAACCAACACCAACCAGCATTGGGCCAGGACGGTGGGTTATGTTATGGTACAATCTTCCCGTGTGGGATGGCCTGTACCCAGCAGTGGGACGTTTATAGGCTGATGATGATAATGGCACTAATAAATATAGTTTACGTCAATATGTACACACGTCAATTGAAACAACAAATGAAAGAATATATTATTTGCATCCATGTGATTTTCATGTTTTAAAAGTAAGCCTAATATTAATGGAAACCTTTAACTTCATTGCTACTTGTATACTGTCACAACGCCCACAACTACCAACTACATAGATAAATGAAAACAAAACAAAAGTCATGATCAAAATTTACATTAAAAATATTTAAATTGTCTCGACTTCTGTTTTCATAAATGTTTATAAAGTAGTGGAGGATAAAACATTGAAAACCTACAAAGTATACCTAGTACGTGATAAACATTTAGCATTGAAATGGTGTGGAGACAATCCGTCGGCATCACAGAATACATTACTGTATTTGAACAGCGAGCTGTATGTCCAGCCTAGCACTATGATACTAAGTTACAAACACTTGGTCAATTAGACGATGTGAAATTCAAGTGCAATGAGCCCATAACTGTCGTAATATGAGAGTTTACCAGACATAATAGAATTTCAATTAGCAACCTCTACGAGTAATGTTTACGCATTTCGGTTTCCCATACAAACTTCCAAGTCGAAATTTATAAAAACCAATAAGCCAATTTTGATGAAACTTTGCATGCTAAAGTAAAATACAGGGATCTAAATAGTTTGTAGTAAAAAATTTTTTAAAAACAAATTTTTACCTGAGTTATTGCTATTTAAAGTCCACCATAGAAAGTTTAAAATCGCAATGACTCAGTTAAATAAACGTTTTTTTTTAATGTTTTCAACAAACTATTTAGATCCCTGCATTTTACTAGCATGCAAAGTTTCATTAAAATTGACTCGAAAAATTTCGACTTAGCAGTTTGTATGGGAAAACCGAAATAAGTGAATGGCGATGCTCGCATTTTGATTTTTGGTAACGTACGACGACCAGGCCCCTATTTCACCACGTCGACAGGTGCGACAATTGTCAAGAAAAGATGAAAATTGTCAAGTGGTCAGTTTCACCCGCTGACAAGTGCGACAATTGTCAAAAAATAATTGTCGCGGCTGAACTGTCCTAAAGGTGAAAATGTATAGTATTCGTCTAGGAGTTTAGCGAACTCTTTTTTCAAATACCTAATTAGAAGTTGTTAAATCAAAAAACAATAAGTCTTTTAAAATCGAAAAGTCTTCAGTCTCTCAATAACTGCCATACAAAATAATGCCTTTGCTGTCTTTGATAAAAACTATTAAATATTTTCCCGCCATCACTTCGTGCTTGTATTTTTAAGTGTTTGATTTAATAAATAATATTACAATATGAACAAAAAAGAGGTCAATCTTAAAATTGATTCTGACAGCATATCGGTACTTTTTGGTAAATTTAATAACAAATTGACATTTGACATGAAAATTTAAGAAATGGAAAGAAATAGCTCAATCGTTTGAATGAATCGGGAGTACTATGACAAAGATTGGAAATATCTAAAAAACACAAAGAGATAAAAAACACAACGTGGCAAAATTGGAGAAAGAGGATTTCTAGTAAGTTAGTATTTAACAAGTTTCAATACATGCACCGATCCTATTTATTACATATTCTACACTGATTTTGCTAACACGGAATTTTCCCTAATCGGAAAATCCGTAAGATTAAAAGAAAAATTATTTCTTTCTTTAAATCTTCATCTTTAGGCAAAGTCATCAAAATCATTACTATTACTGTCGTCACTACTACTTTCACGGAGAGCCATTTTGAAAATACGCGTATGTTAACCACGAAACTTTACAATTGTAACGCAAGCATGACATAGCTTTTATCTCATGTCAAGATTTACAGACATATCTACAAATATGTCGACTAAGAAAAATAATTCTTGTTTCACAACTTATTTGTCATTAAAACAATTGTAACAAAATGCCTGTCATGTTTCTAAGCATTTCTATAAAAAATAATTTTAAAAATTGTCACATGTCACCAGTCGCTTGACAATTGTCACTCGACATAAGTCACTGACAATTGTCGACGTGGTGTAATAGGGGCCTGGTGGTCGAGTGGCCAGCTACCCTGACTACGCAACCCACGGTCCCGGGTTCGACTCCCGGTAGGGGCAAATGTTTGTGTGGTGAGCACGAGCATTTATGTGACCAAGTCATGGATGTTTATTACTTAGTATTTATGGATGTTTATCCGTTATTCAGTCAGCATAGTTCGGGCTATGTTTACTTTGGGGATGAATGATTGGTGTGACAGTTGTGAAATTATTATGATGATTAAGTAACTGCAGGAGTACTGCTGCACGGTGCCTACTATTCGTGGTCCCACTCCCACCACCTCCGCAAGCATTGGAATTGTAATGCTTTTTTTTAGAGCTTCCCCATGAACCTATTATGGTATATTCCCCCGTGCTTCCCGTCGAATTCATCAGAGTTGGACAGGACTAGGTTTTCCAAGCCCCAAAATAGAAAAATCGGACGCAGACTCATATTAAGCCCTGTCAACCTGACATTTTGGACTTTCAGAGAAAAAAGTCGTAATTATTTTGTTTGTTTATCCGGCGGCACGCGAATTACCGCAAGATCAAGCGCTTTCGTTTTGCATCGTTTGGCGAGCGCGAAGCGGCCAAGGCCGAGGATAACCGGGCGCCCCTAGCCCCGAAAAATGCAAAAGCTGTTTCCATGCTAAAAAGAGCAAGGAGCATTCATTACATTTTATATTATGTAAAAAAAGTAAAGTCTTAGTTATCCTGTGTCTGTGAGCTTTCTCCTTCTAAATACGCACCACGCAATAGATTTTTATGCGGTTTTCAATGATAAAAAGATTGACAATGGACGATGGATTTTTTATATTATTTGTAAACATTTTGTACTAATTGACTGAAGTATGACGATGTTTCTAAGATAGCGCGGATAAAGACGCGGGTAAGCCGCTAGTAAACTACATATAAGTTCCTTGCAATCAAATGACTTCATCGTACTTTGCTTCTATGGTGTGAACACTAAGTGTGAACAAGATGACGTTCTGACACAACAGGAAATCTCATAGGAAATGACAGAGCGAAGAACAAACCGACATAAAGATAAGAGATCATTGGAATACAGAATGCAAGGTCATTGATTGATCTTTCTAAACTGTGATAATTCTTTATTAATAAGGCATCACAATAAGGTTATAATATGCCACACAGTTGGGCAAAGGTTTATATCATTATTGTTATCATTAAAATCCCATCATCGCTTCAATTTATGGGTGTTGACCTAATCGACCGCGCACTTTGGCACTTAGCCTCTGGTTCTCAGAGAGGCTTCCGTCTAATCGGAACGGAAGACTCTCTGAGAAGCTGAGACAGATGAATCACTTGCTGAATCCTAATTTTTAGCATATAAACAAAAGGGTGAAAGTCAAAATGGCGCCCCATTACCGCCAGACAGTCTTTTGTTATGTATGTCAAATGTGTCATTAGACGATGTTGTTTGAAGACTAGCTTGCACATCAGCAGATTGGCTGAGACACGCTTCGCGAAATCATTTCTATTGTCCAAAGTGGACATTTTAGATCTGCCAGTGACATTTAGGCTGAGTGTAGTAGGTACTTATATTATAAAATTCCACGGAGTAGTAAGAAGTACTTTTATTATAAAAATTACTTAAATGTTATCTACTTACATTTAAAAATTGTGTGGGCGTTTAGCTCTCATTCTATTTTCAATGTCTTACCACTCGTGTGACTGGTATAGAAAAGTAGATTAATTGACTTGATTTTCTTAAATGATTTATATTTTTAAACTGTGCTAATTCTATTTTAGTAAAGTGATTAGCTTACCTATATAAAACAATTATACCCTTTAATATATTTTCATAACTTGGATTAGTTTGTTCAGAAGATCGCAAAAACGGACATAAGTCTCATAATGAACTTCAAAGCAAAATCAATCATATTGATATTTAAAATTAGAACAATTCTGCTTTGAAGTTTCAGACCTAGTAATTTGACTAGAGCAATGTTTTTATTCTGCAAAATGTACAAAACCATCACGCGGTTGTATAAAAATTAAAATTTACTTTTTTAAGATCGGGGCGACCTGCGGAATATCAATACAAATATTTTCATGTAAGAATTATTGTTTTATGCGTAAAATTAAGAAAGTTGTCGAAGAAAAATGTTTTTAGGAGTCATTACATTTATGTATTGTTTGTTATTGTTTAAAGAATTTGTTTCAAATTTCAACAAGGCCACGACCTTGCGCAATGATCAGGCTAACTTACGTAAGTTCTTTTAATGTATTAACTAATTCAGCGCATAGTACAAGTAACTTAAAAAAACGTAAATATTCATAATTTCGTGCAGGATCCCCATAATGAAAAAGGGGGCACGTCTAGATAATTAAGAATCAAACGAACTTACCTTGTGAAGTTTGATTCCAATTATGCGAGGGTCTCAACCGAAGACGATTACTTATTACATGCAGCAGTACATGAGATGGTGCTATCTTCTTCACACTTTTAGATATATCCTAAAAAGAAATATCTTATTTCCGTTCCCTGCACTGGCAACCCCGCGTCACGAGACGTCATTATTTCAGAGAATTTTGTATTATCCTCCACAATTTTTTATTTTATTTTTTGGGTTGGGAGGGATGGGTTGACGTAATCGTCTTCGGTTGAGACCCTCGCATAATTGGAATCAAACTTCACAAGGTAAGTTCGTTTGATTCTTAATTATACTTCGGGTCTCAACCGAAGACGATTACTTATTACATGCAGATGTTCAGAGCATTGTAATGTTAACACAATAAAAATAAAAAATGATGTCAATTTAAACTTTACAATATATAGGTAGTTTTTTATAAGTGCTTAAGCCTCCTTTAAACCTAAAAAGATGCATTTAATGGCTATCGATGCATTGGTCGTTTTCTAAACAATGACTTTAACAATTTCATTTATTTATTTGATTTAGTATTATTATTTTGTTGTGTAAACAACATTGTTTTGTTCTGAAAACTGCATTGACAAATTCATTCTGATTTGTACCTAAACATTTCTCTAACAGTATTAACAAATACATTTAAGTTTTTTTTTTTTTTTTTTTTTTTTTTTTTTTTTTTTTTTTTTTTTTTTCTAATTCAAATGTATTTTATGTCAAAATACTTTCTTAAAAGTGAGAAATATATTTAAGTCTAGTTTAATTTAGTATATTTAGACCTTTGTTTAAACTTACCTAAAGGGAGGTACTGGCTCCTGAAACACAGATTTTTCTAGCTCGGGAGTCAGGGCAACAATGAATTATTGTAAAAGGTTATATTTTATTAATAAATAAAATAAAATAAAGTTAAAGTTATTGAACAAGAAAAAAAAAAAAAAAAAAAAAAAAAAAAAAAAAATTAAGTGACTCAGCCCACAACAACTCTGCGAAACACCTCCAGACTAGATCTGTGAGCAGTGTGAGCAGTAAATGCCGAGCGAGTATTGTGACTGTGAGCTCCAAATAGACAGACAAATACCGGTATCGGGATCGGCATGTCGTCCACTATCTTGGAATCCTTTTCTTTTTTTTTCTTTTTTTTATCTGCAACAAATGTTTTTGGCCGCCTTTTTATGAGGTTGGCACAACCAGCAACAAATAACTGGGATTCTTACAAATATTGGACAATCTGATAGCGGTTGCCAAACGCGGGTCCTGAAGTCTAAATGAAGTCGGTGATTTCAATCACAATCACATAATTTTGTATTGATATATTACTTTTGATTAAACTAATAGACTGCGTTTATTGAGCAGAAACAATAGAAAATATAGTGTAAGAATCATAAGTGACAAATCAATGATTATGATCTGATTCTAAGGATAGTCCTGAAAATATGGTTTAATTAACATGACATTTGTGTCCCATGTTGAATTGTTTGATATTTTTGATTTGGAGCAATAAATCTTAGTTAGTGTACACTTAACAAAACTGTGTTAAACACATTCATTTATGTAAAGTAAATTACTTCCCTTATGACAGGTAAAGTGGACCTATGCGTATTTAAACAACATAGAACCTTCCTCAAACTTTTTGGTTAGAAATGATAACTTTATAACTATCAGCTTTGAAAAGATTCAAGTTATTATTTTTCGAATAAAGCTACCAAGATATTATCAAATACAGTATTGATTTAATGTTACTGATTTTGTTGCAAGAGATGTAAACATATATATCTCAAGATGCTCGTGGTATACCATGTCTGGTCAACGATTCACTAATAATTTGGTGCCACCTGGATAAGGCTATCTAGAAGTGGATGGCTCGCCTTGAAAGGAAATTAGGTATAACAAATATTATTTAGGGCCGAAGAACATTTTTTCTTGGACAACAAGTTTGGGCCACATTGTATACCAAGGATGTAAATTCTAATCTGTACCACAACAATACCTTCTGCTTTATCAAATTTATATTAAATGTAAGTGTTTTTTTTTTGTTATGGCTTGGTCAGGATTTTGTGATGCATTCTGCGTTTGTAAAGGTTTGTAAGGTCAAATTATGGCTTTGCCAATAAACTAATAATATGTGAAAATGCATGGTAGGAGAGTTACCTACTCCGTATCTAAGTATATCCGTATAATGTTTTCACAAGACTGGATGTAGGATGCCAATACAAAAAAGTTTCTGAATCAATTAATGCTAAGAACTTCTCTTTTTCAAACCACTTGGTGTAGGTAGGAAATTCAAACCGCAACGGCCCTGTGCATGCTGAAGTCAATATTCCTGAATTCATCTAAATCCCTCATTATACATTTATGTATAAAAACAAGTTCTGTTGCTCGGTTTTTTAGTAATGCTTTTGTAAGTGTTTGTGACAAACCCTATGACTCCAAAAAGGTGCTTGTACTCGTAGTTTTATTATTCAATACACACTCGTCATAGTTTGAGCTTATTTTTCGTGCGTAGGTACAAAACATAAACTAAACAATTATTGTAGAAAATTCAAATATTATGCGCAATTGTTCTAGAACCGGTTCCAGTAATTTCGCAAACACAAATAGGCCGAACAGAAGAACATTAATTTCAACTGAGGACTCAAAGTAAACCTTAACTTTCTCCGATCAGCTTTAATTGCAATAGATACTTAATTAAAAATAAGCATCTTGAATATCAATTTTTGACAATAGTAGTTGTGATTTAATAATTTAAGGGCAGTTCGATTCTTTTAAATATCATTATTTTGAAGCTGCTTTAAATTTTAAGTGAATCTGTGAGATCCTTTACCTTTTTTTTTGTAAACTTTTCCTGACCTTTATAAACACAAGAAAAGAGAATCAGACAAATCAGTCGAGCCGTTTTCGTGCGCTTAGCAACACATTTGGCGATTCATTTTTATCTACATAGATTGAGATAGTAAGTAACAGACATGGTTTTGGGGTATAGTTGTTTTGTATAGGTTTGCCGGGAAAATGAATAATTCATTTACGAATCCAATGTAAAACATTACGATCCCTAGTGAGCTTACACTTTCTGTCATTCAATCATAAAAATAGATCAAGCGACTGCAGGAGCTCTGATTCCAACGTCTCCCTGTCAGATATCCGGCGGAACCTCGGCAGTCCCTCGGCTGTGTGAATGGTGCAGGTGGGCTTGATCGCAGCTCGATAGCTGATGATACTACTACGCGCAGTGGCGCCCCCCCTAGAGTTTAAAGAACCTCGAAGTTGATCACAACTTCAGCCCGGGCATCAGCCCGAGACCCTGTACAGAGCGTTGGATTTTTGTTTTCTTTCCGAATCAAACTTGGTTATGGTATTAGGAGTCTTAATATTATTATGCTCAGAAAGTGAAGTTTTAAAACTTTTATTCATATTTACCTCCAACAGAGCTTATTATTATTATTATTTTTTCAATTTCCTAATTTAGTTTTGGAGCTTCGAGGCTTATGTACATTATTACCATTTTTTTTTTATTTTTTTTTTTTCATTTATTTAAGTAATTATTAAAATATTCTTTTTTTATTTTCCCCTTTTTTTTAAATTATTATTATGAGTAACCCTTTATTTTTTATGAGGTTCTTCTCTGAGAAATTGTAAAATCTATGGGTGTCCAATGAAAGCAGGCTATCGTCGGACTGACCGTCATATACGGCGACAGATCGAAGATCCTAGTGGCGCAGCTGGCACGGGCACAGGCGCCAGCGCTGCAAGCAGCGCGAATGGCCAAGCTTCGTTTCTCCCGCTACTGGTTGAGTCATTGTAAACATCAATGACATAGTTTCAGATGTCTTCACCAAATCATTATTGATAAGTAAACCCGAAGATAACGAAACGTTGAAAACATTTCCACTTCCGGTGGAAATCGAACCCACGTCCTCAACGATGTTGAGACTCTGCTTTGTTCTACGGAGGACGTAGAAACGTGAAACTGTTAGGGTGAAATAGGTATGGCCTCTCACGGTTAATGTGGAGTAAAAAATCCTCAACACAGTTCAAGTGGAGTTAGAAACTATGAAACGGCTAGCGTGAAGTAAAATAAAGCCTCAACACTGTTAAAATGTACTAAGTACATATTCCCGAAACGGCTTGCTTGAAATAAAATATAGCCTTACTCAACCCTGGTAGAGTGGAGTGAGTATCTTCGACACGGCTTGTGTAGCCGCTGTGTCGCGGAGAAAGTCTAATTCTTATTCTAATACAATTAATAAGTATATATAATGCTGAGGTCTGACCTGAAGACCGCGTGGCGACTCCTTTGCTTCCAATCCAGAGGGGCTCCTTGGAATTTTCTTTCTTGATGTATCCACCAATTGACAACATTAATATAGCCTCAACACTGTTAAAGTGGAGTGAGTATCTTCGACACGGCTTGCTTGGAGTAAGATACAGCCTCAACACTGTTAAAGTGGAGTAAGTATCCTCGAAACTGCCTGCATGCAGCCTCAACAGTGTTAAAGTGGAGTAAGTATCCTTGACACGGCTTGCGTGGCGCCTCAACACTGTTGAAGTGGAGTAAGTATCCTCGACACGGTTTGCGTGGAACCTCAACACTGTTAAAGTGAAGTAAGTATCCTCGACACGGCTTGCGTGCAGCCTCAACACTGTTAAAGTGGAGTAAGTATCCTCGACACGGCTAGCGTGGAGCCTCAACACTGTTAAAGTGGAGTAAATATCCTCGACACGGCATGCGTGGAGCCTCAACTCTGTTAAAGTGGAGTAAGTTACCCTGACACGACTTGCGTGGTGTAAAATAGAACCTCAGCACTGTCTAATTGGTGTAAGTAACCTCGATACGGCTTGTATTGAGTAAAATCAATGACATTCAATGTCATTGAGTAAAATAAAGCATCAACACTGTTGAGCAGTTATATATCCTCGACACATCATACGTTTAGTAAGTTAAACACTGTTACAATGGTGTCTAAGTAAATAGTTTTGCATTTAAAGAATTTCTTGTTGTAAATGGCTTTTAATTTTGTTACAATCATTATTTTAAAACCCAAGAAAAACCAATAAAAATGAGGGTAGATAATTTGAATGATAAATGATCTTAGTTCCTTACAACTATGATACATTCCTTAATAGTTAATTTTCCAGGTAAATTAGCGTTATGTTTCAATACCTGCGTGTCGTAATATCGTTGATACGACATTTATCACTATTCACCGACACCGATGATGATAAACGTTTTTTAATTAAAAATGATTCCTTTACTTTACGAAGAATACCATAATGATCAATGTCTCTCAACTTCGAACTTTAACATTTTCCCATCATATTAAATACAAATTTAATTTCGTTACGAAAAGTACGTGTGATTCCGATAACACAAAAACACGTAATGACGTCTCGTGACGCGGGGCTGCCAGTGCAGGGAACGGAAATAAGATATTTCTTTTTAGGATATATCTAAAAGTGTGAAGAAGAAGCACCATCTCATGTACTGCTGCATGTAAAAAGTAATCGTCTTCGGTTGAGACCTGAAGTATAATGATATTTGTGACTTTAGAAATATTATTTAAATCTGCCCAACTGGTATCTCCAACCCACTAAACCGCATTGGGCCAGCGTGGTGGGTTATGGCCCAATATCCCCACGTGCTATTGTCCACGTGGGAAGCCTGTGCCCGGCAGTGGCACGCTATAGGCTGATGATGATGATGAACTGTATCTGGTCGAGCTCGTAGCTTGTCTGGTCGCCACTAGACCACCGAGGCGTTATATGTGAGATTGTCAAAATGGCAGGACATTTTCTCACGATGTTTAATAGGTACCGTTTGTGTTCGGAAACAATATCGCCTACCTGGTCTTAGACCCAGAGGTTCCGGGTTCGATTATCAGTGGAGGTCACTTGTTTGTACTCGGTTTAGTTTCCGACCTACCGCAAACTAAACCGAAAACAAGGTCTAGCTTGTTTTAAGTCAGCTTGACTAGCTACCACCATCTAATATCTCTCTAAATATGTCGCCATAACCATCAACGTTAAGCATTCGACGGTTAAAGATAAGATAGCCATGCAGTTACTCGTAGTTTAGGAATCCGAGTGAAGTGCGCTTGCACCATCCGATATGGTGCATAAACGTAGTAGAATGATAAAAAATACTGTGAAATGTTTTTTTCAATGTCGACTATCGTCGACGACATCAAAGCCTAATAATGATTAAAGCGTAAGTTAAAAATACATTAGCTGCGAAATTTTTATTGATTGCGAAACGTTGAAATTATATACGTATACCTTGCCCGCATTGCTAAAGAAGTGTTATAGTTTTTAATAAGTAGGAGTTGTTTTTCTTGAAACTTTTCAAAATGACCTTTATGCTTTAGTTTCGCACACAGACCACGGTCTGTGGTCTCGCACTAGGTATACTCAATTATTGTAAGTATGTAAGTAATAATTATATGAATAACAAGTTTTTGTTAATATCCAGATGTTTAAAACCCGGGCAGCCCGGGCGGCCGATTGTGTCCTATAAGTAATCATCATTTTTATGTATGATTTGAGATTTGCCACCATAAAAATAATTAAGTTAAGTGCTTAAAATGAGCTTTCTAATAAAAAAATAAAGCTCATCGCTTTTGTTAGTTGGGCCTAGTTCCATAGATGTTTGACCATCATTATTTTATTCATGTTAAATTAAATGCTCTTTAAAGCTTTGATCGCACGTTTCACGTTCGTAAGTTTGTTATTGTTTATATTTTTTTTAAATAAGATATGTAGCAAAGCATTGGTACGCTTACATTACTTGCCCATTGCGAACAAGGTTTAAGCAGAAAATAAAAACTGGGTGAACGGGTGCTGGCAAGGCATTAGAATTCGGCGAGGAGAAACTATTTTGGGTGAATGGACGTAGGCCAGTGCTGTGGCTGTGGGCCACGGGCATATACAAAAAGTTTTCGTTTCGTCCGAGTTACGCAAGCACCTGCGAGCCACCGAGCCTTTCATTTCGGGCCTTTGACCGCGTTTATTTTTAGATTATTGGACGTGAGAAATTGTTATGGAACACTGTCTTGCTTGTTATGGTTTTATTAGTTGTTTTGACTTATTTATCCGAAAATAGAATGGTAAAGTACTGTTTGTTTTGAGAGTAAGTATATTGTAATACTATTTAATGTCTTCTAATAATAATAATTCCAAATAATAGATTTCGGTTATCATCACCTCACAATGGAACTCATACATTTATTGAACTTATTTTTTTTGCATTTCCACCTGTAAATGACGTCTCCACCGTGACCGATGCCGGCAAACGTTTCCCATTCGGAGTGTTCTATGTTTCACTCACAGAACAGATACTCTTTCTTCTGTTCTGTGGTTGCACCTCATCATGCGCTTTTTCAGCACACCTATATATCGTAAGAGCTGACCGCCTTGCTTGCGCTTGCCGTCTATGCTCGCAATAAACGAGGGGGTTAAACTAGCGAAGCAATGCACCTACTTCTACTGGAAAGGTATTGCGATAAGTTAGACAATTAGTCTAATCTAGCACACGTTACTACGACAACGAAGTTCATCATGCACTCAAGGACTAATATCCCAAGGAGGACATTCAGAGACTTGGCAACGAGGACCGCTAAAGAGTCCACCTGCCATAGACAACGTCTCGTTATATTAACATCCGCATATGTGCTCAGCTCAGGTGGTAAGCCTATCGCCGCTCTATGCTGTTGGATGTAAGTATGCGTCTTTAGTCCGTTAGTCGCTTTTCACCTCACCCAAGTGAAGAGATGGGTTGGTAGTATTCTTTTGATGCATGACCCGCTACCATATCTACGGCTCGAAGTTGCCGCCGACAAAATACACCTTCAGCGGCATTGACATCAAAAATATGTAAATAAAAACAGTTAACCAATATGTATAGTTAAATCAAAACTAATCCAAATATAAACTACTTACCTACCTTATCTATATACTTACCTAACTAATCTACCACCAGTTCGGATTCTTTGAGAGCCTTTGACTGAGAAGAAGCTGGCAAGAAACTCAGGAACCCCTTACTTTCTTCTTCCTCTAAGTAGGTAACAAAAGTTACAATGTCATACAAAATACATTGAAAATAAATATATTAGTACATTACTAATAACTGATGCTCGTACATGCACTATGTCATTTATTAATCTTCCACTTTATAACCTTTTGTGTAAGGGTTTTTTAACATTTTGGGGGCCAAAGTTGCTCGCGTCCGTAGGTTTACCCTTGAGACCCTACACGTGATCCCTGGGTGGTGCTAAATGAGTGACACTGACTGAGTGGTAGAGCCACGCTGCGTTGCAGCACGCATTGGGCCGGCTCGCCCTGCGTAATACCACCCTCTCACTAATATTCGGCGTGAAATAATGGCGCTTGGTGCTGTTGTGTTTCGTCCGACCAGTGAGGGTTCCGGAGGCCCCTTCCGTTAACAAATTTAGAATAATAAATATTGATTTTGGATTAAAATGCATGTAACTTAAGGTAAAAAACAGGCAACTACTTTTTACAGTGGGAAATCAACAGAAATCAACATCGTAGCGTAGGCGAAGCCGCTTGACGGGAAACTAGTGTTAAATACTCAAATATATCTCGTGTAAGTCAATATGCGTGTATGTCCATATGCGTGTAAGTCAATATGCGTGTAAGTCAAAATGCGTGTAAGTCATATGCTTGTAAGTAAAAATGCGTGTAGGTCAATATGCGTGTAAGAAATTAGTCATTATGCGAGTAACCCAAAAAAATAGTCCCGTGCCTGGTCGGATTTCTCTGAACCAAACGCACTTAACAAACGTGCTTCCGACGCAAGTGCACTGAAGGCTGCACGGGCGGTGGCAAAATTAGCTCTAGCCTATATTGCGAAGCTACTCTTGAGCACCGCAAGCTTGGTTTCATATTTAAAAAAATATCGACAATTACTTAAAGTGACGGGTCTGTCAGACCCACCAGGCACCCTAAGGGTTAAGTTATGAAGATCACAATTTTTAACATTATTGCACATGGAATCGGTCTAGTGTACCTACATTTTTCCGTTAGAAGTACGTCGGTAACTTGCAACTCGCATTTCGTTACAGCTGAACTAGGTTACGAAATTAAACTAAAAATAACTTTGTTTATGTGCGTTATAGCATTCGCAACTTTGAATTCATTAATAATCTTGTTAGATGTGGTCACGGACATTATCTATAAATAGATTATAGTACGAGAGCCGTTCACAGTTCAAATCTAGATGATAGAGAGATAATTTAAATACTATTGTTTTGTTGTTGTACAGTGGTCAACCTACAAGAAAATGTCAAACTTCTTTAATACATTTTTAACTTTATAACATCGATTACAGTTCAGTTTAGTTTTCACGGGTTTGGAGAATTTTTCTCATAAGACTACAGGATTCACTTACATGAGATTATTCTAAAAGTAACATTATTGTTTTGGGCCGAAACATGCATTTAAACGATTTACAATTCGTCATCCATTCATTCTTCATTTGGCCTTCTTGCACTCATGACTGCCCTCAGACACAAATAACAATGTGTAAACTTAAAAATAATATCTGGAAAAAGCTACGGTATAAAAACTTTAACATAATATCTTAATTAAAATGGTGATAATAGAAATAGTGTCTAAATTTCTTTTTTACCTTTCGCAACCAATCATTATGTTTCACCTATACAGAACCACCTTCCATGACTAGTAACACATTTCGTAAAAATCGTGCCCCAATGTTATTTCAACAGGTACACAATTACCTACTAGGTATGACATAAAACACAAAGTCGTCCTAAAGGCAACCATCGGCTTTCAATGTTTGTCGTGAATTGTCCAAATTTCCGTATTGCTTAAAAAATAAAAACACCTCGCATCCCTTGACGAATTTCCGAAAACTTTCTTTCGTTCAACCTTGTCTTGACAATAACAAACACAACACAAACAAAGAATTAGCCAAATAGGTGCAGCTGGTCTAAAGTGATGCGCGAACATAAATTCGTGGCAATTGATATTTATTTGTGTAGATTTATTTATAAATAGGCTACTTCTAGGCGCTGGAGTCATATCTCATGTCTCCCTCTCCCAAAGAAAAGATGGAAGGATTGTGTAAATGATGATGAATGAATAATTATAATCTATTTTTCTTCTTAAAATAAAAAAAAAAAAAATTGTAAGAAGAAAATTCAAAATCGACTCACGAAGGAATATGAAAACAAAGAAATCAAAATTTCTATTATCTTAGAACAGTGTTATACGCCCACATCTCGTTTGGTCTAGGCATAAAGCGACTTAGGCACACTGCGTTATAGGTATACCGAGAGCAAAGGATTTTAAACACTGAAAAAAGACGACAACCTCAGGCGGGAATCGAACCACGCACTTTCAACATTCCGGGCGGCTGCCTTAACCACTTGGCTACCGAGATCTGGTTTTTACCCGTCGAAATTTGTCAGTGCTTGATGCTTATGTTTTTAGTCGACATTGCTTCATCAAATCTTAAAAGTTTTCACTTCTGAGATCAGAAAGAAATATTTTTACAAATAAGTATTTGAACATTCGGTTAAGATGAAGCTGCGTATATATTTTAGCGTTTTATTAACGCTTGAAAATACTTAAGTAATTTTTTTTCCTGACCTCGATAGCTGTGCGTGGTTTGATACCCGCCTGAGGTGGTCGTCTTTTTTCAGTGTTTAAAATTTTATCTTAGAACAAGTTAAAAATTTAATATTCGATTATTTGCGTTAAAAACGTTCAAATAAAGTCAAAGGTAAAGAATCGTTGAAAAGAAATAATATAATTTTAATTCGTTTTTTAATGTTATGTAGGTTAACTTCAACTAATGTGATAAATTATATTATAAAATAATTAATAATATTATACCTAGTAAATAAAGAAGACTAAAACTATTTATGAATTCACCTCTACTTACTGTATTTTTTGTATCAGTTTAGTTATGCAGATCTATGAGAATGGCACACGTAAATATTCGGGTGAAAACGCAACTGAGTCATGGTGATTTATATTTGTAATATTTTCGGGTGAAAATAAAACTGGGGAAAACGCCACTAACACCTAAAATTTTAACAATCCAAGAAAAACTTATATCACATTAAAAGGAATTAGTAAGATTTTAAAACAAGTAATCGCTGGCCGGCCGGTGACTTCAATATTTTAAATTGAAATCATTTCCATAAGATTGTGTGCATCTTGCTTAAAAATATCAATATAATTAAATAAACATCCATTCAACAATTCGCAATAGCAACGGGATTTCGCAAAAGCTTAAATAATTTGAATATAACATTTTTGAAGCCAGAATATCAGAATATACGCTATAAAATATATAAATACGACAATGTTTAGAAATGATGTGCGTATTGTAGACTGAGTGATCTTTTAAAATTTAAATAGATTAATAGGAATCTATTCTAAAAAATAGAAATCTATTTGTCCATAGTAAATAGTTGTTAATGGTAAAAATATGGTAAATTCATATTTATTGTTAAAAAAATCACTACTTTTAGCTTACTGGGTCATGACCGAATTAATTTAAAACGGTTTCAAAAGTCTGATCTGGCTAATTTAAAGGTTTTTTTTAGATAAAAACATAACATTTTCTATATTTATATTATAGTATATATATACAGCACGTGAATAAGTGTTTTTATCTTTTATATTATACTAGCGCGGCCCGCGACTTCAGCCGCGTGAACAACCCGTGACGATTTTTTTTTTAATTCAGAAATCCTTCTGACGCCTCATTGGCCAAGTATTTACGATGCATAGCCCGGGTTTGTGATCATCAACTCGAATTTGGCAAGCGTGGTGATTAAGCTAATACCCATCAACTCTTCGCAGTGACGTAATACCGTTGGCTTTGGATCACTACGCTACGCTAACCAATCACTACGCTTGCCAACCCAGATTTGGCAAGCGTAGTGATTAAGTCAATACCTATTAATTGTAGCGATGACTTGATTTCAATGATGGAGACCTTTGCCCAGAGTGGGACACTATACAGGCTGAATTTGACTTTACTGGTCCTAACAATTACAAACACAACAAAAACAGAATAAGCCAAATAGGTGCAGCCGTTCTGATGTGATGCACGAACGTACGTACAAATAAAAAATTATTTATTTATAAAAACCAGTACAAATGGCGGGCTTAATGCTATAAACGTTCTCTACCAGTCAACCAGTAAAAAGAGTTGGAAAAAAAAGATAGACGGCGCAAAAAGATACTACTCGTACTACTACTAATACTTAATTTAGGGCAATTAATTTTTATTTATATACATTCCACCATGTAAACGAATGTAAAGGCTTATTATCCTACCAGCGTCCTATTTAATATCACAAAATATTTCCCCGTTATAAAACAAACGTGGAAAAACAAATTCAAAAACATTTAACTATTGTGGAACGTCGTATAAGAAGACAATTGAACCTTTTATAACCTTATATTGCGTATAACAAAAGAGGACACATTAAGGAAGCTCTTTACTTAAAGGGGTTACACGCATAATGACACATTTCGGCCACGCATAATGACATATACGCGAAATGACATAAACGCGAAATGACTTATACGCAAAACGACATGTACGCGAAATGACATATACGCAAAACGACATATACGCGACATGACATATACACAAAACGACATATACGCGAAATGACATATACGCAAAACGACATATACGCGAAATGATATATTATACAGGGTTACAGGTTAAGTTGACCTATTTCCGTTAAGAGAGTTTCGTTTACATCGTTTCTGACTAATTTGACTATGAAAAACCCTATCCTAAATCTAGCTGTTTTAGAGATATTTAAATTTAATTGTTTTTTATAAAATAATCCCGATTTTCGGCTATCAGCTTAGATGTTTTGAAATATGTAAGTCTTATTACTATTATTTAATTTATACATGTAAAATAAGATGGCAAAAAAGCTAAATAAAACAATAGGTACTAAATGACAATTTTTTTTGGTACTAAAATAAAAGAAAAATTAACTGCAACAATTCATATACTTCCTTGTCCAAGAGACTAAATGCTATAATATTGTATATTTTTTAGATTTTTAATTACCTCCGTTAAAGAATACTGTATTTTGTTAAGTTTTGTACGTTTCTGAACGAAAGTTCCGGTTTTTTTAATGTTAACGAACGCAGGGTTATTAAGCAGGTAAGTCTATGAGGTCTATGGTAATGTAGAAACGATATCGCTACCACTGTTATAGTTTTCACACTTAAAGTTTTAGCAACGATACACATAAATAACACAACGAAAGCGCCGACGGGAATCGTCTGGCTGCTGACAGTCTGACATCTGTCTACGATGCGTATCGACATATAAAATGTCAACCATGCGTCACTTTTTCACTTAAAATAACATAAAGTGTCACAATCCTACTATGTTGCCATTTTCGAGTAGAAATCAATGTTGGTTTTTAATTTATATAAATAAACGGAGGTCTTTAAATTAATAATACGGTCATAAATATATTGATAATAATGTATTCTTCAAGTATTTATACATTGGCGTCAAGTTAAAAGACTGGAATTTAGTACCAAGCCCCATAGTGAAAAAAATATGTCCTTTACTAAACTTTCAAGTTCCAACAAAACATCTTAACAGACAGTACGTGTAATTTTTTGTTTTTTTTTAGCACGGTCAGCATCAAAATTAGCTAAATACTGTAATACCATGTCTTAGTACTAAAATGCACAGCTACTTTTGATTCCGACTGTACATATAATATGTAAGCGTGGATTTTCTTTTTAGTAAGTATAAAAATGTTTCATTTTTGTTAATTATTACAATAAATAAATTACAAATTAATCTAATTTAAATGCATCATATTTATTTTAAAAACCCATTGAAATGTGTCATTATGCGTGTGTGTCATATTGCGTGTGTGTCATTAAGCGTGTGTGTCATATTGCGTGTGTGTCATTATGCGTGTGTGTCATTATGCGTGTGTGTCATATTGCGTGTGTGTCATTATGCGTATAGGTAAAATTGTGTACAGTTGTCATTATGCGTGTAACCCACTTAAAGTACCTTCATTAATAGTTATCTTCTTAAACTTATTCTGTTATTAACACATAACAGTTAAAGAAGGTTATCTATTCCGTGGGTTATTAATGATTGTTATGTCAAGTAGGTAAATGGCCATGCGTCCTTCTGACATAAGCAGTAAAGTGTAGTTTTAATAGCATTTATTATAAGCACCTGATTCGTTGTGTGTCATATTGCGTGTGTGTCATTATGCGTGTGTGTCATTATGCGTGTGTGTCATATTGCGCACACGCAATATGACACACACGCATAATGACACACACGCATAATGACACACACGCAATATGACACACACGCTTAATGACACACACGCAATATGACACACACGCATAATGACACATTTCAATGGGTTTTTAAAATAAATATGATGCATTTAAATTAGATTAATTTGTAATTTATTTATTGTAATAATTAACAAAAATGAAACATTTTTATACTTACTAAAAAGAAAATCCACGCTTACATATTATATGTACAGTCGGAATCAAAAGTAGCTGTGCATTTTAGTACTAAGACATGGTATTACAGTATTTAGCTAATTTTGATGCTGACCGTGCTAAAAAAAAACAAAAAATTACACGTACTGTCTGTTAAGATGTTTTGTTGGAACTTGAAAGTTTAGTAAAGGACATATTTTTTTCACTATGGGGCTTGGTACTAAATTCCAGTCTTTTAACTTGACGCCAATGTATAAATACTTGAAGAATACATTATTATCAATATATTTATGACCGTATTATTAATTTAAAGACCTCCGTTTATTTATATAAATTAAAAACCAACATTGATTTCTACTCGAAAATGGCAACATAGTAGGATTGTGACACTTTATGTTATTTTAAGTGAAAAAGTGACGCATGGTTGACATTTTATATGTCGATACGCATCGTAGACAGATGTCAGACTGTCAGCAGCCAGACGATTCCCGTCCGCGCTTTCGTTGTGTTATTTATGTGTATCGTTGCTAAAACTTTAAGTGTGAAAACTATAACAGTGTTAGCGATATCGTTTCTACATTACCATAGACCTCATAGACTTTCCTGCTTAATAACCCTGCGTTCGTTAACATTAAAAAAACCGGAACTTTGTTCAGAAACGTACAAAACTTATCAAAATACAGTATTCTTTAACGGAGGTAATTAAAAATCTAAAAAATATACAATATTATAGCATTTAGTCTCTTGGACAAGGAAGTATATGAATTGTTGCAGTTAATTTTTCTTTTATTTTAGTACCAAAAAAAATTGTCATTTAGTACCTATTGTTTTATTTAGCTTTTTTGCCATCTTATTTTACATGTATAAATTAAATAATAGTAATAAGACTTACATATTTCAAAACATCTAAGCTGATAGCCGAAAATCGGGATTATTTTATAAAAAACAATTAAATTTAAATATCTCTAAAACAGCTAGATTTAGGATAGGGTTTTTCATAGTCAAATTAGTCAGAAACGATGTAAACGAAACTCTCTTAACGGAAATAGGTCAACTTAACCTGTAACCCTGTATAATATATCATTTCGCGTATATGTCGTTTTGCGTATATGTCATTTCGCGTATATGTCGTTTTGTGTATATGTCATGTCGCGTATATGTCGTTTTGCGTATATGTCATTTCGCGTACATGTCGTTTTGCGTATAAGTCATTTCGCGTTTATGTCATTTCGCGTATATGTCATTATGCGTGGCCGAAATGTGTCATTATGCGTGTAACCCTTAAAAATCATGTAATCTCTAACATAATTGATTCGTTAATTCGGTGTTGGCCTCATCACGCTTCCCAAATTCGGGTTGGTGTTCATTAGCGATGGGTAGCTCGCTAGCGAGTTGTTTAAAAGAGCCGGCTCACCTATTCTAGCTCAACGTATATCTAGCTCACTCCCGTTCAATTTAGCTCAGTGTTCATTTTAGTTCAATTAGCTCAGTGTGTCATTGGAATATATCGGTTCGGAATCGACAGTGGCTTTGCTTGATAGTCAAAAGGGTGTCGCAAAGGGGGTGCAGAGCAAAATTTTCTGTTAATTTTTATATGGAGCCTTAAAACTTACAAACTTTAATAAAATTTAAAGTAACTTTTTATAAAAACGCGAATATCTTGAAAACGGTGCGTCGTAGCTAAAATCTAACAAAATTTTGCCCCCTCTGTAAAAAAAATAAAATTTAATTTTCTAATTTTTGTATGGAGCTAGAGTTCTGTTGTCTAATAAAAAAATTACCTCGAAATTCAAGACAATACGTTGCGCTTTGCGCTATTTCCTTAACAGTACACATAAACGACTCAAGAGCCTTCTATCTTCATGAATTACACTGAGCTAAATTAGCTACTGAGCTAGAAGAACTATATAGCTCTTGTCTGGGTAAAGAGCTATATAGCTCTTATCTCTTTAAAGAGCTAAATTTCCCATGACTAGTGTTCATCACAACCTCGATAAAGGAGAATGACCAAACCAGCCTATTCGATATCTATTGCGTCTTAATCATTCACATATCAAAAGTGTTCTCTTAAGTTATAATGATTGCTGTTAAAAAATGGTTTTCTATAGAACGCCGCGTTAAGCGTCAAGTGATAAATAAATGCTGAACTGAACTGATAGTCATACGATTACAGTTGTCATAACCTCAAAATACCTAAAAAGTCTTAAGCTAAAAATTAAGATAGCTTCAAACTCCCGCATGATATTGTAATGCATTTTTTCTTCATAATTCAGAGCATTGCTGCTATTGATTACTATTTATTTCATTAAAGCGCTGTGTTACGCTAGCTAGCTAGCTAAAAAACTAGCCTAACTCCCATAGTAAAAAGGTCGTTTTCCTTTGAAACACACTTTGCCCGACTTAGGAATTGAACCCAGTACAGCCGGATATCGGATCGACAGTTTTGCAACTCGTCCACCAAGGTACGATTATGATAAATCTTCAAAAAAATGAATAATAATGAAATAGGTTGTATGTCATTGGAACTGGACTGGAACATACATACATTTCAACATACTGTTGTGGTACTTTTACTTAAGTTACTTAATATTTTAATTCAATGAGTATTTTATTCAATACTCGTAGTTCTTCTACAGCAGAAATTTGGCAATATATGCAAAAAACCGGACAAGTTCGAGTCGGACTCGCCCACCGAGGGTTCCGTACAAAGTAGGAGCATATTATAATATATTTTTTAATTCTTCTTCAAAATTCGATACCTATACATCATAAAAATAATTAAAAATCTGTTTAAGCTTGTGCCAATAAAGCCCTTTCATACGCACACCCACATGACTTGGTTAACTCAATTCAAAATTTGGACCGCCGTTCCTGGCATAAGGACCCTGTTTTTAACAAAAAAAACAACTAATGCTCCTGTGACACAAGAAGTAGTTTCCAGGTCTAGTTGCGAATCAAGTCGTTTTCATTTACCTAAAATTACATTAACACATTTCAAAGGCATTCACACTGAATGGCCCAATTTTATATCAATATTTGACAGTTTAATTCATCAAAACAATGAAATATATTCAATACAAAAATTCCATTATTTATTGAGTGTTTTAGAACAAGAACCTTTTAACTTAATTAAACATTTAAGCATAACTAGTGAAAACTATGGTGTGGCCTATAATCTCTTACAAGAACGTTATGAAAATAAGCGCTTGATAGCCGACAAACATTTAGATTTGTTACTATCAGTTTCATGTTCCAACTTAAAGAATTTAAAACGTTTTCTCAACACCTTAAAAAAAAACACACAAGCATTAAATACTCTTGGATTTGATGTCAATTCTTGGAGTTTTCTTTTATATCATATAATATCTAAAAAGTTACCGTTGGACTTAAGAACTAAATTTGAGTTTACTTTACAGCAAAATGAGATACCGCGTTTTGGTAACTTGTTGACATTTTTAGAACACAATTTAAGGGTTTCAGAAGCAACTAATTTCACATGTGTAAACAATAATCCCAAAGCGTTAATTCCTCATGCATCCACCTTACATGTAACTAATTCAACTTGTTATTATTGTAGTGGTGATCATGCAATCTATCATGTTTAGAGTTTGAGAAACTGAAAGATAAGAAATTATTTTTAACTGAAAAAAGACCCAATCGCCCACCCTACAAATTTTGATTCCGTTGAGAGTGTCGAAATACTTATACGTTTTTTTGGCATAAAGGCCCTGTTTTTTAATGATTGAATTACAAATGTATGGTTTTCAGATTTTTCCCTATTCTTGTAGTATAAGGCGGTAATTCTTATCAATTTTTTTAGTTCTAGGTCAACAAAAATACCCTACAAATTTTGATTCCCTTGAGAGTGTCGAAATATACGTTTTTTGGCATAAAGACCCTGTTTTTATTAATGATTTAATTACAAATGTATAGTTATCAGATTTTTCTCTATATTTACAGTATAAAACGGTAACACTTGCCAAATTTCATAATTCTAAGTCAACGGAGAATACCCTATAAATTTTGATTCTCTTGAGAGTGTCGAAATATACGTTATTTTGCGGCATAAACGGCCGTATCTTTTTTTTACGTTAACTCAGGAGTTTGATTTTTTAAAAGCTTCAAGAGATTGTAGACCTGAGTATATCGTTTTAATTTCAACTGGATACCTCCACGCGTTCCTGAGATAAAAGGTCTTGACATACACGACGGACGGACAACAAAGTGATCCTATAACGGTTCCGTTTTTTTTCCTTTGAAAACAATTGAAATATGTGTCAACACCGCTGACAGCCTCTATTTTAAATCAGCTGTTCGCCCGCGACTTCGTCCGCGTGATCACCCCACCCTACGACGTGGGGCGGAGTGAATAAGAATTAAAAATTCGTCACGGGATACGTCCCGTGACGATTTTTATTTTTATTTTTACAACAACCTTGTCCTGCCCTTTACAAACACAACAAAAAAAAAACAGTCAAATCGGTCGGCTCGTTCTCGAGTTTTGCGCTTAGCCACACATTTGGCGATTTATTTTAACTCAATCGAAAATGTTTAGTAAACACGTATTGGCTGTCTAAAGTCTGTATCTACTATTGTCATAACCTATAATAAAAGATAATTCATCCACGACCACCCGCCAAATTATCGAATCGTCCGAATAAAATAATAATGTAAACGAAACGCGAGAAGTGTTTGATTTTATGTTAGTTTTTCTCATAAATGACACGATGTTATTAACCTTTTACGTAGATTCGATCAGCATGATGTTGACTCTTCTAATTACAAGACTTGTGTGTAATGTAAGCATTGCAACATAATTAAGTAGGTACCTACTGAGAACTTATACTACAATCAAAAGAAAAGTTACAAAAATCAGCATTAGATTATACTATAAACCTTATTACCTTGAATCTTAAACTCCTCACATTTAGGTAACTTTATAAAAATTAAAGAAAACAAATGGTCAGCGTTTTCCTGCGACTCTGCGTATATACTCATATCCCGCGAATAATAAATAAGTTCTTAAGTCTATTGCCTGCCTTATTTTGAAGCTTTGAGTTCTCTGAGATTCATGATTAGTCAGTCGGTAAGTGAGTATTTCGCTTTTATAAATAGGTATCTATTTTATAATTATTAGGGCATAGGTATCATTTTTAAACATTTACGTTCGACATACAATGTGTTTTAAATGGTAATAGAACGCCTTGTTTATACTAACTACAAGTAGTAGTTTATTTGGGAGATATGAGCAATAACAAACACAACTGAATAAGTTAAAAGTCATAGAAAATAAATTACTAGTGTTATTGGACACGTGCTTATTTTGTTGTAGGGAAATAAAAGTTCAAATAAAAAAAGGGATTCTTACGCGGTCTTACACTAAGTATATAAATTTTCCAGCATTTAAATAAACTAACTTAATGAACATAAAACTATGACACTATCATTATTTTTAGAAAGATATTAAACAGCCCTCTCCATATATACTAGCCTAATTAAGTAATCAATCAGCTAATAAGCACGCGCCGAGGGAGTTTTTTCATATTATTTCATGCCACCCAAAGCTCGTGTAATGAGAAACTTTATTATTAGGTATACTTCGAAACTGAGCGACTAGTTTCATGATTTATGATGTAAATAGTATTTTATGCAAGTGACAACTAGTCACTTCGAGTAGGAACCTACTAAAAGTGTTTTTGAGAATTTTATTTAAACCTGTAAGTGTAACAATATATGTTTATTTATAAAAAAACAAGCCCCCAAAACGAATCCGAATTTTCGGATTTCGTGTTTCTCGGCTTCGGCATTTCATTTTTAAAAGCATATCTGTCAAGATATTAATATATTTTTCTCTTTTTAAAGACACTTGGAAACCATTACGATTATTTGATTAAAACATAACATCAAGATTATGTTCTCTTTTCAGTAAAGCGTAGTGTTTACATCTCTGTTTATGGTTAACATTAAACTCCTTTGGTTTCTTAAGCCGTTTACCAGTTAAACTAGATAAACTTTTATACAAAACAGCTCATTGTGAAATCCCTACCCTATTAAGCTTATATAAACAAAATAATGAAAAACAATATAAAATATACAATAAAAAAAATATTGAGTAAGTATTGCGTTTTTTAGTTTTTTTTTTAGTTTATAAACTTTTTTTAAACAGTCTAGAAGTGTTTATTCGTAATAAAGAGCACTTACCTGTTGAGCTGAGCTCGTGAGATATCGATTGGAGGTCGGAACAACTAGACGCGCGAACCTTACGCAGAGGAATGCTCGGCAGCGACGAACACGCATAGGCGGCGGCGGGCGACCGCGACGACGTAATCGTCACGATCATGGCCGCGAAATTTGTTCAAAAACAAAACACCACAATTTTCGGTGGAAACCGCTACAGTTGGGTTGTGGCTCGAGCGCCAGCGATTAAAAAGGTGGAAGCTCGAGGGTAGAAGCTTATGAAACTTTTTCTTCTGAGCTTAGTCAACAAAATGAAAAATGTAGAAACGCTTTTTGGTTTTTCTAATATTCACATAAGTATACTTTACAAGTTAATTTATGTTCTTATACACACAAGCGTTACAAAAAATATATTTTCAAACAATTTAGTTTAAAAACAAATAAAACAAGGGCGCTGGTAATTACAATTTGAAAAATCTTTTTTTTGCAGTACTCATGTAGAGTTCACCTACTCCCTCCTGTCGTTATCCGGAAGGGCACAAAAAATTAATAAAAAACTATTATGATACTGCACTGTTACTATTTTGAGTTTAAGTAATCCCTAACTATAATTTTCTATGAGTACCAAATTTCCATTAAAATTAAAATTGGAAAAAGAAGAAATATTTTATTAAATATTGACGTTAGAGAAATAATTTTTGAACGCCTAAATTAAAGCCACACTGCTTCTTCAACCTCACAGTTGAAACTTGAACGGAGAAGAAGTCGCTAGAAACTTGGTTAGGGCTATTTATTTTTCCGGTTCTGTTAAAAACACTGGTTTGGCATGACTGAAGTTTAGTAATATAACTGTTCTCGTAAAATATTGTGTATATAAAACTATATCTATTTATACTATTTTCAATCATAAATCATAATATTGAATCTGTTAAGTTAATGTATTGTTCAAGAAACTATCTATGGAAAAAAGAGCTTCTTGAGCTTCTTTTCTCCAGCTTGACTTTGACCAGTTCTTCACAAAGATAACGAAACGATGAAAAAAAATTGTCTACAAGAAGTATTTTACTTACTTAATTTAAATAATCAAAAATTACAACTCTTCTCAATTGAAGTCTCTCCCAAAATCCGAACTGGTGGTAAGAGTAGTTTAAATTTAACTATATTAACTAGGTAGGTATCATTTTAAACTTTACTATTTAAACAGTTTGGTGCCGCTAGCCGGAAGTCTAGGTTTCTATTCATAGGCAGTTACTGTAACACTATAGTGCCTTATATTTTAATAATATTTATCAGCAACAAATATTTGGTCCAGAACTCGACTAGATGGCGACTACCGTAATAACTATTTTAGCAGTAAAGTAGCATCATATTGCATCGCTGTTTTCGTTTTATTTATAGCTTTTTTAGGGTGCAAGCTACAATGACATTACGGATATAGAGGCATAGCTGTCGGAAACTCGGGCGCAAGACCCTCGATGGCCTCGATTATGCAAGTTCCCCGTCCCATGGGCCGTAATGGCCTCTTTATAACGTAAGCCTTGTGATCGAAGGCGTCAGCTAAAAACATCAAAACTAAACGTGCTTTCGAATCAGTTCGAATAACGCCTACGCTATGCCTAGGGGCAAATGTGGCGATAACAATGTGTAGTTACGAATAACTAAAACTTATCGATCGACCATTGTACGGGGTACACTAAAATCCGTTTCTTTACTCATGTGCTAGAACTACAGAGTTGAGTTGAGTGAAACGAATTTCGACCTAGGCGGAGGTGGAGGGACGAGCTTTTCGAAGAGAAATTCGATTCTACACAAACGTCACAAAGGTCACTCTTGTTTATAACTTGAGAGTTAGCGATCAAGCTTTAGAGAATCAGCATCAGCAAAGCGTACAGACCGCCTTTTTTAATTTTAAAGGGTAGTACACACGGCGTCAGATCAACCTACCCTAAACTGTAAAATTTCGCCAATGAATATTAATCCTTGGAAAGCAATAAAGTTCAAAATTGTTTGTAGAACTTTGACAGTTTTGGGTAGGTTGATCTGACGCCGTGTGTACATACATAAACGTAATTAATATTACTAACATCAATGCAATTTAGTAGTTAAACAAAGATTACATTTTCAGTTACATTGGCTAAAAAGGTAGTTTTACCATTAAAAATGGTTATCAGATGCAAATCGCCTGAAACGCAATGATGTTACAATAAAATTTTATTAAAATATCATTGCTGAAACGTATTTTTGTCCATAGCTCCGAGGGTTTTAGAAGGATCGAAATTTATCGAAACATGCGTTTGAACTTTGAAAAATGGTTTTTTGGGTGGTGTTTGTTTACTAAATTATAAATATTTCGGAAAAAAACACAGACTTCAGAAAAAATAAGAAAAGGGGTCATTTAGCTTTACCTTCCAATCCAAATGACCGCGAAACTGAACGTCACTCGATATATCGACGCCAAGGATTCCAAGGTATTAGTTTAGTGACAAAATAGTAAACAAATTTTGAAAATCGGTTAATAATTGTACCTGTAGGTGGTCCCTTTAGATTTGAAAATGTAGAAAAACGGGTATTCCCGTATAAATAAAAGTGATGTAGCTTCTACTAGTGTAAAGTACATGAATATTATCTTGTGTGTAATTTTTTTTTTTTATAGCAGATGGAGGCAAACGAGCAAGCGGGTCACCTGATGGAAAGTAATCACCGCCGCCCATTGACACCCGCAAAACCAGAGGAATCGCAGACGCGTTGCCGGCCTTTAAGGAAGGAATAGGCTCGTTTCTTGAAGATCACTAAGTCGTAACGGTCCGGAAATACCGCCGCCGAGAGCTGGTTCCACAACACTGTAGATCGAGGCAAGAAATTTCTTGAAAAACGCACAGTAGTAGACCGCCATCCATCAAGGTGATGTGGATGGAATGACAGTCGATTGCGTGTAGTGCGGTGAAGGAAATCAGCGGCAGGGATCAAGCCGAATATGCGTGTAAGTCAATATGTATGTAAGGCAAAATGCGTGTACGTCAATATGCGTGTAAGAAATTAGTCATTATGCGAGTAACCCTGACAGATCGTCATGGTAATTGTGTTAAAAGATGCTAAAATCTAAGTGAAATTCATCTAGGAATGAATTTTACTTACTTAGGTTGTAAAAGAAAAGAAAATGTTATTTTCCGTGTTGTGTAATTTTTGGGAAGTATATCTCAATAAATTTTTTTTCGTAAATTTTTGTATTTATTTTCAATGCTACGATTTTTGCGGGGACTGCAAAATCTGTGAATTTTTTAAATGATTTAATATTTATATAAAGGCATTTTTGTGTTGTCTTCTTTTTTACTAGTCCTGCTAGGGACACAAGGACACTCTCTCATCTATGTATCCCTGTAAATGAGAATTAATGAGAGAGCGTCAATTTTAATAAAAATCAATTGCCACGAATGAATGCTCGCGTGATCACGCGACAAAGTTTGTAAGAAAGCAATTTTTTGGGAAAATCGATGGATACGAGATGTTCACGCTGACGATTTCGAGGGCCGCTTGTTTCAAATATGCTATTTGTCTGACTAAATTTTGCAACTTCATTTCCATTCATTATGCTACTTGTCTGACTGAGTTTTGCCCTATTCTTGGCAATTCCGCAGTCCTTTTTGACAATTATATGTGATACTGTTAGAGTTAAAAATAATTTTATCTTATTTATTTGAGATGCATTACCTACCCGAGTGAAGATTGGTATTATTATTATTGCGTGCGGCAAAATTGATCCTGCGTAGATCATAATGTCTACTTTTAGATTACTCACCCAAGTTTCCTCAAGTTTCTGGGTCTGAAACCGGTGGCTTAGCCACTAGACCACAGAGGCGGCTGAAATTCTCAATAAGGGAGGAGCTTTTTCACTCCCGAGCAGCGCTGTTTGCTGTACAAGACTCAGGTGCGATCGAGTATGGAGTATTGTTCCCATCTATGGGACGGCTTCGCTAAATACGTCCTCGATGCACTTGAGGACTAGACTGCAAAGTCGAGCAGTACGCATTATTGGAGATGCTGAGGTTACAGCCTCTCTTGAGCACCTCCAGCCAAAGAGGATTTAATCACTACGTTTACCTCCAGCTGCGTAGAGACATTGCTTCTCTCAGTGTCTTCTACCAAAATTACTACGGTGAGTGTTCTGGAGAATTTTTTGAACTAAACCCGCCCTTTCCTTTCCTCTCCGGGACTACACGTGGTGGTCTTAGGAACCACCATCATACTGTGCAGAATAACCAGCACTCGTACCAATAAATTTGGTAAGTCGTTCCTCTGTAAGACCATTCGGCTTTGGAATTCTCTGCCGGAGCATGTTTCCCAGCTTCTATAATCCCGGGTCTTTTAAACGGGGCTTGAAAGGGCATTTATGCAGTCCGTCATGAATAGGTGCGCTTAATTGTTACCGTGCTTGTTCCACGGTGAGGAGCGCTCTCATTGTTATGGACTACATCGGCTACTTACCATCAGGCAGGATGTAGTCATTATGACGTGTCACATTAAATAAAAATTTGTTGTTTTTAAACTTACTTTTTAAATATAGTTTGGTGTTTCTTCAGTCTCGAAAATCACCGAGATTGAAAGTGCAAAGTTTTGGGACTGACAATATTTTGAGACTCCCGGGAAACTGATACTCTCGATTCCCGGGATGGAAACCCTAGAAACGGTGTAGAGGGCAGCCATTGATTATAGTATGTGATAGAGTTTGGTCCAAATGACCACATTCACAATGTTTCGTTTCCCTCAGGCCCCATTTATGTAGGAGATGGTTGGATGGTTGGATAGATAGATTAGATTAGTATATTATTCATATACAGGGTTTCTCTTAGTGCGAGAAGAGGGTTTACGCATTTCGGTTTCGCATACAAACTTCCAAGTCGAAATTTTTAAAAATCAATAAGCCAATTTGGATAAAACTTTGCATGCTGAAAAAAAATGTTTATTTAACTGAGTTATTGCGATTTTTAACTTTCTACAGTACAATAGAAGTGGAAGTGGAGTTTTAATCACAATAACTCAGCTACAAAAAAAGGTTTTTTAAAAATGTTTTCAACAAACTATTTAGATCCCTGTGTTATACTTTAGCATGCAAAGTTTCAACAAAATTGGCTTATTGGTTTCGAAAATTTCGACTTTGATGTTTGTATGGAAAACCGAAATGCGTAAAGCTCCTTATACGAAACATCGGTACTCGCAACACTTGTAATTATTAGAAGGTATTCTATTCTTCGTTGTCGAATTAGCATTAGAATTGCCATAATATATCTTCATTACTTTAATTCCACCTAATTAGGTACTTTTTTAGTTCGTAGCCAAGTGTGAAGTTTGCATTGCGTAGCGTAAGTTGTGCAAATGAAATAGCAATAAAAAGGTATGAAATACATTTGCCTGTGTAGTATTAGTGATGTTAGTGTGTAAATAAGATAAGATCCGTTTTCATCCCATGGCCTAAATCAATTCTGTTTTCAACCTAAAGGTGATTTGAGCAGAATGTAATGACAACAGTTAAGTGGAAATCAGACATTTTTTGTTAAAAATAAAAATATGTAAAATGTCTCAGATATTGCGTTTGTTAACTAATTATTTTGCCGGTCGTCAACAATTGAAAGTAATTGATTATGGGTTGAATGTGGAATAGGTACATTTTAGGTTGTAAACGGAATTCAATTATTCTTAATTGCTTATAATATAAGAGCTTTACTGAACTGAGACTGGTTGTTTTTTTCTATTAAACATTTTATCCTGTTGGTAGACAGACCAATTAAAATAAAAAATAAATGAAAATTTTGAAAATTATGAAACGGTATTATTATTATTTAAACGTATTGTAAATATTGCAAAAAAACATATTTTGTAGCGTTTTTTAAAGTTTTCAATTCTAGAGCGTTTTTTTATTTGGTTCACTAAACTGGTGTTACACCATTTCACAACGTTTCAATTTCATAACTTTAAAACTATAGTGTACAACCTTCTTGAAGTGAACACTACATGCATAAACAATCCTCATTACATTTAACAATCCTCTTTACATTTAACAATCCTCTTTACATTTAACAATCCTCTTTACATTTAACAATCCTCTTTACATTTAACAATCCTCTTTATCTCAACCGTGTCGCGTAGCGCTGAAAGAATACTACCACTTCCCTTGGTTAACGTAAAAGGCGACTAACGGACTAAAGATTGCACATATTATACTTACATCCAAAAGCATTATAGAGCGGCGATGGGCTCGCCACCTGTCACGCTGAGCACATCTGCCGTCGACGTCGCTGTTTGGTGAATGTGGACCATGGTAGAGGACTGCCTTTGCTGTCCTTATTGCCTAGTCTCTGACTAACCATTCAGGGATAATAGTCGTGACTATATGTAAGTAGATTTTTCATTTTTTCCAAAGTCTGTTATTTCCCGAAATATTTACAATTTAGTAAACAAACACCCCCCCAAAAACATTTTTCAAAATTCCAAAAAAAGTTACCAGCAGATTTTTAAAACTCAAACGCTCACACGCGTCTTGATAAATTACTCTATTCTCAACTCTTAGTACTATTCCCATGTCGATCCTCCCAAAATTCTTGGAGCTATGGCCAACAATACGTCTCAGGCGATTTGCATCTGATAACCATTTTTAATGGCAAAATACTTGGAAATGTAAGTATCACCATAGTTAGCTAGGTACCTATCTATTGTTAGTTAAAGGTAAGATCAATCAATTAGAGCATCACTTATAATGGGTTCGAGGACTGTATGATCAATTCGCATTAGAGAAGCATGGTGATATGTCACCGTACCGCAACCGCAGTATAGTTGCCGAAGTCAGTGTTGTAAAATACATAAGTAGTTGAATTGTAAAAAATGGGTTTATTCTTATTACTATTTAAAAAAATATGCTTCATCCTAAAGAGGTTTTCTCTGCGTAAAAGAAACACGTGACTGGCAAATAAAATAAAATAATTAAATTTATTAACAACAATATTATTTACAAGCGGTTTGCGGCGTCATGCGGGTTTGGCGCTAGGGGTAGGGTCATCAGGGTCTACAAGTGCAGGGTCATCAGGGTTTACAAGTGCAGGGTCATGTCGCCCAGCTTGTGGACGGGCCACATGCACTCGCAGCCGGCCGGGATCACCAGGGTCCTGGTCTCCCAACAGTCGCTGGAACAAGGTCAAAGTCAACGACTAATTACGTTACGTAACGTTAATTTCTAAACTTAAAATGCATATTTATCTACTCATGACTATTATCGCCGAAGGAGACAAGGCAAAAAGTACCGCAAAAGCAGTAGACAGCCCCAGTCCACATTTCACCAAAAAACAATTGCACACGTAGCGCTGAAAAAAAACTACCACCCCCTCACTTCCCTGAGGTGTCATGTAAGGCGACAAACGGACTAAAGACTGCACATACATCCAAAAGCATAGAGCGGCGATGGGCTCACCATTTGTCACGCTGAGCACATGTGCAGTCGCTATTTAGTGAAAAGTGGACTATGGTAGAGGACTGTTTTTGCTGTCCTCATTGCCTAGTCTCTGACTTGGCTTACCCTTCGGGGATAATAGTCGTGATTATTTGTAAGTACAAATAGCACATGTGCTCAGCGTAACAGGGGTGAGCCCATCGCCGCTCTATGCTGTTGGATGTAGGTGCAGACTTTAGTCCGTTAGTCGCCTTTTACGACACCCAAGGAAGAAATGTATTATTCTATTAATAAGCCGCCACCACACAACTCTTCTTAACTTAATACTGACTTTATCCTATGTGTATATATGTTTTCACTCCCCAATTATAGCCCACTGTGTTTAAAGATGTACCTATATCCAACACCTTGTTAGTCTCTAAGTAAATTCAATGTAATAAAACGTTTTATTGTTACTAACAAATACACCCCCATTTTTTTGTCGTTTTAATGAAATTAAGGGTGACTTCCACACATGAAACTGAACAACTTTCCCCAAGAAACCTATGTGCAAAAATGACAAAAAAATGTCGACCTCCCATACTATTGTCGTCAGTTGATCGGACAGTTTTGTATGGGAGTGAGAATTTTTTTTTGTTCAGTTTCATGGGTGGAACTCACCCTTAATTTCATTAAAACGACAAAAAAAATGAGGATATTTATGGATGTTAGTCTGACTCTTGAATAAAACTTTTATTACCGTTTTTTTATTCGTCTGAAATGATTGAATTTTCATAATAGTATTTAGCTCATAGGTACCTGGAATATCGCCTTCTGGTCAAGTGAATGGTTTTATTCCATTGTACGCAGGAGAATCCAAGGCTACTGCAAATCTGTAAGAGAAAAAGCCTAATCAGTAGTTTATCAAAACAACATCATACATTGTATATTGTAGTCGGATAGTGAGTTTAGCGGCGATTTAAGTACTTACCTACATACATATAATTACGACTATTATCCCCGAAGGGTTAGTCAGAGACTAGGCAATGAATACCACAAAAGCAGTCCTCTGCCATAGTCCACTTTTTACCAAATAGAGACTGCACATGTGCTCATGCATGACAAGTGGTGAGCCCATCGCTGCTCTATGCTGTTGGATGTATGTGCAGTATTTAGTCCGTTAGTCGCCTTTTACAACACCCAAGGGAAGAGGGGGGGTGGTAGTATTTCTTTCACCGCTCCGCGACACGGTTAGGAGGAGATTAGTATGTGTCATGTCATTCATCATCAGTCTATAAACGTCCCACTGCTGGGCACAGGCCTCCCACGTGAACAATAGCACGTATATCCCCATATTGGGCCATAACCCACCACGCTGGCTCAATGCGGCTTGGTGGGTTTTAACGACTGCCATCTTACGACAACAACCGGGACCAACGGCTTAACGTGCCTTCCGAAGCACCGGAGGAACTTGAGATGTTTTTTAAATGTCACCCATCAGGCGACCCGGCATTGCGAAAGTTGCGTAGCGGGCAAGATCGCAAGTTCGCAAGCCGAACGCGCTAGCCGCTGCGCCATCGAGCTCCTTGTGTCATGTGTGTTTTTAAAGGGGCTACCAGACTGTTGTAAACAAGCCTTTCCCACCAGGTCACCTTGACGGGAGGCTCGTTTACAACTTGTTGTAAACGAGCTTCCACTTGGTTTGCCACAGTCCACAGTGCTGCCATTTTTAACAGGATCCTGCTTTATTAGTATTTTTAAGAGTAAAATTTAGGCTACAGCAGGATTTAAGCATTATCGTAAAATTTAGCATATTTGACATATTTTGTTTTATTTGCGAATTTAAATAGCGCTATTGGCATCCCTTCCTTGATATACCTAAGTACTGAAGGCAATTAAAAAAAAATTGATAAATTTGCTGGAGAAAACGCGATTACATTTGTAGCATTATTAGCTAGAAATGAGCTTTTAAAGATGTAAAAATACCGCGCTGTACGTACATTAATACCTATATACGAACTTGGCTTTTTCCAGTAACCACGTTGTATGTACGAGTAGGTTGTAGGTTGAAGATAGCGGTTTGTGTGTAATGGTGCAGTTTTCAACGCGCGCCCGCAAACAAAGGTCGTGGAAAGGTCAACCGAAATTTCGTTGAAAACAAGCTACCACACTGTTGTAAGCGGCTGTTGTAAACGTCGGTTTACAAAAGTCTGGTAGCCCCTTAATAAAGAAAGTACAATCCAACGAACCTCATTGGTACCGCCGATATCCTCGTTGCCGTTAGAGCTGCATTTCACTTCTTCGTAGTAAGCGGGACGGTATTCGTAGTCGTTGGTGTTCAACTTACGGATCTTCCTTTCCAGGTGACAGATGGGGTAGTGTTTCTAAAGAAGGTGGTGTAGACGGGTTAGTGGCGTTTTTCCCCAGTTTCATTTTCACCCGAAAATATTACAAATTTTAATTATTATGAATCAATTTCGTTTTCACCCGAATACTTACGTGTGGCATTCTCACAGATCTGCCTAACTAAACTCATACAAAAAAAAGACAGGTAAAGGTGAATACAAAGGTGTTTTAGTCTTTATTTACATTAATATAATTATTTTTTTTATATTTAAATGTACATAATTACATTAGTCAACGTTAAAAACGAATTAAAAATGTATCCTTATTACATATTTTACTTGTTGTAATAAATTAGAAATTGTGATTTCATGGTTTTATATTCTTTTGTGAGTCAATTGATCAATAGGTATATCATTTTGTACCATGGCCTTAATACTTAATAGACAGATCAGTGAAGCGTGACAAATAGAAGAATAAAGATAGCGATTGAAAAAAATCTCATTCTATTTAGCAAAAAATGCATCTTAGGCATTCGTGCATCACACACACTGTGGCTTTTGCAAATTCTATACAGTCGCGATTTACTCGCTAACTGTCAACCTTTACACAATGTACGAAAAGCAGCGATACAATCGTGAGGCAAACGCGATACAGCATCGATGAGTGTAGCGATGCAAGCGCACGTTAAAAAAAGCGCTGCTCGACGAGTAATTTTGTAATAACTACGCTATTACAGCTGTGTATTGTAAGGCCTAATTATTTTAAGTTCAGGCAATAACATTTTGGGTACATACAAGTCATAAAACAAAGAGAACATTAACGCACCTGAACCCCCAATTGCCTGAGCCCTCGTTCCCTGGAGGCTTGGAGCGACTCCGTGTATTCAGGAAGAATCTGTAAGCACATTTTGAAGAACTGTAATACAACTAGGGTAACTATATAAAAAGAAGAAACAATGGGTGTCATGTTCAGCTTTAGTCATAATCTGCTTTAGTTATGTTCCTCCACTGGTCACGTTCCGCTTTGGTCATATCTACCCTAATCATGTTCCACCCAAGTCACTTTCTTTAAAATAGTCTCAGAACATAATAATATCATCATCAGCTAATAAACGTCCCACTGTTGAGCACAGGCCTTCGCACAAGGCAACAGCACGAATATCCGGCATTAAATAATGGCACTTGGTGCTGTTGTGTTTCGTCCGGCCAGTGAGAGTTCCGGAGGCTCCTTCCCCACCTCTCCCCCCCCCCCTCCCGCCACCCCACACAATTCCTATTCCTTCTTTAACTAACTTCCTAACTTCCTTTCTTAAAGATCGGCAACACATCTGCGATTCCTCTGGTTTTGCGGGAGTCCATGGGCGGCGGTGATTGCTCTCCATCAGGTGACCCGCCTGCTCGTTTGCCGCCATCTTATATAACAAAAAAACATGGGTTTGGGAGATTGGGTTACAACCTTACCTACAACCTACCACGCTGGCACGTTGCAGGTTGGTGGTTTCTAACGACCACCATCTTACGGAAACAACCGTGACCAACGACGTGTTTTCCGTTGCGCGAAGAAGCTCGAGATGTTATTTTTTAACATTTAGTTTATAGACTGGATAGGTATCCAGTGACCATTCATTGCAAAGACTGCCTAACTAGACAGGGAGACGGGAGCTAGGGGGAGAACCCCACATACACGAATCCATCCGTGCCACCGCGGGAGCGATGTTAAGTACTCAGTAATAATTTTACGCAAGTACTTAGGTATAAAAAATAAAATAAAATAGGTCTTATGGGGCCGCCGCTTGCGACACCATACGCCTACAAGAGGGCGCTAGGGTATTGATGCACACGGACGCTACATGGGCTAAAGCCGCCTCTGCGAGGCACTGAGTTATTTTAACTTGGTCACCCAGGGACCCAGCATTCTGAATGTTGCTGCACTTGCAAATCGCTACCCAAACGTGAAAACTTCTACGATAATAAGTACGATGAAAAGGTGTAAAAGAAAGAACAGACCTCCGATGGTTCCTCACAATCTTCGGAGTCCTCGGATATAAGTTGTCTGGACTGGAGAGCTTGATGCCTATTCTTTTGCAGCCTGCCGAGCACCGAGTTCAGCACCGTGTCAGGGTTGGGGATCCTCAACACGTGCTCTATGAAGTCTCTGGCCGACTCTTCGCTGGATCCGATTGAAGATGCCATGCATAGGGTAACGCATAGCGCCTATCGGTGAAGACGTTTTACTTTTTAAACAAGGTTGTGGACGAACTTTTGTACAAAAAAAATTGTTTGACGTTTCAAACTGATTCCTCAGTTTGAAACGTCAAACAATTTTTTTTTTTTCGAAGACTTCTTGGCGGGAAAGTGAAGCGTCATGTCGACATTTTGGTTTTATTTTCTACCGATTAAATATAAAAACTAGATTCACAATCATGCTCGAAAACTTCTGCACAGAAAGAGTACGTGTTTAGGTACCGCCTTAGGTTGGAATTTCATCTTGAATGCTCTAAAGGCTATACTGGTCAACAGACATAATATTGTTTTTCATAATATCATATGTCATACTCATTGTTTACTATATTAATCACGTGCTAGAAACTTTGTTTCAATTAAAATCAATTTTTCAATAACATCATTTGTTATCATCATTGTAAGACGTAATTATCATATGCCATAACATCATTTGCCATCGAAATTGCTTCTAGAAAAAAATCATAAAATCGGTTTAAACAAAACGATCAATAGGTTTAGGTTTGGTTAGGTTAGGTTAGGTTAGAACATGAGTGCAAATTTGGGAACCTCCTCGTGGTGCACCCTGGAGTAAGGCCTCTTGGCACGGGGCAAGGGGCTTTATGCCAATCCCTGGCGCCCCTTCTGGGCGCCGAATTCTAGGCAGTGCCCCTTCTGGGCCTGCACCGTCAAGTGCGTGCCCGGTCCGGGACGTGTGGTCGTAGCTCCTTATGCGACCGTGGGACCCGGAGTAGGCACGCACTTGATGACTCGCCGCTCCTTCTGAGCGGCTTTGAGGATTGGAGTTTCGGCGGCGCTCCTTCTGAGCACCGTCCTTTGTGTGTGTGGGGATAAGACCTCGCGTGTTGTAGGGATTGTCGTAAGGCCTCTTCCCACCACCCTGGACAAGGGGCTTTATGCCAATCCCTGGCGCCCCTTCTGGGCGCCGAACTTCTACGTGCGTGTCCACTCTGGGCCGCACGCTCGCCGCTCCTTCTGAGCGGCTTTGAGAGGAGTATTGGCGTGTGGGGCAGAGCGAGCGCCTCCCCGCTCGCTTCCCTCCACTACGTCCTTGGGGGATTTGTTTTGTGTAGGTTAAGGCCTCGGGCACCGGGAGTCGAGCGTCGGGCTCGAGACCCCGGTGTGTGTTCGCGAGCGACCGTGGAGTAGCGGCCTGACGGAGTCTGTCCAACTCTGTAGGCCGTGAAAGATACGGGGGGGCCGCCTGGTTGAGGCTCCCGCCACATCGGGAATCGTCGGGGCATGGAGTGACCTCCCGGTTTTTACCGGGGGTCCGTCTCCGAGTTCCGGGGTTTGGGTCAAGGGCCCGAGGTCGAGGGTCGGTAAGTGTTTGTGGGGCTAGGGGTCCGAGTCGGAGCCAGATTCGTGGGCGGTTTCTGTCTCTAAGTCGGGGTCCGGGCTGCCGAGTAGGATACGACGGGCTGATGGAAGGCCGCGTTGTTTGTTGTGTGTTTGTTTGTGGTGTTGCCTGTTTGCGGAGGGACGCTTGCGGTAGCAAGCGCAAGTAGTGTTGGGCTTTGGCATGGGTATGACCATACCTCCCCAAAAGCCCAAGGGTCGGAGGACCGATGTGTCTTTGTCTTGTGTTTGTGCTGTGCTGTCCTTGTATCTGTGACCTTGGAGGATCGCGTGCTCATAGAGGGTGGGCACGCTGTTTTGTGTTGTGCCGTGCGCGAGGTTGCCCGTGTGTCGGCGCGTGACCGCTTGCGGTCATAGGTTGGCACACGGGCGACGGGGTGACCGTCGCGGGTTAATTCCCAGTGGCATGTACCGCGACATCCACCTCAGCTTTCAGCTTCGGATTGTTGGGCCCCCAGGGGTTTAGTGGGTATTCCCCTCCGTCTCGCCCTCCCGGCCAGGACTTCTGTCCTGGCAGCTGACCTGGAGCCTCTCTCCTTGTCGGTGGGTGTGGAAAGGCGGACGGGCGAGTCCCACATAACCGGGTGCCTCTTCAAGGCTCTGGTACTCGTAATGAGTTCCCCTGGGAAAAAAAAAAAAAAAAAAAAAAAAAAGGTTAGAACATGAAAAACAACGCACGAGCCGAGCGAGCGAAGAAAGCGTGCCGCGGCGGCAGCGGCCGGCGAAGTGACAGAAAGCCAATCGCTGGCGTTGAAATATTTTGTTAAGTATATAATATTATTGCAATTAATAAAATGGATAACAATACGTATGGCAATCGTATCATTATGGAATCTAATGTAGGGCAAACAAGAGTATGTCACATAACCTTTATCTTAAACAAACAATTCGGGCAAATGAAATTCGGGCAAGTAAAATTCGGGCATATGAGTATTATTGCTTATAATTTTTGGGCAAACAATAGACAAACGACATTTGTTTTAAAGGATTGTCCAGATTCGTTTTGCTATGGCTACTTGAAAACTATTACGATAGCATTAGGTCATTGTACATATTGAATAATTGAAATATTATGCTGAACCATTGACTAATGCTCAACAATAAATAGTATTTTGTTAATTAATGAATGTTTTTTGTGAATTGAAATAAGTACTACATATTTCTGTGCCTCCTTCTTCTCAAAATGAAAACATTTCAGTGCAGCGGAAATGTGTTTAAAAAAATATACATACATGTAATCACGACTATTACAGATCTTTGATTTAGGGTGGATTCGACCAAACTGGAATAAGACTTACTCCGAGATTGGTCTATACGAACTCGGCGTTTAATCTAGGTATAAGACCTTATTCCAGTTTGGTCGAATCCACCCTTAGTGGGTTAGTCAGAGACTAGGTCCTTAGCCATAGTCCACTTTTCACCAAATAGCGACTGGACATGTGCACAGGTGATGAGCCCATCGCCGCCCTATGCTGTTGATGTTACGACAACCAAATGAAGAGAAGTGTCACGGCTCGAAGTAAAATATATATACATAATCACGACTATTTTCCCCGAAAGGTAAGTCAGAGACTGGGCAATGAGGACAGCAAAAGCAGTCTACCATAGTTAGGCTTGCCAACTCCAAAAAAGGCATTTCCGGGATTACGCAGGTCGACATCCGGGACTTGGGTATATTATACGCGGGACACAACACACCACATAGGTATAAAATAGTTAGTGAAAAAAACCCTTGCTTTTATATTTTTTATCATTTAATAAAAAAATCAATACAAATGCCTAACCCGAGGGTAGTTGGTACAAGATAGATATATAGGTACTTACCTATTATATCATATTATCACTGATTTTCGGGACAAAAAAAAATCCAGGACGGTTGGCAAGCCTAACCATAGTCCACTTTTCACCAAATAGCAACTGCACATGTGCTCAGCGTGATGGGTGGTTAGCCCATCGCCGCATGCTGTTGAATGTATGTGCAGTCTTTAGTCCGTTAGTCGCCTTCTACGACACCCAAGAGAGGGGGTGGTAGTATTTTTTCACCGCTACGCAACACGGTTAAAAAATATAAAAAGAGGAAAACCTATTATTTTTAAAACCTTTATGCAGATCTATTGAATAATTATTTTAATAATATTATATCTTCTTTTTTTATGTTTTTTTAAACAATGCAAAGTTGACACTGAAAATTTGTCATTTTGGTGTAAGTACAGTGTAATTTTTCGCAGGAGCAGGCGGCACAGAAATTTTCTTTTGAGACTTATTTAACTAATCTATTTACTTTTGCAGCATGATCTTGTTTTTATTTTTTTAGCTAGTAGTTCTCTGGTGAATAACAAACTTGTGTCAATGGTATTATCACGAGCACTTATTCAGAGGTAACGAACCTTTCAACTATTTTACTTATTTTTTTTCTCAGTTCTACCGTTTGGAAAAAACAGCTTTTTAAAATTTTATTTAAACGTTTATCTAATTAAGATTTAAGAAGAGAACACAACTGTCTTTTAACTATTATTCCTCAGAAAGTTGTTACTAAATACACAGTCGTATCAAAGAACCGAAGCGTATTCAGGCCTTCGAACGCAATATAAAAACTGTTATCAAAGATTCATGCACACAACGCCGAAGTGTTAAAAACCACACATTTTTTTCAAACGGCAGGCGGGCGTATCCTTTGACACTTGTAACAAAAGATGCAAACTCAATTGACGTTAACGAGTCGTGATTGGCAATCCCTGCCGCGTAATGTGGCCCGAGGGTCGCAGCGCAATCGACGCGTGCGCCGCCATCCTAGGCGCGCCGGTGTAGTGCTGTGTCACCATGGCACATGGTAGGATATTGCAGGAGTGATTGAAGGTGTACACCTAAAAGGGATTAGTGAGTGAGTATCATCACGGCAACACTCGATAGTCAGTTGTTCTTGATTTGCTAAACGTTTTCTACGTAGTATGAGCACAAGCTTCACGTTTTAGTAGAGTCACGGAAATACGGAACTTAACATCAACAGTAGGTACTGTGCCTGTGTCACCATGACACATGAAAGGATATTGCAGGAGTGATCAAAGGTGTCACATTTAGTGAGTGAGTGAGTATCACAACAACAGTCAATAATCAGTTGTTATTGATTTGCTCTCAATTTTAAAGGATTTCTACGTTGTGAGCACATAGCCTTTTTAGGAGAGTCACGGAAAAGACTGATCTCTTAACCTAACCATCAACATCATAAAAACTACACACTAACTAAATCATAGTGAGCCATCAAACAAGAAATTGACTTTGAATGAGTATAAATAAGCTACTTTTTTAATCAAAAATTTAAGATGTTATGTAAATAAATTTTCTTCGCTGTATAGAATGATTTGTTATTTTTTTGGTAAAATTAATAGGAATAACAAACAAGAACGGATTTAATACGGACATACACTTTGGAAAAACCACATTGGTGTTTTGATAATTATTTATAGAATAATGTATGCTACGAGAAAGTATTATAGATATATATTATTGTCTTCGATAAGTTACGTAAACAACCGTGGTTTGAAGATGTGCTTTTTGAAACTTTTCCGCCACGGGACATGACAATGTGTGCCAATTGCTTGAAAATTTACAAAATAGTTTTTTTCGGTAATTTATTATTGGACACAAATATTTAGTAAGTATAGCATATATCCTGCATATTTTAACTAAACGCGATACCCACGTAGGTCTGAAAAAACGGTTTAGAATAAGACAGAATAACTTGTTTTCGTACAATTCAGATTTTAATTTATATTTACAAAGTTAAGTTTAAGTTTTTATATCTACAAAAGTTGCTTTTTTGCAATTATGTATAAAATTGAGTAAAAATCGGAATCAACATAATATATTTTTAAATCATTGTTTTGATGTGGTTTTGATACGTTTCAGATCAATCATTTCTCTTTTACAAAATCACTACGTTCGAATACTAAATAAAGAAGGTGAGTAATTATATGTGCAGTTGTTTATTTGCTTAAGATTATTTACACACTTTATTATTGTTGTAAATATCAGAATTGTCCATAAGCACAATTAATTAATAATAAAATTCGTAGACATGGACACTCGTCCGTGTTCATAGACAGTTATTATAGAGTATAATGGAGATTTTTGACAACTAATTCTGTTTGTCGGTCGATACAGCCATTTTTATGGGCGGTTTGAAAATAAACATTGTGTACCGATTTTGATTATTAAAGTTGAAAACAATATTTTTGCAAATCGGATGATGCAACAAAAACAATAAGTATACAAAATTACTTCTCCATTTTCCCCCTTCAAGTTTTATTTTCGCGGATAAAAGTAGCCATTACATTACAGGGTCCCATCTATCCTTATAACTTTTTTTTTTAAAGCGGTTAAGCGTGAAAGTGTGACAATCAAACAAACAAACTCACTTTAATATTAGTAAGGATAGTTAAGAGGCCTATTACATCTCGACTGTGATTTTTGCGTAAAATGCCATTTTCGCATTTTGTAGTGATTATACAGTTGTATTTATCGTTTTTATCGAAATAGGATATTAAATTCATGCTTAATATCACAAATCTCCACACTGCGAGAATAAGCTGAGTTCGGACAGCCGGCACATCGCATTTTGTAGTAATTTTGCAGTTGTACGAGTATTTATCGTTTTTATCGAAATAGGATATTAAATTCATTAAAAAATCTTTATTCCTCATGAATTATTCTGGTATTTCTAAAAATTCACAGTTAACTTAAAGCGATTTTCAAAGTTGATTGGTTTAGCATAAGATTTTTTTTCTATATAAAAATCAATGATATCTAAAAATTCCGAGGCCCCCCCGCTACGAACTATAGGTACGACTATATTAGAGATAACATTAAATTTTTTTATTTTATTTGTTTAGAAAAGTGTAGTTCAATTTAGGAGTTTAAAAAAAGTGTCTTCGCGCATTTTATGATGCGCTTTCTCTGCAATTTTGGGTTTAAAAAGTTAAGCAAAATATTGTTAGCTACTTTTGTGTAAACCTGAACGCACCCGGTTAAGTATAAAAATAATTGACGCTATGCAAATAACTTCTATCTATATATGAGACGATCAACACCTCAGTCTCCCTGTGACCACGGACCCTGTATAAAGGGTTCGAAACGTCAGGAAACTAAAAACAACGTACTCGTAATGTAGTAAAATTAAACACGAGTTAATCCGTAAAAAGTGTTTTATTTCTATAGGCAAGTATGCTTGTTGTTTTATTTACGAGTAATTATGGTTGATTAGCAATGCATCTGCTCTCTTCATTGCGTACCACCCACGCGCCTAACCTATGTGATCCTTTGCGCTGTCGGTATGGATGAGTAATTCCCATTGGCATCCTTAATTACGATAAGGACCAAAAACACTAATCCAATTATGTGCAATTGATAGAAACTTAGCCGGTATAGATCTGTGATCACCCTTGGCATAGAAGTAAATGGTGAATAGGAGATAGAATATCCATGTTTATGATAAAAAAGAGTTGTGTGGCGGCCGATTAATATAACAATATCTCCTTTTAAGAATCTGTCCTCTTGAGAATCTGTCTTTTTGAGAATCTGTCTTTATGAGAATCTGTCCTTATGAGAATCCGCTCTTATGAGAATAAGCCATACTACCGACCCATCTCTTCCCTTGGGTGTCGCACAACGCGACTAACAGACTAAAAATTGAACATATATCCCAACAGCATAGTGCGGCTTTGGGCTCACCGCCCGTCACGCTGAGCACATGTGCAGTTATTGTCATTTGGCGTGCCGTGGACTGTGGCAGTGCACTGCTTTTGCGGACTTCATTGTCTTTGCGTTGTCTCTGTCTAATCCTTTAGGGAGAGGTAATAGCCGTGAGTGTATCTATATATGATTATTAGTTTAAGTAGTCGTTAAATAAACTGAGTTAGTGGGGTAACTATTTCCGCCCTTATTTTTTTTTTAATATAAGTAGGAGGCAAACGAGCAGGCGGATCACCTGATGGAGAGCATTAAACGCCGCCCATGGACACCCGCAAAATCAGTGGAGTCGCAGATGCGTTGCCGACCCGATTACCCCGGGCGAGCCGGCCCAATACGTGCTGCAACGCAGCGTGGCTCTACCACTCAGTCAGTGTCACTCATTTAGCACGACCCAGGGGTCACGTGTAGGGTCTCAAGGGTAAACCTACGGACGTGAGTAACTTTAAAGGCTGCCACACACCGGATGCGTCTGCAGCACGATGCGTTGCATCTGCAGCACGCTGCGACATAAAGCAATTCACACCGGCCGGCCGGCGGCGGCGGCACCGCGCACGGTGTCGCACACGCATTGCAGCGCGTTGCATCTGCGACAGTGTGCGTCTGCGACGCCGGCCGTGTGTTCGTTTCGGATAGCGGCTGATATTTTCTTTCAAGATGTCGAACGTCGAGGACGATTTATCGAGCATTTCAAGTGAAGGATGCAGTTCATCCGATAAAGATTTTTTACTTTTGGTTGCGTTACAACCACCAGAAACTAAAAAAAAAGACTGTGGGTGCACAATCAATATAAACAAAAAGGAGACGACCGCGGTGAATATCATCGTCTGTGCATAGAGCTTGAGTCGTTTGAAGACAAGTTATCATTTTTGACATGTGGATCATATATACATTTGTATGTGCGTATATTTTGATTAACTTTTCGCGTATTTCAAAATCCATGATCTCTAGTCACTGTTAAATTTGTAAATATTTACAACTGAAGTGCCGCAGCCAGTGTCGCAGCTGCACGCAGAAGTATACGTCACTGTCGGTGTGAACCCACGCGTACAAATTCTGATATTACAAATCATGGCGCACGCAGTCGCAATGCAGCACGTCTGCGACACTTTTTGGTGTGTGTCAGCCTTAACCCCCAAAGGAGAGACCTCTGTGTCCTAGGTATATTGGTTATGCCCTTGGCCCTATGTCTATAGGGTTAATTCTCAGGGTTTGTGAATCACTAACCCGGCCTTTCGCAGATCATCATTTGTGATCATCAACTCTTCATCCAATGATGGATGTCTTTGCATACTTTACTTTTTATTTAGAGGAAAACGCAGTACGCATATCACTGCGCCCGAGGGATAGACGCAGATGGTGAAAATGAATCGGATCGTCACGTAATTGATGCACGGACTGCACAGTGTATTGGGCAATAAATCAATGTCTTTCTTTCTGTTTCCGACGTGGGTACCCGTGTGTGCCGCCGGCTTGTGCCCGCGAGTCCCCGCATCCTGTGAATATCCATTGTACAAACTATATTTAGCATCCAGACAACTCAACTAATCCGTTCATATAAGAAATATTTATTAGTCGAGGCCAATATGGCGTTGTTATGAAGTTGTTGTTGATAAAGATTTAAAGTATTTAGGATTGAAGCGAAAACTAGGTACTATGCGATAGCTAATTGCGGTAAAATGCCTTTGAAGTATATTTTCACATTGCATTAAAGCAATATAATGATTAGTAATTTGGGATATTGTAAATAAAACCAATTTCTTACAAAAAGGGACTTAAAAATTATTGATTTTTTTTCCTTATGTAATTGTCGCTTTGATTATACAACACTGCGCTGCAAGCTTTCAAGACGATAAAAAGGGGGAAAAAATACGTATGATAAACTAATGGTAGACAGCCAATCTGATTTTATAGAGATAATAGAAGTGTGTATAATGTAAACATGTTTTACAGGAAAAGTTAGGCAATAGCGCAATCCTTTACAAATAAACTTAATCTACCCGATACTTTCCCAAACAAATTAATTTGTATTTCTTACGAAAAGGGAGTTAAAAATTATTGCAATTTTGTAGCTTAGGTAATTGTCGCTTTGATAAAATAACTGCGCTGCAAGTTTGGGGAAAAAATACGTATGGTAGACAGCTAATCTGAACTTATAGAGACGTGTGTATGTAAATATTACAGGAAAAGTTAGGCAATAGCGCAATACTTTACAAATAAACTACTTTTCCACCGAATACTTTCCCAAATCAATTAATTTAACTGCATTGCGTATTGATTTAATAGTTCTTGAGGCAGCAGATTAATATTAATCTGTTTATGTAAGTTTATGTAAAATTAATGTAACCAAAATAACACTATTATTGTACAACGTTCTTTTTCTAACGTTAGATCATAAGATTAAGAGTGAATAAGAATTAAGAAATCTGAAATAGTTTTAAGGGTGGATTCGACCAAATCGGAATACGACTAGGGATTGCAATTCCGCAGCTCATTCAATCCCGCGGGATTGATATGCGGGATTACTCAATCCCGCGCGTGATCACGCGGGATCCCGCATCTTTGAAATTATGTTATAAAATCAAATTGAGACTACATATTTTTGTCTAAAAATCAACTTTTATTAAAGAAATCATACATTAAGCAACAGAAATTATTTCTTTTCTATTAATAAGTCTAAGTAATTAGTAATCTGTTTTATTAGATTCAACTTTAAATGTTTGGCATAGTTTAATAGTTTTGTTTAATTTTACCCTTACTCTTAACAACAGTTTTATATTTTTAATTCAGTCTTATTCATGACTAATAATCAAATTACAACTTTCACATAGATGCTATTATCATAATATCAAGCTTATCACCATAACTTTTGAAAATACGCTCTTAAGAAGCCAATTGCATTTATTGTATCATCGTCGAGCCTGCTTCTGAGTGAACTGCCAACATATCCTGATGCTAAAAACACCCTCTCGACTTCTACGCTAGTAGGCTGAACCGTCACAGGATAAATTCATACTCTCCTCTGATACCATAGCGAAAGTTTTAGTTTTCAAAATTTATATTTACGGGATCCGCGGATCCGCGCTTTGAAGGTGCGGGATCCCGCTGGAATGCGTGATCCCATTTTGCGAGATTGCAATCCCTAAGTACGACTTACTCCGAAATTAGTCTTTACGAATTCGGCGTTTATTCTAGGTTTAGGACCTTATTCCAGTTTGGTCGAATCCAACCTAAGTAATAGCAGCATGGTATATTTTACTGAAACACAGAACAGTTAATTACCTAAACCGTGTACTGGAAAGTAAAAAGGGAAATTGTTATACTTGGATTTTATAGAAGGAACACCAAGTTAAAGTCTTTCAATATTATAAGTAACTTAATTAGTCCAAAGCTAATTAAAGCAATTGCTGTTTTGTCCAACAGACACCAGCAACATGGAGGTTAGAAGAAAGCACCGTGGCACTTTTAAAATGGAGCCAGTGCCGGAGAAGGAGGTGTTCAGCAGCAGCTACGTGGGTACTAGGTAAGAAAAAGAAGAGTAGACCTGAAAAGAATACTAGACATAGGACCACCTTGTATAGACAAGGTGGTTGGCCCCGCAATTGAGGCCCTACTCTCTAAGGGCAACCGAGACTTCGTCTGCCCGTAATTTGTCGTACACGACTGCGTATGCTTATGCTATCGGTACTTAGTGAAAAAAACAACAGCGTGCGCGCATTGTACGACAAATAATCGGCCAACGAGGTTTTGGATGCGCTTAGGGAGAAGGCCTTCAGGGCCATCCTACTATTTTAGGTTGCTACCATATAAATAGCTCTTTGTTCATTGTCCCGCTTGTTGTCGAAAGATGATAGTCGCGGGTTGTGGCTCGAAATCACTTCGTGCTATTGTCCATGTGGGAGGCCTGTGCCCAGCAGTGGGACGTTTATAGGCTGATGATGATGATGATGATGCGTCTCTTACGACCGTGCAAAATTTGGAGGAGGACGAGATTTTTATTTAATCGGTCCATCTAGCTGGTGAGCTACCGACAGACCCAGCCTTTGGTGTTCCCAACCATAATCAGTTTTCCCACACTTTCGTCGCCTGTGCTTAAGTACTGTGTGACCGAAATACATGTATTTCGGTAAAAGAACACGTTGTACGAAACTGTTAATAACTATAAAATAATAAACATAGCATCTGCATGACATCAGGTTTCCATTCTGCATCGCGGAACGCCATCCTCTGTCAATGATTGATCGACACAGCCCGAGCGAGGCTCTCTTGGTCAAGTTCACGGTTGTAATTTGTGAAGATGTGTTATGCTGAATGAATTGCCCTCTTGCCATTTGCATACTATCCAATTGTTGCCGCATCGATATTGTATTTCCTATTGTCGTGAATATATTTCACCTATTGTTATGTCTTGCCACATTACGTCCTCTGCTACTACGAGCGATAATTTAGACTTGCACAATACGTACAATACAGAATGTACTGTAGTAGGATCATAAATTTACTGTCAATTGCGGCTTCCTTTGTTTTTTGTTTCTAACGTTAATTTTAAGTAACGTTCACTCGGATTCCTCAGAACAATATACTGAAGCATTGAGTTTATATATTTCAATGTAAGTACTAAAGCATAAAATCCATATTAATAAAAATAAAATGGCCGAAATGTTTGTACGCGCATAACTACAGAACGGCTGCACCTATTTGTCTAATTCTTCTTTGTTGTGTTAGGATGGAAAGGTGTGTAAAAGAAAATATTTGAAAAAAGTACGGAAAAGTGTAAAAATTTGGTTTAAAAAATCTCTTTAAAAAATGATTGAGTGAGTGACAGCAAAGAGGATGTATTTAATGAAAACAGTTGGAAGATATTCAAAATCTATCTAAGGTACTATTAAATCAATGGCGTATATTTAAAGTACAGTAGTTTACGCCAAAATATAAAAATATTTTCCCCAATAAATAGTAGTATTTTGTCATTAGTTTAGATTTTAATTTTTCAAACAAATTAATTTATTATATAATTGGCAAAAACTGCATCATACTATTAGATGCCTCGATGAAATTGCTCACACTGACGACTGCGACGACTTCCACGATGCAGTCGCATGTGTGAGTAAAGGCATCTACAGTATAATGCAGTTTTTGCCAATTAAATAATTAAAAATTTTGTTTGAAAAATTAAAATCTAAACCAATGGCAAAATACTACTGTTTCTTGGGGAAAATATTTTTAATTTGGCGTAGACTACCTGTACTTTAAATGTACGCCATTGATTTAATAGCACCTTTCTACTAATATTACTCGTATAAACGCGAAAGTTTCTAAGTATGGATGGATGTTTGTTACTCTTTCACGTAAATACTACTGAATGGATTTGGATGAAATTCGGCATACAGATAGTCTATAACCTGGATTAACATATAGGATACTTTTTTTCCCAATATTCCCATGGGAACGGGAAACACGCGGGTGAAACCGCGAGCGGCCGCTAGTACATAATAAAAATCAAAAGCCACGAATGTTTGTACGCGCATCACTTCATAACGGCGGCTGCACCTATTTGGCTATTTGTTTTGTTGTGTTTGTAATTATAAGGACAAGGTTTTGAAAGAAAAATTTAGAAATTTGTCACGGGGTACGGGGTCCACGCGGAAGGAGTCGCGGGCGGGCTGCTAGTTAATGATAAATCAAAAGTAGATTTTAGGGTCTTTCTTAAATTTTAGAAAGATCACATTAGAAATACTAGATCGTTGTCATTATTTATATTTGATATTCATATCGATAGGAACAATAAAATAGAAAGAGTGTAAGTAATATTAATTGCACTGATAGTAAGATTATCGGCTCACGCTTTAAAAAATCTGTAGATAGAGTTTTTGATAAACTGTTTTTAAAATAAAAAAGTTGTATGTTTAAAAAGTGTCATAGTTTTGAGTTCATAGAAACACGCCATAGAAACAAGTAGTTCCGTTATTCATGAATTCAAAAATATTCCTTTTCCAATTTTTCTTTTAGTGAGAACCTAATTTGGACTCATACGAACACTTTGTACTGGTTGTCGAACTATGGTTCGTATTATTATAGAGGACTAGCGGCCGCTCGCGGTTTCACCCGCGTGTTCCCGTACCGTGGGAATATCGAGATAAACAGTATCCTATGTATTAATCCAGGTTATAAACTATCTGTATGCCAAATTTCATCCAAATCCATTCAGTAGTTTTTACGTGAAAGAGTAACAAACATCCATCCATACTTACAAACTTTCGCGTTTATAATATTAGTAGGATGTTTGGTAAAAGGTTTATAATCCCGCTACTGAGCCATCCTGCAATGAATAATGAACAAAGAGCTATTTATATGGTAGCAACCTAAAATAGTAGGATGGCCCTGAAGGCCTTCTCCCTAAGCGCATCCAAAACCTCGTTGGCCGATTATTTGTCGTACAATGCGCGCACGCTGTTGTTTTTTTCACTAAGTACCGATAGCATAAGCATACGCAGTCGTGTACGACAAATTACGGGCAGACGAAGTCTCGGTTGCCCTTAGAGAGTAGGGCCTCAATTGCGGGGCCAACCACCTTGTCTATACAAGGTGGTCCTATGTCTAGTATTCTTTTCAGGTCTACTCTTCTTTTTCTTACCTAGTACCCACGTAGCTGCTGCTGAACACCTCCTTCTCCGGCACTGGCTCCATTTTAAAAGTGCCACGGTGCTTTCTTCTAACCTCCATGTTGCTGGTGTCTGTTGGACAAAACAGCAATTGCTTTAATTAGCTTTGGACTAATTAAGTTACTTATAATATTGAAAGACTTTAACTTGGTGTTCCTTCTATAAAATCCAAGTATAACAATTTCCCTTTTTACTTTCCAGTACACGGTTTAGGTAATTAACTGTTCTGTGTTTCAGTAAAATATACCATGCTGCTATTACTTAGGTTGGATTCGACCAAACTGGAATAAGGTCCTAAACCTAGAATAAACGCCGAATTCGTAAAGACTAATTTCGGAGTAAGTCGTACTTAGGGATTGCAATCTCGCAAAATGGGATCACGCATTCCAGCGGGATCCCGCACCTTCAAAGCGCGGATCCGCGGATCCCGTAAATATAAATTTTGAAAACTAAAACTTTCGCTATGGTATCAGAGGAGAGTATGAATTTATCCTGTGACGGTTCAGCCTACTAGCGTAGAAGTCGAGAGGGTGTTTTTAGCATCAGGATATGTTGGCAGTTCACTCAGAAGCAGGCTCGACGATGATACAATAAATGCAATTGGCTTCTTAAGAGCGTATTTTCAAAAGTTATGGTGATAAGCTTGATATTATGATAATAGCATCTATGTGAAAGTTGTAATTTGATTATTAGTCATGAATAAGACTGAATTAAAAATATAAAACTGTTGTTAAGAGTAAGGGTAAAATTAAACAAAACTATTAAACTATGCCAAACATTTAAAGTTGAATCTAATAAAACAGATTACTAATTACTTAGACTTATTAATAGAAAAGAAATAATTTCTGTTGCTTAATGTATGATTTCTTTAATAAAAGTTGATTTTTAGACAAAAATATGTAGTCTCAATTTGATTTTATAACATAATTTCAAAGATGCGGGATCCCGCGTGATCCCGCGCGTGATCACGCGGGATCCCGCATCTTTGAAATTATGTTATAAAATCAAATTGAGACTACATATTTTTGTCTAAAAATCAACTTTTATTAAAGAAATCATACATTAAGCAACAGAAATTATTTCTTTTCTATTAATAAGTCTAAGTAATTAGTAATCTGTTTTATTAGATTCAACTTTAAATGTTTGGCATAGTTTAATAGTTTTGTTTAATTTTACCCTTACTCTTAACAACAGTTTTATATTTTTAATTCAGTCTTATTCATGACTAATAATCAAATTACAACTTTCACATAGATGCTATTATCATAATATCAAGCTTATCACCATAACTTTTGAAAATACGCTCTTAAGAAGCCAATTGCATTTATTGTATCATCGTCGAGCCTGCTTCTGAGTGAACTGCCAACATATCCTGATGCTAAAAACACCCTCTCGACTTCTACGCTAGTAGGCTGAACCGTCACAGGATAAATTCATACTCTCCTCTGATACCATAGCGAAAGTTTTAGTTTTCAAAATTTATATTTACGGGATCCGCGGATCCGCGCTTTGAAGGTGCGGGATCCCGCTGGAATGCGTGATCCCATTTTGCGAGATTGCAATCCCTAAGTACGACTTACTCCGAAATTAGTCTTTACGAATTCGGCGTTTATTCTAGGTTTAGGACCTTATTCCAGTTTGGTCGAATCCAACCTAAGTAATAGCAGCATGGTATATTTTACTGAAACACAGAACAGTTAATTACCTAAACCGTGTACTGGAAAGTAAAAAGGGAAATTGTTATACTTGGATTTTATAGAAGGAACACCAAGTTAAAGTCTTTCAATATTATAAGTAACTTAATTAGTCCAAAGCTAATTAAAGCAATTGCTGTTTTGTCCAACAGACACCAGCAACATGGAGGTTAGAAGAAAGCACCGTGGCACTTTTAAAATGGAGCCAGTGCCGGAGAAGGAGGTGTTCAGCAGCAGCTACGTGGGTACTAGGTAAGAAAAAGAAGAGTAGACCTGAAAAGAATACTAGACATAGGACCACCTTGTATAGACAAGGTGGTTGGCCCCGCAATTGAGGCCCTACTCTCTAAGGGCAACCGAGACTTCGTCTGCCCGTAATTTGTCGTACACGACTGCGTATGCTTATGCTATCGGTACTTAGTGAAAAAAACAACAGCGTGCGCGCATTGTACGACAAATAATCGGCCAACGAGGTTTTGGATGCGCTTAGGGAGAAGGCCTTCAGGGCCATCCTACTATTTTAGGTTGCTACCATATAAATAGCTCTTTGTTCATTATTCATTGCAGGATGGCTCAGTAGCGGGATTATAAACCTTTTACCAAACATCCTACTAATATTATAAACGCGAAAGTTTGTAAGTATGGATGGATGTTTGTTACTCTTTCACGTAAAAACTACTGAATGGATTTGGATGAAATTTGGCATACAGATAGTTTATAACCTGGATTAATACATAGGATACTGTTTATCTCGATATTCCCACGGTACGGGAACACGCGGGTGAAACCGCGAGCGGCCGCTAGTCCTCTATAATAATACGAACCATAGTTCGACAACCAGTACAAAGTGTTCGTATGAGTCCAAATTAGGTTCTCACTAAAAGAAAAATTGGAAAAGGAATATTTTTGAATTCATGAATAACGGAACTACTTGTTTCTATGGCGTGTTTCTATGAACTCAAAACTATGACACTTTTTAAACATACAACTTTTTTATTTTAAAAACAGTTTATCAAAAACTCTATCTACAGATTTTTTAAAGCGTGAGCCGATAATCTTACTATCAGTGCAATTAATATTACTTACACTCTTTCTATTTTATTGTTCCTATCGATATGAATATCAAATATAAATAATGACAACGATCTAGTATTTCTAATGTGATCTTTCTAAAATTTAAGAAAGACCCTAAAATCTACTTTTGATTTATCATTAACTAGCAGCCCGCCCGCGACTCCTTCCGCGTGGACCCCGTACCCCGTGACAAATTTCTAAATTTTTCTTTCAAAACCTTGTCCTTATAATTACAAACACAACAAAACAAATAGCCAAATAGGTGCAGCCGCCGTTATGAAGTGATGCGCGTACAAACATTCGTGGCTTTTGATTTTTATTATGTACTAGCGGCCGCTCGCGGTTTCACCCGCGTGTTTCCCGTTCCCATGGGAATATTGGGAAAAAAAGTATCCTATATGTTAATCCAGGTTATAGACTATCTGTATGCCGAATTTCATCCAAATCCATTCAGTAGTATTTACGTGAAAGAGTAACAAACATCCATCCATACTTAGAAACTTTCGCGTTTATACGAGTAATATTAGTAGAAAGGTGCTATTAAATCAATGGCGTACATTTAAAGTACAGGTAGTCTACGCCAAATTAAAAATATTTTCCCCAAGAAACAGTAGTATTTTGCCATTGGTTTAGATTTTAATTTTTCAAACAAAATTTTTAATTATTTAATTGGCAAAAACTGCATTATACTGTAGATGCCTTTACTCACACATGCGACTGCATCGTGGAAGTCGTCGCAGTCGTCAGTGTGAGCAATTTCATCGAGGCATCTAATAGTATGATGCAGTTTTTGCCAATTATATAATAAATTAATTTGTTTGAAAAATTAAAATCTAAACTAATGACAAAATACTACTATTTATTGGGGAAAATATTTTTATATTTTGGCGTAAACTACTGTACTTTAAATATACGCCATTGATTTAATAGTACCTTAGATAGATTTTGAATATCTTCCAACTGTTTTCATTAAATACATCCTCTTTGCTGTCACTCACTCAATCATTTTTTAAAGAGATTTTTTAAACCAAATTTTTACACTTTTCCGTACTTTTTTCAAATATTTTCTTTTACACACCTTTCCATCCTAACACAACAAAGAAGAATTAGACAAATAGGTGCAGCCGTTCTGTAGTTATGCGCGTACAAACATTTCGGCCATTTTATTTTTATTAATATGGATTTTATGCTTTAGTACTTACATTGAAATATATAAACTCAATGCTTCAGTATATTGTTCTGAGGAATCCGAGTGAACGTTACTTAAAATTAACGTTAGAAACAAAAAACAAAGGAAGCCGCAATTGACAGTAAATTTATGATCCTACTACAGTACATTCTGTATTGTACGTATTGTGCAAGTCTAAATTATCGCTCGTAGTAGCAGAGGACGTAATGTGGCAAGACATAACAATAGGTGAAATATATTCACGACAATAGGAAATACAATATCGATGCGGCAACAATTGGATAGTATGCAAATGGCAAGAGGGCAATTCATTCAGCATAACACATCTTCACAAATTACAACCGTGAACTTGACCAAGAGAGCCTCGCTCGGGCTGTGTCGATCAATCATTGACAGAGGATGGCGTTCCGCGATGCAGAATGGAAACCTGATGTCATGCAGATGCTATGTTTATTATTTTATAGTTATTAACAGTTTCGTACAACGTGTTCTTTTACCGAAATACATGTATTTCGGTCACACAGTACTTAAGCACAGGCGACGAAAGTGTGGGAAAACTGATTATGGTTGGGAACACCAAAGGCTGGGTCTGTCGGTAGCTCACCAGCTAGATGGACCGATTAAATAAAAATCTCGTCCTCCTCCAAATTTTGCACGGTCGTAAGAGACGCATCATCATCATCATCATCAGCCTATAAACGTCCCACTGCTGGGCACAGGCCTCCCACATGGACAATAGCACGAAGTGATTTCGAGCCACAACCCGCGACTATCATCTTTCGACAACAAGCGGGACCAGCAACGCCTTAACGTGCCCTTGAAGCATGGAAGAGCTCTAGATGTTTTTAATTTGGTCACCCATCCAGCGACCCAGTATAGCGAAAGTTGATTAGCGGGCAAGATCGCAAACCGCGTCTAGCCGCTACACCACCGAGCTCATCTAGATGGACCGATCAAATAAAAATCTCGATCTCGTCCAAACTTTGCACGGCCAGAAAGCGGAAGAGGCAGATCATCCGCTCCAGGTGCTCTGATGCTGACCGCGATTCTCAAATATGAGGGAACGACCAGAGAGAGCTTGGTTCCGTTTCGTATAGTCATTACAGCCTGACCTGATTTTTGGGCGGCGGGAACTTTAAGTTCCGTTAGGCGCACTGACTAATATCTATTGAGGGTCGGACAAGTGGACTTATGAAATAGAATTGATGATAGTCTTCTTTTTTGCGCGATTTAGTCACTTTGCCGTTTTAGATGCGATACATTATAGTTTTAATTGTATAACTATGGAACATTTATATCTATAAGGTAATCTATTTACTTATACCTACCTTTTTTTGTAGTAACCTACGAATTTATAGTTATTGAATTTAAAGGAAATATAATGTTACTTTACCTTAAGTATGATGATTTTGTCGAACATCTTTGTCCCAAATTATATTCTCCGTGCTTCTAATATTAACACTACCCGTCCAAATTGGTCCTCTTTTGTGAATGATTTATCAAAGCGACAACTCTTTTTATACTGCGAATAATCTTTATCCATTACATTGTCCAAGTGTTTCTATAAAAAACATTAAATTAATCTATTAACGCTGGTAAAGTATGGATTTTTGAAAGAGTTGTTTTGTATTTTCTCGTTTTCTGTGATACTTACATTATTATGAGTTAATTTGCAAATTGAAATGTAACTATCTTTTGTTTAATTAAAAATACACTAACTTGAGTAAGTACAAATAACATTATAATTAAAAAAAACACTGAGATAATGGGTAATACTTTTTAGTACGACGAAAACCTTTCCTATGCATCAACAAATTTTTGTAAATCTATGACGGAGCATCACTTTCAAACCGCTCGACCGATTTGGCTGTTTTATCTATATATATTTCGTTATGTTCATAAAATTATAGTAACAAGGATTGTATTATAACGTAAATATCCCTTGTCTGTCACGAAGACTCCTATACAGAGGTCACTAACAATTGAATTTCTATTGCATCTGGTTTTACGACAGCTGAGCTCATATCACGGGAAATCCTTGATCGTGTTTATATGATCGAAGCGGGAAATGTAGGAAATTACATACATGCATACATAATATAATCACGCCACAACTATTATACCCGAAGGGTTAGTCAGAGACTAGGCAATGAGGACAGCAACAGCAGTCCTACCATAGTGACCATAGTCCACTTTTCACCAAATAGCGACTGCACATGTGCTCAGAGTGACAGGTGGTAAGCCCATCGCCTCTATTTATTCTGTTAGATGTACGTACAGTCTTTAGTCTGTTAGTCGCCTTTAACGACACCCAAGGGAAGAGAGGGGTATTTCACCGCTACGCGACGTGTCGCGTTTACAGTGGTAAATAATAAATAGTATAATACAAATACAATAATAATAAAAAAAAGTTTTTAAGTACTTAAACAAAAATATAAAATAATTATATAAGTAAGGGATGTGGTATCAGCATTGATGTAAAAAGGGTATCAGCTTACATTATTTATTATGAAATATATAAATTAAAAATAAATGGACCATCATAGCCCATACAAAACTGGTAATTCTCCTTTGAATGTCCATGCTATTCCTACGTGAACAAAAGGTTAATTTTCTATATTAGAGGACTGATTTGACAAGAGAGAGATTATCGCGTTGTTATCACACCGGTACTCTCTTTGATTATTCCCGGTAATATTGTAAACGAAGTAAATGTCAAATGGTGTAGAAATAATACCATCCTCAAAGATTTAATTAGAGGTGATGGATCTTTACTGCATTGACAAGGATTATCTCTGTGAGGTCCAAGTCTGAGTAAAGGTTTACCACTTTATTGAAGACAGTTATTTATCCCTAACTAATAATATACATGCTAAAGTGATACTGTGTGTTTGTTACACTAAGCTAAAATGATTTTGGTGAATTTTGGATTGGAGATTGATGAGCGATTTATTGATTATTTCATAGTTTTTTTTCCGCATCTTCTCTAGAATTACTGTCGATGGTTCTATACATTTTATCTTTATAAAGAACAGATAGGCAGACTTTGATTATTTGGTGCAAACATTATTTTATGCCAAATTAGAAGCAAAATGGGCGGGTGAACATTGTAGGTATTAAAGTTTTATTTAAAAATAAAAAAGCGGGAAAAGTAGCCTATAACCTTCTCAATGGCACCTGGATAATTTTTTTGTAAAGATAATATAGAGAAATCGACAATAATGCGAGCGAAGCCGCGGGCAAAAGCTAGTGAAATAATAAACAAGGTATTATTTTTTGATGAATTACTCTACACAAGATTTCTTGAAGGACAACTTGCAATGAAATTATCTTATTCTTTTTTTATTTTTGACATCGTTCTATTTTTATTATACCTACTTAATTTGCCTTTGATTTTTTATGACCGACATTCTTTTTGTTTTAATCTAAGCTAACATTTAATTCATTTACTTATTTTTACTTAATCTTTAATTAAATTATTCATTTAATATTCTTGATGTAAATTTTGTATGACTTGTTGTATAATGTACTGTATAGAATGTAATATAATGTAATTGTTATTGTTTTGATTAAATTTTTTGTACTTATGTTTATGTTATAAAATTATGATTTTTTAGAACTTACAATTAATATTTGCAGACCCAAAGACAGAAAAATGTGAAAGAACCTTATTTATTTTGTCAACTATTATGTAGGTACTCATTTAAGCAAATAAAGAATCTGAATCTATTTCTTTTTCAGCGGCTTACAAGGTGACATCATCACTCAAGGCGTACAGGGTGTGTTCAGGCAGGTTGGTACGTGCCACGTGATATTTGTTTGTTGTTTATTTAACTCCGATTATTATTCATCCATAATCTTAATATTATAGGCCTACTTTCTGTGACCGTAAATTTAATACGGACTATAAATTTACATTATTTCTTACGGCACTTTGCTGTACCCTAATTTATCACCCTAATTTATCCATGCTAGAACTTCAGTTAACAACTCAACAACATATTTTTTTTACTACAGCTATCTAGTCTGGCTTCTATTTCTTCTTCTAGCTCCCTACATTCATGGTCTAATCATAAATATTGATTTCTTTAAAAAAATAAAATCATCAGCCTATAAACGTCCCACTGCTGGGCACAGGCATTCCCACATGGACAACATCACATGGGGAGGTGGGACCTCACCACGCTGGCCCAATGCGGGTTGGTGGGTTTTAGCAACTGCCATCTTTCGACGACAACCGGGACCAATGACTTTACGTAGGTACCTTCCAAAGCACGGAGGAGCTAGATATGGTTTAATTTGATCACCCATTCAACGGGTTAGGAACGAATAATAGTACATTATGCAATGATATTATGATACTAGTGTGCTATGTTGGTCATTACAATCGAGGCGGGATATAAGCCCGAGCCGAAGGCAAGGGCTTAATGGAGCCGACGATTGTAATAAATTACCAATGCACACGCGTTTCGTACGACGTTTTTCAACTCATTTGGGGGGAATTAGTACATTGTTACCCTAGGGTTGAAAGTAGCTTATTTACCCCCGAGACTGGGCTTACATTTTCGGGATAGTTCGAGGGAGTAAATAAGTAAATAAGGAGTAAATTGTCATCATCAGCAGCCTATAAACGTCCCACTACTGGGCACAGGCCTCCCACGTGGACAATAGCACGTGGGGATATTATATATTATTAAAATTGTACCTATTTAAAAAAAAACCTTATGTAATCCACATAATTAAGGTTTATTTGTATATGTACATACAGCCCATAGAATAAAAACTTAAGCATATCGACGATTGAGTTGAAAGGCATTTTGTAAAACTTGCAGAAGAATAGATTAAAGTTTTTGTTTTTAGAAAAAAAAATCATAAATAAACACTTATCTAATAGACTTTGATTTATTTAATACAGTGTATCCCTAATTGAGTAAGAAAGTTTTGTATGTTAAACTTTTTTTTATATGTTTAAAAATGTAGGTACGGATACGGACGGTACGCGTACGCGTACGATGTTGCGTTGCGATACGACAGTAATTCATGGTCACCTTAGTTATCACAAATTACTTAAATGTTGTTTGTGGACTTACCTGTAAAAATATGACACACAACAACCACCACCAAATTATTTTTACCATTTTCGATCAACAGCACAAAATAAAGCTAAATTCATATAATACTTAAGCAGGTATATTTAAGCGTTAATAAAACGCTAAAATCTTAGAGCATATGCTCTAAGGCTAAAATACATAAAAAACATTAAGGGGGTGCCGCGCGATCGCAAAAACTGACATACTTAAATCTCTTAATGAACTATAAAGCAAAATCAATCATATTGATATTTAAAATTAGAACAAGTGTGCTTCGAAGTTTCAGACCTAGTAATTTAATTAGAGCAATATTTTTGATCCGCGAAATGTGCAAAACCATCACGCGCTTGTGTTAAAAATTTAAATTTACTTTTTAAAGACGGTGGCGACCTGCGGTATATCAATACAAATATTTTCAAGTAAGAATTATTGTTTCATGCGTAAAATAATTAAGAAATTGTTATAATTAAATAAAAACTGAATTGAGCGCCAAGTTAATTAGCAGTTGAATATGCCCAATGAGCATAATGCAACATGGTGGTGTTGCACCAGGAGTGAAGTAATTTTGATGCAGACGCCCATTAGGCGAACTACAGGATGAAACAAAATGAACCCTTACTAGATTTATAGTAGATATTGATGCTTAGGCCATCATTATTCAGCAACGTCCAATGTCCATAAGATATTTTTGAGCGCCACAGTTTTTTAATGTAGTTGAATGCAAAATGGGCCAAACGACAAAGCTAATTTTGTTTAGGTCTAATGCAAAATAGACCAAACGACAAACCCACAACCATGGCGGAAAAGTCAAATGCTTTAATCGACACGTTATAAAAGTTCGAAAAATCAAAATAGCTTAAGTAATCGTGTCCGCAAATTTGTCTAATTTTGTGTCGATTGGCCCATTTTGCTTTCAACTACATTAAAAAACTGTGTCGCTCACAAATATCTTATGGACATTGGACGTTGCTAAATAATGATGGCCTGAGCATCAATATCTACTATAATCTAGTAAGGGTTCATTTTGTTTCATCCTGTAGTTCGCCTAATGGGCATCTGCATAAAAACTACTTTACTCCTGGTGCAACACCACCATTATGCTCATTGGGCATATTCAACTGCTAATTAACTTGGCGCTCAATTCAGTTTTTATTCTTAGTCGATGCTTGAGCCACTTTACTTTTAACTATTTTACTAACGGTAGGCGTTTGAACCATTTTGCCTTTCTCAATAAAGAACTAAATTTTATGCATTTCGGGTTAACCATAAATTTTCTAAAATAATAAGTACACAATATTTGAATTTGGCTTTATTTTGTGCAGTTGATCGAAAATGGTAAAAATAATTTGGTGGTGGTTGTTGTGTTTCATATTTTTACAGGTAAGTCAACAACATTTATGTCATTTGTGATAACGAAGGTGACCATTAATTAATGTCGTATCGCAACATCGTACGCGTGTACGGCTTACAACATTAAACCAACTGCTCTAAGGCGTACACGCACCGTCCGTACCTACATTTTTAAACCTTTAAAAAAATATTGTTAACCCCTTGAGCACCGTAAAACCAGACACAATTTATTGGAAAACAATTGTTTCGCGACCACCGGCGGTCTTATAATCCTTGATCTATATATAGTACATTCATTCTAGATTTTTTAGCGGCAAAATTTATAGTTTTTTTCAACAGCTGCTGTGTTATAATACCTTTAAACGAGTACATTAAAATACACAACTCTTCCCCCCCCCCCCGCAAGCCGCTTCACCCCTCCCCCCCTCCCTTGGAAAATGTTCCGTACAAGCTAGGACAAAATGGTCAAACACTGAATTATTTGCCAATAAATTAGCTACACATAAGTTTTAGCATTTATCCTGATACGATTTATAGTTTCCAAGCTATGGTGCATCAAAGTTGACTAAATTTTATAACCAGCAAATAGTGGTTATTAAAGCGATATAACATTTTTTTCACTATTCTTGCTCAAAAAGACCGTCATTGTAGCGTTCTAGAGCGGGGCTAAAATAGCTTTTCTTGCCCTAGGGAAAAAGTATTTTATTTTTTAATTTTTGTCTCTCACATGACCTACAAAAACGAAAAAGTATTTAGGGTGGATTCGACCAAACTGGAATAAGACCACAGACATATGTCTGTAAATAAGACTTACTCCGAGATTAGTCCATACAAATTCGGTGTTTAATCCAGGTATAAGACCTTATTCCAGTTTGGTCGCCTATCTTATGTAGAATAATCATGAATAAAGATTCGACTTATTACTGTTTACTTAGATCAACAACTTTTTTGAAATACTTAGTTATTATTAAAGTTTATGGTAAAATTAGTAATCATTTGAATCTATGGACAACACAGACCACGCTTCAGCATGAAAAAACTGCACAGTCTGCACATGCGCTTAGGTGGTGAGCCTTTAGCCCGTAAGTCGCTTTTACGACACTCAAGGGAAGAGAGGGGTTGGTAGTATTATTTTGATGAGCCCATCGCCGCTCTATGCTGTTAGATGTATGAGCACTCATTAGTCCATTAGTCGCCTTTTACGATACCGTAGAGAAGAGAGAGGTTGGTAGTATTATTTTGATGAGCCCATCGTCGCTCTATAATGTTGGATGTATGTGCAGTCTTTAGTCCGTTAGTCCCCTTTTACGACATCGAAGAAAAGGGAAGGGTTGGTAATATTATTTTGATGAGCCCATCGCCGCTCTATGCTGTTGGATGTATGTGCAGTCTTTAGTCCGTTAGTCGCCTTTTACGACATCCAAGGGAAGAGAGGGGTTGGCAGTATTATTTTGATGAGCCCATCGCCGCTCTATGCTGTTGGATGTATGCGCAGTCTTTAGTCCGTTAGTCGCCTTTTACGACACCGAAGGGAAGAGACGGGTTGGTAGTATTATTTTGATGAGCCCATCGCCGCTCTATGCTGTAGGATGTATGTGCAGTCATTAGTCCGTTAGTCGCCTTTTACGACACGGAAGGGAAGAGAGGGGTTGGTAGTATTTTTTGATGAGCCCATCGCCGCTCTATGCTGTAGGATGTATTAGTCCGTTAGTCGCCTTTTACGACACCCAAGGGAAGAGATGGAAAGACTGCACATACCTACTATCCAACAGCATAGAGCGGCGATGGGCTCATTAAAATAATACTACCAACCCTTCTCTTCCCTTGGGTGTCGTTAAAGCAACTAACGGGTTAATTTTTAACAAAATGAAACAATTTATATTGTATTGGATTGTTTTATTTTCTTGCATTCGTAGTGAAAACAGATTGTAACACACGGCGCTAAAACCCATTAAACTCGGTTTCTATTTACTAAAACTACCTCGTATATAATGGGTCATTTTAGCCCATTGTATAACCATCGTGTCCATGTCTACAGCTTCCTCATTCGACATAGAGAAATTCTAAGCATGCCATATTTTTGTGCATATTATGTGCAATCAAACGTCTCAGTCCTAATTTTTGTGCCACCACAACTTCGTTACTATGAGTTGTTTTATGTGTGTAAGCTGGAGACACGTGTCACCAGCTCGCACACGCCGTTAAGACAAACCAGTGAGGATAGGGTTTTAGACTATAGCCAGAAATTTTGTGCATAATTTGTGCACTAGGAACAAAAAAAACTAACCATCATACTCAAATACTGTTGAAACTACGATCATAAAACTGTGTGCGAGCTGGAGACAAGGGTCTCTGGCTTGCACAGCTGTATCTTCGTAATTGTTTAAGCTACGGTTATGAATTATACCTCAAAATTTTGTGCCTAATTTGTGCATAAGGCACAAAAAATTTCAAAACTTTAACTCAAAAGGTTTTTGAGCTACGGACCGATAAGTATGTGTAAGCTGGTGACACGTAACACGGGCTAACACATGGTGAATTACTGTAACTGTATAAGATAGCGTTTCGTTTTAAAGATCAACTAATACGTTATAATTTGTGCAAACACGAGGCAAAATTTCAAATCTCTGGGCCTCTTAGTTTAAAAATTATAAGCCAAAAACTGTTTTCCCGCCAAAAAATTCAAAATAATGGCTCGGAAGTGGCTAAGCGCGCCGTTGCCGTTCCGTGCGCTACACGATTGCAATCGAGTTCGAACTTAAGAGCTAGCAATATTTAGAGTCATTTTTATTTGCGCTCTCGTTTGTTTTAATTTATGTACCGAGAATTTTAGACTAGGAGCCGTTTGTTAAAGCGATGCGCGACGCGACTAATTTAGTTTCACTATAGGTACCTAACTAACCTACCCTACTCTTTATTTTAAGGCCCCAGTACTAGTGTTGTTGCAATAGTGATAGTTTCACTATCGATAGTTGACCTTGAAAAATAGTCGATAGCGCGAATAGTCCTATCGAAAATATCGAAATGCTGCGATACTATCGATAGTGAAAATTAGGTAATACTATTAAACTTGGTCGATACTATCGACATACGATACCATCAATGGGATCGATACTATCTATAAACTATCGACACGTTTCGATAGTATCGATAGTTTTGCTTTTGTAACTATCGACGAATTTTCGATATTATCAAGTGAGTATTGTAAATCTAATGATATACTATCGATATGATATACTATTGCTAAAGATCAATAGTTTCGATACTATCGATAGTATCAGGAAAAAACCATTCGATCGATAGCAACAGTTGTTCAACATCGATAGTCAAACATTTTTCGATACCATTGCTTGCTCATAAAAGGTTATATAGCTGGTAATTACGTAGTTCATCTATCACATCATATGATTAGATTTACAATACTCACTCGATAGTATCGAAAATTCGTCGATAGTTTCTAAAGCAAAACTATCGATACTATCGAACCGCGTCGAAAGTTTATAGATAGTATCGATACTATTGATAGTATCGTATGTCGATAGTATCAATAGAATCGACGCGATTCTGTTTCGGCGTGCAGTGGTACTGGGGGTAGCGATGCGCATTTATCTGGCACAGACTATAGCTCGTTAGATTAGTTGTTAAGTCTTAACTATAAGTTAGTTAACTGTTTTTTTATTATTATTAGTATTGACGTCAATAAGTGCCTGTAAAGGTTTACATTGAATAAATAATTTGACTTTGACTTTGACTTTAGAATCGATAGTATCGACCAAGTTCAATAGTATTACCCAATTTTCACCATCGATACTATCGATAGTATCGCAGCATTTCGATATTTTCGATAGGACTATTCGCGCTATCGACTATTTTTTAAGATCAACTATCGATAGTTAAACTATCAGTATTGCAACAACACTAGTACTGGGGCCTTAAAATAAAAAGTAGGGTAGGTTAGTTAGGTACATATAGTGAAACTAAATTAGTCGCGTCGCGCATCGCTTTAACAAACGGCCTTAGATTAAAACAAAAAGGGAAGATACGGCATGCTCCTACTTGTAGTCATTCAAAATATAGTCCTACTCAACTACTTAAGCAAACACACACACGCACACCTATAAAGTGTAAATCGAGCGAGCGAGACAAAGCGGTAAGTTTCAACGTCAGCGCGAGGGAGTCAGCGAGTAGCGCGTTGACGTCTCGGTCGCTTCGCAACAGACGAGTACGTACGACAGATTCCGACGCCACTGCGGAGTAGCGTCTTTCTCTTTTTCACACAGTAGAATATCCGCAAAAGTGCGATGTATCCTGTTCGCTCGGCAAATTGTGACCGAAGTGAAATTGTGCCTTTAGGCCTAATTTTGGCGGCTCACTCACGAGACGCTAATGCCGTATCTTCCCTTTTTGTTTTAATCTAAGCAAACGGCTCCTAGTCTAAAATTCGCGGTACATAAATTAAAACAAACGAGAGCGCAAATTAAAATGACTCTAAATATTGCTAGCTCTTAAGTTCAAACTCGATTGCAATCGTGTAGCGCACGGAACGGCAACGGCGCGCTTAGCCACTTCCGAGCCATTATTTTAAATTTTTTGGCGGGAAAACAGTTTTTGGCTTATAATTTTTAAAGTAAGAGGCCCAGAGATTTGAAATTTTGCCTCGTGTTTGCACAAATTATAACGTATTAGTTGATCTTTAAAACGAAACGCTATCTTATACAGTTACAGTAATTCACCATGTGTTAGCCCGTGTTACGTGTCACCAGCTTACACATGCTTATCGGTCCGTAGCTCAAAAACCTTTTGGGTCAAAGTTTTGAAAATTTTTGTGCTTTATGCACAAAATTTTGAGGTATAATTCATAACCGTAGCTTAAACAATACGAAGATACAGCTGTGCAAGCCAGAGACCCGTGTCTCCAGCTCGCACACAGTTTTATGATCGTAGTTTCAACAGTATTTGAGTATGATGGTTAGTTTTTTTTGTTCCTAGTGCACAAATTATGCACAAAATTTCTGGCTATAGTCTAAAACCCTATCCTCACTAGTTTGTCTTAACGGGCGTGTGCGAGCTGGTGACACGTGTCTCCAGCTTACACACATAAAACAACTCATAGTAACGAAGTTGTGGTGGCACAAAAATTAGGACTGACACGTTTGATTGCACATAATATGCACAAAAATATGGCATGCTTAGAATTTCTCTATGTCGAATGAGGAAGCTGTAGACATGGACACATAACAATCTACTATTATTTTAATTTAATTTATTTTATCTCAATGTGCTTGTGTTTGTATGCCTTTCTACTTTTATAGGCCTAGCAGTATTACTTTAGATAATGATGTAGAAAAGATACATTTATTTGTAACCGTGTTGCGTAGCGGTTTTAGAATACTACCATCACCCCCTCTCTTCCCTTGGGTGCCGTAAAAGGCGACTAACGGACTAAAGACTGCACATACATCCTACAGCATAGAGCGGCGATGGGATCATCAAAATAATACTACCAACCCTATCCTCCCTTAGATGTCGTAAAAGCGACAAAGGGCTAAAGACTGCACATACATCCAACAGCTTAGAGCGGCGATGGGTTCATCACCTGTCACGCTGAGCGCATGTGCAGTCGCTATTTGGTAAAATGTAGACTATGGCAGAGGACTGCTGATTATATGCGATGCGTGATTATGTGTATTATTTGTTAAAACATGAGTATCATGGTGCAGTTGTTGATAGTTATTGATATCCTGATGTGTTCTCGCCTTCAAGGCAAACAAAAAATTCAAAATTTAATAAAAAAAAATCATTAAGTAGATAAATAAATTTTGTCTTGCTATTTTATTTAACTCTTACTGCCGTACTCAGAGACGTCAATTAAGTTTGATCATAAAGTTACTATTCCGCTAGGTATAGTAACTTTATGGTTTTGATGACAATTAAGTCTCTTGCTGTCACTTTCTTATCTTCTCCTTCTTAGCCTTTCTCAACCACATGGGTGTAGGCCTCCTTCAGTTTAAGCCACCGTGTACGATTTGGGCAGCTTCTATCCATTCCACTCCGGCTGTTCTTTTAACATCGTCGTGCCAACGCCTCTGCGGTCGTCCTTGTGGGCGTTTCTCGCTTCATGGTATCCATTCCACCGGCGCTTTGCACCACGAGCCCTGCTTCCTGGCGACGTGTCCTGCCCACTCCCACTTCAGCTTTGCTACACGTTTGGTGACATCTGTGACTTTGTTCTGATGTCTTAGCCAGTCGTTTCTTCTTCGGTCCCTCAGTGTAATACCCACCAGTTTTCTTTCTATTGCTCTCTGGGTCACTTGGAGTTTGTTGAGAATCTCTTTCGTGAATACCCAGGTTTGCGCACAGAATACACTGGTCATGTGTACGTGCTTTTTGTACAGCCTTGAGATTTATCCTGAAGACAAACATTCTAGCTTAGAGTAGGCCGCCCACACCAGTCTTATACGCCTGTTTATTTCGTTAGGCTGATTTTCTTTCCCCATTACTACCTTTTGTCCAAGATACACATACTTTTTTAGCCTCTTCATGACCGTGTTATTTATTCTGATATCTGCAGTTGTAATATGTAGTTTGTCATGATCTTGGTTTTGGTAAGATTCATCCCTAAGCCACATTTTCTAAAGGCGTCACTGAGTATATCGTCCGCGAATCTCAAATTGCCCAGCCTTCTTCCCGCCACATTTAAACCACGTTCTTCCCAATGTAAACTCTTGTAAACGTCCTCCAACACGAGTGTGAAGAGCTTTGGAGAAAGTGTATCTCCTTGCCTGACTCCTCTTTCAGTTGTAACTGACTGGGTTTTCTGGTGGTAAGTACTATATGCGTCGCGTTTTCTACGCGTTTTACACTGCCACTTTCTTATTTATAGTACTAAATAGAGAAGGCTTAATAAAGAAGGAAATAGAATTTTAATTGTCATGAAAACTTTATTGACTTCTCTGAGTACCTACGGCGGCAGTTAGAGCAGTAACTAGAATCTTACAATGCAAATTCCCACTCGAATTCAAATTTATATAGTAACATTAAAATAAACTGCTAGTAGAGATGACAGTAATTGTATTTTATTTTTCTTTTTCATTCATGGATTTCATTGTTATCCCAAATAAAGCTTTATACATATAAACATACCTATAATCACGACTATTAATTATCCCCGAAGGGTTAGTCAGAGACTAGGCAATGAGGACATCAAAAGCAGTCCACTACCATTATCCACTTTTCACCAAATAGCGACTGCACATGTGCTCAGCCTGGCAGGTGGTGTGAGCCCATCACCGCTCTATGCTGTTGGATATATGTGCGGCCTTTAGTCCGTTAGTTGCCTTTTACGACACCCAAGGGAAGAGAGGGGGTGGTAGTACTCTTTTACCGCTACTCGACACGGTTACAAATAAATATATCTTTATCTAAGTAACTACATATTTATCTAAAGTAATACTGCTAGGCCTATAAAAGTGGAAAGGCATACAAACACAAGCGCATTGAGATAAAATAAGTTAGATTATAATAAAAATATTACATTGATCTAACAGTGTCGCGCAGCGGTGAAAGAATAACCACTATTTACTGGATATACATTTTTAATCCACTTTGATGCACCTTAGCTTGGAAACTATAAATTGTCATACCCATGTGAATTGGCAAGCGTTAAAAATTTGTATTCTGTAAATAAGTGTAGGTTTTTTTTCAGACGATAAGACATAGTATCGTTTATTTATGTTTTATGGTGTCATTGGAAATTCAATTAAGAACATTTCTGATTCTGGATTGATGTAATGTAACGTGCTCCTGTAGAATATACATAAAAAAGTCAAGGGTCAAAGAAATAAAATTATCAAAGCCAGTATGATTTTTAATATCATTCATCATAATCAGAATCTAAATATTCATCTAAGTCATAGCACATTTTAACAACATTAATAACTCGGTACCTACTTCTTTACGAACTGCATAAAACTCATGAACTGTATGCCTAATTGCACATTTCAAAATCATCAAGGTTAATTTTCTTTTTTGATTTTGATTTATTTTTCTTAGGCGAAGAAAATACAGCAGACATTATACATACACAGACGTTCATTACGAAAGAACGAGACACACCTAAAAAAACATAAATTACTTATAACTTAAATAAAATACATTAGTGGTAAATTTTCATTGTACACACGGCGTCAGATCAACCAACCCTAATCTGTCAAACTTCTCCAATGAATATTGATCCTTAATGCCCAACAATAAAGTATAAAATTGATTGTAGAAATTTGACAGTTTTGGCTAGATTGATCGGACGCCGTGTGTACATACTATATGATTTACCCTCAGAACAACATGCTCTAATTTTTGTTCTGAGGATTTACCTACAAGTCATGTTGACAACTAAGTCGGTAATATTATTGGGAGAAATAAAGTCCAATCCTTGAGACTTTCTCTCCAACCAATATTATATAAGTAGGTACCTACCTTTATAATCAAAGGTAGGTACATTGTAAACTCCTTTTCTCTCACGACAATAAATAGTTTTCGGCATTTTAACACATAAAAATAAGGCTGAGTAATTCGAAAAAATCACACGTCACACCAGTGTTATTATCCTGTAATTTAGTACCTAGGTAGGTACCTACTTACCTAACGTATTTTATTAACATTCACCTTCCAGAACAATAAATTAAAACAATATAAGTACCTAAGTATCTCTGAATATATACATGTCTAGATAGACCCTGGCCGTAAAAAAACGTAGAAAAATTTATAGGCCAAAATTGTTGAAAAATCTTTTCGAAAAGTAGAGTCACGTTTCATCTGTAAGTATCGATAAATTTTAAAGAAAATTTAAAGTTTAACAATAATAACGGTCATGTATGCGTAGTGTTGCTGGTATCAAAATGTAGAATTCCCATTATTGGTGGCAGAATATAAAAGGAGGTTTAAATATAATAAGTATGATAAAAAATACTCAGTCTTGTAAGTTAGTATTTATACATGGCCTTGTTGTAAATAAAGTAAATACATTAAATATAATTATTATTCGAACACTTTCAAAGATTTCCTTTTTTTAAACTGATGTCTGATTTATAAGAGCGTGAATAAATGTCACGGTTCCTTTCGATGCCGAATGTTTATTTATTTATTTATTTATTACAAATACAAATTACAACTATCATTACAAGACTTAATCCTAATGCAATAGTGTAAGTAATACTAAACATAACTATTATTAAACATTGTTATTACAATTAAAAACACGAAAAAAACATCATCATTAAAAATCACCTACACAAATTAAACAAAATTAAAAATAACTAACCATTTCCATAACAAAGTTCTGATAATACAGCTCTTTTAAAATCAGATACTGAACAAAAAAACAAGTCGATTCTATCGGCAACTAGATTTGACGCCGCCTTCGTGCCACGTACCCGTCCGGCACCCGCAGCCTCATGGCCTCTAGTAGGTATTACCGGGTTGGAAATGCTGCCGCGGAATACTCTTATCATATAATATGCGAGAGCAAGACCCCGCCTTGTTTCCAGTTTGTCGTATCCAACCATACCCAAAACAAATAGAGTTGGATACAACAACGGATAGAATGGGTAAACTCCATATAGTCTCCAGTACAAGTATCTCACAAATTTATTTTGTATCCGCTCCAACATGAGACTGTACTTTGTCTCATGTGGTGCCCACACGACGGCTGTACACTCTAGTCTACTCCGAACAAGAGCATCATAAAGCGCCGAAACTGTTTTTAAATTCATGAAGCCCCGAGCCTGACGCAACACGAAACCCAAAGTCCTGTAGGCTCCCTTACAGATATCCACAATATGTCCCTTGAATGTTAATTCGCTGTTTATTTTAACTCCAAGATCCCTGACCACGTCTGCACGCTTCAAAATTTCGCCATCGACTTCATAATCAAAGTGAAGTGGTGTACGTGATCTACTGAAACTCATTAATGAGCATTTATCAATATTAAATAGCAGCTTGTTCCTATGACTCCACTCGACTACTCTGCCAATATCCTCCTGCATGCGCCCACAGTCACTTCTGTCTTTAACCGCCAAGAGCAACTTGAGGTCGTCGGCAAACAACAAGCAACGAGCACTCTGTACCACCTGCGGCCGTTTATAAAAATAAGAAACTGCAATGGACCAAGATTCGATCCTTGACTTACCCCCGTTCTTGTCAAGTAAGGTTTAGATCTGCATCCGCCAAAATCCACATACTGTTTCCTGTCCCTCAAGTAACTTGCGAAAAAAAAAAAAATTCTTATTGCATCCGATAGCCGCTAATTTCGACAGTAGTATATCTTTATCGACCATATCGAATGCTTTTTTAAAGTCGACGTAAGCGGCATCAACTTGTATCCCTGCATCAACATGAGGGATGGTATATGTCATCGCATTGAGCAGGTTGCTAGTAGTACTGCGCGCTGGTCTGAACCCGTGCTGGGCGTCGGAAAGACACACTGACAGCTGCTTTTGGATACTACTTTGCACAGCTGACTCAAATACTTTTGCACAAGTGGAGAGAATCGCCACCGGCCTGAAACCACTCACTTCTGTACCAGATACCCCTTTAGGTATCGGTACCACTCGTGTGGTTTTCCAGCATTCTGGGAAATATGACTCCTCCAAACCCAAATTGTATATGTGCAGAAGTGGTTTCGCCAGAACAATACCGCAATCCTTAATTACAAACGAGGGAATGCCGTCCGGCCCCGCCGATCTTTTCGGTTGGAGACGCGCGAGCGCCGCTCGTACCTCTGGTAGTGCAAGACGTGGCAATTGAACGTTGGCGGCGACGCCCGCGTCATTCGCCATATCCGCGGTGTCCACGTCTAGTTTCGCGGACTCTCTGCCGTACACCGACCGAAAATAAAAAGCAAACTCGTTTGCACATTCACTCTCTGTTAAAACTCTCCCTTCCTTGGTTATTTTTTTCCGATTTACTGTACCTTTTTTGGATTTCACGTATTTCCAAACGCTCATGCGCATCATTTATCATATATTTTACCTTCGACCGACACTCTGAAAAAACCTTATAGTCCTCTTCCGTCCCTCTAGATTTGAATCTTTTATGTAGTCTCGCTTTTAAACGTATGGTTCGAATGATATCCAGTGAGTACCACTCGGGATAACTATACCTATCTGATTTTTTTCGTGGTTGTTTTTTCGGTACGCATTCAGATACAAGATTGTTAATAATACTGTAAAAAAATCCAACGGTATTTTCGGGGTCTCGCATGTCATACAATGGACTCCAATCTACTTCTTCAATTAACGAATACAAGGAACTGAAATCGGCCCTAGTAAAATTATACTGTGCAACTTTGCTCGGTAAGTTATACGATTCCCCTTCAAGTGCGGTCGCGGGCGAAGGCGGAGGCGCTCGCACGGCGCTGCGGCCCACGAGATGAACACCCACCGCGAGTGGCGGGTGATGCCCATCAATAGGTATCAGGACTTCGTTGGCCGCGGTAACGTCCACCCCTCCCGCTATGCTCGACGAACATAACACCAAATCTAGCTGTCTATTTATACAATTCGCTACATTATTTAGTTGTACTAAGTCACAAAACGCAACAAAAAATTCATAATAATTCGTAACATTAGCATCACATGAATAAAGATTTAAATCCCCTATGACTATCAGTATTTTATATTTAATACACCATTGTTCTATTATTCGAAATAAAATCATATTTTCATTTTCCTTACTGTTGGGAGGTATATAAACTACAGAACATAGAAATAAAAATCTATTATAGAGATACACCGCCGCTCCCACTATCTCAAATGGACAAGTGTCTATGTCTATGTCACTCGGTAGCTTCACTCTACGCAGTTCCAAGCGTTGTGTGGCCACTAAAAACACTCCGCCCTGCTTTCGTCCATCCATCCGGTCACATCTTATTATTTGATATCCTGGAGGAACAATTTCTGCATCCTGAATGGACTCATTACACCCTGTTTCTGTGACTACCACGAAATCAGCGCTCAATGAATCCATGTTATTGTAAAATAAATTTAGCTTGGTTCGGAGACCTCTAGCAATCTGGTATAATAAATCGAAAGTGTTATGCTTTGTCGATGTGTTTAGCTTTGTCGATGTGTTTATTTGTTGGTCTCCGAAACCAAATCCACTCCCCGAATTCTGCGTTTATTGGCCATGCTTCAGGTTGACACAACCTGTCATAATTCTTTTCGAACACCGTAATTATGTATGATGAGTAATCTTTTCCGATCTTACGTTTAATCTTTTCTATTTTAACCATTGCGTCTGTTCCACATATACTCTTTACATGAGATGCTAGCCTTTCTTCTGTCGTATCAACTGTCAGTCGCCATACGTGAAGATGCCTTTTCCGCTGTAACCCTTTGATTTCTGTAAGATTTGTGTTTTGACCTCTCTTTACCACCTTCGGTTGCGGATAAGTAGTTCTCGTACTCGTAGCAATTAGCTTTGCCTCTTTGTTTTTGTTCTCTTGAATTTGTATTACAGACTGATCTAAATAGGTCGGCCCTCCTACATTACTTTTAGCCGGTTCCATTGACTCCTCTATGTTGTTGCTAATTGTCGAACTTCTGCCTTTTTTTCTGCAAACTTCGGTCCATTCATTCTCAATCAAATTAGATTGAACACTTGGTTCAACGCGAGAGCATTCCGACTGAACCGCCACCAGCGGCTCACTTTGACGACTTCTCACTTCACCCACTGACATCGCTGGTTTTGTGGTCTCACTGTCGAAACTAACATCTGCGATGAGGGTAGCGGCAAAAACGCAGTCCTCGGTGATATTTTTTTTTACCTCGGAGTTATATTTATTAGTATCACAGTGACAACCATTATTCATTATCTCAGCGGCTATTTTAATACTATTATGAGATTTTCCTACACTATCGATCAACAACTCCATCTGTTCGTTACGCTCGCATAGCATTTTGAGTTGATTTTTTATCATAGTAGAATTTTCAACTAAATCCTTTAATAGTTGAATGGTTGTTGTCAATGTTTGTACTTCCCTTTGGGTAGTGTAACACATCTGCTGAATATTTATAATACATTTTTCCTGGATATCCAATCTATCTATGACTTCCATCTGCAACTCCTTCAATCCTTCAAACGAACTATCCTCTTGTACCAACCTTTCCGATTGTTTGCATCTACTGCCACGCTGAACGTTCACATTAGCTGCACTTGCATTTGCAAGCTCCGGTGCACGAACAGGTGTATCGCAACCTAATCGTTTTGGCTTCATGCTTACACATTCTGGGCATATCCACTGACGTTTATATTCCGATGTGAGAGATTCAAAAACCGTATCTTTAATACCGAGACACTTAGGGTCATAAACTTTATCACAATTTGACTTGCAACACTTTAGGACAAGTCCATTTGTCACTTCTTTATTACAAGCTCGACAATAAATAGACATTGTGATAGACAAAAACTATAAAAAAGAATAACAACAAAAAAATAATAATAATAATAAAAAATAAAATACAATATAATGATAATAGTCGCAAGGGCGGCTCCACGGTGGTGATTCGAAACCCCGTTCAGCGAATTAGCGGGCGCACACCTCTAAGCGCGCACCGCTAGACCACCGAAGCTGTGTTGAAGATGGCGTAAATAAGCTTTAGTATAATATGCAGTACGAGTTTTGCTAATGAGATGATGTGTAATAAGGTTCGAAATTGCACTCAAATAATTGTAAACACTCGACCGGTTCACACTGACCACTATTATTATTGTTTTCAGATGACCGTCTTTTGTAACTTTATTGTTTTGAAACTGGGGCTTTTAGCAATTACACTGTTAAAATAATGTTACCTATTTCACTATGTTCATTAAAAAATTATTAGTCAAAACACTGTATTTAAAAACTGTTCACTGTTTTTAACACTGTACCTAATCCAGTTGCACTGGGTAATGTTTACAGCAGTCTTTTATTTCACTATCCTACTTAACTGTTTTATTTTGACGATATAATTGAAGATAACACTTTATGACAATATTTAGGCAATGTCTTAGCTGGTTCTTGCAGTAAAGTTAGGTTTTAAACACTTTTACTTTTTTTGCGACAACTTAGATACGGAGTGATATGTTTACCATTGAGCGCCCTCTTTGTTTGTAAACATATTACTGTCATTTGTGCAAATGTCTAGTTTCATTAGAATTTTTACTGTTTTTTGAAAGAAAGACACAATATGCAACTTCCCACGTGCTATCTCCACGTGGGAAGCCTGCGCCCAGCAGTGGGACGTTTATAGGCTGATAATGATGATGACGATGTTTGAGAAAGTGCGGGTGTATGTTTGTGCCCCTAAAGGCTCGCGTCGACTAGGCTCGCCGAGCAGAGTCAAATCGAATCGCAGAAAGTCGCCTCCTATATATTTCTATGAAACTGCGTCCACCAGCGACGAGCCGCGGCGCGCCGAATCGAATCGACCGCGTGAATTGCTCGACAGGCGAATTTCTTCGCCGATGCGATTCGATTCGACTCGGCGCGCCTCAGTCGACGCGGAGAAGCGAATGCGCGCCAACGTATTTATATTATTTTTATACTTAATGTAGATATCGTTTAAAAACTCATCAAAATCTTTCTTTAAATAAAAGTGTTTTTTTTATATACTTAATTCTTTATTAAAAAGTTTTCGAATAAAAACATTTCTTCATCTGAGCTGTTCATGACGAAAACACGACCTAATTTGTTGAAAAGTTATCATGAATGAACAATTCGATTCGATTCTTCAGAGATGGACGCACTAGGAATAAATGCGACTCACTTCGATTCGACGCGTTTCTACTGTAGTCGACGCCAGGCTTAAAAGGTCAATATTTCTCGTCTCATGTAAACTATTGGACACGGATATTGATGAGCAGTCATCACATTATGTAACCTTCACAACTGTTCAACCACATAGCAAACATTTTAATTTTCAGATTTCCAACTGATCCGGTAGAAAGAAGTCTTTGTCGAAATATTTAACTATAGTTTAACCTTATAAGGTTTCAACATAATAAGAAATTAGAGAACATGAAAAATGATGTAACATCCAAACGAAAGTTATCTAAGAAACAAATACAAAGGAGAACGCCATTAATTGTTTTGATTTTAATTTAAAATATTTAAATTTCTAATTAAAAAATCAATTTTGATTAAGTAATAAATGTAAATCATCCTGCCTGTTGCTTCTATTTCGTCCCTATTACAAATATATCACAAGCACGCAGGCTTCCATTAGCGCATTATTTTATTGTACTCGCCCTCGCCTTCAATAATCCATATCTTCTAAACACACCAGCTTCTTTTATGCGTTATACCTGGGTTCCCTCTATCTGGCAGAATTTTCTTGTTCCGAATTTTATTAGGCATAACACACTTGGCATAATTTGCTTTAAACGAATATGTTCAATGCATAAAAATCATTTAGTATCATTATTATTTGGTCGAATGTTTATATGTCCGAATTCCCAATGGCATACTTTTAAGATGGCAGATTTTCACTAGGCATAATCTCATTTATCAAAATATTATTACGCAAAATTTCGTTTAGCATAACACTTATTTAGTGCGACCATTACTCGGCATAATTTCACTACGATCGATGATGGCAGTTTTCCAATTGGAATAATTTCATTAGGCATACTATTTCTAATGAATTTTATGGGTGTGTATTATTTCATATAATGACATATAAACTAATTTCAAGGCACAACGTTAATTGGGTATAATTTTTACTTATACTAAATACACTTCCTATAACAACATTACGTATATTATTCATTTGATATTATAATCATATTCTATAACTTCATTTGATATAATTTATGCTTAATAATAAAAATAGTATTTTAACCCTAAATTGGTTTCAAATATTGTCTTAAAAAGTTAATACGTTGTGTTTTTGTTAAGGTTGTGCTAAAAAAGTCAGTGACAGAAGCGAATCGCGGCAAAACCGACTCCACGTAGACTTGTCTGCCCTACGCTAGAGTGTAATTTAAGCCCGCGTAGGCGCGGAGGGGCGAGGCGACCCGCGAGCTGAGGAGCAGGTGGGTTTAACGCACGCCGCCGCGGCTTCGCCGGCCAGAAAGCCGAAGCTGCGGAGGTGAGCGAAAGCCATCTGCGACGATAAGCTCGCGTGGGACCGCCGGAGTCCCGCAGCGCCGGAGCCGTGACAGAAACCATGCCTGCTGCATGCTGCATGCCTGCCTGCATGCTGCATGCCTGCTTCCCTGCATGCTGCATGCCTGCTTGCATGTTTTATTCCTGCTTGCATGCTGCATGCTTGCTTGCATGCTACTTGCTTGCTGCTTGCTTGCTTGCATGCTGCTTGCTTGCATGTTGCTTGCTTGCTTGCATGCTGCTTGCTTGCTTGCATGCTGCTTATTATGGAAATGAAAAGTATGCTAAAAGATTCTGAATATTGACTTTCTGCGATATGATGGTTCTGCCTCTTAATATTATGGATATCAAATTTATGCATAAAGAAGATTCTGACTTATAAAATTATGGGTTTTGAATGTATGATTAATGAGTGTGTGCCAAATGATTTTCTGCCAAATGAAGTTTATGCTTTCCGCTGTTGTGCATTATGAAATTATGACATTAAAAGTTCTGCGATAAAAGGTAGACCCGTTATACCTACATATACGATATGTCTATCGACATACCTAATTTAAAAAGTTATGTTATACTATGAATCATTTTAAAATTGTATTGTGCATAAATATTTTTTCCCTTTATTGGAAATTAGGCATTCTCTGGCAACCATTCGCGCTAGTGTCAGTCATACGCGGCTGTCAAATTCAATATAAAAACCGGACGGATTTTGAGAAGCGTTTGCACCGCGATGCTCCGTCTAGACATGTATAAAGTCAAAGCCTAAGTATGTAGTTTTTATTGAAATTAGTAAGTACCTAAGTACCTACCTACCTATGTTCTTCAGATTATGAAAGTTTTAATTATGTAATAATAAATAAGCAGGGTTGGAAAAGTCATGATTTTTTAAAGAAATTGATTTTTTTGATTTATTTAAAAAAATCATGATTTTTGTTTTTTTTTATTTTGTTTATGTGACAAAACCAAATACACTGTAGTTACTGACAATTGAATAAGCTGTATGCACGCTGTATGCAATGATATTATAAACTTTTATATCATTGGCTGTATGACACAAATACTTTAAAAATTATTTAAAAAAATATATTTTTAAAATTTGTTGATTATTTTAAATTAATGTAGATAAATTTTGACCAATTATTGTTAGTATCCAACTTTACAAGACGGATTTCTGATTTGTTTTGCTACAGTTAAAGACAAATTTCAAGTAGGTATATGCATACCTACTTGAAATTTGTCTTCAAGTCTTTATTTAATTTTTTTGAGACTGATAATTCTGTGTAATACCTTTGACAGTATTGTATTGTTGGTACTTACCTCGTTTGGTCCGAGGTACTTACCTACCTCGGACCAAATATCTTTGGTCCGAGGTACCTACTAAGTATACTTATTTATTTTTACTTTCATCTATGTTAATATAACATTTTTAATTGATTTAAATCAATGATTTTTATTAAAAAATCACTCTAGCACACGTCTTAAATCAGTGATTTAAATCAGTTTGATTTAAATCAGCCAAATCTGTTAATAGGTAATGATTAAGTACTTATTTTAATTTCTTCACACACTACCACTATTTTCTTGAGACATTTTGATTTAATTTATGTTGATACCTTCCTTGATGATACCTATCAATTTATGAAAAGTTTACAACCAATTTACTCATCAGGCAAATCGCTAGCCTAGACATAATCGACTTATCATAAAAATAATCGACTTAATATTATGATTTTCTAAATCGATTTCACTGCATTGAGTTATACTAAAACTCAGTCAATGTATAACTGTTGGTCTGTTGGTAAATAAATTTTATATAAAAAATGTTTATTTTTATTTATTTATTATTTACCTAAAGAATACAAGGCACTTAAAACTGATTCTGTTTTTATTTTTAGAAATCATTCGGAACATACGATCGTCAATTAACGACATTGTCATCGTACGCAAAAGCAGCGCGCCTGTCTATCGGAACGGCAGCCGTAGGAATCGGAAATTTGTTCAATCGCAACAAAATGGCGACGAGTGCGAATGTTTCGTGTCCGTGGCCTAATAGCGAGGATGATTATGATTTACGGGACGTTATTGGTATGTAGTTGTTAATATATTTTACGAATTTTATGGCTTTTTAATACATGACAATATCAGGAAACAGTTCTGCGCCAAATAGTGACAAAAATACAAAACGTCAACTCTCAACTTCCATTCAAAACTATTATTGTTTTTAGTGAAATAAGTTATAAAATAACAAACATAATAGGTAAACTAAGCATTTTTTAAATACTAGGTATTTTCATTATTTTGTAATTTAGGCTTGATTTTTAATGTGAAAATTTAATATAACCTTGTAGTTATCTGTCAAACGCTGTCATTAACTTTCAACTTTTATTACCAAGTTTATTACAGCAAATATTCTAAGTAATTACACTATAAGTAATTTTGATAATATTGTGTTCTTACAAGACATCTCATTCCTTTGCAAGTTACTGATATTTTTATAATAATATTTTTTAGGCTATGTTAATGTAAATGGAAGTTTTTGCCCAGCAGTGGGACAAGGCAGGCTGAGTAATAATCACTATAGAAATAGATTTAAACATAATATCGCTCTCAATTACACTAAGCTGACTACATGTTAAACATTAGTGGAACAAACAAATTTCCCAATCCTATCTATTTACATCTGGCTCATACAAATATTCTAGGTGTTGGTGCAACAGCTGTGGTGTATGGGGCTTTCTGTAAGCCCCGAAGTGAAAAATGTGCCATCAAAAGGATAAATCTAGAGAAATGGAACACTTCTATGGATGAACTCCTTAAGGAAATTCAGGTTCACTGGTTCATTTATTTCTATATAAATTCTAAACATATACTTAATTGCTGGTTTATTAAAGAATATATTAACAAAATCTAAACAATTGACATCAAACTTGTTTTAATTGAAGCAAGTATAACATGATATTTAAACTTTATAACACAAAGTGAATTCAAACTTTGTTACAGGCTATGTCTAGCTGTAATCATGAAAATGTAGTAACATATTACACTAGCTTTGTGGTAAATGATGAATTATGGCTAGTGTTGAGATTACTGGAAGGTAAGATACCGTTAAATAATCTTTGATTATGGTATTAAAATGTGTGTATGTCACACATTTGTATCTATGTTTCTTAATGTTTTTCTTAGAAGTATGTGATTATTTCCAGATTTGCTTCTCATTTATGTACTTTGTAATGTGAAATAAACAAAAACAATTTACTAATGACATGCATAAAAAGAAATTTATAAAGTTTAAATACTGCATACACAATCACGATGAAAAGAAAACAGACAACGTCACCATTTTAGCAAATAAAAAGAAAGTTTATTTTCATTTATTTTCATTTCATTTTTAAGTTTACTTCAATTTTACTGTTGTTTCTAAGACTAAATTTATTATTTTTATTTATGCTTAGATTAAAACAAAAAGGGAAGATACGGCATTAGCGTCTAGTAAGTGAGCCGCTAAAAGGCCTAAAGGCACAATTTCACTTTAGTCGGAATTGGTTGTGTACGTACATACTCGTCTGTTGCGAAGCGACCGAGACATCAATTCGCGTCAGTTGAGTAGGACTATATTTTGATTGACTACAAGTAGGCACATGCTGTATCTTCCCTTTTTGTTTTAATCTAAGTATTTATGTGATTAAACTGAAGGGTGTATATTAATGTAGTAATTTTAGGTGTGGTTAAGGGTATTTCTTTGCCCCTCTTTACTACCCCATCTCTTGTAACCAACCAAGCGGAGGTTTCTACTATCAAGTAGTAGTTGTGTATAAATAATAATAATTTATGTGTGAAATGAAATTGCTCCTATAAAAATGCCAAAATAGGTATTCATAATTCTTTGTTTCAGGTGGTAGTCTATTAGATGTAATAAAACATAAAATGAAGGTTGCCAACTGCAAACATGGAGTATTTGATGAAGCAACAATTGCTACAGTCCTTAAAGAGGTGCTGAAAGGTCTGGAATACTTTCATAGTAATGGACAAATTCATAGGTAAATGATTATCGTGTTTTCTACACTGAATGTAGGTAGTTCTATGTTATGTTCTATGCAATTTCTCAAATGCTTATACGACACAAAACATTATCATATGATGGTTAAAACATTTGTGCATGTGTTGTATGTTTTTGTGCTACTATGCTGCATTGTTTCAAGCTACTATATCTTATTTGAGTGTTGCTATGATATATTGAAGTCTGTTAGTTGTACTTTTTGTCAATGTTGAAATATGATGGTTATTCACCCCCGTGTGATGGGAGTTTTTTTTATGTACATTATGGCATTAATTAATGCCATGCTTGGTCGAAGTGCGTTCACCTTTATCTCTTTATCATCACTCGCCATTGAGTTAAGGCGAAGAACTTAGTAATAGAAGAAAACAATAATCTTTTTTCCAATTATTTATACCCTGAAGATATCTTTTGTACCGTCATTTGCGAATTGTGTTATTAATTTTGCCAAGCACAAAGTATGCTATTTTATTTGTTTTTAACTGGTAAATTTTTTACACAATATACTGTAACTGCTAAGAAGCGAATGATTCTTTGTATCATGTAACTATGCTAATTGTTGGATATTGATTATTAAAGTGATTTTGGCTTGCTATGGAAGGCACATTAAGTGGTTGGTCCTGGTTGTTGTTGTAAGATAGCAAATTGTTACAACCCACCAACCCGTACTGCCCCCTTACTCTTGAAACCGATCGCTATTCGATCGGATTGGTATTGTGAATTTTCTTACTCCTAAGTTACGACACCTGAGCTAATATGGATTCATATTGAGCGGATATTGAGTGAAAAAAATACAAAACTCAATGCCTATTAGTTATCTTAGTATGAATCCAAATTAGCGCTGGTGTCGTAACTTAAAATTACGAAAATTCACAATACCAATCCGATCCAATAGAGATCGGTTTCAAGAGTAAGGGGGCTGGGCCAGCGAGGTGGATTGTGGCCCAATATCCCCACGTACTATTGTCCTCGTGGGAGGCCTGTTCCCAGCAGTGGGACGTTTTAAGGCTGATGATGAAAGTGATAAAAGTGATTGACAGATACATACAACCTAAAGCAAGCAATATCTGTCTTAAGATTATTGAAAAAATCGGATGTTTGCAAAAATCTTAGGAAGATTGATTGGAATATGAATAAATGAAGGAATGAATTTCTATAAATACTAGAACCTTTGCAAAAATCAGTTGATTGGAAAATTTCAATGGTGATTGGCTAGTCGATTTATAATATCTTTATTGTTATTTTTGAAAACATAGCTCTTCATAAGGAGCCATAGTCAGAAAAGTACAGATGTGTTTTTTGGATAAAGTACTTTAATGTCAAAAATCATTATCAAAATCAATTACTTACTAAGAAAGTTTTTAAACAAAATCGATACTGCTTGCGCTTTGCCGGCCAATATTGGGGCACGCTCGCTCGGCTCACGTGTTGTTTCTGGCTCATCTAACCTAATCTAGCCAAACGAACCTTGTATTTATTACTATATTATTATAACCTGGTTGCTCTGCGCTGACGCGACAATATATTTTGCCTAGCGAAAACGGCAGTGTCTTAATCCTTGATTTAATGTCTCAAGTCACGTCCCAATGCGAACATTGAATGTTTAATATTTTGTTATACTTAAGTACTATTTTAAACTATAAGCTATTTTAGTTAAGTATTAAATGCGACCGACTTTTAGTATTAAAAGAGTTTACGCATATCGGTTTTCTATACAAACTTCTAAGTTCAAAATTTAGAGTCCACTATTGAAACTAATAGAAAGTTTAAAATCCCAATGACTTCACAGCATACAAAGTTTCATAAAAATTCTCTCATTGCTTTGTAAATTTTTTAACTTTAAAAGTTTGTATGGGAAACTGAAATGCGTATTAAACCCTTCATAAAACAATATTTATAAAATGGTCAAGAGGAACAAGTGTTAAAAAAAATAAGTGTACCCTGTGCACTGCTCCAATGCAATGCTGGCAAAAGTATTCCATCTTTTTAAATCATCTCTTCGCTATAGTTGATGAGTATTGCCTTACGGCCAAAATTAATAATCAATCCATTTGTTGTTTTGCTTACTGGAGTAAAAAAGACTTAACAAGTTCTGTCATTATTACTCTTGCAATTCTGTCATTATTACTCTTGCCAAATGCGGGTAGGTGATCTAAAACCCACGCTACATCTTTTTAATCATACTACAACGAGGAAGCTTTTTCTTCTTAGTCGTACACTCGTAACGGAGTGGTCGTGGTCATGGGTTGTCTTGAATATTCGTTGCGGCTTTTGCGATACTTCTCCATCTCTCTCTATTTGTGGCACCGCGGGAACATTCAGTAAGGAAATACTTTGTTGATGATTTAATGCTGTCTTCCATCTTGTGGTTGATCGGCCACGAAACTGTTGGCCTTCTACTCTCCCTTGCACCACCAAACGTTTCAATGAGCTTTCTTTGCGGATGATATGTCCAAACATCTTTAGGATTTGTACTTGCACAATCGACGAAAGTCTTTGTTTGATACAGAGCTCTTTTTAGATGGAAACATTTGTCTGGTGAGCAGTTCACTTTATCCTCAGTAAGCGCCTCCAGCACCACATTTCAAGGGTGTCAGTCTTTCTACGATGTTTTTGGTGGATCGTCCATATTTAAGCTTCATAAAGGAAGATAGGAAACATTAAGCGAACTTTGGTGTTTTTAGTTAAGCGGCGATCTTTCCATATCTTCTTGTGCTTTCCTACGGCTGATTGTGTTATGGCACATCGTCTTTTGATCTCTTCTTCGCGACGTCCAGTGTTTGTGATTGTGGATCCCAGGTAGAACTACCTGGTAACTCTGGACAACTTCACAATTCGCTATTTCACGTAAGTCAGGTCGGTTGTTATTCTTACGATCCACCACCATCATTTTGGTTTTATCGCAGTTTATAGTGACCAAAAACAGCACTGTTAGACTTCAGAAGCATAAGACACCGTCCTATGTCTGCTTGTGTCGTCGCAAGAAGAGAAAGTATTATCTGCATACCTCAGGTTTCATGTCAACCGACCGCAAACTGTTATACCCTTGTCCCAGTTTTCTAAAACAATCCGCATTATGTTTTCGGTATAGATATTGAATGATAAAGGGGCGAGAATACATCCCTGCCGAACACCTGCCTGAGTTTGGAAATTCCCAGAATTAACTCCGTCCACGCGAACAGCAGCTATACCGTCTTCGTAAAGTCTCTTTATGAGGAACACTAGATTTCGTGGTACACCCGTTGTTAAAAGTACTTCCCACTGCTTCCACCATTTAACGGTGTCAAAGGCTTTACAGAAGTCTACAAAGCAAATAAATAGGGGTTGTTGAACTCACGCAAGCTATGAGCTCTTTCTTGGCCTATAAATGCCTGTAGTCTCGTGTTCAATATATGGAGAAGGACTTTACTAGCGTGGGATATCAGGGATATTAGGCGAAAGTTGCTACACTTTTTAGACGAGGACTTTTTAACGAGGAAGCACTTGGCATTAATTTCACGTGATGATACTTCATTAGTAATCTTCAACCACATAGAAACTGAACTGAACTTACACTAACTGACTGATCACAATACTGTTCAGATTGTGCATCAGATTTTTGATAGTCGCAGTTTACCAAGCGGATTTTAAGCTTCCTCTGCCTTTATTAAACCGATTTTTTGGTATATATCCAGCTGAGATTCGTGTCCGGCCGGGACCAATGTGGGTCTGGGTCTGAGACTTCACTACAAAGTGTCACTTCATTACAAATTATACAGTAAAGTCGCCGTTTTCCTGTGTCAGTGGGACCGCACTATTCTCCTAAACCACGCAATGGATTTTTTTGCGGCTTTCACTAAAAGATAGAGCGTTAACTGAGGATGGTTTTTGTTTTTTTAAATGGCTGAACTATGACGGTCTTTCTAAGTTAGCGTGGAGAAGGGGCGGGCGGGCCGCTAGTATATTTATAAAATTATTTGGTGAAACAAAATTGCATAATTAATTGCAAAAGATCCATCTTGCTTAATTTGTAAGCGCAATCAGTATCTGCTGCTGCTGCCCTTTGCTGCGCAAAAGCCTCCCGCATGAACACATGGGGGGATGGTGCCGTAAGTCCATAACCCACTTTGCTGGCCCAATGCGGGGTAGTGGATTTTGACAGTGTTATTTAGTGAAATAAAATGGGCATGCTTGTTATAGTATAACAACCAACAAGTTGTTTTGTAATAACAACTCGTCACAACAAGTGTCGCAATACCTCTAATCTAATTGATTATGCCTTGTTCTCATTTGTCACAAAAACTGAAAGAAACCAAATAAAAGCTATCCAGTCCAACATGTGCGTTTTTACTTGACAGGGATATCAAAGCTGGCAATATTCTGCTAGGCGAAGATGGTACTGTGCAGATAGCGGATTTTGGTGTATCCGCTTGGTTGGCCACTGGAAGAGATATATCGAGGCAAAAAGTCAGGCACACATTTGTTGGAACGCCTTGCTGGATGGCACCTGAAGTTATGGAGCAAGTAAGTTCTTATAAAATCATAGGCAAACTTGAGTAAAATTATATTTTTATAACCATAGCTTCCAACCACCCGTCTAAGCCACCGATCTAAGACCCTGAGGTCTCTGGTTCGATTCCCAGCGGGCAGTACATGTTTGTGTACTTCATTAGGTTGGTGGTAAGTCTTGTTAAGTCCGTCAGGCTAGCTACCACCATCTTCTCTAAAAAAAGGAGCTCGATGGCGCAGCGGCTAGCGCGTTCGGCTTGCGATCTTGCCCGCTAAGCAACTTTCGCAATGCCGGGTCGCTGGATGAGTGACCAAATTAATACAACTCGAGCTCCTCCGTGCTTCGGAAGGCACGTTAAGCCGTTGGTCCCGTTTGTTGTCGTAAGATGACAGTCGTTAAAACCCACCAACCCGCATTGGGCCAGTGTGGTGGGTTATGGCCCAATATCCCCACGTGCATATTCCACGTGGGAGGCCTGTGCCCAGCAGTGGGACTTTTATAGGCTGATGATGATAACAACAATGTTAACAACATTGTTGTGTTCCGACAGCTTAGAGATAAGATCTCGTGTTATATTTTGGGTGAAGTACGCTTCCACCTTCGGCCTTATCGTCATTTACCATCAGTTGAGATGAAGGCCAAGCCTTTGCTCGTAGTGGATAAAAAAAAGATATAGCTTGGTAGTAGGATTCTGAACATAATTTCTGCTGTTAAGCAGCATTGATTAGCATTGCTGTGTTCCAGTGTAAATAGTCTTTAGATCAGTGCAATGACAAGGCATAGAGGCATGAGAACTGGAACTTCAGGGTCGGCAAATTTTTATACCCTATAAGTTGCAATAGTACATTTGCTGCTATTGGCTGCTTTCCATGGCCATTTATTTACCGGTTCTTTCATCTATATAAATAAAAATCAATTGCCACGAATGTTTGTTCGCGCATCACTTCAGAACGGCTGCACCTATTTGGCTAATTCTTGTTTTGTTGTGTTTATAATTTGACAGGTTTAGTATAAAAGAAAATTTTTGGAAATTCGTCGCAGGGTACGGAGTCTACGCGGACGAAGTGGCGGGCGGCATATTATAATTATTATATTAGGTACGGAATAAACGATTGTCTATTTGCAGGACCATGGATATGATTTCAAAGCCGATATTTGGTCATTTGGAATCACAGCGATTGAAATGGCAACAGGTACTGCACCATACCATAAATACCCACCAATGAAAGTCTTGATGCTGACCTTGCAGAATGATCCTCCTAATATAGATACAGGTAAGCATAAACTCTTAGAACAAGTTCATCGGCAACTTATGTCAAGATAAGTTCAAGAATCAATTCTGTTTTTGTTTCACAAGATTACGTACCAAGATGCACTACTTATGCACACGATTTTTACGCTCTGAAGTATACATAGACCCGGTCCCTTTCTCCACAATACACTAAACCAAAGGCAGTGTTCAGACATAAAGTTAAATGAGTAGAATATGGATGCAAACTAGCATGTCAAAATATCAGTCGCATTTGCTGTGAGTTGTGGTTGGACAACAACAAAATAGAGCAACAACATAATAGTTCTGTTCAATTTAACAACAAACAATTCTCGTTATTGAATATTGTGTTTATTTCCAGGTGCTGATGAAAAAGAACAATATAAAGCGTATGGCAAAACATTTAGAAAAATGATAGTAGACTGTCTGCAAAAAGACCCGTCTAAACGGCCAACAGCTACAGAATTATTAAAACACCCTTTTTTCAAGAAGGCCAAAGATAGAAAGTACCTGACGCAAACTTTAGTGGCTATTGGCCCAAGTATGGAAACCAGAGTACATAAGGTGAGATTTACTATTGGCTTTGCTAGCGTTAATGTAGATTTCATCAATCTTAACTGTTCGATAGCCCCCCCCCCCCCCCCCTCATTTTTAGGGTTAGTGTAAAAAGCAATAAGTATGCAAACTTGATTGTTTGTTATTGTGACACATTTCTTACACTTACAATAAAATTAAACATTTTCCGTTTGTTTTTGAGGCAAGCAAAAGGCAGCCGGGCACTTCAGGCCGTCTCCACCGGACCCTCACCGGGGGCTGGGTGTGGAGCGAGGAGGAGGACGAGAGCGCTGAGGCGCCCGAGTCGGACGAGGACTCTTCCATTGGGGAGGACAAGAGGCCGATGAATGAACTGCAGCGGGCTGATTCCAGCGGCAGTGACAATGATGAGGTATGGCTTGCTGATGTCGAGTGAATGTTTTATTGAGGTGTGACAGGATAACTTTCTCTAGTACTATGTGTATAGAATCTTATCAGTGTGAAGATGAAGGTGTCAAGTGCAATGGTGTTCCTCACTTGTAATTTGGGAGACTTTCCCTTTAATCGGGAAGTGCGCAACTCGTAATATGGCTGTAATAAGAACTATATCGCCGCCGCAGGTTCCGCTCTGCTGTGAAGTCAAATCCTGGGACTTTTCTAAGCTCCATATCCATTATTATTCAAAGAAATTGTGCAGGCCAATGGCAGTATTTGTTACGCTTTACTAGTTACGCTCTTTCTTAACATGTCTATACATACATACAGATAATCACGTCTATTTTTCCTTAAGGGCTAGTCATAGACTAGGCAATGAAAACAGCAGAAGCAGTCCTGTCCACTTTTCACCAAATAGCGACTGCACGTGTGTTCAGCGTGACAGGTGGTGAGCCCATCGCCGCTCTATGCTGTTGGATGTATGTGCAGTCTTTAGTCCGTTAGTCGCCTTTTACGACACCCAAGTAAAGAGAGGGGGTGGTAGTATGCTTTCACCATTACGCGACACGGTTTTTTTTTCTCTTAAATAATGGCTTCGTGCGATCAGCACATTTAGCCAGTGTCAAGTTTTTAATAGTAATTATTATTTTCTTTACATTATGTGGATGATAATGAGTGATAATGAACGTTTAATGGTAAATGATTTTCCCCCAAGTCCCTCGAGACTCAATAAAGCCGTGGTACTTTATTGAGGTCTCAAACGGACTTCTTGAGAGAATTTGAAAAGTGATGTTGCACTGTTTTGTTTTATTTGCCAACACTCATGCACGTTCACGAACACTTAACAGTAAATAACCCACCATTATTTCACATTAATATTCGACAAAACATAAAATAAAGAAAATAATACAAAACTGCAGACATGACGCTTCACTTTCCCGCCAAGAAGTCCGCGACACGGTTTTCCTACATGTCATTCTCATTTTAAGTGATTGCCGAGCAAGTTGTGACTTTTCGCGGGATTTGCCAGGGGGGCGATCGCGCTAAATGATCTCAACCGAAGTACAACTAAGGCTGCTTTCAATTTAAGCGTTTAGAGCAGGACCAACATGGTTCAAGTTACACTTGAAACAGACTATTTATTAGTAACTACCAGAGTATTCTGGCCTACGTACGATAAACGGACCGCAGCCGTGCGTGTGTCTCAATAGTGTAGACTCTATATGTGTATCAAGGGACAGCAAATATAACATACAATATGATATTCAGAAATTAGATCTTAATAAATTTAAAATCAAAATCAAACAAAAGCTTTATAAAAAAGCTTATTATAAAGTGTCAGATTACACAGAAGACAAAACAGCTTGAACCTGAAATGCTCCAAGCACTCCAACAGCTATTTCTAATTGTCTCTATTTCATTGATACTACATTGTATTGTAATTTTGTATTGCATCATTTTTTTTATATTTTTAAATTCATATTTTGTATTGACCTGGTAACGACATACTCTTTTTTTTGTTTGTAAATGTCGTTGCTTTTGTGCGCTGTGGTTTCTTGCGCCCATTCTTTGCCACAGTTAAAAAATTATGTCCTGAATGGGTGGTAGGTTAAAAAAGATTTGGACGATTCAAAGTACTTATTAATTGAGTTTATTGAATAAATATATTTTGACTTGACTTGACTTGAACATGATCCATACCGGTGCCCCAACATCCTGCTAAATTGAAAGAGCCCTAAGCCTCAGCCGTTATATTGTGCTATCGTATTTGGCACACGCGATGGCGCTATACGAAGTCGGCAGAACGGCTGCGGTTCAGTTGTGGTTTCGTTGTGATTATTTAGCGCGATCGCTCTACCTGTTTTTCATAGTGAATATTCGTTCTTAGCTGGTTAGCTGGAGTTGGTGCTAAACCTCGTAAATGTTCCTCTAATGTTTCTTTTCCTATATTGACAAATAGCTGTTTAAAGACTAGCGGAAGCAGACAAGCGGCTGCTTTTAAGGTCTTATTAATCCACTAGATGCCTATACGATAATGTAAATAAATAGTCGTATTTGCATTACATTTTATACTCAAGTTGGATTGCAAACAAATTATAACCCTGTATGTGGGCAGTTTTTACATCTTTTCTTAATTAATCTAGAGAAGGTATTAACAATTCATATACTTAAGTAATTATTCAGTTGAAATTGTTGATGTCATATTGTTGTAAAAATAATTGCAGGAGCCCCCTGAACCTAAGGAACCGAAAAAACCTTTGCAGGAGGCAAGAACGGCTGAACAGGAAGATCCCCAAGTCATTAATTTAGTACTTAGACTGCGGTAAGTGTCTTAGTTTATAAACATACTGTTTTAATATTATAATGTGGCGTAATACTCCCTATGTGCTGTTGTTCATAGCTGAAGGTCCCAACAGTGGGACGTATCATCATCATTAGCCTATTAACCCTTTAACGTGACGGCCTCCTTGGTCGAGTGCTTTGTACACCGGTTTTCACGGTGTCGCCATCTCTGAGGTCCCGGGTTCGATCCCCGGTCGGGTCAATTTAGAGAAAAACTGTTTTTCTAAATTGATTTCGGGTCTGGGTGTTTTTTCTATGTTTATGTATATTTATCCGTTATCTTACCATATTAACGAGTTTCACAAGAATACTCATCTTGGTCTAGACTCTAGATAATTGGTGTGAGCGTAAACAAAATTTATTATTATTTATTATTATTATAACTGGAACAGCATTAATTATTTTTTATTAGTTTTCAATCCTGTTACAATTCAATAAGGTTCAAATTATGGCATGAATGCACTACCAGCTAAAGGGTCAACGCCCCACTGCTGGGCACAGGCCTCCTACGTGGGCTCTAGTTATAATACCACAATAATTTACACAGCTGATGCGAGCTTAGAAGAAAATAGGAAGCGTCGGTCATTTCGACCCTGCGATAAAAGAATGACATGATAAAAAACCTGCTTGCATTTGTCGTCTCTAGTTATAATAACTCAATGATTTACACAGCTGATGCGAGCTTAGAAGAAAATGGGAAGCGTCGTTTCGACCTTGCGATAAAAGAATGACATGATAAGAAACCTGCTTGCATTTCTAACGGAACTTCAATGTCAAAAATGTGATGTGACTATGTGTGACTAGGAAACCCCGTGGTTCTGCTGACGTGACGCCTCGAGCTCCTCCGTGCTTCGGAAGGCATGTTAAACCGTTGGTCCCGGTTGTAGTTGTAAGATGGCAGTATTCAAAACCCTTGTTGCGTAGCGGTGAAATAATACTACCACCCCCTCACAGCCCTTGGGTGTCGTAAAAGGCGACTAATGGACTAAAGACTGCACATACATCTAATGGCGGGTCCACATTAGTGCCGTGAAGCTTCGTAAACAGGCGTGAACGTGATTGTGGACGGTTTTTGCGGGGTTCACGCGCATTTACGTTTGTTCCCCGATCAGATCGGAACAGGCGTGATCGCGCGCGTGTTTTGTCCCGCGACAAAGGGTTCGCGCGGCGTTCACGCGTACAAATCCACATTCACGGCCCCGTGCCCATTTTACCTAAGAGGAAATTAATCAGTTTACTCCAGACTATACCTTGATCGTTTACGATGTATTTCAGTCATCCACCATCTTCTTTTATTCTAACGCTTTCTAATAATGTTTTGGACGTCTAAATAGTATGTTGCCACAGCAAACAAAGTTATTGCAGCAGCAGCTTCTACGTCCATTTCGCGGCGGATTTCACGAACGATTGTGAGCATACCGTGAATGTGGAGGGCACAACTTTCAGGGTGGACTTAATCTGTATAATATAATAATCACTTTGGCACCACAATTATTAATGTGCACTAACATAGGTTTTTAAGATAATTAATAATGTCACTAACACTATGGACCCAGGTCTGAAATAAATGATTTTTATTTTATTAATTTACTTTATTACACTGTATACGACTTAGTCCGGTGTTCACGCGGACTAAAGGGCCCCACACACGATCAGCCCCTGTATTGGCTAAAAAATATGAATATGGACATGGGCTTCATTTGAAATTTGAAGCCCATAATATGCCCATATTGCCCATATAAGGACAAAATATGGGCTTCAAATGTCAAATGAAGCCCATGTCCATATCCATATTTTTTAGCTGATAGACCCGCAGTTCGCCGGCAGATATCGGCCTGTCAGTTAGTACTACAACTTACGGGCGGCGGCGGCGGCGGCGGGCTAGTACTGAAGGGCCCCACACACGATCAGTCCGCCAGGTATCAGCCTGTCAGTTAGTAATACTTGCTGCCCGCCACCGCCCCGCCGCCCGTGCATTGTAGAGATAAACCACAAAAACATGGCACGCCCCTCCACAATTACGTCACATTGTACTGTAAAGCAAAGTAAACATTAACTCCTGAAAAGATGCATTCATGTACCAAAAAGACGGTTATTGTTATGGATAACGCATCTTATCACAATACTTTAGCGAAGAAAACACCTACTTCAAATAGCAATAAACCAGAAACGCATAAATGTCTAAAAAGAAAAACATATCTTTTGACGAATCCATGAAAAACATTTAAGATATCATTTTAAGGAAGAAATATGACAAAAGGACGTTTACTATTGGTTCAATTGCAAAACAGTACGAGTGCTTTTTTTTAAACATATTTTAACTACAAAAAACAAAACCGTCTATTTATTATTGTTCTCTTTATTAACATTAATCTTAAGAATTTTTTTTTACAATATTTTACATAAAAACATATTTACAATATAACATATTATGTAAAACTTAACCTAGGTTGCCACCGGCAGCGGGGATAGACTTAAGCTATCGGTGGTTAGGGCTGCAGAGTGAGGAACCTCCTGACAATACGTGCGGTGTCAAGGAGTACTGCCTTCTGTATCTCACCCTTGACCCAACCTTTTAGCGAGAGCCTCTCTAGATGTTGATCGAGGCTCTTAGCTATGAGACCGTGTGCCGAAACGACTATCGGTACAATAATAGTTGAATCCACATCCCACATGGCGGCAACCTCGTGAGCCAAGTCAAGGTACTTACTGAGCTTGTCCTTCTCGGCTTTCACGAGGTTCTCGTCATGAGGTATGGTGATATCAACCAATATTGCTCGGCGCTGAGATCGATCGATCACCACGATATCAGGCTTATTAGTGACAATAGTCCTATCCGTGATGATAGAGCGATCCCAGTAGAGTGTTGCAAGATCATTTTCGAGAACTGGCTAACTGAAATTATTATTATTATTATTAAATAACAGCAATACTACAAAGAGGAAATATAATTAAGCAATCATGCCGTATATGAATGATAATTACATACGGCATCGGCATAGCAGACCGTTGATTTGTGTGCTGACAGCTTGCTGGCTGACAGTACCTAACAAACTTCAAATTCCTGTCGATATATTGCTCGACTCAAAGAGCGACCACTCATAAATAAAGGACCGCTCGATGAGGCGGGTGTGTTCATTCATACAAAAATGTCAAGAAGTCCCATACTGATAAATTAATGATATAAGTTGACTATCGAGCGACAGATCCATGTTTTTGTTTATGTTCGGTCTACACTGTTGCGATAGTTACAGAATTCTCAAATCTGACTTGAACACCGATGCATTGTAAATATTATTACGCACACATTTAACCATGTGACAAAATTTCGTGGTTGATCTCTACTACTAACTGATAGGCCGATATCTGCCGGCGAACTGATCGTGTGTGGGGCCCTTAAGGGGAGGTATTTCGAGCGCTTCCCTCTCGTTCTCTCGACGGTACAACGGTAAGGGACGGGTATAACAGCGAAGCGGCGCGAATAATCGCGTTTTATATTTAAAAAAATTGATAGATGTAATAAACAAAAAACCATCGGTTATAAAAACTCAAGTTATTTACGAGCTTCATTTTGGTAAATGATTCATAATATCAAATCTCTTATTTTAAGAATAAAACCTGGAAAAGAAGATAAAATGACACAAAAATATGTAACTTTGTGAATTTATTCTATCGAGCCAACTTTATCAAATCGTGTTTCCATCGGGTGTATTTTACAGAATAAAGCCTCAGCAATATTTCATAATTTTCGCAGATTATAATTTTACTGTTTACTACTTCAAAAAGTAATTCTAAGAACGTGTTATTTTAATTTTTCACTAACACCTAGCCTTAAGAGAGTTTACGCATTTCGGTTTCCCATACAAACTTCCAAGTCGAAAGTTTTCAAAACCAATAAGCCAATTTTGATGAAACTTTGCATGCTGAAGTAAGACACAGGGACCTAAATAGCCCTCAGGACGACTTCGTCATTTTCTTAAACTTGACACTTTCCTAACTTGTCTCATTTTTAACTCGGCTCTTTCTTTGTTGGTCTCTTTTGCAAAGTTGACACTTTTCCAACTCGTCTCCCTTCCGGACGACTTTGTCATTTTCTTAAACTTGACACTTTCCTAACTGGTCTCATTTTTAACTCGGCTCTTTCTTAGTTGGTCTCGTTCTTAACTTGACACTTTCCTAAATCTTAATTTTTTCATAAACTCGAAAGTGGTTACGGGACACCTGTATTCATATTTTTTTCAAGATTAACTGGACTGGATGCGTACAGTCCAGTTCATAAATATGTGTACACTTTAGTACCATGTCACTTTAATCGCTTTGACAATTCATGTATGGCAGTTTAAACAGACATTAAATAGACAAGCCAAGGTACTAAAGTGTATACATATTTATGAACTCGACTGTACCTACAATAATAAATGAGTTTACATACATCTTAAAGCGTTCCGACGTAAGGGCTAATAGGTTACCACAGCGTTGTTTCTTAAGAAAACTTAAAACAGCTGTTAATCTAAAATTATTCATTTTTTAGGAAAGGTTCTTGGACAAAAGTTATTTAATATCATGTATACTTTACCCTTCTTTCGGCTTAGTACCCCCTTTCCGACTGCCGTTGTGTATAAATTTAGTCACGCACGTCATTAATGAGGGAACACAAAGTGGCAATGCTGCAATGCAAAAAACCTGGCACCTACTGGCTACCCCTCCCCTGTTCCGAAGAATAAACGAAACTTGGGAGCCTTATTATCATACTTGACAAAGAAAAAGAAAAAGCCGTGTTAAAAATAAAACGAATTACGAAAGTGTCAACTTTGCAAAAGAGACCAACTAAGAAAAAGCCGAGTTAAAAATGAGACGAGTTATGAAAGTGTCAACTTTGCAAAAGAGACCAACTAAGAAAGAGCCGAGTTAAAAATGAGACGAGTTATGAAAGTGTCAACTTTGCAAAAGAGACCAACTAAGAAAGAGCCGAGTTAAAAATGAGACAAGTTAGGAAAGTGTCAAGTTTAAGAAAATGACGAAGTCGTCCTGAGGGCTAAATAGTTTGTTGAAAACAAACTGAGTTATTGCGATTTTTAACTTTCTATAGTAGACTTTAAATCGCAATAACTCAGCTAAAAAAAGGTTTTTTAAAATGTTTTCAACAAACTATTTAGATCCCTGTGTTTTACTTTAGCATGCAAGGTTTCATCAAAATTAGCTTATTGGTTTTTATAAATTTCGTCTTGGAAGTTTGTATGGAAAACCGAAATGCGTAAACCCTCTTAAGTCGCGGGTGGTCCGCTAAATCAAGTGCTGGTATTATATTTAACCGCCTCTGTGGTCTAGTGGCTAAGCCACCGGTTTTAAAACCAGAGGTCCCGTGTTAGATTCTGTGGGGTAAGTCTCTGTGTACTTGTATCGTCACTTACCTTAGAGGTGAGATAAAGGCAAAGCTCTTATAGGTAGTGGATAAAAAAAAATTACCATCCATTATATGCGAATAAATAAATAAAAAAATGGAAAACAAATAAAAAAATATTAAAATTATATTGCAATTTGACACAGGAACGCGCGCAGGGAGCTGAACGACATCCGCTTCGAGTTCATAAAGGGCAAGGACTCGGCGGAGGGTATCGCCACCGAACTGGTTGGAGCCGGTTTGGTGGACCCTCAAGACTCTGTGCCCATCTCCTCGAACTTATCGAAGCTGCTGGACGCGCAGGTCGGCCCCGCACCCCCCAAAGCGGTCACATTCCACTTGGTAAGTTGTTATCTCTTCTTTCTTCTCGCATCTCTGGTAAGATAGTACCCTCATAGTCTTCTCTACTTGCGCATTCCACTTGGTAAGTTAGTTATTTCTTTTCTCTTCTTCTCCCCGCACCATTCTCCAATAAACGGCGCGCACTCTGCAGTTTCCCGCCAAATACGAAACACAAAATCTCATGTTGAGTGACGATGCGCGTTTGCCTTGCCGTGAAAAACGTGGTTGTAATGTTCTTTTGTCAATTATAATCCCCAAATAAAAAACCCAGCAAGTGTCAATTACCAACAAAAAACACAGTAAGTCATGCGACTTACTGTGTCTCATATTGGTAGCTGTCCCTAACTGTGATTTTTTGAGTTTCTCCCGTGTTCTTTTCGCAACAACACGTGTTGGGAGACTCCATTTTAATTCAATCTACCGTACAATACTAAATGTACTAAAAATAATTTTAAACCACTTGAAATTGGCTTAATGCTAAACGCGAAGCCATTAATTAAGCAATAATAATAACTGTGATTTTGTTATGGGAATCTTGTGTCAGTCCGTGCCCTTACTGTGTTTTGTGATTTTGTAATTCCGAAACTACGGCCTCCTTTTGAACGAGGATCTTTGCATATTGTAGGGAATTACTGTGTTAGTAGCATGGTGTCAAAATCTTGATTTTGAGTAATTGTCTCTTACTGTGTTTATTTTTGGGACAGCCGAACTCAATAATTAATTTATGTAACACCATCGAATTTGAACTTGTTTGATTCGTGCTGACGATCACTTTGACCGTAAATGGTGTCCAAGGTCTGATGATGGAGCAGGAAGTTGACGACAGGAACTCTTTAGTTAATTGGTGAAACACCATCGAATTCGGGCTCGTTAGATTTGTTTTGACAAGCACTTAGACCCTAAATGGTGCCCAAGATTTGATGATGGAGCGGAGCATAAGGTGGCCACAGGAACTCGATAGTTAATTGATGTAACACCTTCTAATTTAGGCTCATTAGATTTGTTTTGACGGGCACTTAGACCCTAAATGGTGTCCAAGATCTGATGATGGAGCAGGATGGTGGCCACAGGAACTCGATAGATAATTGATGTAACACCATCTAATTCGGGCTCTTTAGATTTGTTTTGACGAGCACTAGACCCTAAATGGTGTCCAAGATCTAATGATGGAGCAGGAAGGTGGCCACAGGAAATCGATAGTTAATTGATGTAACACCATCTAATTTGGGCTAGTTAGATTTGTTTTGACGAACACTTGGATCATAGAAGATGTCCAAGGTCTGATGATGGAGCAGGAAGGTGGCCACAGGAACTCGATAGTAAATTGATGTAACACCATCTTATTCGGGCTAGTTAGATTTGTTTTGACGAGTACTTGGATTGTAGAAAGTGTTCAAGGTCTGATGATGGAGCAGGAAGGTGGCCACAGGAACTCAATAGTTAATTGATGTAACACCATCTAATTCGGGCTAGTTAGATTTGTTTTGACGAGCACTTGGATCGTAGAAGGTGTCCAAGGTCTGATCATGGAGCAGGAAGGTGGCCACAGGAACTCGATAGTTAATTGATGTAACACCATCGAATTCGGGCTCGTTAGATTTGCACTTAGACACTAAATGGTGTCCAAGACTTGATGATGGAGCAGGATGGTGGCCACAGGAACTTGATAGTTAATAATAATTGATGTAACACCATCAAATTCGGGCTCATTAGATTTGTTTTGACGAGCACTAGACCCTAAATGGTGTCCAATATCTGATGATGGAGCAGGAAGGTGGCCACAGGAACTCGATAGTTAATTGATTCAACACCATCTAGTTCGGGCTCGTTAGATTTGTTTTTACGAGCACTTGAATCGTAGAAGGTGTCCAAGGTCTGATGATGGAGCAGGAAGGTGGCCACTGGAACTCGATAGTTAATTGATTCAACACTATCGAATTCGGGCTCGTTACATTTGTTTTGACGAGCATTTGGATCGTAGATGGTGTCCAAGGTCTGATGATGGAGCAGGAAGGTGGCCACAGGAACTCGATAGTTAATTGATGTAACACCATCGAATTCGGGCTCAATATATTTGTTTTAACGAGTACTTGGATCGCAGATGGTGTCCAAGGTCTGATGATTAAGCGAAAGGTTAACCACAGGAACTCAATAGTTAATTGATGTAACACCATCTAATTCGGGCTAGTTAGATTTGTTTTGACGAGCACTTGGATCGTAGAAGGTGTCCAAGGTCTGATCATGGAGCAGGAAGGTGGCCACAGGAACTCGATAGTTAATTGATGTAACACCATCGAATTCGGGCTCGTTAGATTTGCACTTAGACACTAAATGGTGTCCAAGACCTGATGATGGAGCAGGATGGTGGCCACAGGAACTCGATAGTTAATTGATTCAACACCATCTAGTTCGGGCTCGTTAGATTTGTTTTTACGAGCACTTGAATCGTAGAAGGTGTCCAAGGTCTGATGATGGAGCAGGAAGGTGGCCACTGGAACTCGATAGTTAATTGATTCAACACTATCGAATTCGGGCTCGTTACATTTGTTTTGACGAGCATTTGGATCGTAGATGGTGTCCAAGGTCTGATGATGGAGCAGGAAGGTGGCCACAGGATAGTTAATTGATGTAACACCATCGAATTCGGGCTCAATAGATTTGTTTTAACGAGTACTTGGATCGCAGATGGTGTCCAAGGTCTGATGATTAAGCGAAAGGTTAACCACAGGAACTCGACAGTTAATTAATGTAACACCATCGAGTTTTGGCTCGGGTTTGATGATGAAGCATTTTGGGTTTGATTCATTCGTATTAAGTACTTAGATTATAATAAGATGGCATCCAGCTATGTTAACAATTAATGATGCAGCGATTATTTATTGTTATAGTTAAAATGGGAAAACGTAAGGATAGATATTATCAGTTTAAAAAGGTCGTAAGAGTTTCAACAAACGGCTTTATTCTTCTATTGCACGACGACCTCTGTGGTCGAGTGGTTAGCGCGCCGGGTCTAGCGACGCGCCATCTCTGAGGTCCCGGGTTCAATTCCCGGTCGGGTCAATTGAGAGAAAAACAGTTTTTCGAAATTGATTTCGGGTTTGGGTGTTTTTTTTATGTTTATGAATATTTATCCGTTATCTTACCATATAAGTGAGTTACACAAGAATACTCATCTTGGAATAGATAATTGGTGTGAACGTAATCAAAGGAGACCTTTCCTCTTCCCATACAACTACGGCCTTGCATGTACCTAAGATTCAAAGGTACCAAAATGTAGGAAAAAATTCCAAGATTCCAGAAATATATATGTTATATTTTTTATTTCACTGTACCACTAACTATATCATTAGAAAGGTTTAAAGGCTTGCAACATTAGATTAATTTAACTGGCAAGCAAAACTCTTTAGCTGTCGGGTGCGTTTCGTTAGCTTACTATAAGGGCCAACTTATTATTAGATAAAAGTCTTAGAGTAACTTATTTCTACAACAACATAACTGATTTTAGCAAAAACATGATAAATAGTAACAAAAAATAAGTGTTTTAACTTTTTTCAAATATTTTGTGCTTTTGATTATTTTGTCACCCTAAGGAAATTGTTAAAATGCAACATTCCAAGGCCACGAAAGACATTTAAAATAACTAGAGTGATTGAAAAAACCAGCATGACAGTTGTCACTGTCATATTTTCGCCTTCTATTTGCACGTTTCGTTTCATGTTTACGATTTCTAAAACCATTTATAAGATTTTTTTATTTTCCAAAAAAATACTAGTTTCGGCGTGTTATAAAGAAAAATTATAACAGGTGTTTCTGCATAATTAAGAGGATATTTTAAAATAAAGTGTACCTCGGTACATTTTGAGCCGAAATGGAAAGGTCTCCTTTATTTATTTATTGCACCAACAAGGGGGCGAAAAGACGCCTTAGGAATTTCCGATGTAAGTTATTTTTTTTGACATTATATGAATAAAAAATACTTGCGGTCAAAAATACCTAGTCACTTACATAAACGGCGGTATTTCATAAACGTAAAGTAAAGATAGTTTCACCAAAAGTAAGTATAATAAAAAGAGTTACCATTTTATTATTTCCATTTTATGTTACGTAATCGCCTGTTTTTAAGCATTGCTTGAGGCATTTGGTGTTCAGCGCACTAAACCCTCTATAAGCTATATAAATAATTTGTGATACAGTACCTATACTCTGATTTTTAATTAGATGGACTAAAGTGACATTAGTAATGATACCACTTAACGGAAAATTAAAAATAGTGTTGTACCCTTACTCGAACGAAGTTCAAATGTTGGTTCAATTTCGCATATTGGTAAATGCAAAACACTCGAACTGTGTTATCTTGGTATAGAAGCTACTTAACTAGGAAACATAAATAAAATCCAGTTATCACTTTACTATTAATTTCAGAAAATAATTTTCAGAATTTTAATTGGTTCAAATTAATTTCATTGTGTTTTGTTCGGTTTTGTTTGACAAAATTTGTGCGAAAGTACTTGTAATCAAAAATTAATCGAAATAATTTTCATAATAAATAGGGTTTTCTGTTGATTCTGAAACCGTCATTGTGACGTAAGAAAGAACGACATAAGAAAAAGGCATTCGGCATTTTGTGTTTATCAGAGATGTCAAAGTCAAACGTCGTGCGCGTCATTCGCCCTTTCTCCCTTTTTCGCTCACGATTGGTTGTACGAATATTCCTTGCGCTCATAACAAACTTGTTGTAATTCGTGTTAAGTTTTAATGTATCTTTCCTTGTTACGTTGTTTTTGAGGTGTTGTTGTTCCTGTTTGTTGTTTTTTTGTAAAACAATATGGCAGACGCTCAACCGAGTACCTCGGGTGCAGTTATGTCTCCTAGAAGAAGAAGACGGCCCGCTCATCTGAGTGTCACAGAGAAGACAATGGTGCACAATGTGTTTAAATAAGTATTCAACGAAGAGGAAAAGAAATTGGATACGCAATTATATGTAAAACCTAATAAGCGCCACTGTGCTCAGACAACAGCAAACATCTGGGGAATCGGTATACCACTGTTTTTAATGTTCTTGAACACTTAAGAGCGTTGTAACATTTTTCGTACGTAAATCGAGAACTTTTTAGTTTTTGAAGTGATTTTAGTCATATAATTTATTGCTTTAGCTTCTTTTAACTTCGATCATTGGAATAATCATGTATTTTTATTGTAACTCTATTAACCAAAACACGATGTAATTGGATAATTTATTACGAAAATAGCGGATTTAGAAGGCGCGATTTCCAGATTACGCACGAAGGCTCAACTTTGAAGTCATTTTACACCAATTATTATTACTAAATGAGAATGTAAAAATATACATTAAAAGGAACATATCATGATGTCAGAATATAGCCGTGATCGCATGCTACCTTCCCTAAGGATTGCTTAAAGTGGCATGCGACCACGATTACAGTCTCTGAACATCACTATGCTACTCCCTTGTTTCGTACTTTTCATATGCATTATTTCCGTAGTCGGGTTTATGTTTTTAAACTTTTTTTTACATTTAAATTATTTTAGGATTTTTAAAGATAGCTCTTTTGCCAATGTATAATAAGTAGTTACTGTCTGTCTGTGCCAGATAATCGTGCAATATAAGTATAATACCCCAGATTGTGCCAAAAAGTCACCAAACTACGCGATATAGATCGCTTCTCATACAAAACCGTCGCTAATCTGACGTCGAACCAGAGGCTAACTGACTAATTTCAACACCTATCGCAATACCTTTCAAGTAGAAGTACATAGTTTCGCTAGTTTGATTATTTTAAAAATTATTTAGGAATACAAATACAAAAATACAAAAAATCTTTATTTGTTCTCTCACATAGATATTACGCACAGATACATATAGCAGACAACAGTTATTTATCTATGTAAGAGACTGGTTTCTGCGCTAGGAGACCTGTATGACAGATAACCAGCCTCTGCAACTCTGGACCCGAATACTACTTATATGTTTTAATTGAAAATATTTACATTTATTTATGTGAGGATATTGGGAGGTTCATTGTGCGTGTTGTGTGTGCATGTGTGCGTGCATGTATGTATGTGTATGCGTGCGTGTGTGTGAGTGTGTGGGTGTGTATGTGGGTGTGTGTGAAATATATGTGTATTTTATGTATGACATCTTTAACTATTTGGAGGTTGTTTAATAAGGAACCATTAACAGATTTTCAGTGTCCTCATAGCTTAGTCTTTTTAGGAAAGAATAAGCAAACTAGCAAAGCAATGTACTTGTAATTGAAAGGTATTGCAATGGGTGTTGAAGTTAGACAATTACCCTCCGGTTTCATAATACCGTGCGTGAAAGCTAAAGAGAACAAGTTAATTTAAAAAGAAAAAACGAGGTTGAATATTGATAACTCTTTTCATTTTTTTTTTAGTAATCTTTTATTGAAATGAAACTCTTTTTAAAATAGAATAGAAATAAATTTATTCAGCATCAAAAAACACTACATAAACATTTTACGGATTAACTCGCGTTTAATTTAACTACGTAACATAGTTTTTCAGTTTCCTAACGACCGTCAATCATTTTTATATTTAACCGATTATGATTATGATTGACGATAGGCAAATAACTTCTAAGTTATAACTTATATTAAGTACTAAAAATAAAACTATGTAATGTAGTAAAACTAAACGTGAGTTAATGCGTAAAAAGTGTTTCATTTCATTGTGTAGTGCTCGCAGAAGCCTTAGAAAACAGTAAGTAATCTTTTAGACAACTAAATATGACATCGTTTATGTACTTGGAATATATTTTCGGCATAATTTTTTTTCTTTTCTGTATTATTGAATTTATAGTTACATACATGTTTTAGTTTGTTTTGTTTTGGTACCATAGATTTATAATTTACATGGCAGGCCAAACGAACTTAATTAACAATTAAAAACTTATGAAAAATAGTGTCCTAACAAACAATTTTAAATTTCGTACTGAAAAATTTAATATTTTAACTGCCTTACATAGTATCTAGTTAGGTGACAGTCACGTCAGAGCGAGCCAGAGGCGCGTCATCATTTTATAAATGCAGACGTGTTGCTGTTTGTTGTTATTCCGAATTAGCCAAATAGGTACAGCCGTTCTGAAGTGATGCACAAAGATACATACGCGTCCAATTGTGGCCAATAAAGCCGTAAGCAACCGCTACTTATGTTTATTTTTAGAATGTGCTCATGAAGCCCTGTTTGATATCAAACACCGCAACATTTTTTTTATTTTCTACTTCATGTCTTTCAGAGGGCCCCAGATTCGATTTAATGTAACGTTATAGCCTTTAACCAGTGATTTAGGTACTTCCAACGTAGGTAGGTATCCTCATTTTGCCAAATTATGATTAGTAGTTTAGAAGTTGTGAGGAAACAGATGCACGAATATACATAATACATACATATCTATTACCGGTCAAGATAATAATCTCCCTTTTTGCTTCGCCGTTGTCGGGAAAGACTAGTTTATTTTTATAAGTACCTAGGTACCTACCTGTTAATTATAATAAAATTTTATTGTATAAATTTAATTAAAATACCTACATAAATAATATATTGTGGACAGTATTTTTATTTTCTTCGTAAACTTTAGTTTTTTGCTTATTAAAATATAGGTACGCCATAGCTACAGGATCACAGAGCACGGATTTGCCGCGCGCCCGCTACGCGCCCGCTATTGCCCGGGCGCGCGGCGATTCCGTGCTCTGTGTAGATCAAGATCGTTCAGTCGTCCTGGGTCGCAACTGTGTGCCGTACGCGTGAGGCAAAACTCACACACACTCACTCCGTCGCGTTGCCGAGCGGTAAAAACCTAAACACCGAGCGCGGAAAAATGTTACAACGCTCTTAAAGGAAAATGTTTCACCAACTCCACCGCAACGATCTGGTCCAAAGTTGACGATCAAAGACAAATTGGATGAAAGAAAGCAACAGTGATTAATCGGATATAAATAGTGACTAAGAAGTTTGACTTTTATTTTTTTCCATTTACCTACTCATTTAATCTAAAAACTATCGGAAAAAGGTAATTTAGCATATTACCCATTGTACCGCACCCCAGGTTAGAAATTCAAACTACACAATTTGAAATTGTACTCAGTGGTGGTCCATAATCGCTAAAAGTAGTTTACAGTTAGCGTTTTTGACAGTCACCCATACTTCAAATGTTAAAAAGATTACAGTTAGTAACTTACTAAATGTCATTTTGGTATGTAATCTAATAAAAAACAGAGTACAAGCAAAATTATAACAAAACAACAAAAACAATAAACCATAAGAGTAGCGCAAGAAATACGTTCAACCAATCGCGTAATGAAAGGGTGACACTTGGTCATCAACAAGGGTCGTAGTGCGCGTCACTCGTATAGGTATTCTGTGGTTTCTTTGTACGCAGATTCATTAAAAACGTCTACATACACGTAGTTTGTAATAATATTTTGTTAAATACTTATTTACAGCCATGTCGATGACTCAATAATTCAATTGAATCGGTAAAATCACTTGCGTCACAACACTTCGCTCTTCACTTGGCAACATTAAAAAAAATAAAGTGCACCGGCAGCTGTAAAGTGACAGCTGCCGGTGCACTTTATTTTTTTCCATCCATCTAATTAAAAATCTGAGTATTAAAGGTGGAGGTATTTTGTAGGTATGATTCATAAAGTAAACCCGTAACCTAATAATTTAATCTGTCTATGTCTGATGAATATTACATTATTATTACTTTCTTATACTTTTTCTTGATTTTAAAACATAGTAAAAAATCAATAAAAAATTGCATTTTAATTGTATTTTATTCATTACTATCACTGGGTTTCTCTACTAACTTTTAGAACTGAACGACTGAGCGAGCTTGCAGTAGTGTGCGTGATGACGCACACACGGGCGTGTGCCGCGCTAAACACCTAATCTTTGCTCGCGGTAAAAGCTCAGCGCAGTCTTAATATCACGTTGTCACCTAATATAATGACACCTTTAAATTTTTCTTAATCATTTTAAAGTTTTAAACGCCCACAGGGATAACTACTTGGACCACTGCTTTTGTAGTTTGAACAGTCTTGTTGACGCTGCTGACACCAGGGTCTAAGGCCTTTCTAATGAATATCATGCGGTGGTCTATTATGTACATAATCCTATGATATATTGCTATTAAGATGTGGAACCAGATCAACCATTTAGTAGCATCCTATGCTAATAAGCATTTCGATGCGGCTTATAAATATCAATATTGTATTTTTATTTTTTGCAGAATTCCACTGGCCCCAACGAAGAGTTCGACGACAAAGCGCTTATAGGCTTCGCGCAAATATCCATCATTGAGTAAGAAGTAATTAAACTAGAAATCAATCAACCTTGCTTGGAAACCGAATCATACAAAATCCCTATTCTAGTTACTCTATGTACTTGTATTTGTTTATGGTGCTAAGGGTGTAAAGGCAGGGCCTTTCGGCCTCCGTATACAATACGGGCTATAGATATTTTTCAAGTTTTGGCACCCAGTTAGTATATTGTATGTGTTATTGGTACTTGTATATGTATATTATGGCAGGCCATTCGCATGTACCGAGCCAAAGACGTGTCTAAATCAAATTTAAAAAAAATATTTCGTGGAATACCAATAACATAAATGGCTTGACGTTATTCATTTTAAGTGTTTGTGGAGTTTTTTGACTTATAACAAGTGTGGATTACGAACTTAAAGTAGATTTTAATGGAGTAAGACCTCCGGTTGATAACCACAACTTCCTACTTTAAACTTTTACCTTGATTCTTAACTAATGAGTTATTATGATACTTCTTTTCATGGTAATTTTACAGGATTTCCTTTAAATCCGAACACAGCTGCTTGGCGAAAGCTACAGCTAAGAAGGTAGAAAGGTACCCTACTTACAAATTAAATCTAAACAATGGGAAACAAATTGTGTACAACTTACTTAGTTGGTTTGGAAGTTCGTTATTTATAGGTAATTTAGTAAAAAGAACTAATAAACCAACAGAAACTAGCTGAAGTTGTGTTATTAACCGACTGGGCTTCTTAGCGTGTTTCTTTCACATTTCCTTATATTTATAGTCAGTCATGTGTTGTAAATATGTCTTAGGATAAACTGAAATGGAAGATCTTTAAAAAAAACCTACGACGCGCGCAATAGTACCGAATTATGAAGAAGTGAAAAATATTGCTATTAGGATAATAAGCTTGGATTGTAGCTGATATTTTTCGAGTATCCTACGACATATCATACATGTTCTGTAAAAACGCAGTGCCAGTAGTTTGAAAGCTTATGAACAATTAGCTTTATGGCTACAGTAACTTCTATTATAGTTTTTCAAATAAAAAATGACAATGTTTGGTATTATAATGTCTCCGTAGAGTACTTTAAGTAAAATATGTGCAAAAGCAGATTATCATTCCGAAATTTAAGTTTACTTTTATTACTCATATTATCAGTTACTGTTAGCCATTGCTTTACCTGCTAATAATTAAGACTCGCGATTGAGTTAAGTATGAATATACGTACATGTATATCATTAACTATGTTAGGTTCTAATACCAATGAATGTGTATTTGTATTAAATTAAATTAAAGATATTTATTTATTTATAATGTATATTTCCAGTGTATTTCAAGATTAGCTCGTTTTAAAATCGATAGGGTGAAAATAATACGAATTTCAAAGTGATCTGATTTAATGTTTTATTATTAATAGTATCGACGTAAGGTTTGTGAATGTGAATCTTATTATGAATTTACAGCATGGTCAGCAACCAATGTTGTTAACACTTTCGTACCCTTATATAAACAATAGAGGAAGATACGGCTTGCCCTTAGTAGTATGAATCAATAACTATTACTTGCTCAACTGTATACTCTTTGTATACAATTCAAAGTCAATTTGTAGTCAATCAAGCGAGCGAGACAGAGCTACGCTGAGCGAGTGGGTCAGCAAGCACCCCGAAGTTCCACGACGACGACGACGCACGATAAATGAAACTCGCTCATGACAATATATTTTCTACAATGAAAATATTATTGTTTTAGTGAGTTACACGTGAAAAGTTATTCCATGTGCCTTGTTTTTGCTCATTACGTGGTTTGTGCACCGTTTAAATGAGCAGGATGGCATTTTAATGCTCTTACTAAAACAGAACTTAAGGTCACTGGTACGAACGAGTTGCTGATGTATCGACGACTGTCACGGTATTCGGTGCTACTAGGACTTTAAGTTACGGTTTGCAAGAGGCGCGTGTGATTCGTTGTAACGTATCTTCCTCTGTTGTTTATATCTATGGTATGTCCTAGTATATTCACTTTTTTGTAGCATATGTCAATGTCAAGCGTACACTCAGAGTAGATACTAAAAAGTTTTAACAGCTTTTGTTGCCGACTGCCTCATCTTTGTGAACATGGTGGTATTATCATTTTTTAAATTATTTGTTAGCTGTCATATTAAGCTGAGGTTTTCGATATTAGATTTGTAGGTTGCCCATTTCATGTCTTTTAATCTTCAAATAAAGCGTTACCCGTTCATTTAAAACTGAATTTGGCAAAAATGAATAATAGTCTTAAGATCCGGTTTTTAAAATATGTTCGTTCATATGTCAAATTACAGATAACCATAAATGATATATTTCCAATACCGGTTCTTGTACAGACGCCAGCACTTAAACCTACTACAAAATGTCAAATTTCTTAAGTACATTTTGAACTGTGTCACTAGAGTATAAGGTTCAATATCGATTGGAAAAATTGTCAGTTTTGTTTAGGTTGATCTGCAGGCGTGTGTACTTTATGGTCAGTTTTGTCATAAATATGAGAAAAGCACTGACGTTTTCCAAATATTTCAACAATGTCATTAATTATTATTTGATGATTATGTTGTATGTGTAAAACTGTTTTGTTAATTAAGCTAAAAAGCACTCCATATTTATAGAAATTTAGTTTTAATCTTAGTAGGTGTGTCCTTAGCTGGCCTAATTGCGACCTACTAAGTAAGGATAAGATTATATACGTGATATACGTATAATACGTAATGAATGACATTATACTATTCATAGAATACAAGTTTTATCGTGAGTATATAAATACTATCAAACTAATTTATTTCAGGGACAATCGATAGAACAGAGTGATCACTAAAACACCGCTAAAGTTAACTTTGAAAATAGAACAAATAAGTAGGTGGTCTTATCGCTTTAAAGCAGTATTTTTATAGACAATCAGAACCATTCATTTATTTTTTATAAAGTATTGTTACAATACTTTAAATCGGAATTAGCCATTATACGCTTTATATTGAATACTTTTTACAACATAACTCATATGTTGAACAAAGTAATGTTACTGAAACAAACATAAATATAAAAAATGCTAATGTAATATTTTGAACTATCGTGGGCACTAACTTAAGAGTAAGTAAAAGTACAACATAATAAAAATATAAATATATATTATCAAATTCAAACGACTTTTTTACCATATTGTCTTGAGAAACCGATATTTAAAAATTTGATCTTAATTTTGTCATGACAATTCTAATTGTCATGTTTTTCTGATGTAAGTTGAATGTTGGTTAGCAAAATAACGTAAGCCTTATCATTGCGCATTTTTGACTAGCAGTTTATGGGACCTTATGCTTTATATTAAGCTTTTAGATTTACTCCTGTTTACATTTATTACTAATCGTCTTCTATTTTAACATTTGACTGCATTTAACATATCTGCAATGAAGTGTTGTGTGTTGTGTTTTTGTCGTAGCCATCATGCCATTGTAATTATTAATTAAAAAATGACTATCATTCACTACATTTAACATTGCTGAGCCTTAATTGTTATTACCATTTCTAAACTAAATCACAATTATTTTCTTCAAAATTTCTCGGCCGATTTTTAACTTCATAGCAGGTAAAGACTTGCGTACGTATCTTATCTCTAGTACTTCAGTACTTACCCTAAAAGATCGCACATTTGATAAATGGATCACGGTACAGTCAGCATCAAAAGTAACTGAACAAAACAAGGTGGCAAAAGTAATAGTCACGTGTAAGTCTTTTTACATACTCATCATTTAACATTTCAGAATTATATGACATTGCTTGTGTTCATAATAAATGGTTAAGGCAATAATGCAAAAGTATATTGTCATGTACTTTTGACTCAACAGCTATGTCAGACAATTCTGGTTATTTCAACCGTAACAATCATTTGAAAATTTCATATGCTAAGCTACTTTTGATGCTGACTGGAAGTTCTCGGTCGATCACTTTTCGGCGATATTCGCTTGCGCTCCATTCCGTCCGCGCCTACAAACCGTAGCGTGCTGTTATTTATTGTAACTGTATGTAATAGTGCAAGAGTAAGCCCCCATTGCAGCAACCCCTGTATTTTAGCTGACTAAGCTTTCAGTCGAGGTAGCGCCCACGACCGGCGCGGGAGTTCAGTCTGGCCTGAACCTTCGACATGAACACACCTCTGTTTCTATAAATAAAAAGTGTTCCAATTCTAATTATAATTTCCTCTGTTTCAAATAAATAAAGTGTTTAAATAAAATAGTTTTTTTTAAAAAGACTACCGACGGACTCAGTGTAACAGTGCGCGTGGATAATGTGCTAGCGTATATCGCCGAAAAATGGTCGACCAGGAACTTCTCGACTGTACAGTCACGAGCACCAATATGTATACACTTTGACTCTTATTCTATTGTATTAAGAGTTACAATTGATTACATATTTTTGCTCGTGACTGTACATCAGCGGGCCTAGCATGCGCAACACGGGATATGTCGCGGACGATATTCTCTTTTCCTTCGATGGCGGGAACGACAAACTATCTCGGTTACAGTTGTCAAATCAAAACTCGATAAAAATATGTTGCATACATAGAACATGAACATGACTAAAGCATAGAAGGAGTGCTATGACATTTGAGTGGGCACTCCGTTTGTTGTCAAACAATGCGATAATATGTGACATGCACACGCAAAAATATAGCCTAAGTAAATTACACGGGCGCGTTGGCCCTTGCCAATGTCCATTGAGGTTAATAAAAGTCAAATATTACCCTTCGAATTACACTTTGTAGATCGCGTTTGAATTCGGTTGGTGACCAGGTATCCAATTTTTTTTATGTTCACTTTACCTTTAGCGTTTTTAGCAACTTATTTTGTCTCTTTTCTTTCAAGTTTATGGCCCATTTGAAAAAATAGGACAACTATACGAGTCTCATTTGGACTCCTTCTATGCTTTAGTTATTATTCTGAGGTTGGATGTTAGGGTTTTTTCCTCTTAAAATATGGCTTCGTGCGATCAGCACAGTTAGCCAGTATCAAGAAAGATAATTAAAATAGTAATTATTTTCTTTGCATTAAGTAGATGCTAATGAATATTTAATATATGAACGTTTAATGGTAAATGATATTCCCCCGAACCCCTCGAGACTTAATAAAGCTGTAGTACTTTATTGAAATGTCACACGGACTTCTTGAGAGTATTTGAAAAGTGATGTTGCACTGTTTTGTTTTATTTGCTAACACTCGTGCACGTTCACGAACACTTTACGGCAAATAATCCACCATTATTTCAAATTAATATTCGACAAAACATAAATTATAGAAAATTAAACAAAACTGCAGACATGACGCTTCAATTTCCCGCCAAGAAGTCCCATGTTAGGGTTTGTAGACAAAAATACCACAGACAAGCAAAAACTACTATTATAGACATATCTTGAATAGACATAACACGAGAAAACGGGTCGAGAAATTTTTCTCTTGTTACGCATGCTAGGAGGCCGCAGACGATCCTCCTGCGTGGCGACCAATGTTTAATTTCAGCTTATTTTCAGTGTGTGTGTGTTTCTTAGTGCACCTTTTGTGCTACCTTACTCCTTTATGTCTAAGTCTGCTAAATATTTTTTATATTAAGAGCATTTCCAGCTTTTATTCAAAATATGCCAATTCCAAATTTGATTGTTTTTCTAAGTGAGGTGGCAAATCAGGAAGAATTTAGTACAATGACCCGTCTATACTTGCGTCTAAATAAGCGATTTCCGCTCATATCGAATATAATATAATAATGAGCAAAGGATTATTAATGAGTAAATTCTTGTGGCAAAGGATTCTCTGGCATTCCATCTCGTTTATCAAATATAGGGTTACTCGATTTTATTCTTCCATAGTGGGGACATATTACAAGCATTGTACATTTATTATTGATGTTTTATTTGTTAGTTCCGTAATTGAAGAAAACGTCTCGTTAGTGCTTTATGTAAAGGTGCTTTTAGATAAGCAATAAAATTGAATTGCTATGTGTAACCAAGGACGATATATAATAAGGACTGCCATTCTCCATACAAACGAGCGTAACTTATAATATAGTTATAAAATGTTTCGATAGATGTCTCCGGTAGTTTCAAATTGAAATATTGTACAAAATTAAGTAATCCTCTTGCAGCAGCTATTTGTCACTTCGTCAAACGAACTTAGTAATACTACAAATTTACGTTAGATGGCACTCTGTAAATCAAAAAATGTTTTCGTTTCTTTACGAACTATATTTTACAAAAAACTAAAACTTGTTTTTTTTATTTGTACCTAGTTTAAGTATTATATTAATACACAAAGATGCCTAAAATACTTACTTACATTAACGCCGTCTATACGTGAATAAAAAAAACTGAAAGCAACCAAGCAAGCGCTCTGTCTCTAGCGGACTTTTTTAGTACCTGTATGTAGTGGTGGTAGCGCCGTCAAGCGGAAGTGTACGAAACTCGTACATTTTAGACTTATTTCCGCGCTACGCTCTTTTGTATGGAGAATGTCAGTCTTTATTATCTTATTTGTCTATGGTGTAACTGAAAGTTGTTCTCTGAACAAAATTGTTACCTAGTATGAAAGATAGCGAAACAAAGGTCAGAAGTAGTTAAAGTAGAATAGGTTTTGTATTCACTTGACGTTGTCATAAATTTTTGCATTATTACGCATAGTTTACTGCGTCACAAGAAATGTAAAAGTAGCATCATAATAGTCGCCATAACTTGCAGTCATATAGATGATCGAAGCGCATTATACACCAAAATGTAGTATTTGCCGTATTTGTTAAAATTGAATTTATGTTGGCTTACCAAGAATAGCCCAGGTACATATTTCCTTATTTTAAATAATCATTATAGAGCTTTACAGGTTCTTGTCGTGCCTCCATAATAATGAAAGTTATCCTGTATCGGTGAACGATATCCGCACTACAAGTAGCCTTTCAAAGGGCGGGGTCCACTCAAATTTCTTACTTACTTTTTACTTTACTTTCGTTTCGACATATCGATCTATCGCGCGACTGGATAGGTATTATCCCGACTCGTGTCTCGTGTCTCTTCGTCCTCACATTATTCTTCCTGGTGGCTCTTGCGTCGTTCTTCCAGGTCTTTCAGCATGATGTTTTAGTGTACTGTCGTATATTCTTTATTTACACATCTCAGCTGGTGACCAGTGCGCGGTTTGACCACGTGCTTGCAAGCTTTTGCGCTGCCTAAACTGTAATTGCTAGGACTTTATGTGCCTGGGTATCCAGACATTTAGACGATTTGCGAAATAAACGTTCTGCTATACCTACTGACCATGTAAGAGTTGGACGTTTTGCGTTGTTGGACGTTTTGCTGCTTAGACCTTCTGATCGTAAAGGAGATAACACTGTTTGCGGTTAATTTCTATCAATCCGTCTTGTTTAGCTTACTATAGATTTTGTGTACAATCACTTAATTTACGTGAATAAGTTATAGGTGGAATTTAAAAAGATGCCGATAGCAGTCCTGTGTGGTACCTACGATTGTATCGTTCCAGGTCTGCCTGGTAAACACGCCAGCAAATTAACTTATTAACCAATTGATATTGATCCTTATCTCTATACAATAAAGTTCAAAATGTATTAAGGTAAATTGACATTTTGTGGCAGGGTCTAAATAACCCAAAAAATCCGGTAAGTACCTTAATATTGCGATATGACGTAATACCAAAAAATAACGGTTACCGAAATATTCCGATATCCAAATTTATTTCGGTACCGTAATTTTGAGCATAGAAATAAAAAAGGTTTATTTTGGTATGAAAAAGACGGCTAACAACCATTTCAAGCATAAACGACTAATATCATAGTTTTTCTTATCAATTTGCATTAGTTTGCTTTGTCCTCGAGGTCAAAACCCCTCACCCCGCGCCCCGCAACTGTCAATGCAACGTTTTTCGGTACCGATATCGCATAAAAGTTAAATAACGGTATAGCCTTGCCTTACCTCTATTTTATACCGGTAACGTAACCTTATACCGTAACCGTTTTCAGTCCCTGTTTTGTGCTAGGTTGACCTGCGCAGGCATCTGTACCAAACTTCACTCTGCTTGCATATCACAAGTGTAGCGCTACTAGGATTATAATGTGTATGTGATGTCCCGTATTTATTTCTAATCTACATTTATGCCTAGAACTAGGTTAATACGACACGGAGAACAATAATAACAATAAACCTTGTAAGATCGTATCTTAATCAAAGTTATTCTATAATTAGTGTAGTATTAAAAGATGTACGCTTTATACTGCCTTCACACTCGTTTGTCCAGCGTAGGCGTTCGATGGATTATGGCTATGAAGGTCAGATTCCAAGTAGGTCAGATTCCAAGTAAGTCAGATTCCAAGTAGGTCAGATTCCAAGTAAGTCAGATTCCAAGTAGGTCAGATTCCAACTAGGTCAGATTTTGAGTTAGTAATGGTTTTTGGTACACTTACTCACATTATATTGATCGCACCACGAGTGCAAGATTTCTCTGGTGGCACGGACTGTATTTATAGTCTAGAAATAATGACACTCAATGTATGTAAACTCCTTGATTATATACCTATATTATTATTCATCGCTAATATACCTGGCCGCTTAATTTATTTTATGAGATAAGTATAAATTATGCAGTCAATGTGTCAATCAATGTCACGTTTACTAAATCGCTAATTGTTCGGTACAATTTTATATTATGTTTTCCTTGTGAGTGAAGGATATTTGTTTGAATCTATTACGTTACATGAGAAATGGATCGCGGTGACTCACATAATTTTAAACTGATTTATACCCCGAAAGGTAAACCGTGTATCCTATATAAAGGGTATAAATATTGTTTTGCTGCTGCTGCTAAAAATAGTGGCAATTTAAATTTTCGCTGCAGTAATCGCAGCAATTGTAATGCATCCATGACTATAAATGATAAATATTCCATTCTTAGGGAGAGTGTCCATACATGTTTGCAAGATTTTGCCCGTAATGACATAGAATTAGCTTTATATCTTTGTAAAAAAAAAGTTGTCACATCTTTAGAGCCAGTGCAACATATTGTTTTCTGAGGTTTAAGCGAGCACTACACATTGAAATGAAACAGGGACCTCTCCCTGTGACCACGGACCCTGTAAAGGGTTCGAAACGTCAGGATAATATAAAAACTATGTAAATAGTAAATTAAACGCGAGTTAATCCGTAAAAAGTGTTTCATTCCAGTGCAACATATTTTTGAAGAATCAGTTGAACATTTAAAAGGGTCTCAGTACTCGCTTTGTAGACCATTATTTATTTCTAAAAAAAGTGCATTGTATAATGCAAGAAAACGAGAACTTCAAACATCACTATCTGTAAAGAAGTTGGAAGACGTTAAAATTCCGGAACTGTTGTCTAAACATTTTTTAGTAGCCGAGGATGGAGAAAGAGATAAGATAAGGTCTTCGCTACTAAAACTGCATTAAAAGCAATTAAAAACATAAAGATATTTTATGGCGATGGCACATTTAAAATAGCTCCCAAACCTTTTTACCAATGTTACACTATTCACGCAGAATTTAATCACACTTCACAATGTACTAGTGCTATTATTCCTATAATATATGCCCTACTTCCTGACAAAACACAGTCAACTTACATGCGTTTATTTAAAATATTGAAAAACACATTAAACATGAATATCGAGTTCTATAAAAGCGACTTTGAATTGGCAGTCATGAACGCTGTTGAAAAAGTGTTTCCTAAAGTAAAAAAAACTGGTTGCTTTTTTCATTTTAAGAAAGCAGTTTGGCGAAAGTCAAAAGAGCTTGGAATATGTAATACTAAAAAGGGCAGACGTTTTACAAGGTTATTGGTAAATTTGCCGTTACTCTTCAAAGTGTGTATTCCAGAGGCTTGGCTGACATTAAAAAATAAATTTGGAAAAGTTGAGAAAGTTGATCAGTTCCTCAAATATTTTGAGAGTTATTGGCTTGGAACAATTACGGTCGACGTTTTCTGTTGCGAAAAGGAGACGCGTCGTACTACCAATCACATAGAGGGATGGCATAACAAAATGAATCGAAAGATTCTTAGGTATTCCAATTTATTATATGTCGTTTACAAATTGAAGAAAGAATCATGTACAAATGATCTCAAAATAAAAGATGCAGAGGTACATAAGCCGGTAAAAAAATCTAGAAATGTTGACAGAAAATTTGATAAGTCATTGAAAATTTTAAATGAAGAGTGCAAAACCGGGCACATAAGTGTATTCGAATTTTTAAGAAGAGCATCCAAATTAAGTTACAGGAGACAATACAGAACAAAAAATACGGGAGATAGTTCTGTTAGCGAATCAGAAAGTAATCAACTTTATCGTCATTTGAAAGCCAAAGTACCGTATCTTTTAGCTCAGATTCGGAACACAACATTTTAACCATAGAAGAAATGCTACTGTCCTAATCTGACCTAGGTACCTGAAATCAGAGTTCTATCGCCGAATAGAAATGCTACCGTAAGAATGTTCAGACGTAAGAATGTCTTTTTTTTTGTTTTGTAATAATTACTTATTTTGACAACTTACTACGAATAAAAACATTTTATTTCTTATATACATGGCTTAATTTCGGTAACCTATCTTACTTTTAAAACTTTTCTGTTCGAATTTCAATAGTTCAAAAACGGAGGTACTTCTGATTTTCTTCTAGTTTATATTGTATTTTGGGGTGCTGAATCCGAATCTGAGGTTTGCTAACCTTCCGCATCGTGCTGAGGTTCATCGATAGCATCGAGTCCTGGCGCAGGGTCTGATTTAAAATAAATAACCTATTTATTTCATGTTGGAAAATTATGACACTGACTGTATATATATGTACATAACCAACTCAAAATCTGACCTAGTTGGAATCTGACCTACTTGGAATCTGTCTTACTTGGAATCTGACCTACTTGGAATCTGACTTACTTGGAATCTGACCTACTTGGAATCTGACCTTCATAGCCATAATCGTTCGATGAACGTCTGAATGTCCACGCTGAAAAAATGCTACTGTGACGGAGATCTTTTCTGCTTACGGTGTAAAAAAGGCTTTATACCTACTATATTCAACATTTTAGTATTTATTTTTATCTCTGTATGTATTATATCTCTGTAGACCATTCATTTATAATGATAAATTGGGGAAAAAGTTTCTTCGCCTTTTTTAAGAAAATTCAAAACATTTTTTATAATAGTTTATTTACATTTAACTAAAGTATGTAGGTGCCATTTTGTTCGATAACTTTTTGCCATCTCGAGGTCTTGTAGGACATGATCCCCTTGCCATATAAATTTTGGGGCTTCTGATCAAAATACTGCGACAAGTGGTTTTGGCAATCCTCTCGTGATGTTAACCTGACACGGCCTAAAAAATTCTGAAGAGACCGAAACAGGTGGAAATCTGAAGGTGCAAGGTCAGGACTATACGGCGGAAGCATTAACCATTAACCTCCCAGTCAAACTCTTAATTTTGCTGAGTGGCTAAATATGTGTGAGGTCTAGCGTTATCATGATGAAAAACCACACCCCTTTGTTGATTAATTCCGGCCGCTTTCTCTCAACTTCTTGCGCTAATTCTCATCAGTTGTTCGTAGTAGAGTTCAGAATCGATGGTCCTGCCTGGTGGTAACAGCTCATAATGAATAATGCCCTTCCATTCCCACCACACACAGCGTCAACTTGTTGCGAGTTAACCCGGGTTTCGCCACAGTCTGTGAAGCCTGACCGGCCTTTGACCACGACTTTTTTCGCACGTTCTTGTCGTACCTGACCCACTTTTCATAACCAGTTGTCAATTTCTTCAAAAAAAGGTTTGGTTTCATTACATCGTAATAAAGAATCACAAATGAGTACACGGTTCATTAGGTTTCTTTCAGTGAGCTCGTAAGGTACCAAAACATTGAGCATTTTTGTATACACAGTTTTTTTCAAATGCGCCAAACTGTTTTGTGGTCAATCCCAGTTCTTCAGCTACGTCGTAACTACTGACATGCCGATTCTGCTCCACTATTTCAAAAATGGCATCCATTTATCCGTACTAGGGCGACCAGAGGGACGTGCATTTTGACATCAAAATTTCCCGATTGAAAATGCTTAAACCAAAGGAGATTGCGCTTTTTTATATGGCGCTCGGGGACGAGCTTAGGATTATTGTACATCGACCAAATAAGCATCAAAATATTGGTAATTTAACAAGCTTTAAGGGATTTTTTATTTAAATAAATTCTGTACCGTAGCTGAAAAAACCCGACATTGAATAAGAAACATAACCTCTTTTTATGATCTTTGTATAAGAATATCTACTGGTTTTAGGTTGATTTAAATGTACTGGGTTCTTGGTATTTTTGCAGTTAAACTATCTCTTGGTATAACTCGCAGTTTATACATAATTACTTCAAGGCATCATACAGAAGCACAACTCAACACATTATACAAACAGCGATTCTAGCGCCATCTATCTATAAATGTATGAGACAAGAGTTAGTGTACCAAATTTGCAGATTGCATTCCGGGGAATTTAGCTAATTCCCTTGTCTGCGCCAGATGGCGTTATTATACAACATTAGTGTTTTTTATTTAATATAATTGAAACTGTTTAAGAGTAAGATAATAGAAAAACTTACTGATAACATTAGTAGACGAATATTAGGTACTTGGGTCTTTGTTTCGGAACACTTTATCGGGTGTAGTTTATTATTTTTTAAATTGTGCCTGTATCCTTTTTTCACGCTTGAGTCAAACGTGTCACGTTTGTACATTTATCAAACAGTAAAGAAAATTGTAATACTTTGCATTGTACCGAAAATCCTTATTTAAATAAAGGTGACCTTTATTTAAATAAGGATTTTCGATCATATTTTCGTTAGTGTACAGTTAAGCAATAAGTTTCCCCGATCTGCTCAATGTCCTTTGTGCTACTCTCACAGACACTGCACTAGGTCCATAAACATCGCAAATTTTTATCGCTTATGATTGTATAAATAGAACTTCCACCTTTTTTGAAGTCGGTTAAAATTTGGTAAATCAGAATGACATCTCGTAAAGAAACGATTTGATTTGATTTGACATTATTTAGAGCAAATGCTGCCCAGACAATTACGTTAGGCCACTTGACTTTATTGCGTACATGAATGAAATACTATAGTCAAATGGAAACAGCGTATCTAATTATCACCATACTGGAAGAGTGGTGCAATACGAAAAAAGTTCCAGTTTCAGACATTCCCTTTAAGTCTTTTACTACTGATGACTAATTATTTAGGAAAAATTAACATTTGGGATTGGATAGTGTGACACGGGCGGAATAGAGAAAAACAACTGTTACAAACGCTTAAGTTTTAAGAAAACTTGACAAGTCGCCCCCTCAATCATAAGATGTATCATAGTCATCATAGTATCTGCAGATCTAAACCGCTAACCCCAAAAATTGCGTATTGCTCTAGCTAGGTAAATCAGCTGACGATAGTTTTGACTGATAGATGTTTCAAACCAAATTCGGAAACGTTTCTATAAAACACCTTGGCCACTGTCGATCAATGATCCATATATTTTTTTATCTATTACTATAACTTAATTACGTAATACATTCTTATTGTTAGTTTTTAAATTTAAAATGAAATATTAGTGCTAGCTTGCACCACATACTAACTGCATTCAGCGCTGAATATATTTAAAGATCATTGTATTTGTTTGAATTTGAAAGAGCTAGAATAAAGTTAGTTAGTTCTACCCGCAATTTTTTACCCTTTTTGCAAGTTAAAGTTGGTAAAATCGTAACTATGTCTAATTGTGTGCCTTGCGGTTCCCGCGTAGACTAGCAGAACTAGTTGCAGCTAGTGCGAGCTTAAATTATATAATAACATAGTAATTACAAATCCATCCATATTGTCATAGTTTGATAAATTTTTGGATTATTATTTCTTATTTCAGAGTCCTTATTGTAGTTGCTTCTTTGAAATGCAAAAGTGTAATGGACTAAAAAAAATAAAGTTTTTCATGCCCCACCCATATTTTTGCTATTAAATTAATACTAGATTTTACAAATACGTAGAAAACATTTGCATGATTACTGGTATAGTGACAGGCAGATCGACAACTTTTAAAACAAATATAAAAAAACTCACTCTGGAAAACGTTTGAGAATCAGTGGGTAGATTTGAAGAGATAACTCGTAGGTACGCTGTCTTATCTCGGTCACGGATAAACATAGCGGTCGCTGTCGCATGTCTTGGTTGGTTCATATCCCTGTTGCGCCCGACCAGGGAATTAAACCCAGGACTTCCGGATATTAGGCCGAGCGCTCGACTACTCTGATACCGAGGCGACATACAATAGAATAGAGTTAGCTATTACATAATCTCATCTTGATCTGCATTTGACTGTATTCTAAATCGGACACTTTACAATCCATGTTACAAACTAAAGTGACTTATATCTATTTATACAAAAACTTGTTAGTGCTGAACTAGCTAGACATAAACTTGGTTAATGAAACATATTTGCATATATATATCTATACAAATATGTTTTATTTTTATTTAGGTAGGTAGGTAGGTACTTGCAAATGAAAGGGCCCGTATAATATAAAATTAACTAGTGTTGTTTAAGTTCAGATTTTTTAATTGCTGCTTTATTTAAATTATGTTTGTACGTGAGTAACTAAATATTATTTAATTCTTTACTAAGTATTAAATGACTTGTGTGGCAACTTGCTAATAAGTAGGTACTTGTACAAGTTTGTCATCATAATTAAATACCTACATAGTCGTGCTTCTATCAACCATTACACTCTTATTCTATCATCGCAAACCATTTTTGATGTTACGAATTTCAATAAGTGTAAATGTTTATTAAAGCACGACTACATTATGTCTGGGAGGGATCGGTCTTTAACAATATTTTAAGGTTTCTAATTACCTTGTATATTATATATGTATAACTAAATACGTACCTGGCTACAATATATGTACATCCGGATCTGCTAGTAAATTATTATCAAACTTAGTCTACGTTAGTCTTCTATAAATGCAACGTTAGTATCTATTATACTACAATGTCGTCATAAATATTTTACGAGTGTAACAACGTGATGTGTTCTCTACTTACAAAATTTTATTCCCACTTAATCACGTCAATGAAAACGGAATTGGTATAACTACTCGTCCCGTCTGTCACCTGAAGACGCTGCTTCAGTTTCATACAAATTCTCGGATTTCATTGACACGATGGAAATAATCCTCTCACTATGCCCTCTGAAGCACGTGTTTAGAAAAGCTAGTTTCTAGTTGATTGCGCGTTATAATGCGGCTGTAATATAGTCACCGGTATGCGCGTTCCTCCGAGGTTTATACATCACGGACGAGCATCGTATGTCGGAGAATCGCGCACACCCGCCTAAAGCCACAGAATAATAGATAAACCGTGCTAAAGGTAAGGCTAAGGCTGGTGTGATCAGGGCCTTAGTCGCTACCCGCTTGTCTTCTAAAGAGGGCTAATAAGTAAATATCTCGATTAGTGGCGCCACTTAACTACAAACATCCGAGAAATAATGAACAGGAAAAGTTCCGAGTGGCCAACTCTATGTCATATCGAGGATGATTGGTCTATGGTCATATAAAATTACTTAGTGTTTGTATCCTATTTTTAATGTGTCCTTTCTTGTCCTATTTTTGTTTGTTCGTCAATTTAATTAGGTACCTAATCAACATGTTATTTTAGATCGCCTACGTACATCACATGTGTTTATGTATAAATACACGATAAATACACAATGTTACTGGCTACATAGAGCCTTCGAATTTATAAGAACTGTTTTAGGTGTTGCTATTGGTCTTCTACACTGTTTTTTTAAAACGTGGATTTAATTTAAATCTTGTATCAAATCTATGCTAGCTCTGAATAATAAAAATATAGTTGGCATCAGGTTTAACTCTAGTTCATGTTTTGAGAGCAACAGTGTAATATTTTTTTTCTTTTATTTTATAAGAAGCGTCAGTCCATATGTAAATATACCTATTTATTATTTGTAATTCGTTTTGGTAATTGATATTTATTTTTAGAGGTAAATGCGAGGTATATGTATGCTTAGTTTAATTTCTACGATATTAGGTTTTTGAATTTGACTTCTGTAGGCTTCGATCAACGATACCAACTAGATAACGCGTCACTTACAAAATCAAAGCTAACTTCTGTCCACGTGAATAAATACTTTACAAAACAATAAATTACTCCTGTCACTTAAAAAAGAAAAGACGTCAATAACATTTAGTGGTGAAATCAACCTTAAGGGGCAACAAATAAAGTACTTTTTCCTGTTATGCCTTGCGAGAAAATAAGAGCTCACTTCTCAAGTGCGCTCTTATTTACCGAGACACATTTTTAGCGCTGACCTGACATCTAGTTGTTTTGTTGATCGAAGTCTGTAGGTCATTTTGACTAATGTTTCGTGGATAAAATTATTCGGGGTGTTATCTTCAGTTATAATTTATATTATAAAAGTCATCTATCGTTTCGTACGCAATAATTTATTGTTTGATCAAGATTATTGAAGTCAGATAGGCTGGTCGGGCTTTTCGTTTTCAGTGCAAAATGTCCGCTCTGTTGTGCGCATTACTCCTAAAACTCCTAGTATATGTTTTCTATTAAAACATTCTTCTAAATACATTCCATACAAATTACTAGGAATCGGGAAACTTTTCACAAAAAACAACCTTATTAGGCAAGCACTATAACCGAGTTTCAAGTGGCGCCTCGTGGTGACACAAAACAGTCCGGTTACCGATATAATTACCGTTTTTAGAGATTAATAATCCTCCATCACGTGGGTCTACAGATGAATTTGGAGTGAGACGAAAGTTCCCTTTAATAAAATGTTTTGATTAAAGGGCTCGATTGGTTGTATAACGGTAGTCACACAGCCATTATTTCGAAATTCAACTTCCAACTCTTTACAGTCCTACGAGTAAATATTTTTCTATTTTTCCTTCTGGCAAAAGGGAAGGTTTTCTTTCAAACGCAGGGTGTTGAAAAAGATTGCTCATAATCATAACAGTTCTGTAATATATTAGTTACCAACCCGATATGCTGTTTCAAATGACAAAGCACGTTTCGAACACGGTCATAGTTCCTAGTGCGAGATTTTACGACTTTCGATAGAGTTAGAATTAACTACAATTTATACGAGATGAAAATACCCTTAGCAAAGCCGAGCAAAGCCTTCATTCCTTTTCGAAGATTTTTCTGTACTTACTGGGAAACGTCTGGTTACGAAGATATCAGGTGCCAAGTCACGGTTTTTTATTTTAATATGACGACGACTAAACTTTGTTCAAAACTGCGGCCTACCCGCGACTTCGTCCACGGGAACACCCCTTATTCTGTGTTAAAAATAAGTGGTTTCTCTGCATTATTTCTGCTCAATGTTACTTGTTAGTACATTATGCGTTGTGTTATCTCTGGCTTCGTTAAGGGTGTTTTTACACCCTGTATGGCATGGGGCTTCCATGGTGACAAACTTGTGAAAACAACTTGTCCCTTGGTGGCGCTGCTTCGATTCCATACAAATTGTACATTATAAAAACTCGTACTCTGCACTCTTCTATAACGTATGAAATATTGTCCGATTCTGCTACGGCAGCGAAATCGGCCGAAGCTCTTTAGTAGGTAGATAAGTAAACCTGAAAATTTAATACCTAGTCTTGTCAACTAGATAGAACTGTTTGCTAACATACAAACGACCCTCTCTTATTCCATGCTTTAAAAGCCATATTTAATTATTTGTATTAATATTGTACACTTTGATTGTATTAATTTTATTATGTAAGTAATTATAATGTATCTGATGTGATGAAAAGTGACCGAACTTGTCAATAAAAACTTAAAAATATTTTTGTGATATTATTTATTTTTTACCCTCTTATCTTTTCCTTATTGGTTTGACCTTGCACCAACTACCTACTTCGAAAATCACCTTTTTTGATTAGGTTTATTACCTCATAGTAAATATTGCCAAGATTTTAACCTAATATAAAACTTTAGAAGATTAATTAACATTTTAGTTTAATAAATGCCATAATTTCACATTCTTTTTTCGCCTTTGGACACCAACACCAAAAACATTTCCAGCGAGTCAGATCTAGAACATCTATACAGGGGATCAATCCAAATGGGTCAGTTGGAAAAAATCACTATTAGAGACAGGGAAATCTGTTCACAGGAACCATTGGCGTCGATTTTAAATAGGCCACCGCGCGTCACTCCTGGCTCTAAGGTTCCCATGATACCGGCCGCGCTGTATCGCCAGGGAGATCCTTTAAACCATGTATGACTTGCAGCGGCGATCGTAGCCACGATCCGCCAAACGGTGCCTTACTTTGGCAATAAAAGATTTTGCTTCCGAGCCCCACACCCCAGAAATCTCTACCGTAAAGGGGACAAATTACTTGCGAATTCCAAAAATATCGAATAATAAACTAAATAACTCATAAAACGAATCCAGACACGACATACTTACCTGCTATTATTTTTAAAAGAGTGCTGGATATCCTGGCTGCAGCATCAGCTTATCGTGTTGCCATCATTGAATTGTATCTAGAATCAAATACTGATCAAAACGAGTCCAAACACGATATATCTGCTATTACTTTTTGAAGAGTATAATAATGTGCTAGATATCCTGGCCGCAGCATCAGCTCAGCGTGTTGCCACCATTGCATTGTGTGTAGAATTAAATACTGATCAAAACAAATTCAAACACGACATATCTGCTACTATTTTTTTCAAAACTCGTGAGCTGAATATCCTGGCTGAAGCATCAGACCAAGAATCCCATAAGAACCATCGCTAGTAAACCTACTTTTAAATAAAAAAACCGCACCCAAATCGGTTCATCCGTTTAAGAGCTACGGTGCCACGGACATAATAATATACACAACACAGCACACAAACACAGACACACAGGCACGTCAAACTTATAACACCCCTCTTTTTGCGTTGGGAGTTAAAAACATCTTGGTCTTTGGTTGGTTGGTCTACATCAAGTCTACAAGTCTACATCCACTAGCTAATTACGTAATTCATTTTCAAACATGGCGCTTTACAAAAAGTTTCAAATTAATCAATGACTAACACTTAAATAAATTATTATTGTTAAAAGGTCAAACTGGAAATTATAGAACCCAATTAAAAAAAAATACAAATGTCTAATTACGGATACGAGTGTAAGTACAATCACAAAAACAAATGGAAACAAATCACGTGCAAATTTTTTGTCAAACCTCTCAAAACAAACACTAACAATACCTACCATTAACTCGAAAAGCTACAACAGTACAAGCATCACAATGTCTGTGCTGGCAAACTCAGTTCAGCAGCATATGCGATTAGAAAAATTAGACAATTAACAGATGTTGAAACTGCTAGGACTGTTTACTTTAGTTATTTTCATAGTGTCATGTCGTATGGCGTCCTTTTGTGGGGAACAGCGGCTGATGTTAAAACTATATTTATTTTACAGAAACGAGCAATAAGAACCATTTATAGACTGGGATCGCGAACTACTTTGAGAAATATTTTTAAGGAAGTTGGTGTTATTACTATTGCATCGCAGTATATTTATAATTGTATAGTTTTTGTGCGTTGCAATCTAAACACGGTGATGTAGCTACACAATTTCAATAGGTACTAGAAATAAGTCAAAACTAGTAATGCCACTGTTTAGGTTACAAAAGGTTCTCGGCTCTTTCTTGGGGCAAGGTATACACTATTATAATAAAATACCAAGTACTATACTAGATTTACCTTTAGATAAGTTAATGAATCATGTAAAATCTTGTTTACTTAGGAAAGGTTATTACACAGTCAAGCAATATTTAGAAGACAAAACAGCCTGGTTATAATAATATATTTACATTATTTTTTTCTTAATCCATTATCTTTATAACTGATTGTATAATTTGGTAACGACATGTTGTTTTGTAAATGTCGTTACTTCTATATTATTTTAAAGCTGTGGAGTTTCTTGTGCCAGTTCTTCTCCACAGCTAAAAGACTTTCTGAATTATGGGTTCCTATGCCTATCCATCCATCCATAAAAAAAATATTAGACGATTCAAAATGTTTATTTTAAGCGTATAGGTACGACAAGGGAAAGGAACACAATTTGAATAAAGATATTTTGATTTTGATTTTTTTGAAACATTTTTGTACTGTATATAAAGTGTGTGAGATAATCCATTTATTTATATAAATAAACTTATGAATATCCAAATGGTAAGTCCTTTTATACTTTTCAGGTAATTTATTGTATATAGTAATACACATCCAGAAGCAGCTTTTTTAAAACGTGTACTTCTGGGAATAGTGGAGTTCACCAACCTATTTCCGTTCCTAGTGTTTCTAGGATAATGTAGCCATTGTGAAGACTGTTTTGCATAACAAATTTGGAAATGTCAAAAATGTAAAAACAAGGCAGAGGTAAGATGTTTAGAGCCTGAAACAATGGTGCATATGGTTCATCTGGTGCAGCACTACAAATTGCCCTGATATATTTTTTTTGTAAATAAGATAAATAAGATAATTATTTTCAAAATGGTAGCCATTTTCCTGGAAGCAAAGATTAATTCTCTTGGGTCACGAATGCAATATTGCGTTTCGTATTTTTGTGTTAAGATATGTTTTAAGGCTGTTGTTAAACTTTCTACAGTGGTGTAATTTGATTTAAATAAATTCACAGATTTCGATTCCCGCAAGAATCGGAGCATTGACAATGAATACAAAAATTTACGACAAAAACATATTTTAATTTGAATACTACAAGCTGAATAATAAGAAATTTTTATGGAGACATACTCAAATTATAACATACGAATGTATATACCTACTGCACAACACAGAAAATAACATTTTCTTTTTTATTCATCGGGCACCAAGGCGCGTTACCATGGCACAGCATGACGATCGGTCAATGATGATCATAGAAGCTACATCACTTTTATATACGGACTACCTACAGGTCACAATTATTAACCGATTTTAAATATTTTTTTGCCCTTTTGTAACTAAACTAATACATAGGACCTAGGACCCTATTTAAATTTTTTTTCTTAAATCTGTTATTTCCGGAATATTGACAATTTAGTAAACAAACACCCCCTAAAAATCCTGATTTTGTTTACATATATCAACATTTCAAAAAGTTACCAGTCGATTTTCAAAATTCAAACGCGCACACGTGTCTCGATAAATTCCTCAACGCTTGGTAGGTACTATTCCATCTCGATTCTCCCAAAATCCTCGGAGCTATGCTCAAAAATACGTCTCAGGCGATTTGCATCTTATAACCATTTTCAATGATAAAAATCATCTCTAACATAAAATCCCCTTGCGTAATAATCGAGTGACGTAAGTCTGGCTAATGAAAGCTGTCCCTGAGAAACGACGACAATTTAAAAAAATCTGCTGCGGGTAATACTGGCAATACACTGAATAAACGAAGTTGATACTTACTATTATTTTTATATATATGAAATCAAAATTAAATCAATTTTATTTTTAAAAAGTTGCGAGCTCATATCTATAATAGGTTAAGACGCAATAATAATTCAATAAGTGTCGCATTAATAATGTTCGTTTTGCTGTGTTCGTAATTTGTGAAGACAAAATTTGTTATGACAAAAATTATGACGTGATGATCAGAGATTGCGTCCGTGCGAAGCTGGGGCGAATCGCCGATATAAGTACCTAATCAGGTGCGAAAATGGGATTAATTTTTTTTAAATTATTATTATTTACTAATATTAAGACGAATCTAACGCCTGTTATCTTATATGTTAGGAATTAAGTAAAAATAGTTAAACAAAAAGACAATATTCCATATATTTTATTATTCACTACTTAGTCAAAATTAAAAAAAAACAAAGTATCAAAAAAAAATGCGTCATACTACGAGTACCTACATAGGAAATCAAGACACGTAAACAATCTGGTTTTTGATTGAATTTGGCGTCTTTCTGCTGTTGTTTTTCTTGGAAAAATAAAATCAAAATCAAAATATCTTTATTCAGTAAGCTTAAATTAAGCATTTTGTATCGTCTAAATTTTTATGGATGGATAGATAGGCATAGGACCCCACCCACCCACCCCACCCATTCAGAAAGTCTTTTAGCTGTGGAGACGAACGGGCACAAGAAACTCCACAGCTTTAAAATAATATAAAAGTAACGACATTTACAAAACAACATGTCGTTACCAAATTATACAATCAGTTATAAAGATAATGGATTAAGAAAAAAATATTGTTAATATATTATTATAACCAGGCTGTTTTGTCTTCCAAATATTCCTTGACTGTGTAATAACCTTTTATTCTTATTAATGGTTCTTATCTAAGTAAACAAGATTTTACATGATTCTTGAACTTATCTAAAGGTAAATCAAGTATAGTACTTGGTATTTTATTATAATAGTGTATACCTTGCCCCAAGAAAGAGCCGAGAACCTTTTGTAACCTAAACATTGGCATTACTAGTTTTGACTTATTTCTAGTATTGAAATTGTGTACGTACATCACCGTGTTTAGAAAAAGTGTTAATATTGCAACGCACAAAAACTATACAATTATAAATATACTCGATGCAACAGTAAGAACACCAACTTCCTTAAAAATATTACTCAAAGAAGTTCGCGATCCCAGTCTTTAAATGGTTCTTATTGCTCGTTTCTGTAAAATAAATATAGTTTTAACATCAGCCGCTGTTCCCCACAAAAGGACGCCATACGACATGACACTATGAAAATAACTAAAGTAAACAGTCCTAGCAGTTTCAACATCTGTTAATTGTCTAATTTTTCTAATCGCATAATATGCTGCTGAACTGAGTTTGCCGGCCAAATTCGATATATGCGGATTCCATTGGAGTTTTGAGTCAAGGGTTATCCCTAGGAAAACTGTCGAGTCTACCAAATCTAATTTAACACCATTCATTCTAACATCGGTTTGTTTGGTCTTGACATTTGGTAGTATAAATTTAAAACATTTCGTTTTTTTAGCGTTTAGCTGTAAATTATTCGCACTAAACCAACTGAGTACCTCTGAGAGAGCATTGTTAACATCGTCATAATTATTCTTATATCTAGTCATATTAAAAATGAATGAAGTATCATCTGCAAACAATACAATATCATAGAAGTTTTCTACAAAGAATGGCAAGTCATTGATATATATCAAAAATAAAAAGGGCCAAGAATTGACCCTTGTGGAACTCCCATTTTTACATGAGAACCGGATGACTTAGTTCCATTAACGTCGACAGTTTGTGTTCTAGAACTAAGATACGACTGTATCAAATTACGCGCAAGACCTTTGAGACCATAGTAATTTAACTTCATCACCAGTGTCCGGTGCTCAACGCAATCGAAAGCCTTGGACAAGTCGAAAAAAATTTCAAAAGCGTTCTGAGACTCCTCCCAGGCATCAAATATATCTTTTATTAGAGCTACACCTGCGTCAGTAGTGGAACGACCCTTAGTAAAACCGAATTGTTTACAATGTAAAAGATTATTTAAGTTAAAGTATTCCACTAACTGTTCGAGAATAATTTTTTCATAAATTTTACTAAGTGCTGGTAGTATTGAAATTGGTCGATAGTTACTGGGGTCTTCTTTATTTCCAGATTTAAATATAGGTATAACCTTACTAAACTTCATAAGATTAGGAAAGATTGCCTTACCAATACACTTATTAAATATGTCAGCAAGATAGGGTGCAATAGAATATATAATATTTTTAATTATCTTTATAGACATGCCCCACAAAAACTTGAAACTTTGAAATCATGCAAAACAACATCTTCTGCACTCCGCTTTTAATCATTTTATTCGTTTTTACAGCCGTGAATCGTTAAAACAAGATCACGTACTTATAACTATTGACGACCAACTGTCAACTTGTAAAATTGATGTTGACATTTAGCATTACCCTTACATTAAAACAAATTACCATGTAAAAAGTTTGCTAAAATGTCCAGGGACTACTTTTGATAGCCAGAAATCGACCTGGCGGGTCATTTGATGGGGGCATCTGTACTAATCCAGTTATGTTGAAAATTATCATTGAGAAAGCTTTTGACAACTCGACTTTATGTGCCTGCACAAGATTTTTTAACAAAATTTGGTCCTCATGCTCACAGGATCAACGAATACGACATGCGATTACTTACAGACTTTTTACCAGGATCAATTCCCAGTTATGAATGAGAAGAGAGTTAAAAAAAATATTTAAATGTCATTATCATTACATTATCGACGCCATGGTTCCTAAGAACAGACTTGCCTATCTCTTATAGTTTTTGACTTCTCCCTTCTGACCCATTTGGATTGAGCACCCTGTTTATAAAAAATCAATTGCCGAAATGTTTGTAGGCGCGTCAATTCAGAACGACTCGATCAATTTGGCTGCTTTCTTTTTTTGTTGTGTTTGTAATTGTCACTACAAGGTTTTTCTGAAAGAAAATTTGTGGAAAGTCGTCACTGGCCACGGGGTCCACGGGGACAAAGTCGTTAGTAAAAAATAAGTGCTTATACGCTCATAACAATTACTATAAATGACAGCATACTTCGGTGACACTACTTACGAGCATACCAATTGGGGTACCACCGACTCTCAGAGCGTGTGATATTCCTAAAATAAATTAATTAACAGTCATCACACGGTCGACCCTGGGAGTCAAGTACGTGGGGCGACAAACAATTCACGCTAAGGTCAAGAACGATCCAGATTAATTGAGAAAAATAAAACGCTTACGTCATCACCAACATTATTATGTCGTGTGACACACTTTCTGATTCAGTGCGGGCTCCGCAAGTATGCTTTTGATGTTCGTCCCTGGTTTTTACAACGACGTCAGCTTCATCATTAGCCTATAAATGTCCCACTGCTGGGCACAGGCCTTCTTACATGGAAAACAAGTCATGAGAGATTGGGCCTTACATACCACGGTGGCCCAATTATTCGGGTTGGTGGTTGTTTTTAACTTTCGATAAACTATACTATCGCAGGTTTTAAAGATTGCCATTTTACGCCAACAACCTGGATCACAACGCCTTTACGTGTCATCTGAAGATCGGAGGATTACCCAGCATTGCGAAAGTTGCTTAACTGGCAAGATCGTAAGCTCCTCCTCACCATTCAACCACGTTTACGAAAACGACCATTTATATAGCATTCAATGCAGCGCCTCCTGGTGGCGAACGAGGTAAGTAGCAATTTTTTATTTGGTTAACGTAGGTACAGGACTTTGAATGTCACTTCTAAAGATCCTGGTTATCTATTCATGGACCAATAATTTAAAAGTGTTCGACTTTAAATAATACACGTAGGTCTACGTACATTAAAAAATACTATCAAAAGCTATAGCTAATTTAAAACGACTAATACCGTCTTAAACTTGACAACGCTAATTGTAGAAAAAGTTGACAAAAGTGAAAAATATGTATATTAAAAAAGCATTACACACCGTTTCTGTTGCCATCTTTGTGCAGAGGCTTGAGCATTGACAAGGGGCAATGCCTTATCATACATATTTTAAAAGTTATCTACAGGAGAGGACACATATGTTTAAATTGGATACTATTACAAGTATTAAAGATAATGTTACCTATAGAGTTCCAAATGGGAGGGTGGTTGGCTCGACACTTTCTGCCTTACACCAACAAGCTATGCAACCTCCTACTTATATAACGTTGGGCGGATATTTTCTTATGCTGACGCGCTGCAGTTGTCTTTTATGGGCGTTCGTGGTCTGCTGTGAAAGTTACAATGAACAGTGTTTTAAGTATGGAATCCCTACGTGTGATTGGTCCTGTGCCATCTTACTGATCAACTAATCTGTTGATGAAGATTAATAAAAATGATACCATTGTAAAGGTTATACTGTAAGTTTGTAATTGATACCATATTCATTTAAATTACATCCATATTTAATTTTGAAGGTGTGCTTGTCGGTAAGCTAGCGTCAGTTTGGGGCATGTTGCAGGCTTTTTTGGAGTCAAGATCGAATGCTCGAGTCATTGCCAAACTGTCCACTCATTGACGGCCACCCGACGAACTAGTCTGAGCTGCTGCTGGACGTCGAACCAGTCAATGACGATGTTGAAAAGAAGAATGACATGATAAAACGGTCATCTCTCTCCGAAGTGCACCGGCGAGGTCCAGAGCTTCTCAGTCTCGAAACAAAGCCTCATAGTCTCCCGGAATCGTATACAAACTTTCGAGACACAAGACTGACGGATAGGTACGTATTATAATGTTTTAATTATTTATTTATTTAAATCGGGAAATAAAGAAGACCCCAGTAACTATCGACCAATTCCAATACTACCAGCACTTAGTAAGATTTATGAAAAAAATATTCTCGAACAGTTAGTAGAATACTTTAACTTAAATAATCTTTTACATAGTAAGCAATTTGGTTTTACAAAGGGTCGTTCCACTACTGATGCAGGTGTTGTTCTAATAAAACATATATTTGATGCCTGGGAGGGGTCTCAGAACGCTCTTGGAGTTTTCTGCGACCTGTCCAAGGCTTTCGATTGCGTTGAGCACCGAACACTGGCGATGAAGTTAAATTATTATGGTCTCAAAGGTTTTGCGCTTAAATTGATACAGTCTTATCTTAGTTCTAGAACACAAACTGTCGATGTTAATGGAACTAAGTCATCCGGTTCTCATGTAAAAATGGGAGTTCCACAAGGGTCAATTCTTGGCCCTTTCTTATTTTTGATATATATCAATGACTTGCCATTCTTTGTAGAAAACTTTTGTGATATTGTATTGTTTGCAGATGATACTTCACTCATTTTTAATGTGACTAGGAATAAGAATAATTTTGACGATGTAAACAATGCTCTCTCAGAGGTACTTAGTTGGTTTACTGCTAACAATTTACAGCTAAACGCTAAAAAAACGAAATGTATTAAATTTACACTACCAAATGTCAAGACCGAACAAACCGATGTTAGAATGAATGGTGATAAATTAGATTTGGTAGATTCGACAGTTTTCCTAGGGATAACCCTGGACTCAAAACTCCAATGAAATCCGCATATATCGAATTTGGCCGGCAAACTCAGTTCAGCAGCATATTATGCGATTAGAAAAATTAGACAATTAACAGATGTTGAAACTGCTAGGACTGTTTACTTTAGTTATTTTCACAGTGTCATGTCGTATGGCGTCCTTTTGTGGGGAACAGCGGCTGATATTAAAACTATATTTATTTTACAGAAACGAGCAATAAGAACCATTTATAGACTGGGATCACAAACTTCTCTGAGAAATATTTTTAAGGAAGTTGGTGTTCTTACTGTTGCATCGCAATATATTTATAATTGTATAGTTTTTGTGCGGTGCAATATTAACTCTTTTTCTAAACACGGTGATGTACACAATTTCAATACTAGAAGTAAGTCAAAACTAGTAATGCCACTGTTTAGGTTACAAAAGGTTCTTGGCTCTTTCTTGGGGCAAGGTATACACTATTATAATAAAATTCCAAGTACTGTACAAGATTTACCTTTAGATAAGTTTAAGAATCATGTAAAATTTTGTTTACATAAGAAAGGTTATTATACAGTCAAAGAATATTTAGAAGACAAAACAGCCTGGTTATAATAATATTTTCACATTTTATTTTCTTAGCAATATTTTTTTTTTAATAATTAATTTTACGCTGGTATGATAGCCTTTAACAGCAGTGTCTTACAGACAAAGGTACCCACTCAAAATTTATGTTGCGTTTAAAGTTGTCTTATTGTTCTCTTGCTTTCGTTGGAGTTGCTCGAGTGAGTCATGCTCTCTTAAAGTGTCTCTGCGGTGGTGGCATGTGCGTCGGGTCGTTACGTTCCCTAAAACATGGTTGAGCGAAGCGATGGCTGATTCACATGTCATACTCGTGAACGGGTGCCGCCTGTGGAGACTGGTCTGCTCTTGCAATCTTATTTTTTTTATTGGTAGTATTTAATAGTTTTTCTTTTTATTTCAAAGATACTGTAAGACGTTGTTCGTTTTATTTATAATCGAGCAATACCTGTTTTTTGTAATCGTATCAATTGTTTTTTTTTGTTGTAATGGAAAATGTCCTTCTATGACAGGGAGGGCATGTTCCAACTTGTATTGACGCTCATAATTTGTTTAATTGTATGTTGTTTGATTTGGTAACGACATATTGTTTTGTAAATGTCGTTACTTCTATATAATTATAAACCTGTGGAGTTTCTTGCGCCCGTTCTTCTCCACAGTTAAAAGACTTCCTGAATGGGCGGGGTGGGTGGGCGGGTGCCCGTCCATCCTTTAACTTTTGACGATTCAAAATGCTTATTCTAAGTTTACTGAATAAAGAGATATTGATTTTGATTTTGATTTTTTTTTAATGCCGAATTTTAAAATACCGAATTTTATAAACCTATGAACGGAAGGCCGAATATTAAAATGCCGAAAGTTCAAAATCCCTAAAGTTCAAATACCGAATGTTCAAAATCCCGAAGATCTATCTATATGCTTACAGTTGATATGTTCAAAATCCCGAAAGATAGATAACCGTGTTTTTAGAATGTAGCTCAAATTTCTAACCTATCACGCGACCTACAGGAGAACGGCAGCTAGTATTTCTGTTATCTAATAAAAAAAAATAACCTCGAAATTACTACGCTGCGCTTCGCGATTATCATATATTTCTAACCTATCACGTGCCCTACAGGAGTAGGGCGCATGAGGGCAGCTTAGTATTTCTGTTGTCTAATAAACAACATAACCTCGAAACTAGGTCTTATAAAATTCGGTATTTTTAATTTTTGGGATTTTGAACTTTCAGTATTTCGAACATTCGGGATTTTGAGCTTTTGGTTATTTGAAAATCGACATATTGAGATTCGGTATATCGGGCATAGGTATTTCGTACATTCGGTATTTTGATTTTGGATGTGTTAAACATAGGTATTTTAGTTGTAGGTATGAATTTTCGAGATTTTAATACGTACCTAACCTACCCAGACTGACTTCCTATGTGGAGCTGACGTGCGATAGCTCGCTGGCTAGGGCCTTGTTGCAGTAGGGCGACCACTTGCACTGCTTCTGTAGGTGTGGTATCCATTATTTTTGTGTAATTCAGCGTAGATGTGTACCTAATGTTCAACATGTATAAGCCGGCTGATAAAAAAAACCGGAACCTCGTGCTTTTATAGAGAGCCAACGTCGCGCAACTCAAGAAATTGAAACATCTGTTTTCTTACGAAATATGGGTGTACCTAATAATGAATATGGTATAAATTTCAAGCTCACAATATAGCCTTTAAAATGGTACCATTTTTTAAAATCTTTATCAACAATTTAGTTCTTAAGATGACACAGAACCAATCACAAGTAGATGATTCCATTTGCACGTAAGTGGTAGTACTCAATCTCTCACCGTAAACATAATAAAGACAAACTTCAGATTTATGTTTACTACAGCTGATCTCTTTGGGTTGAGTGAGCTTTTAAAAGTCAGGAAATTGCACATTTTGTTTATTACACTGAATATTCACAGAGCACTGCCTTTCTATCCTACCCAGACATTTAATAATCCCAGGCTTTGCCGACAATACTTCTCGAGAACCGCCTTTGTTTATAAAATGAAATACACCCTATGCAGACAGACATGATTGTTTTCTTTTTTATATTCTTTATTACATACGAATGTAAGACATCTGTTACAGATTGGCTAAGAGAACTCAACTATGATGATTCCGAAAACCTTCTGGAGCTCCTTCTGGAGCTACCGAGCTTACCTGATAAAATAAATAAAAGTTAAACATATACAAACACAAACTCTTTCTCTCTCTCCCTCTCACACACTTATCGACATACACATACACACATTGATCTTCCCATAGCTATCTCATTCTTATAGTTTTAGTATTTTTTAAGGTTATAAATTTTTATATTTTCCTTGTCAGCTAGCTAAGAGCGAGACATTTCCCATACGAGTAAATACTTTTTGGAGGTGCCTCATGATGTTTTGTAAAACACGATTTGGAGAATAAAAATCTTGTTATTTTATTTAAGTATTGTCGAAGGAAAATGAAAAGAGAAAGACTGGAAGACTAAGAATAGCCATGGAACCGTCATGGAATAGATTAAAGAGAAGGTGATCGTCGCGACTCGCGTCCTATCAAGAAGTCAAGGAATTGACTTGGGACAGAGATATTCATTTCTGTGCAAAGCTCTCTGAGGAGGCTACACCGACAAAAATGTACTTAAGGTACTGGCACATAGGAAGGCCCACCTTATTTAAAATCTCAATTAAACAATATGTTTTGAAGGTTTGGCAAAAACAACTATTTCTAATGATGTAATGATTATACTTCTAAAAATAATCAAAAAATTACAATTTTCTTACTAACAACTATATTATCTAAGGTTTTTTAAAAACACTGTAGTGGGCCTAGTTAAAGGCACAGTCCCTTATTAAGGCCCGTTTATGGCTAACTGTTACTCAAAACCTACCTAATATTTCTAAAAAATAATTCACATATCACGTTAAACAGTTTCAAATATTATTCAACCTATATTTTTATAGATATAATAAAAAATTGCACACTGGGCCTTGACCCATGTACGAAAAACAAAAATAGTCATAAAAGTAAAATTCTGCTCTAAATCAATAAAAAAACAAATTATTCCTGATGACAAAATCGAAACTCTAGACACTATTAATTCAAGAATCTACATATTCAGTCCTCATCAGTTGGCACTTATATTTTAAGTGGGCCTTACTAGGGCTAAATATTTTTTTTCCTTAGCTTTAGGAACAACTTTTTATAAAAAAATACCCTTCAGTCGAAATACCTATTTTTTTCTTTGGTTGTGGATGTGGATCCATGATCTATTAAAAGAAAAATTCTGACTAGTAAGTATAGAAAATATGAAATGCGAGTTCAATCACCTACAAGATATTGTGTCTATTATAAAATATCTTTACCAGTTTGGCATGAAAAATAAATAAACTAAACAAACCAGTTACGTTTTATTTATACTTAAGTATTTACAATCCAAACGCATATGCCGTTTTAATAGATATAGTAAAGCCCATAGGCCCTTAAGTAGGCCCGGGCCATACTACGGATTTTACATAGTGGCGGAAAAATTTACATAAAATCACATAAAAACTAAATAATCGGTAATTGTATTCTATTCTCCAATGATTATTTAACAATATGATGATAGGATCACTCTAAAACTGACACTATTTGTGGAAAAATTGGCAAAACAATTTACAACAAGGTTATAAACACGCGACATCGACGGCGTCCAGAGAGAAATGAACGAGTTGTAACAAAATGGCGACGCGGAAGTGATTTAGCGCTATTGCACAATTATTATAGGGCCAAGGTGAATGTGAGCGCGAAATTTGTCAAGAAGTGGCAATTGCGCGTTTTTAAAGTGGGCCTTCGTAGAGGCCAGGCCTTCGTATGTGCTAGTACCTTATATCTTATTAGGGCCGATTTTTCCACGGTATAGATAAATATTGTTCTGTATATTTTTCAATCTTCAATCTTCGAAACTGCACAGCTCTGCATAGAAGTAACGACATTAAAATTTATAGTCTTATTATACTCATGTTACCATTTTATATTATACTGGGATTCCCCGCTGTCAACTATGATCTAAAATCTTATGCATAACGTTGGTCTGATATTTGATAAGTACGACAGGCCGGGCCGTGAGATCATAATTATATATCTACGCATCTCACACATTTTTAATTGACAGGATTGAGTTTAAATAAAAATTTACACGAATTCTATACAACGCTCTACACGGATCGTTTGTCATTTAATTTACATATTTATTAAATTATCCTGACATTTTAACATTACCAACATCACCCTGTCAAAGTACAATACAACAACGCCAAACAAAGTAGGTAATATTCATAATCCATACATTGAGTTTGAAAAAGTTTTGCAAATAAGTACTTAATTGATTTTGTAGGCATATATTGCAGATAATATTACTTTTGTCTTTTTGCCAGGGCGGTGTTTTGTGGCCTGTTTTCCCCGTTGTTAATGGTCAAACGTTGTGTTGTGTGTAGAATAGGTTGTGCTTGTGCCTAGCAGCGAAACGTTTCCAGGCTTATGGTGATGATGTTATCATGATGCACACAGATGATCCAGATGAGCACATGTGCAGTCGCTATTTGGTGAAAAGTGGGCTATGGTGGAGGACTGCTAGAGAGCAGTCGGAGGACTAACCCTTCGGGAATAGTAGTCGTCATTATATATTATGTATGTATGTACCTATATGATACCCTTGATTATATACATGTATATAGTCAAAAATGATACCATTATTGGGCACCAACAATTAGTTGCAGTTCTACATTGATCAATAGTATCCTCATGGCATTTTTTTAAATCTAACTTTTTCTTTCTATCACCAATTGATATGCATCCCAAGTTAAGCTTAAGAATTTGAACTGGTTTTTATTCGTTAGATAACGGATAAACATACTTTTGATACATAGAAATCACGTAGACCTGAAATTCATTTAGAAAAACAGTATTTTTAAATTGGCCCGACCGGGAATCGAACCCGGGACCTCAGAGATAGCAACGCCAGAACCGGCGTCAGCGTGCTAACCACTCGACCTCCGACGTGGTCAATTTTATGTTGCTAGTATTTGATGGTGGATGATCACAAGTATCTACATACTATTTTTTTATAAGTGGGTACTGCGTCATCCACTTTAAATGACATGTCACTTCATCTTCAATTCGTACCAACAAAACATGTTAACATGCGCACACGAGTCCGAAATTGTCTGCTATATGTAGGGGGTGTTCCCAGCGCGAAGTATTCCAATTCAGATCACTCAAATTTTATCTACACGTATATATAAAGGCGCTATTGTGCGGGCAGGGTCACATGCTGCGCGACCGCTAACATACTAACACATGTTCTCTTGATACGCTATCTGTAGAAGAAAATGTTACTTAAAACTGTGCTCCTACTCGCTGTGCTGACCCTGATCAGTGCAAGCCCCCTGCAATCGAGGACCACGCCCTACGAACGTAAGTTAATCATTCATAATGCAACTTTTGTACGCGAACGGAAAGGGTTAGAAAAGTTGGAGCAGGAAAATATTACCCGCTGCTGGCGTTATACTTACGTTGTGAAATTGTTAGAGAAATGTAATTTTCTTACTCACCGACAATGCGAAATATTTTATGTTTGCTTACACAATTTACGTTCTATGCTATTCACATGGAGACGTGGAACACTCAATTGGGAGTAGTTTCCACAGTTTGGCATTTTAAGGTTTTACAATTTGTGAACTAAAAAAATGTGATCTTTTGTTATTTATCATAATATTTTGCTACCGAATTTGAAAAATGTTCTCTAATATTTGAAACGATATTTTTTCTCTATATTTAATACGGTACGTTTACATTGCTCATTCGTTTGGCAATCATTAGAAAATTATTGTATAAAGTTGAAACATATTCAAAGAATATTTGAATAAAACCAAAAATTACAAATATTTCAATAATTTAACAAGATAAGAAAAATAACAGTCTGCTTTTTTAACCATGCATGAACTAAACAAAACTATAGGCAAGCACTTTCGGTTTGATACTTATTCAATATTCTGTATAATATTTTATGTAAAAAGTTGCGTTAGTGTTCGAACTAAGAAAACAAAAAACTTGTGTAGGTAGTAGGTACTACCATCGGTTCTTTTCAGTACATGTGCTCCACTTTAACAATTCTGAATAAATATCAAAAAAAAATTTAAATGAACGAAATTTTGGTTAGGCTTTGCTTGATATGTCGACGAATAACTCAACTAATTGAATCACGGCTTGCATGAGTATTCTAATTTTATTGAATTTTTATAAACTAATAGGTATTTGGTTTCATTGTCAACTGATTTCTTTCTTTTTTTTGGAAACTCGTCACGCGATACGTAGTTGAAATGAAACACTTTTTACGGATTAACTCGCGTTTAATTTTACTACATTACATAGTTTTTAGTTTCCTGACGTTTCGAACCCTTTGCAGGGTCCGTTGTCACAGGGAGACTAAACAGTGTTTAATTTCAATGTGTATGTAGTGCTCGCTTAAATCTTAGAAAACAATATGGGATACGTAGTGTTCACGCGGACGAAGTCGCAGGACGCTAGTACACTATCTGTTGGGCTACATTTAAAAAAACCTTTACCATATATAAACTTATATATATACTGTGCCTTTACGCATTACGCTGTCCCTATGTCGGATGCAGGGTTTTTTAAGGTCTTAATGAACGTTAAGGCTCCGAAGGCTCCGAAGGTTAAGGCGCGAATACCCGCCGGGGCCAGCAATACCGGCGGCCGGGCCGCCCGCCGGCAACGCCGCCGGCGTTGTGTGTAGAGCCTTTACGCCTCAGCCACCGGGCTGAGCGCTAAAACGCTTGGCGCGATATGTGGAGGCCCGGGTTCGATTTCGTGTCCGTGCAAAGTGTGTTCCATATTTTTCGATGCATAGCCCGGGTTTGTGATCGTCTAAAATTATAATTTTTGTAATTAGATCTTTATTATAAAAAAATATTTAACTCATCTGAAATTATATTTAGTAAATGTTATGATATTTGTTGTTATAACATACATTACACACCCTTTAATATACATGGCCTATGTATAACATAGGCAACAGCATAAAAAATACAAACTTTCTAGTAGGTACCTGTCTCTGTTGCGTTATGATCATACTACTTACTGTTCTACCACAGAACAGAAAAGATCTCTTTCTTCTGTTCTTTGTGTCCTATTGTACCTACTTATTGTCAGCAACGAAATACGCTAGACACCTAACTCTCAGTCAAAACAAGTACCTACAGTTCCACGGTTCTACTTTTGCTTAATCATTTTCCCAATTGCATTCCTCATGGTAGTTCGGACAAGGCCGTTTAATTACCCAACATTACCTGATATGAGATTTCTAATTAGAGCATATGAAACCTTTATTGAAGTAGGTCGGGTGAGAGATACTGTTTCACTGATGAGTATTTGCCGTGAAAGTTATCACGTTGTTACACGCGTGGTCATTCAACTCGCGGCATCACGATCAGGTGATATCACAGAACAAAACCTCTTTCTTCTGTTTAACTTTATCGGCAAAAAACTTTGAATTAATAAGAGAATAGATTTTTAGGTAAAAGTGTCAATAAGCTAATTAGGATACAAATAATAAATACAATACAGATACAAATCACAATTTCGATTCTCATCATAAATATAAATAAATAATCAGACGAAATCAAAAATTAAATTGAAATAAATTAACTGTTAATTAAATCACATGAGACACATTTTAGAATTCCGTACCTCAACAGGAAAAAACGTAGCCTTTATAGGATCACTTTGTTGTCCGTCTGTCTTCCAGACCCTTTCACGGAAACGCGTGGAGGTATCCAGTAGAAATAAAAACGGTATACTCAGGTCTACAGTCTCTTGAAGCTGTGAAAAAATCAAACTCCTAAGTTAACGTGAAAAAAGAGATACGGCCTTTTATGCCACAAAAAACCTATAATTCGACACTCTCAATGGAATCAAAATGTATAGGGTATTTTCCGTTAACCTAGAACTATGAAATTTGGCAAGTATTACGGTCTTACACTACAAATATAGGTAAAAATCTAAACACTATACATCTGTAATTAAATCATTAAAAAACAGGGCCTTTATGCCAAAAAACGTGTATTTTGACACTCAAGGGAATCAAAATTTAAAGGGTATTTTCCGTTAACCTAGAACTATGAAATTTCGCAAGTATTACCGTCTTATACTACAAATATGGGGAAAAATCTAAACACTATTTATTTGTAAATAAATCATTAAAAAACAGGGTCTTTTTGCCAAAAAAACGTACATTTCGACACTCTCAAGGAAATCAAAATTTATGGGGTATTCTCATAGGAAGTGGCCGTTCAAGGAAAGTGGCCGATGGGTGAAGAGGCCGATCACGGGAAGTAGCCCTTCCAGGGAAGTGGCCAATGGGTGAAGTGACCGATCACGGGAAGTGGCCGTTAAAAAAATGTGGCCGTAGCTGACCGGATCCTCTCCGTTGACATAGAACTATGAAAGGAGATCATTTTGGCTCCATACATTTTTGGGCCTTTTCTGAAAGTGCCGGCCAACAAAAAAATAGTACGTGTTGTTAGAACTAGCCACTTGGAGTAATAGTTAATAAATCACAAAAGTTATAGGATTGCTCTGAGCCAAGTTATACAAGTCGATGATTTATCATTTTCATACATTTATTGATTTCTGAAAGCGCTGGGACTAGGAAACACAAAATAATGATAGATATTGCTAGAACTAATTACCTGAAGCAATTGTCATTGCAGCGCAAAAGCTGTCATCATCTGTTGAGTTTATACAAAAAAAATTAGCAATCAATAAATGTATGAAAATGTTGAATCTTCGAACTCGTATGACTTGGCTCGGAGAAATTCTACAACTTTTGTGCCATATTATCTATTTCACCAAATGGCTAGTTCTAACAATACGTACTATTTTTTATGTTGGCCGGCACTTTCAGAAAAGCCCAAAAAATTATGTTCTTTCGTCTATACTACAAGTAGGTATAGGGAAAAATCTGAAAATTATACATTTGTAAGTAATTAAAAGTTTTTTTTTTAAGTTAAACGATTTATTGAAAATAAAGAATGATGATGCAGATAAAGTACTAAAACTACAAAATAATAAAAAAATAATTAAATATAAAATCGTGGGGCGCGTGAAATTCCTGTCAACAGTCAACCATTTATATCATTATAAATGCTGATTACACATTTATACAGGTCAAGCTAAATAAAACCGTTTAAAAACAGGGTCTTTATGCCAGGAACGGTGGCGGTCCAAATTTTGAATTGAGTTAACCGTCATGTCATCTGAAAGGACTTCATTAGCACAAGCTTAAACAGATTTTTATTTTATTTTTATGATGTTTTCGATTTTTGACGAATAATGAAAAAAAAAATTAATAATATGCACCTACAAATTTCTACGGAACCCTCGGCGGGCAAGTCGACTCGCACTTAAACGGTTTTTAACAAGATCACCGATGAGATTCAAAAAATCGCTCTCCAGCTTTTGGACCAATTACATGTTTGCCTACAAAAGCTACCAGCATACAGAATACATCTAAGTACATTACATAACATTCATTAGTATATACCTATATACTAATGAGTGTTATGTGTGTTTTGCAAGGACACATCCGTTTAATAAGCGATGATTAAAATCACGTGTTATTTATCACATGACTGCTCTGGCAATATATCGGGCTATCGGCATGAGTTTATTATCAGCTATCTCTCCTTCTAACATTAGAGTTCGAATAAATTGGTTTTAAAATGATTAATTGGGTTTGTGAACTGGCTCACTTGAACTTGATTGATTGAACTTGACGTTAAATAACCATAAAAACGCGGATATTATTAACTGTGTCGATTGAATTGAAAACATGATGTTTGGAATAAAAAATTATATTTGCCAATTAAAAGAGTATCTTGAAAATTAAGCCTGGTGTCACAGACCCAAACGTTAGTTTCACGCCCCGTTTAAAAGTTAAAAGTTTTTAATCTTTGAAAAAGCCATCGTGTACACTTCCCACAAGCAGAATCAAAATAGGCTAGCGTAGCTCCAAGCGAAGCACCTGCTGTGTGGCCGCGGCCTAAGCGACACTTATAGGTACGCTGCGCGCATGACTGAGATCATAGATGTTACAGCCGTCACATGGTTCGCTGCAGTCACGGCTGTGCTCAAAGATGAGCCTGTTTTACTTACAGAATACCGATTTTATACCTACAATATATGTCAAAGAAGTAATTTTTAATATTGAAATTTTGCATTCACAATGCTATATAAATAAAGGATAAAATGTTTACTAGAAAAAAATCAACCAGTCTCAGGAAGCTCGAATGGAAAACGAACCCATGACCTTTGGATTGCCAGTCCACTGCTCTAACCGCTAAGCTACCGAGACCCCAGAAGACATGTTGAATTTTTTCTAGCAGTTGATGATTTACGCTGCAAGTCAGCGGTATTACGTCACTGTGAAGGTTCGTATCCTAACTCGTAATATCGTAACTTCCTGAGACTGGTTGATTATTTTTTAGTAAACATTTTAAAGAAGTGACTCTTATCATGCAGCTTACAGCCGTGCGGAGCTAGTGTCGAACATCGTTGCAAATTATGTAGCAGAACACCAATAGTACGGTCACCGCTGTTGCAGCCGCTGCTACCAACGCTACGACGTTTGCGCTTAGAGAATCGTACTACAGCTAAGCTTTCTACAAGCTCTTCCATAATAAAAAAAGAAAAGTACATGCAGCCTGTTTATTGTCCCACTGCAGGCAAAAGCCTCCATCATCGAAGTCATATTATCGCTATAATTGGCTATATTTGACAGTTGTAACAATAAAATATGAAATATGTCGGAAATGGTAGTTTATGATTTAACGATAATTGTCCAATAGTTTTTTTTTATGACGATAATTTGTAATTTTTTTTTTATCAGTGGATTACAAGATCTGAAACACGGGCGGCAAGAGGCGGCCATGATTGAGCTTCATGTGACGTCACATTTCACAAAATTATCAAAAACTATCTGTCAGGTTTAAATATAAGTTTCTATATTAACGTCACGTAACTAACCGTAAACACGCACGAAATTTGAAATCAATAAAAAACAATGTTTTTTTCTGTTATTAAAGGTTTTTTCGAGAAAAAAATATTGTACGCGGCATAAAATAAACGTTTGTAACTTTTTCCATATGTACTTTTTCCAAAACTGTCAAGTAGCCAATTGGCGTGTTTTGGCCATAGAGAAAAGAACCACTAGGGTTGCCACCCGTACTCTAAAATAGAGTAATGTCCTCTTTTTCATGTTGGCGTACTTTATAATCTACGACACCAATAAAGTACGCTAAAATACTCTACTTACGTAAAAGACATAATATTATTTGTTAAACGTCGCAAAAAGCAACAAAAAATACATTTTTAAGGACAAATAACTAAAATATAAGTACTCTTTTTTATGCTTAGTACTTTATTTTAAAAAAAGGTGGCAACCGTATCACGAAACGAACTTCCAAAAAAAATCTTACATTCAAACAAACCTTGATGATGATGTGTACCACGTTGTCTTCCTTTCCACCATCGGAGTGCTGGAGGAAAGTTTGCCTACCACCCTTCCTTACAATGTTGACAGTCCAAATGTCCGTACCAAGCTTAAAACCCTAAGATGGTTTTCCATACAAACTTACAAGTCGAAATTTTTAAAAATCAATAAGCCAATTTTGATGAATCTTTGCATGCTGAATTAAAACACAGGGATCTAAATAGTTTGTTGAAAACATTTTTAAAAAACGTTTATTTGGCTGAGTTATTGCGATTTAAAGTTTACTATAGAAAGTTACAAATCGCAATAACTCAGTTAAATAAAAAAAAATTAAAATGTTTTCAACTAACTATTTAGATCCCTGTGTTTTACTTCAGCAAGCAAAGTTTCATCAAAAGTGGCTTATTGGTTTTTAAAAATTTCGACTTGGAAGTTTGTATGGGAAACCGAAATGCGTAAGCCCTCTTAAATTAAAAAAAACAATGTCGTATTTATTTGCACAATTTTTGTACTTATTCCAAACTAACCGGATGGCAAACAAAACTGACTTGTTCTCTGAATGAGTTTACAAAAACAGCTCTGTTAGTTATGATAAGTGGTGATAATAGTAGTAACTAATAGTATATGTAGTTAGTTTGACTGTTGGATTAACCTGTAAAAATATAAATACATAATTTTTGTGTTCTCTCAGTTGCTCCTTGCAGTTGCGAAAGACGCGTTGAAACAGACATTTGTCTATTAGAATTACATACATACTTACATCCAAGCGTAGTATACTCAGCTTATAAACAATTTTAAAGGTGATAACGGCTCTCGATAAGTTTTGTTTTCATTTGTTCTTATTTAATGATACTATGGTAAACAAGCGATCGTGGGAATTGTGATATAATCGGTGTCTTTAAGACGCAAGGTCCAATTATAGAATAGCTTTGTTAGTATTTAATTACCTACAATGTAGTTTTGATATTGAGCTCATAAGAGGTCAGGCTGTTCAAATTTATAAAATAATAATCACTAATCTTTTTTGTTTAGGTATATAATGATTAATGAGAGAGAGAGAGAGAGAGAGAGAGGATAGAGTAGATTACGCTAGTCTGGCTATAAATAGTAGTCCCTGGATATTTTAGCAAACTTTTTACATGGTAATGCTAAATGCAAATGCCAACATCAATTTCCGAAGTTGTCAGTTGATCTTCAGTAGTTTTATGTGATCTTGTTTTATCGATTTACGGGTGTAAAAATGAAATAAAAGGGGAGTGCAGAAGATGTTGTTTTGCATGATTTCAAAGTTTCAAGAAAAACAACAGGAGAAAGATGCCGAATTCAATCAAAAACAAGATTGTTTACGTGTGGTTCTTGATTTCTTAGGCAGTACGACGCAATTCTTTTGATACTTGGTTTTATTTTTGTCTATAGTAAATAAAAAAAAATATTATGGAATATTGTTTTTTTGTTTAACTATTCTTACTTAATTCCTAACATATAAGATAACAGGCGTTAGAATCATCTTAATATTAGTTAATGATAATAATTATAAAAAAAATAGTTTTAATCTCATTTTCGCACCTGTGCTCTGGCTGATTAAAGTATACCGGCGATTCGCCCCAGCTTCGCACGGACGCAATCTCTGATCTTCCCGTCATAATTTTTTTCATAACAAACTTTGTCTCCACGAATTACGAACACAGCAAAACGAACATTATTAATGCGACAATAATTGAATTATTATTGCGTCTTAATCTTTAATATATATATGTAGCTCGCAACTTATAAAAAATGAAATTGATTTAATTTTGAATTCAGATGTAAAAATAATAGTATCAACTTCGTTTAATAAGTGTATAGTATTACCAGCAGCAGATTTTTTTAAATTGCCGTTCGTTTTTCAGGGACAGCTTTCATTAGCCAGACTCTATTTCTTTCACGAAAGTGTATTCTATCTTACATTGAAAATAAAATTATAAAGATTACCTGAGCTTCGTATAACATTGTTTCCGGTGAGACTTGGCTTTTCTGGTGTCCTGGACATAGGCCTCATACCTCCAGTATTTATAGTTACTGCCGGCTGACGGCTGAACATTCGGTAATTGCTCCGAAGGGATAAATAATAAGTTAGGGAAAAAGTTTCTTAGCATTTTTTAAGAAAATTCAAATCCTTTTTTTAATGTTTATTTACATTTAGCCATTTTGTTCGATAACTTTTTGCCATCTTGTAGGTCATGATCCTATTGCATAGAAATTTTGGGGCTTATGATCAAAACACCTCGATAAGTGGTTTTCGCAGTGCTCTCGTGATGTTAACCTGACACTGCCTAAAGAATTCTAAAGAGACCGAAACAGGTGGAAATCTGAAGGTGCAAGGTCAGGACTATACCTACGGCGGATGCATTAACACCTCCCAGCCAAACTCTCTTAATATTTGCTGAGTGGCTAAAAATGTGTGAGGTCCAGCATTATCATTATGAAAAGCCACATTCAACAACAACAAGCCCTTCTGTTGATTAATTCCGGCCGCTTTCTCTCAACTTCTTGCTTTAATCTCATCAGTAATTGTCCGCAGTAGAGTTCAGAATCAATGGTCCTGCCTGGTGGTAACAGCTCATAATGAATAATGCCCTTCCAATTCCACCACACACACAGCATCACCTTGTTGCGTGTTAACCCGGGTTTCTCCACAGTCTGTGAAGCCAGACCGGCCTTTGACCACGACCTTTTTCGCACGTTCTTGTCGTACGTGATCCACTTTTATCAACACTTATCAGCTTCTTCAAAAATGGTTCGGTTTCATAACGTCGTAATAAAGAATGACAAATGAGTACACACGCGGTTCATTAGGTTTCTTTCGTGAGCTCGTGAGGTACCCAAATATCGAGCTTTTTTGTGTAAGTACCTACCCAGTTTTTTTCAAATGCGCCATAACTATTTTGTGGTCAATTCCCAGTTCTTCAGCGTTAGTTACGTCGTAACTACTGATATGCCGATCTTGCTCCACTTTTTAAAAAATGGCATGCATTTTATCCGTTTAGGCGACCAGAGCGACGTGCATCAGGCGTGCATCTTTCACATCAAAATTTCCGGATTGAAAACGTTTTGTGCTACTCTCACAGACACTGCACTAGGTCCATAGACATCGCAAATTTTTTCGCGGATTGCGTCGCATTTTTACCTTTTTTGTAGTAAAATTTTAAAATGTATCGAATTTTTTCATTAGATTCACTCATCTTGACAGTAAATCAAATGAAAACCACACATTTTCCTAATTTGAATTTGGAATTTCTTCTTTAAAACTTAAACTTTGACACCAAAACCAGCCAGATACAAATAGTATAGCTAAATTGATTTTATTACAAGTTTATACATACTTTACGTGAAAAGACTTTTTCCCTAACTTAAAATTATATTCCATGCATTGCCTGAACGTTACAGACACTATAGTATTCCCAAGTGAGAGTTTTCCAAGAGTAGAAACTCTTATACTTATATAGAGATTTCCGATGACATAACACATTATACAAGGTTTATTTTGTAGTAGTAGGGTCTGCCACAGAACAGAAGGGTGAGGTCTTCAGCTATGCGATTCTCTAAACGACATATAGACGCTTAGACGCTGCGCGCATGGCTGTGATCATAGATGTTACAGCCGCCGAATCGTTCGCTGTAGTCACGGCTGTGGTCAAAGTTGAGGCTGATTTACTTACAGAATACCGATTTTATACTGTCAATAAATGTCAAAGAAGTGATTCCCTATCACGCCGCTTACAGCCGTGCGAAGCTAGTGTCGAACAGTGTTGAAAATTATTTAGCAGAATACCAATAGGACGCTCACCGCTGTTGCAGCCGCTGCGCTACTAAGGCTTAAACGATGGCGCTTAGAGAATCGCACTACTGCAGTGCGATTCTCTAAGTTAAAGCCTTGTTAACAGCGGCTGACGCAGCGCTGAGAAGTGACTCTGTCTCTTTCATATTCATAGAATTGAAAAGAGACAGTAGATCACAGCTATGCGCGCAGCGTCTATGTGTCGCTTATAGAATCGCATAGCTGTTCTGTGGAGTCTGCCGAAATCCCTACTCGCAGTAGCACGTCGACCTTTTTGTGCATATTTTCGACTATCCCGAAGAACAACGTCATATCTGCAAGATATTTGTATCGCAGTTACAAGTTATGTTACCATAACAAAAAAGAATAACGTCATATCTGCGAGATATTTGTTTCGCAGATATGACGTTATTCTTCGGAACCGTCTTTTTGTGCAACCCCATTCTATGATATATCATTTGTACGTTGTTTAAAGGGTCTCAATATAATATGACAGTGGTGTCGGTGATCGCCCTGGAGGAGCCGTGCGTGCGGCAGGGCGGCGTCTGCCTGAGGGTCGAGGACTGCGACCCATCCAACCTGGTGACGGTGCGGTCGGTGCTGTGCCCCAGCCAGAGGCACCTCGGCGTCGAGTGCTGTTATGTGAGTATATACTTCAATCAGTTTTTTTTTTGCCGCAGCTTTAGAGTAGCTCGTTGGCGCAGCGACTGAGGCTTACGATCTTGCCAGTTAAGCAACTTGTGCAATGTCACTGGAGAGGTGACGGTCACCGCCGCTCCGGGATTCTAGATCCCTGCGTTCATTTTCAGTTCGTTCCGCATTATTTTTTCGTTGGCGCCATGGAACAGCCTTTACTAAAAATGATTTTTCCTATGTAAGTGTTGAGCCTGCCTAAATATTGAAAGAATGATTTGAATATTCAACAGTTTACTTTTTACTGAGGGCCGATTTTTTAATGTTCAGATAAAACTTATCTATCTTATTACGCGATTAACATAAAATGTCACTTTAAAAAAGACAAAAAGAATAGACATGACTTAATGGTACATTTTCAAAATGGTTGTACGAGTATACTTATTATTACTTTTTTAAACAAAAGTTTTATCGGTCAATCGAAAAATAGGCCCTAAGTCGGAAAATATCGGATCCTTGCTGATTAGCTACAAAAGACATGGTTGTAATCTCGTAAACATTTTTATGAAGAAAGTAACCATGAAAGTTTAAAAGAGTTTTATTATAACAATATACGATTTTTTGTAAGTCTTGCTTTCTTTTTCTATTTTACGAGTATTACCTGAATTATAGTAGTAATTAGCATTATTATTTGACACTAGCGGCCGCTCGCGGTTTCACCTGCGTGGTTCCCGTTCCCGTGGACCTATCTGGATCCTATCTGTATGCCGAATTTCATCCAATCCATTCAGTAGTTTTTACGTGAAAGAGTAACAAACATCCATCCATACTTACCAACTTTCGCGTTTATAATATTATTAGGATAAAAGCTAATAATTACAATTTGCTTGTTTCAGAATTAAGAGATGCCGCCTAAGTATTTTAGGTGCTCGTACTTACAATCAAATAGGTAACAAGCTTATGACTTAACTAGTATATAAGTTATGATTAACGAAAATTTATTTATTAAAAACGTAGACGGTCATGTTTATCCGGTAGGTATTTTTGTACTTACAATTGAATACTTGTATTGTTATGTTTATTAAATGATTTAAGTAATATTTCAATGACTGTGTTTTATAAGTCCACTCCATAAGTTTTTATGAAAGTGTAAAAAACATAAATTATGTTTTCTGCATTTTAAAGTATACTACACTGTAACCTATCACAATATGATTATAACCTATATAACAATTGAGAAGTGTTTAGCTATCACATAATAACGAATGTTTTAATTTTTTTTCATTTATCAGAAAATAGCTGTTAGTAATAAAACATAACAGGTAGATAGTTTTCAGCAAACTTTTTATTTGTATACAGTAAACAAACTCAAAGAGTAACGTATGGACTGTGCAATATTAGTCCATATACAGAGGGTGCAGTTTTGAACCCCACTCGTGGATTATTTTAAAACCTTTGTAGGTAAAACGGCATTACCATCTGAAAGTGATATCGTCTAAGGTCATTCCCTACCGCCAGCGGTACTAATTGATATATGCACTTTAAAAAGACGACATCGTCTCATCTAATTAAAAATATTACAAATATTTTTATCCTTCAATATATTTTTAGAATTTAGAATGAGAAGAAATTTAGAAATTACAAGGGATGGAAAGTGTGAGGAAGACAGAAAGCCAAGTTAAGAAAGGAAATTCAGTGAATGGCGCTTTGCACTCGGTTATGAGTAGCCAATCGTGACTGGAAAGTCGGGAATTTTTTAGCTCTTTTTAATGCTATTCATAACGGAGTGCTGGCGCCGACACTCTTGTATGAAAGTGAGTCTTGGGTATGGCTGAAGAAGAATGAAAGGAGAATAAAATAATGCGGTATAGATCAGCGATATATACGTTACACTAGATAGGCCCTTCCGAACACGCACTATGTTCCACTCATCTGCGGAGTCGACTCGGCACTTTGCTATAGTGTAGCTTTGACATTTGCGCGTGCGTAGCCGCGAAAATATTTCTTTAATTCTTTTCAAAGTGTACACCTAGACGTTTACTACGATTCAGTAGTCGAGTAAGTAAAATAATTATTATTCAAGTCATTATTATGTAGTTATATCGTATTATTAGAATAGAAAAGATATTTTTTTCAATTATTGTTATTGACAATCTATTTGGGACGCCATCTTGATACACACTACTTTGTCTTTGACCGATCTGGCGCTGCGGCGCTGCGATGTCTGTCTGTTGATTAGTAAACATTTAAATGTTTAAGCGCTGCAGCGGCTGCAGCGAACTTTAGGTCTCTTATTCCAGAATTTGAACAAATGGTTTGTATAAACGTTCTTGTCTATACTTCTAGGTCAATGGTATAGATGCGTTCGTTGAGGAAAATATGTGGATTGAAATTGAGCGATAGAGTGAGGAATGATGTGATTCGGGAAAGGTGCGCTCTGAAAGATGATTTAGTGACAAGAATTAGAAAGGAATGCTCCGGTGGTTTGGTCACTTAGAAAGGATGAGTGAATGTCGAATTACGAAAGAATATTTTGCGAATGTGGAACGAACGATTGTGCAAGGGCGCCCCAAAAATCTTACGCGGACCAGTTAGGGGTTTTGTTAAAAAAGGATGGTGTACGCAGTGACAAAAACCGCCGGGCGTGCATGAAAAGATTGATGGATTTGAATGAAGCGGAAAGAAATGGGCAAGGACCGTAGCAGATGGCGATCCATAGTCTCTGTGTACCCCTCTATGAGAAACAGGTGTGAGTACGAGTAGGTATATGTTTAGTTATTTAGTTTTGATTCATAATTTATGTTGTTGTGTTCTTTTCAGTTTTGTGTAAATAAATAAATGAAACATACCTATAGCTATATACAAACATACATTAGATATGCGAGAAACACAAAACCCTTGTCGGGTAACAAGGACTAAGATCGCCATGTCAGGGAGTCAGTAAGTATTAATAAAAAAGAGCCTTGTCACCACTACAAAGAGAAGCCTTGTAGATAGAGAGCATTAATAATAAAAGACTGGACGTCATCCACCATTGTATTGATTTCTACCACCAAGAGCCATTGCTCTGTATTGCAGTGTACTGGTTTGCTTTGTATTGCGTGTTTTAAAGGTCGCTGGCGTAGCTCGTTAGCCTAAGACATTCAGTATAATGCGATCTTGCTTGTTATGCAACTTTCACAAATCCGGGTGGGTGACCAAGTTAAAAAACATCTCGAGCTCCTCAGTGCTCCTAAGGCACTTTGAAGCCGTTGGTCCCGGCCGTTGTCGCAAGATGGCAGTTGTTAAAACCCACCTACCACGCATTGGGCCAGCGATCTCCCCATGTGTCCTTATCCATGCGGGAAGGCCTGGGCCCAGCAGTGGGACGTTTATAGGCTGTTGACGATGAATTGCGACAAAGTTTAAAAGGACTCTCACTATTTTATAAGTCTTACTGCCGTACTCAGAGACGTCTATTAAGTTTTAATGACAATTAAATGTCTTTCCTCTCTATTTAGCACTATACACGAGAAAACGACTGCAAGAGATTTAAGTTTTAATGACAATTGAGTGTCATTCTTTCTTTATTTAGTACTTTAAATAAGAAAGTGACAGCTTAGGAGACTTAATTGTAATTAAAACTTCATTGCCGTCTCTGAGTCCAAACTCAGACGGCAGTATGAGGATTAACTCCCGTTAATTTCACATATAATTTCAGCATGAAAAGGGTATCTGTTACTGACGGGTAAATGTCAGACTCAATTAAAATAACAACCAACTGCGATCAACTTTCAATCTCTTCTTTGTTATTTAAATTATTCTTATATGTATCTCTTAATTAAATATACCTATCCATCAACATGAAATTAATTTGTAACAATGTCCATTTATATTCTGTGTATTTACTATTTTTTATCAACCTTCCCATAATTCTTTCACCTTTTAGGTTTATAATTCCATTACCATCCTTTAACATAGTCTGTTATTGTAAAATTGTCCATTGTGCTGTTTGTGATGTCTCTAACACTCATAGATCAATTATTTTGTGCCAACACTGAATAAAATAGGGAGGAGGTGAGGGTAGACACCACTGCCTTCCATTTGCTACGAACGTGACGCATTAACCGTGTTGCGTGGCAGAGTGCGTAGTACAAATAATAATTAAAACAGTAACAGTCTAAGGATGTCAAGGCCATTTACAAATTCTAAGTAAATAGTACGCACCTACTACTAGATAGCCAACTACGAAGTAAACAATTGAACTAAGGAGCTTGAACGATTTGGATTACACAAATACTTTGTGGGATGACTGTTGTTTATCGTTTGGTAGTATTTTGATAACCTGCGTGCCCTAATGGAAACATTATTAACTAAGTGCGCGCACTCTGAACGGATGACTTCATGCTGTACTGTACTGTTTACTATGAATTTTAATAAAAAAACATGTTTTTGTATTAGTTTCAATACAATTTTCAAAATATTGTTATTGTAACCGTCTTGTGTAGCGGTGAAAGAATACTACCGCCCTCTCTTTCCTTGGATGTCGTAAAGACGACTAGCGGACTAGGGACTGCACATACATCCGACAGCATGGAGCGGCGATGGGATCACCACTTGTCACGCTGAGCACATGTGCAGTCACTATTTGGTGAAGGGTGTACTATGGTAGGGGACTGCTTTTGCTGGTGATGTTGAAGGTTTGGGGATAATAGTCGTGTTTATGTATTTGTAATGCATGTGTTATTGTATTGTAGTGCCTATGCAGGGCTTAGGAACTAATTCGTCAAGCAGAAAGAAAGTTCCAATTGGTCAAGTGTAAAGAAAGTTCCAATTGGTCAAATCAAAACCAAAGCACGCGGTAAAAACACACTTGACCAATTGGAACTTTCTTTCTGCTTGACGAATTAGTTCCTAAATCCTAGGTAGGAGCAGGATACATGTTTGACGGTGGGGAACTCGGTGCTAGCCGTTCGTAGTACCGAGCCATCCCCGTGCCATAGAAGAAATGGTGTCAGGTTTTCAGTGGGTAGAACTACCGTCAACTGGACGAGGGATGAGCAGGAGAGTTCCATATAACCCGAGGTCGCCCTTGGCCTATGCTACGGCCAAATTCGGTAAAAATATTTGTAAACAAGTTATGGTCATTGTTATTGCAAATTGATATTTGTCAGTGTCACTTGTATATTTATTTTTTCTCGAGAGAGATTCTCATAAAAACCGCTGACAAACCCGCACTACTAACTTGTCTTTCATACAAAAAACAGCCAAAATCTGTGTAACACAGATTTCTCTATAGTTTGTTTACAAACATTTGTTATCGAATTTGCCCGTAGTTATTATAAGTGTAATCGAAAGAGCAATTTAACCTTATTAAAAAACCCAATGGTTCATGTTGAACACTCTTACTTATTGTAATAGTTATAGTAGTGTTGACCACTTGAAACAATACATAGTATTAGGAGGTACATATGACAGACGTTTTCATAATTTTTGCTAATTACACTTTAGGTACTTATACCAGTATTACTTTTATCTTACTATGGAAAATTCGTATCGGAATATGCTTATTAAGATTAAAGTAATACTATTTTAAGAATTGATGCTATGGTATATATTTATCCAAGAAATACGCGTAAAGCCATATTTATTACGCGTAAACCAAATAGGCTAGTATTGGAAACTACAAACTATTCTGAAGACAGCACGATAAAAAAGGAATAGCTATGCTATGTGTATAAAAATATTTAATAAGATTCCTGACCATTTTAAAGAGAATATTCCAATCAGTCGTTTTAAATTCCTTTTGCGTAAATAGTTATTGGAAAGGGCTTTTTACTCGACAAATGAATTTTTGAAACACTAACTCCATGTCATTATTGTGTAACATTTATTTAATTACTTACTTAATTTTTTTATTTCATTGTACTCATTGACATTTTTGACATTTTTGACACAATTTATTCTTGACTATTTATTAGTTTGTTTCATTAATTATTTTGTGTGTGCTATTTTCGACATTTTTATTTTTGGACGCGTTTATTTTTGGAGATTTTTATTTTTTGACATTCTTATTATTGGACGTTTTTAGTTTTAAGACAATTTTTTTTTTACCAGCCTTCCTATCTTCTGTCCATAGTTCAGCAAATCTCATAAGTAAAATTTTAAGGGCATCCCCTTCAAACTTTGAGATTGCTGGCTTGGAAGAAGCTAGAAACGCTTTCTTAATTGCATGCCCAGGTCAAAATTTTCCAGTTTCTCCAAATTCACAGAGGAGCTGGGATGACGTAAAATGCAAATTGACAAATGATAATCTTTTGAGCTGTAGTACAGGTTCGGCGCGTGCTAGGCTTTTGGCCGTGAGTACGCATGAGGCCGGCTACTGGCTTCACGCGTACCCTTCGTCAAATACTGGAACATTTCTTGAGCCTGACACGCTCCGAATCGCAACCTGTCTACGGCTTGGGGTTCCGGTCTGCGTTCCTCATAAATGTCCTTGTGGCAGTGATGTCGACAAGCTAGGACATCACGGACTGTCATGCCAAAAAAGTGCAGGTCGCTTCTCGAGACATGCCGCACTTAACGATATCATACGCCGGTCCCTTGCAACCGTCAACGTGCCAAGTCTACTTGAGCCGACTGGTATTGCAAGAGACGATGGCAAGAGACCGGACGGTATGACTTTGATTCCATGGAAGATGGGCAGGGTGCTGGTATGGGATGCTACTTGTTCAGACACGCTGGCCCCTTCCCATCTACATGGAACCAACAACAGAGCTGGTGCGGCTTGTGAAGCGGCTGTAAAAGCTAAAGCATGCAAGTACAGGGGTCTAGGCTCCGAATATGATTTTGTCCCATTCGGTGTCGAGACCCTTGGTCCGTGGGGTCCTAGTGCTATAAGGCTTTTTAAGGAAATGGCAAAAAGGTTAGTCGACATCACAGGAGACCGAAGATCTGGCAGCTACCTCGGACAAAGAATTAGTCTTGCTTTTCAAAGGGGGAACGCTGCCAGTATCTTCGGAACCTTGCCTAACGGGACTCCTTTTAATAATATATTTTAGTTTTATATTATATTTTTAAGGTTTTTTAGTTTTAGGTTCATTGTTATTTTATTTTTTAGTCATATTATACATAAACAATGTTAATTTTTGGACATTATTATGATTTAAACATTAGTTAGTATTGCAAACCTTGTGATTTAATGCAAAGTTTAATGTTGAATTAAGTTGGTATTCTGAATACTTGCATGCTATGTTATATGGCTAAATAGGTTTAAGTATCTACCATTTAGTAAGTATTTTTAGAACATCAAAATGTAATTACCCTATTTAAAGCAAATAAACTCATTTGTATTTGAATAAAAGAACTATTTAAAGGTGTGGACTACTGTGAATAATTTTTTAAACAACTAGCTCAAAATTACATTTACTAAATCATCACAACTATAGCTTGGTAAGTTCGTAAGTAAGTAAAGGCCAAAGCTTTGTCGTTTAATAGAACCCTCTCTCAAAAATATTATCGAATCATCATCTTCAATAGTAAGTAAAAGTTACCAATAACCATATATGATCTTCCGGAAGAGAACTCCTACTAGGATAACAAATCAGTAAGCGCTTGTAATCTTGAGGCTATGCACTCATACGTATTATGATTGTGTGATTAATCCTCTTATATCACTAGTTAGGAGGTTTAAAAATACAACCGCAATATGCAAGACGAGTTTTTGAGCTGGAACAGTTACCCAAACGCATTCGGAATCTTGACTTTGCCACTCGGGAGCGACCTGAGAGACCGAAGTTTCCGGTCTCTCTCGGGCTGCAGATCCGTAGCGCAAAGAATCAACGCACTCCCTCGCCTTCCTGCAATGAAGCAAGATCTCTACGAAACATTTTATATTTAGGTACTCTCCCTAAGCGCTGCATCCAGTATTCCATTACAAAGCCAATTTTTCGAACTGCCGGGCTATCATATAGGGTACAGCCTGTAGACCGGAGCTACTTTAAAATGATGTAACCTTGATCACAACAGAGTTCCTGTTCTATAAAGTTGCCATGAACACCCGCAAAACCAAAGGAGTCGCAGATGCGTTGTGGATCTTGAAAGAGGTGGGAGTAGAATCCTTGAGGAAGGAGTGGGATTTTTCTACTTGACAGTTTTCGAAAAAGTATTTAAAATATTACAAACGTTTATTTTATATCCCGTACAATATTTTCTTTCTCCAAAAAACTTGTGAAATGTGACGTCACATGAAGCTCAATCATGGCCGCCCTTTCCGCCCGTGTTTCGGGTCTTGTAATCCACAGACAAAAAAATCGCATATTCATTTTGTAAAAATAAAATATTTACCAATTATCTTAATAAAAAAAAACTATTGAAAATTATCGTTAGATCATAAACTACCATTTCCGACATATTTCATATTTTATTGTTACAACTGTCAAATAGCCCATTGTGAGGGGTAAAGAGATGAGCCTCGGTACTTTTACTCACTGGACGAATCAGCAACAATGAGTACCATTTTTTTACTCCGAAATTCCGTGAGGGGTGGCATTACGCCGGGCGAGCTGGTCCGAATCGTGCTGCAACGCAGCGTGGCTCTACCACTCAGAAACACTTAGCTTAGACACACTTTTAGCACCCACCCACGTGTAGGTTGTCAAGGGTAAGCCTACGGACATTTTAAAGGTAGTCTTGTCTAATACTTTACCTATTTTAGCAGCAATTCGATGTTCTATAGCCGTGGTCAATGTTATACCTGACCCAATTGTAACACCGTTTTACTGTAATTAAGGTCATAGGTAATAACTTCGGTCACTTGATTGAATATGAATAAGAAGAATATCCATAATAATAATGGGAGCCGTGTCGCGTAGCGGTGAAAGAATACTACCACCCCCTCTCTTCTCATGGGTGTCGTAAAGGCGACTAACGGACTAAAGACTGCACATACATTCAAAGCATAGAGCGGCGATAGGCTCTCCACCTGTCACGATGAGCACATGTGCAGTCGCTATTTGGTGAAAAGTGGACTATGGTAGAGGGCTGTTTTTCAGTCCTTTACCCTTCGGGGATAATAGTCGTGATTAATGTAAGTATGTAATAACGTGAGCAGGTTACGATAACGAGCGTCTAGAGAGTATATCAAGTTTTTTACTTCAATATGCAACTGTTGCTATTTTTATTAGACAGTCCAGCTAACCCATCCCGTAATTACAATGGGTAAACCTAAATAAATAATTAAAATAATATGTTTAAAAACTATACAGGGCGTCCCACTGACATGCCACATGGAGGGAAAGTACCTTGAATATTGTAGATGGAACATTTTACTGAAAGAAGACATTATTTGAATTAAAAAAAAACAATTTAAACTGCATTCATAGATATTTAAATAATTATATGGTTGAACCGGGAATCGAACCCGTTACATGAGAAAAATAATCTGTAGCTTTATCATACCGATCGAAAGGCTTCATCATAAGGATTATTTTTTGCTGAATAACATAGTGTCACAAATAAGAGGAAGACCGTGAATTTTAACATATGATGTGAAATTTTGTTCAGAAAAATGAAAAGCTGACATTGCCGTAAGGATAATATTACAACTGACATTGAAATAAATACATACATAAAATTAATTTTGTATTAAAAATGTTAAAATTCATGGTTTTCCTTTTATTTGTGACACTAAGTTATTTAGCAAAAAATAATCCTTAAGATGAAGCCTTTCGATCGGTAAAGCTACAGGATGTTTATTTTTCTCATGTAACGGGTTCGATTCCCGGTTCAACCATATAATTATTTAAATATCTATGAATGCAGTTTAAATTGTTTTTTTTAAATTCAAATAATGTCTTCTTTCAGTAAAATGTTCCATCTACAATATTTAAGGTACTTTCCCTCCATGTGGCATGTCCGTGGGACGCCCTGTAAGTTTTTAAACATATTATTTTAATTATGTATTTATTAGGTTTACCCATTGTACTTACGGGATGGGTTAGCTGGACGCGGAGAGCCGAAGACCTGTACCCCAAGCACAAGCCATTATGGTACTAGTTTAGGTAATCGTAATCGTATTATTTTGTATGAAAACCATGAAATTACTAAACCTTTTTCATACAAAATAATACGATTTCGATTACCTTAACTAGTACTATAATGGTTCGTGCTTGGGGTACAGAAGTCCAGCAGTGGACTACAATAGACTGATGATATAATAAAAGAGCATAAATACATACATATAATCACGACTATTATCCCGGAAGGGTTAATCAGAGACTAGGCAATAATTGACAGTGTAACCATGAACCCAAAGCTAGTGGGAGTATGAGACCGGTAGGACATTATTTGTGGGACCACGAGTCATTCACCCAATAGGGACAGCAAAAGCAGTCATAAAACATAGTCCACTTTTCACCAAATATCTACTGCACATGTGCTTAGCGTGACAGGCCAGAAGCTATAAAATGAGTTCCATATTTGAATTTGATGAACTCATCGTGTTAATACAAATCTCTGCTATACGAAAGTATAAACAAAACTACAACTCGAAAAAACCAATGAATATCGGATTGCCGCTTTCCTGCCTATTTTGTATTTTTTCTCTGTGGCCAGCCAGCTATTGTATTTAGCTGGCTATTTTGCCCAAATTTATGTTATTTTAAAGAAATAGTTGAAAGTAACTAATCTTTAGATACTTCATTTTTATTTCGCGCTGTAATTGAGTGGCTGTATAAAATGGTGAAAATAGAACTAGCTTTTATTTATATAATTTGACAGATACCTGTCAGAAAAACGATTCTCCCTAGGGCTGAAAAGTATTACTTTCCACCCGCTCCTCAGGCAATTTCAGACCTACTTGCCGAGTATGAGGAATGAAGAGTAATACATAGTTCTCCATAAATGTACTTTCAAACAAATAAAAGCAGACACGTTAATCTGATTCGTGTTAGAGTTAAAAGAAATATTTTAACACACCTCAAAAAGCATTAAAAGTGACTGACGATATTGAACACGTGTGGCGTGTCATTTTGACACACCCCAGATTTACGCTAGTCAACTTTAGCGCTAATCTATATTAATAAAAATCAATTGCCTAAATGTTTGTACGCACATCAATTCAGAACAGCTGCATCTATTTGGCTAATTCTTTTTTTGTTGTGTTCGTAATTATCAGAAGGAGGTTTTTGTGAGAAATTGTTAAAAAAAATAGGGAAAAGTGAAAAAATTTGGATAAAAAATCTCCATTAGAAAGAGATTGAGTGAGTGACATGAAGACAGCAAAGAGGAAGTAGACACACAAGACAGAATTGACTTTGGAATTGACAGCTTGACATTTTTGTTCAGTTTTTAACCTACCCCCGGTTCCGGGTTCGATCCCCGGTCGGGTCAATTTAGAAACTATTGTTTTTCTAAACCGTCTCGGGTCTGGGTGTTTTCTATGTATAATAAGTAAGTAAAAAATAATGAAAAAGTATGAAATAAATAAGTATGTTTATCCGTTGTCTAGTAATCATTTAACGAGTTTCATAACGAAGCTTCTCTTGGGCTAGATAATTGGTGTGAGTGTAGAAAAGTTTATTATTTTATTGTTTATTTATAAGTTTATTCATTGCTTGATATGCGGTACGAAGTTCGCCGGGACAGCTCGTATTAGATAGATTTTGTTTTATATAGATCCTTTGGACGTGTGCGTTCGTCAAGTCACTCTATAGAAATAAAAAAATGTATTAATGACAAATCAATTTATTTATGACAAAGTGGTTGGATAGCTGTTCCCATAGATAGATAGGTACTAAATTTATCGACTAGATTTCCATTCGATTTCGCAACTTTTTACGGCAAAACTCCGGTGCGAGACTTGTACATTTTTGTATATGTAATGTTTTTGATGGGATCTTATTTCTTTTTACAGGTAGTCCTCCTTTTTTTGGTTTCAGGTATTATATCTTGTGCCTCAGCTGGTGATACAGCCGTGTTGCTTGACTTGGCGGGGGACTTCCGTGCCCCTACCACAACCCCACCACAACAAACTTACAGGGGTTCGAAAATGGCATAAATGATAAATTGGCATAAATTTTGACTTTTAATAATAAAATTCTTAAACTACTTTTACTTACTACGGTTGAAATGGAAAACAAAATTGGAAATATATCTACCTATCCTCTTGGCCATTAAAAAAAAATAATTCTAGTTCTTTCCATAACGAAGTTACAGAGGTTTGAAAATTGGTCGAATGACTTTGAGAAAAGGATGGTATGATCGTGCCTTTTCGGCTTTTTTGCTGCGACTTGGCGGGGGCACTTCCGTGCCCCCAGATCAGCAACAAAAGTTACAGAAATATAATGAAATGCAGAAGATCAAGTTGCTTAAAACATGTTTTTTAGTAAGTTTAAGAGAAAGTAATATTAATAATACACTATAGAATAATCGAAATCTATCAAAAATAGCAATATTAGTAGTTGTTAAATAAGATAATACTTTCACAGACACAGACTTTAACGTACAAAAAACTAAATACTAATATTACTTGCTGTTAGCACGCCTTTCTCTAATTGTACAAACAATATACTTACTTACTATTTGCATTCTTATTATTTCAAACAGTTCAAAAACACGACAACCTCAGACGGAAAAAGAACCACGCACCTTCCGAGATTTGCTTCTAAGATTTGGTGAAGCAATGTTGACTAAAAACATAAGCATCAAGCACTGACAAATTTCGACGGGTGAAAACCAGACTTCGGTAGCCAAGTCGTTAAGGCAGCCGCCCGGAATACGGAAGGTGCGTGGTTCGATTCCCGCCTGAGGTTGTCGTATTTTTTCAGTGTTTAAAATTTTACTTAAGTATATTTGAGCGTTAATAATACGCTAAAATACATAAAAAAACATTAAGTTAAAAAAAAAATATAAGAAAAATGAAAACTCTTGAAGTACCTACCTAATAAAATATATTTGTATCAAGCTCAAGTACTTTTTTTTGTTACAATCACAATATAAAAGCTTTATACTTTTATTTAGGCGCCAAAATTGTGGTACCCGACGAGCGTTGTCTAACTTTACCGAAGTAAAAGTTTGTATGTTACGCTTTACGGTTAAACCACTAACCGATTTTGAAAAATCAAGGCATAAAGATGATGGCCTCATCTATCTCTATACCAAAACCACATAGGACAGAACCAGTCTTTGGACCAAAACCCTAAAAAAATCTGGAGACGGTTAAGTATAGGATACTTTTCCCGCAAAGGACCATGGGAAATTTTGTCCTCACCATCCAACAGACTTGAAATTAGTGTCATTTGAAGGGTCTAGTAGGATAGATATTTTTTTTACTATGGCGACGTTTTTCAAATACGCGGGATTTAGGTTATAAAAAATATATTGTTCTAGAATATTTTTTTTTCAACAAAATAAGATTGCAAGAGCAGACCAGACTGCACAGGCGGCACCCGTTCACGAGTAATCATGTGAATCAGCCATCGCTTTGCTCAACCATGTTTTAGGGAACGTAACGACCCGACGCACATGCCACCACCGCAGACAGACTGAGAGAGCATGACACACTCGAGCAACTCCAACTAAAGCAATAAAACAATAAAAGTTTTTTTTTTTAATTATAAATAAACCCAATACTTATTGCAACTAACACAGGTACTTTAGGCTTCTTTGGGTCGTAATGAACAAATTGAACATTGTATCCCATGACTGTTGTAGGGTGGGGACGGGGTTCATACAAAATCCCTCTTGATCCTTTCCCTCGAAAACTTAACGCTAGCGAAACCGTATGCAAAGTCTAGTAAAGGTAGTATCACAAAGATTTTTAACCTAAACATGTCGTGTAGCGGTGAAAGAATACTACTACTCCCTCTCTTCTCTTGGATGTCGTATAAGGCGACTAACGGACTAAAGACTGTACATACATTCAACAGCATAGAGCGGCGATTGGCTCACCACCTGTCCCGCTGAGCACATGTGAAGTCGCTATTTGGTGAACACTTTTCACCATGGTAGAGGACTGCTTTTGCTGTCCTCATTGCGAGAGTCCCTATCTACCGACCTCAATAGATAGGGTATCGCAACTGGAACTACGGGTCCGGTTGTGTTTTCAGAGGTACTACGGGTTTCCGGTTCAAGCCCCCCGCTGATCGTGCCTTTAACCAGGCGCCTCCGGCGGGATCCGGACATGGGTTGGACTCGTAGTGGCGTGTGGTTAGCTGTAGAGCTTGAGAATGTTCGTCTGTCCTGGTATTGTGTGCCAGGACTTCAAAACACTTCAAAACTCGTGCACAGCGAGCGGGGCCTAGTAGCGGTCTCTGAGGGGCCAGAAGCGAAAGGTCCTGCGGGGAACGTGAGTTTCCCTTATAGTTGGCAGCTTTGTCCGGTGGTTTTCATTGGACATTGGTGTTGACATCTCCGGTACTAGTCTGGAGAACTAGTAGAGGCGGCCTCCTAGATGCCGTAGCCTCCGGTCCAGCCAGCCGCGTAGGACGTGGGAACTGGCTAGGCGCCCGGATGGGTTCCGAGAAGTGAGTGTGCTTACTACTCCGCGACCAAGGTGAACACTTGGGAGTTGACTTTAAAGTCGACAACCCGAGCAGTGGCAACTGCGAGTTGTGCCCTTCGTGCAACGAGAAGTGAGCGATCTTGACAGCTCCGGTTACCTATCTGGACAATAGGCAGTGAACTACACGTGTTCACGGAAAGACTCTCCCGAGACACTAGTCTTATGAGTACCGAATGAAGAGCTCGCTTCGGCGGGCACTGATTTGGCGTCAAGACCTAACGTTGGTGGTCTCCTGCGCGAGTGTTCTACTGGCGCAGGGACGTCTGGCACTTCTTGCATAACCTAACGGTTGGTCTCGAGGTGCCAGTACAAATAAACTTAGTGAAGTAAGGAGAGAGGATGTCCTCATTGCCTAGTCTCTGATTAACCCTTCGGAGATAATAGTCGTGATGATAGTGTGTACAAAGATTTTTCTAAAAACGGTTTACTCACAATCACATCCCTTTGCGCATTCAGCATCCACGAGAGAGCGGCAAAAATAGCTTTAGCGTAGCGCGGCACTACAAGTTTGACAGTAGGGTGGGGAAAGTACTGTCGGTCGAGACTCGAGTCAGTCGCGCGCGGGCTCCGAGTCAGTTCACCCTTGTCTAGTGCACCGGTCGTTTCCGCTGCCAAACGAAACAAAGCTTCGCCGCGTTCCTTTTACGAATTTTCGAGTCAACTCAAAAGGTAAGTCGGTTTTGGTTTTGAAAAGTTTTCGTTTGTTTTTTTTATTGTTTACGCTGTGCGTTAAAGAGGTTACGTGATAACTGATAATGTTAGTGTTTGTAAAAAGTTATGTATTCAGTGCAGTTTTGTAGACAGTGACAGCCGCATCTAATATTAATTACAATTGTTGGAAAGTTGATTATTGTAAAGTTTTACAGATCTGTGAACATTCTGTTTCTAAAATTAATTATGATGTTTTGATAATTGAATAGAATCAGTAGGTTGTTATAAGAAAACAAAACGTTGAAAAAAATGTCAGTAGGATGTTATAATTAATTTTCGCTATAAAGTACGCATACGTTAAAATATACATAAATACCGCTATTGCTGTGGTTTGTTCATTAGTTAATTAAAAAGTTTTACATAACCTAACCGTGTCGCCTAGCGGTGAAAGAATACTACCACCCCCTCTCTTCCCTTGGGTTTCGTAAAAGGCGACTTAAGGACTAAAGACTGTACATACAGGGTGTTTGGTGTACCGTGTGCCAAATCGAATGGGGTGATTGGAGGGGTCTTTGGCTACCTCTTTAGCCCCCATAAAAAAATCTTAGTCCAACTTAAACTTTTATGCTGATTTTAAATTTTTTGGGTGAAAATTTATAAAAGTCTACACTAAACAAATTTAACCTGTTTCAAACAAACAACGGGCGGTTTACTATTCACCTTATGAAAGAGACAGAAAATGTAATCTGCCTTGTGAGTGTTATGAACGCAAAACCATGTTTTTATTTCACCGGTTGAATATTAGAAAATTGCGACTAAGTACAGAAAATTTGCAAATATATGATGTTGCTAATTAATTTTCATGGCATATTGCACACCATTAGAAAGGGGACAGTCCAGAGATGTTTGTAAAAATTGGAAGAATTAGATCACTTTTAGTTTTTTTTTAATTGAGATCGAAAGTTGACGTTCAAGTTTATTTGTTTTACTTAAAAAGATTGCGGGGCTGTAAAAAAAAAAACTAGACATTGCTGGTTAGTAATTTTGGTATCAATAGAAGCGTACAATATTACAAAATAAAAAAAAATAAAAAAAATTAAGGTAGACCTAGCATTTTTTGTATTAAAATTTAAATGTAGACTTTTATAAATTTTCACCCAAAAAAATTTTAAATCAGTATAAAAAATTTAGTTGGACCAAGATTTTTTTATGGGGGCTGAAGAGGTAGCCAAATACCCCTCCAATCACCCCATTTGATTTGGCGCACGATGCACCAAACACCCTGTATATCCAACAGTTTAGAGCGGCGAAGGGCTCACCATCTATTACGCTGAACACATGTGCAGTCGCTATTTGGTGAAAAGTGGACTATGGCAGGGGACTGCTTTTGTGGTCCTCATTGCCTAGTCTCTGACTAACCCTTTGGGGATAATAGTCGTGATTATATGTATATACATGTATTGTATGTATGTTAGGGTTTGTGTAGGTTTGAATCCCGTTCGTGGAAATTTTATGTTTTTCTGTAAGTAACATATAACTGAAAATATTACTTGGAAACCTGATGACTTGCAGGCACGACTTGAATTACGACCTTTTGCAATCCATGTGAAGACTCTACCAACTGGGCCGCCGAAATTATTGTTAACAGTCAAATAAAAAAAAAACTGGGAAAACGCCTTCAACAACAGTCGAAATAATATTACAAATATTAACAATTAAGTTGAAAAAGCTATTCGATTTCAAATACAAAGCAACAATAACAAAAGTTTGTTATTTGAGCAATATTACATACGAAAAATACGAAATACTGCCGTTTGTGAATTTAAACAAATACTCTTTGAGCCGACGAATGCAAAACACAAAAGTAATTAACGAACGAACGAACGCGCGTCCGACAATTTCCCTAAAGTCAATTAAAAACAAAAGATGAGCACACTACGACCACAACGAAAGGATTTTGTAATCAAAAGTTTAACCGAGTCTTTTATTGTAATTGATTACGCTCAGAATGTCATCGGAGCTTCCACGAACCTGGCTTATTTCCGTGGCTGCTCTATTTCGATGGACAGCATGACAGCCATATTAGCTTTAGAGGACATGCCTGACGCACAGCATAATAAAGATAAAAAACAGTAGCAATTTGTTTAAAATATTAGAGACTTAAAATGGAACGATTTCACCAAGGGGGAGAAGGTTGTTGTAATCAGACCCTATTCGGGCCACTAAGAAAAAGACACTCTTCATCATCTTCCTCTCAGCATTGTTATCAATACATATATAAACAGACATTAATTTGGAACATGAACGCGAAGAGTCGATGGGCGATTGTGCAATTTGCAACTAAAAGCCTTCCCATGTTTTTTTGAACGATTAAAAAGTACTAACTATTAGGTTTATTTGAATTAATGTTTTTAGACTTTGTTTTAAAATCCATATGATATAAATTTTTTTTGATGCATATTTTGCCCGCCGAGCGTTTAGCCACTGAACTACCGAAGTGTTCTATTTATCGTACACTTCGATAAAATCATGTAGAAGTAACATAAACAAAAATAGGTATAGAAAACCTATTCGGGCCACTAAGAAAAAGACACTCTTCATCATCTTCCTTTTAGCATTGTTATCAATAAATATATAAACAGACATTAATTTGGAACATAAACGCGAAGAGTCGATGGGCGATTGTGCAATTTGCAACTAAAAGCCTTCCCATGTTTTTTTGAACGATTAAGAAGTACTAACTATTAGTTTTATTTGAATTAATGTTTTTAGACTTTGTTTTACAATCCATATGACATAAATTTTTTTTGATGCATATTTTGCCCGCCGAGCGTTTAGCCACTGAACTACCGAAGTGTTCTATTTATCGTACACTTCGATAAAATCATGTAGAAGTAATATAAACAAAAATAGGTATAGAAAACCTATTCGGCCACTAAGAAAAAGACACTCTTAATCATCTTCCTCTCAGCATTGTCATCAATAAATATATAAACAGACATTAATTTGGAACATGAACGCGAAGAGTCGATGGGCGATTGTGCAATTTGCAACTAAAAGCCTTCCCATGTTTTTTTGAACGATTAAGAAGTACTAACTATTAGTTTTATTTGAATTAATGTTTTTAGACTTTGTTTTACAATCCATATGACATAAATTTTTTTAGATGCATATTTTGCCCGCCGAGCGTTTAGCCACTGAACTAACGAAGTGTTCTATTTATCGTACACTTCGATAAAATCATGTAGAAGTAATATAAACAAAAATAGGTATAGAAAACCTATTCGGGCCACTAAGAAAAAGACACTCTTCATCATCTTCCTCTCAGCATTGTCATCAATAAATATATAAACAGACATTAATTTGGAACATGAACGCGAAGAGTCGATGGGCGATTGTGCAATTTGCAACTAAAAGCCTTCCCATGTTTTTTGAACGATTAAGAAGTACTAACTATTAGTTTTATTTGAATTAATGTTTTTAGACTTTGTTTTAAAATCCATATGACATAAATTTTTTTTGATGCATATTTTGCCCGCCGAGCGTTTAGCCACTGAACTACCGAAGTGTTCTATTTATCGTATACTTCGATATAATCATGTAGAAGTAATATAAACAAAAATAGGTATAGAAAACCTATTCGGGCCACTAAGAAAAAGACACTCTTCATCATCTTCCTCTCAGCATTGTTATCAATAAATATAAAAACAGACATTAATTTGGAACATGAACGCGAAGAGTCGATGGGCGATTGTGCAATTTGCAACTAAAAGCCTTCCCATGTTTTTTTGAACGATTAAGAAGTACTAACTATTAGTTTTATTTGAATTAATGTTTTTAGACTTTGTTTTACAATCCATATGACATAAATTTTTTTAGATGCATATTTTGCCCGCCGAGCGTTTAGCCACTGAACTACCGAAGTGTTCTATTTATCGTACACTTCGATAAAATCATGTAGAAGTAATATAAACAAAAATAGGTATAGAAAACCTATTCGGGCCACTAAGAAAGACACTCTTAATCATCTTCCTCTCAGCATTGTCATCAATAAATATATAAACAGACATTAATTTGGAACATGAACGCGAAGTGTCGATGGGCGACTGTGCAATTTGCAACTAAAAGCCTTCCCATGTTTTTTGAACGATTAAAAAGTACTAACTATTAGTTTTATTTGAATTAAAGTTTTTAGACTTTTTTTACAATCCATATGACATAAATTTTTTTAGATGCATATTTTGCCCGCCGAGCGATTAGCCACTGAACTACCGAAGTGTTCTATTTATCGTACACTTCAATAAAATCATATAGAAGTATATAAACAAAACCTATCGCAACATTCTCTAGATAGCATAAGAACAATTTTTGATTATAGTTTTGTATTTCTTTTCTCTTACAAAAAGGCACTTAACGCCTTGGTTCAGCATAAATATAACACATCATTCTCTAGATAGCAAAACAACCATTATGCATTTCTACTTCAGTGACTTCAACCAACCATATTTAAATGTGAGATGCGGCCGCGGGCAAAGTTTCAGGCGGTATCACAAAAAAGGTTTATACCAAAAAAACAAAAATGCGTAAAAATGTTTTGAGTCCATAATACCGTAGTCTCCGGGCTGCGGGTTGGGTTGAGCCCGCCGGAGGGGGTTTCGTAATAATTTTCGAAATGATTGTTCTGAAGATAGGCGCCGGCGGCGGCGCCCCAGGCCTCGACAGCGCTAAGCTTCAAGCTCCGTTGCCGACGGAGTTTCGTATACGAGACCGCTTTGTAAATAGCAACGTGTACATGGGTACAGTCGAGCTCAGAAGTGGCTTAACACTTTAGTACCATGCCACACCAACTCGTTTCGAACGATCGCGCTCGTGCAGCCAATATGTATAACTGATACTAAAGACATGGTTCTAAAGTGTTACTTCTACTACTACTAGGCCAATTGTACATACAATATGATGGCTAAGTACATAGCAACGTGTACATGGGTACGGTCGAGCTAAAGTGTTAAAAAAACAGTGCTAAAGTAAAAGTAAAATGATGCTAAAGTACCATGTCACACCAACGCGTTTCGAACGATCGCGCTCGTGCTTCGAGCAACCAGTATTGTATGAACGAACACAGTACCAACTATTGACTATGACATGGTACTAAAGTATTTATGCTACTTCTAGGCCGAGACATACTTACTTACACTAAGATGGTGTAAAGCCCGCGTTCATCCAAAACTAGTAGCGGTAATTTGCAATTCTTGTTTATTTTAGATGTTTGGTCTTTATTAGATGTGATCGCAACTAAACCTAAAAATGTTACCGCCTCTGTGGTTTAGTCTCAGACTCAGAGGTCCCGAGTTCGATAGCGCTTAACTTCAAGCTCCGTTGCCGTCAGACTTTCGTATACGAGACCGCTTTGTACATAGCAACGTGTACATGGGTACACTCGAGCTCAGAAGTGGCTTAACACTAGCACCATGTCACACTAACTCGTTTCGAACGAACGCGCTCGTGCAACCATAATGTATGAACGCGGTACTAACTACTGACTATGCTATGACATGGTACTAAAGTGTTAAAATGCTACTTCTAGGCCGGTAACGTGGTGTACTAGACTAGACTACTAGTTGTGGTAACTCGTAATGATTGTTGATTATGTTAGATTTTTGTCTTTACTGTGTCTCGTAGCGGTTAAAGAATACTACCACCCCCTCTCTGCCCTTGGGTGTCATAAAAGGCGACTAACAGACTAAAGACTGCTCATACTTTCAACAGCATAGAGCGGTGATCGGCTCACCACCTGTCACAATCGCTCTTTAGTGAAAAGTGGACTATGGGAGAGGACTGCGAATGACTAACCCTTCGAGGACAATATCTCTCTCTCTCTCGTCGGTCGTTCCCTCATGACTGAGGATTGTGATCATCACGGCAGCACTTTGGATTGGACGAACTGTCTCCATCGGGTGCGGTCTGTGGCCATCCTCACCGCGGCGTAGAAGTGGGACGTTGGAGTTCCTTCAGTTGGTCAGACCACCTGGTCGGGGACCGGCCTCATGAACGTTTTCCTTCCACGTTTCCCTTTCACAATGAGCTTTTCGAGGATAATAGTCGTGATTATATGTATGTGTTAAGTATGAGGACACGGCACTAGTAAAACGCAAGGCTGCTGTTAACGCACTCTCTATATTGGCTACTAGCGGCCGCTCGCGGTTTCACCCTCGTGGTTCCCGTTCCCGTGGGAATATCGGACTAAAAAGTATCCTATATGTTAATCCAGGTTATAAACTATCTGTATGCCGAATTTCATCCAAATCCATTCAATAGTTTTTACGTGAAGAAGTAACAAACATACACACTCACAAACATTCGCCTTTATAATATTAGTGTGATGTGATGTGATAGAACACTGTCACACGCACGGGTGTACGTAGGCACACGTACACATACATGCATACATTACATTCCTCCCTTAATAGATAATACTATAGTAGAAATACAAGGTAGCTTCTAATTGTTAAATTATAAGTAACTGATTAAACAACGGGATGATTTCTGTTCGGATCGAACTACGTGCTTACGACGTGTCTGCATCTATAGCTTCATAAAAATCGTCTTCTTCGTCTGTCTGTGCACCATGACGGACTCCTCTGCTAGTCGCCACCCAGGATGGCGGTGGCGGTGACTCCGTGCTCTGGTGGGTGGTCATGGGCGCTGGCGGCGAAGTGTCGTGGTCCGCATCAGCAGGCCGTCGGACGCCTCTCGTCACGGTCACCCAGCAAGGCGGAGCCGGTGACGGGGGGGACCACACCTCCCCCTCAATTGACGATGAAATGCTCGTATCGGCAGCAGTAGGCGATGCTGGGATCGATGACCCTGTTATCTCTTCTGTCGTCTTAAGCGGTTCCGTCGCATCGCACAGTTGTTGTCTGTCGACATAACCCTTATACAAAATCATTTGGTTTTTGTGTTTCTTTACAACTATTGAACTTGCACAATCCTTAATAAGGTACAAACGGTTACCTATACATTTTACAATTTCTCCTTTGCACCAACAAAACTTATCTTTATTATAATAACGTTTATATAACACGTATTGGCCAAGTGAAAAAAATACATTATGACCCCCCCCGAGTTTAACCTGCGAACTCTCTTCGCAAAGAAATTGTGACGTCCTCCAAACCCGACCTGCTTTGGTGTAAAATGTGTGTCCAAGACCTGCACGATATCCTCATAGGGCACTTCCAACGTCTTTGGAAGCGCGAGGTCGGCCGCTAATCTGTAGGTATCTTCCGCGAGTGCACTGAGTAATATCGTCCGCCGTTTTACTCCCTTAAGATCATTCACCGTGTCGATGTCGTTCGCGATGAACCATTGTGTGATCCTGCCCTTAAATGCCTTCCAGGTTTGCTGGGTATGGTCAAAGGTGGTAATTACGCCGAAAGTTACAGACATTATTATTTTTTTTGCTAATGTGGCTACTCGTCGCCAATGTTAATTATGAGGACACGGCACTAGTGAAACGCAAGGCTGCTGTTAACGCTCTCTCTTTATTGGCTATAGAACACTGTCACACGCACGGGTGTACGTAGGCACACGTACACATACATGCATACATTTGGTCTTTATTATTATGTCTGATCTCAACTAGCTGCCACTAAAATGTTGCCGCCTCTATGGTTTAGTTTCAGACTTCGAGGACCAGCGGGTCTATGGGCTAAAAAATTAGATATGGACATGGCCTTCATTTGACATTTAAAGCCCATATTTTGTCCTTATATGGGCATATTATGGGCTTCAAATGTCAAATGAAGCCCATGTCCATATTCATATTTTTTAGCCGATAGGGTAGCAGGGTTGGAAAGCGCTTAAGAGGGTTTACGCATTTCGGTTTCCCATACAAACTTCCAAGTCGATATTTTTAAAAACCATTTAGCCAGTTTTGTTGAAACATTGCATGCTAAAGTAAAACACAGGGATCTAAATAGTTTGTTGAAAACATTTTTCAAAAACGTTTATTTAGCTGTAAAAAAGAAAAGTTTACTATAGAAAGTTTAAAATCGCAATAACTCAGTTAAATAAAGGTTTTTTAAACATGTATTTAACAAACTATGCATTTAGATCCCTGTATTTTACTTTAACATACAAAGTTTTAGACTTATTGGATTTTAAATTTTTTTAATTTTTAAGTTTGTATGGGAAATCGAAATGCGTTAACCCCTTTTAACTTCAAGCTCTTTTGGCGTCGAAGTCTCATATTTGAGAACGCTTTGTATAGGATATTTTTTTTATACCTACTACTACGGGTAAGTACTTAATAATCATGGAATTTGTTTAAAATATTATTGTTTTAACGTGATTTCGGATTTCGGACATATGAGCGCCACGTATAGTTCGAATGAAGCGTAATCGGGAAGTCCAATTTTGGACAACTTTATCGAGCAATCAGGCAATAACGCGGCGAACCGATATAAAAATAATTACCTATCGATTGGCGGCTCTCCCACGACTTCGTTCACGTGAACGCGTAATGGCCTCTATATACATCATTATCATCCACCTATAAACGTCCCACTGCTGGGCACAGGCCTACCACGTGGACAATAGCATGTGGGGATATTGGGCCATAACCTACCACGCTGGCCCAATGCGGGTTGGTGGGTTGACAAAAGTATGATGAACATGTAGTTATAATACATGTTTTTCATACTTTTGCCATGGATTTCCCAAAGAATTTCTTCCATACAATCCTTGTCCTGACGATAACGAAAAAATCCAAAAAGAAATCGGTCAAATCGGTCAAACTTTTCTCAAATGATGTTCCGCCGTAACGTGGCAATATTACTTTTAAAGAAGATTAGTAGCACTGCGTACTCTATGATAATGCGTGATTTAAGGTGGCTTTACCCTATTAAACTTTAGTTTAGTTACTATTTAATAACTAAAAGGTCAGTTAAGCCTGACCCATATTGATAGTTTCGTTATCGCTAAAAGGCTGCGGTGACTTCATCCCCTCCCACCCCCCCCCCCCCCTTCCGGCATTAAACTCGTTTGCCGTTTAAATTAAATTAAATGGTGCATGGGATTGCAATATTAACAAGATTAAATCTGTTGATTACTTTCCCAAACGTATCCTCGTATGGTCATCAGCAATGTTAGAGGATTTTGTTTATGCATAACATATTTCAACATATTTCTCATCAATCGATAAAGCTCATAAATAAGTATAGAAAGAACTTCGGAGAATAAAATACTAACCATTATTAGGAAATAGCAAGAAAAGTTATCAAAAAGTTCTTCTCCTTCCTTTGTAATTGAACTTGAGGGGGTTAGAATAAATATCAATTTTTTACAGACATTCGAAAAATATGTGGGTAAAATAACTGAGCACACGAATTTTATTTGTCATAACATTGTAAAACATTCATCACCAAACAATTTCCTTGACTGCTAAATATAAGCATATGCTTAATAAGACAGCTCTTCACCTCGATCTCGCCTGATGGTGAGTGTAGATGAGGTCTACGATGGAGCGAGCTGCCCCAGAAGATGAAGCATTTAGTGCGACATAGTGGAACTTCTACTAGGTGGGGATGATATCCTTCAGTACCTCTGGAGGTTCGATAGTAAAAGGGCGATGGTGTATGAGATCGAGCATTGTTTATTTAAACATTGTTTTGTCTGTTTTGCTCAAATTAAAAATGACGTTTGTTTGATGAAGAAATAACAATGTTTAACTCAATAATGCATTTAGAGTTTAAACTCTCAGGTAGGCGCACTACATTAATGAAACGTCAGATTTTGTACTGAGAGCGCTAAAATGCCAACACTAAATGGTTCGAACGCTAATTGACGTGGTTGAATGCTCCAGTTAGTGCCACTGACTGTCAGGTGCACAGGTGGTTAGCGTTCAGTCCGTCCCTAGATTGCCAAGCGGTTGTCCGTTATTCAAAGCCTACCTAAATGGATAAACAGAACACAGCGCCACTAGACTTCATTGAATACTGATCAGTGCGTGGCCGCAGTTGAAACCTTAACTACTTACTTACTCGTACTCGTACACTGAAAGACCTCCAATGTAGTTGGAGGTCTAAAAATATAATAGCTAAACCTTTTTTTTATTAAGAAGGAATATTGGAAAATAATATAAAATAATTAACTTAGAAACACCATGCCTTTGTGAAAACTCATTGGTTGATCAGTAAGGTTTACAGTGGATTTACATGATTGATGAATATTTCATGATAATTTTTCTATGTAAAAACTTTGAAATTTTGCTTTAAGTTAGTATTTTATTTATTAATGTTTTATATTTTAGCGTTTTATTAACGCTTAAATATATTGAGGGTAGACTTCACAGTGACGTAATACCGCTGGCTTGCAGCGTAAATCAAACTACTAGAAAAGATTCAACGAGTCTTCTGGGGTCTCGGTAGCTCAGCGGTTAGAGCAGTGGACCGGCAATCCAAAGGTCGTGGGTTCGAATCCCACTCGAGCTTCCTGAGACTGGTTGATTTTTTTCTAGTAAAACATTTTATCCTTTATCTATATAGCATTGTGAATGCAAAATTTCAATAATAAAGATATTTATAAGCAATTACGTCTTTATCGATTGTTAAATACTTGCAATAGTATTTCTTTCGAATGTGAGGGTAGACTTCACAGTGACGTAATACCGCTGGCTTGCAGCGTAAATCAAACTACTAGAAAAGATTCAACGAGTCTTCTGGGGTCTCGGTAGCTCAGCGGTTAGAGCAGTGGACTGGCAATCCAAAGGTCGTGGGTTCGAATCCCACTCGAGCTTCCTGAGACTGGTTGATTTTTTTCTAGTAAAACATTTTATCCGTTATCTATATAGCATTGTGAATGCAAAATTTCAATAATAAAGATGCTTAAATATACTAAGTAAAATTTTAAACACTGAAAAAAGACGACAACCTCAGGCGGGAATCGAACCACGCACCTTCCACATTAATCTATAAACGCAGCTTCATCTTAACCGAATGTTCAAATATTAGTAAGATATTTCTTTCGGATCTTAAAAATAATATTTTTTTTTAAATAATTTTATTAAAAAATAATATTTAATAATATTATTTTTTAATAATATTATTAAAAAAAATAATAAAAAACATTATTTTTAATAATATTTTTATAGCAAATTAATAAGATTTTTAAAAATGTTTTTGTTAATAAAGTATATAACTGTCACATTTAATAAAGGCGAAAACTTCTAAGATTTGATGAAGCAATGTTGACTAAAAACATAAGCATCAAGCACTGACAAATTTCGACGGTTGTAAGCCAGACCTCGGTAGCCAAGTGGTTAAGGCAGCCGCCCGGAATGCGGAAGGTGCGTGGTTCGATTCCCGCCTGAGGTTGTCGTCTTTTTTCAGTGTTTAAAATTTTACTTAAGTATTTTATTTGTTTAATAAATGGTTACTATCACAAATACTAAACTGATAGCTAAAACTAGCGTTATTTGTAGCCCATCATCCCCTAACATTCATTTGTGATACGAACACGAAATTAACAAACCTCCCATTACGATACCCTTATTTTTGAAATTGCTTACATATTACATTACTAGCTCCAGCCCCGCGGCTTTGGCTGCTTCAATTCCGGTCTGACACAAATGTCCTTATCGCGCGCCCCCGGGAACATGGTATTTGACCGGGTAAATATGCCTAACAGGGTAACCATAGAATACATAATAGTACCTCGCATTGGGCCAGCGAGGTGGGTCAGGCCCTAATCTACCTATGTGGGAATGTCCATGTGGTAATGTCCATGTGGGAATGTCCATGTCGAAAGGCCTGTGCCCGACAGTGGGACGTTTATAGAATGATGATGATGATGATCTTGCTTTTATCTAATAAGTAAACACAATAAAAAATGTATTAAAATGGTACTCTGCTTGATGGGGATGACCTCGGGCAATTCTTTTATTTATAGTTTTTTAAATTGTAAGTTTTTTAAATGTAGCTTAAATACAAAATGAGTTAGAAAATTAAATTCCTTAAATAAATAAAAATAGAATAGAACATTTAATTTGAAAGTTGTGCTCGGTTGTCATCGAAATGCAAATTTAATATTGTGTAATAGATATAAATAATTTGTTGTAAGGGTTGATTTGTATTTTGTTACCGTAAAAAGAATAAATAAATATCATTCTAGCGTATCGCATTCTCTGGTCCACCGGCCAGATAATGCGATAGGCAACCCATTTAGTAGGCTTACTCTTGAAACACACTTTCATTAATCAATTTTCAATCACAAATCTAAAAAATGTAAAATGGTACTTTTGTAAGCGACAATAGCGCCACATTGGAATTAAATTGCGTGGAAATTGATTGAACAAATTATTATCGAGATGGCGTTCCGGAATTATCTTTACTTATCCCAATATCGATACATATTAATCGCATTGGAATTGTATTGAGATTGAGTTTAACAACATTAAATTTCAACCATGCACGTGAATCTAAATTTACGACTATTATTTCCAAAGGGTTAGTCAGAGACCGCAGGAGCAGTCTACTGCCATAGTCCACGTTTCACCTAACTACAACTGCACATGTGCTCAACGTGATAAGTGGTAAGCATCGCCCGTTGAATGTATGTGTAGTATTTAGTCTGTTAGTCGCCTGTTACGACCCAAGGGAATGAGGGGTTGGTAGGTTTCTTTTAAGTGAGCTGTTTATACCACACAAATCACAAAAACTTAATAGGGTTTACGCGTTTCGGCTTTCCATACAAACTTCCAAGTTGAAATTTTTAAAAACCATTAAGCCAATTTTCATGAAACATTGCATGCTAGAGTAAAATACAGAGATCTAAATAGTTTGTTGAAAATATTTTTAAAAAACGTTTATTTAACTGAGTTATTGCGATTTTAAACTTTCTATGGTGGACTTTAAATCGCAATAACTCACTAAATAAACGTTTTTTAAAAATGTTTTCAACAAACTATTTAGATCCTTGTATTTTAGTTTAGCATGGAAAGTTTTATTAAAATTGACTTATTTGTTTTAAAAAATTTCGACTTGAAAGTTTAGTATGGGAAACTGAAATTCGTAAACTCTCTTAAATAAAATAATAAAAAAATTAACCTCATACACAAACTACGAGTAAACTTACATAATTGTTACTTTTCCTGACGTTGCGAACTCATCAGAATGTCCATGGTCAAATGCCGTGCCCACCGTCAATTGGATGCGAGCGCGCCCGCACAAAGCGTTCGTTACGTGTTGGTTCACTTAAAGCTTAATTAAAACTTCCGAACGAATGTAAATAAAATAACATTGACTGTATGTACCTACCACCTATGTATGTATGTATTCGCCGAGCCGTTCGTATCTTTTGCGGATTTCTCAGTACCTTTATACGTGGTGCAGAGCCGAGCTGCCTCTAGCGAAGCCGGAGGGCGTCGCTGGCTCTTTTTGTTGAATAATTGGACCCGCCGCCGGTTTGATAATACATGGCGGGTTGTATACAACGCTGGTATATAGACGTTAATCGCTCATAGTTTAATGTATTCTACGCCGAGTGGCAATGCGCTCAGCCCGGTGTGCGGTAGGTTCAAGTCCTAGTTCGAGCAAATTATGATGTGGATTTTCCGATACGTAGTCACGAGCACCAATATGTATACACTCTGACTCTTATTCCATTGTATTAAGAGTTACAATTGTTTACATATTTTTGCTCATGACTGTACACCTTTTTTAACCGTGTCGCGTATCGGTGAAAGAATACTACCACCCCCTCTCTGCTCTTAGGTGTCCCGTGTCGTAAAAGGCGACTAACGCACTAAAGACTGCACATACATCCAACAGCTTAGAAGGGCGATGGGCTCATCACCTGTCACGCTGAGCACATATGCAGTCACTATTTGGTGAAAAGTAGACTATGGTAGAGGACTGCTTTTGCTGTCCTCATTGCCCGTCTCTACTAACCCTTCGGGGATAATAGAAGTGTTTATGTTACAGTCACGAGCATTAATAAGTATAGACTTTGACTCTTATTCCATTGCATAAAGAGTTACAATTGTTTACATATTTTTGCTCGTGACTATAAAGTGGTATGGTCATATAACTATGATCGATCTATAAAAAAGAATGTTTTTGAACAAAATTATGTATAATATTTTTTTGTGTTTCTCTCTGAAATTATTATATTTTATTATGAAATATTCACAAATGACCCAAACGACTAGAATTATTAATAAAATGTGTAAAATAGTTATGGATTTTTCACAAAAATACCTTTTTTCTGAAGAGTAACAATTTTTTTTACAAACAAAGTTGGACGAATAATTATTAAGAATTGAATTTAAAGAATTTGGGGTCAAATGCTTTTTTCAAAGGACATGCACGTACGTTTGCCATCAGAACACACTCTGTTTACTTTGGTTTCAACAGAAATAAAAACATTTTTCCACTGTCGAGCGGACCAGTTTTCATATTTTCTTGCAAATGGCACTGTTTCAACATGGGTACCTTTCTTGCTATCGTGCGTGCAATTTTTCTTCTACCAAACGTCTCCGAATAGTGCGTGCTGAGATCGTTGAAGGGTTGTTTTCTTAAAAATATGGGTTTCTTATCTCGTTAGACCAAGGGGTCTAACGAGATAAGAAACCCATCCATATAAGGATAAGGATCTTGTCTACCAAACGAACGATATTTCTATCATCTCGTCGCGACGTCTTTCTCTGTTTAGACGCGTGCGGAATATTTGAAGTCGTTTGATACATATTAGAATGCTTCACAGCATGGTAAACCATCGTTGTCGAACAAAGCAGATGATCAGCTATCTTTTTGTACGACCAATTCTTTTCACGAAGTTTTATTATGACTTCCCTAGTAGATTTGCCGCAATTTTTATTTTTCCCCATTGTTATTTTACGAAAATAATATCTTTTCAATAATATTAATTAACTAAATGGTGCCAATATTATCCTAGAAGTGACATAGACACAGTGTTCAATATTTTCAATAAAAAAAACTGTTCAGCGTTCTTAATAATTATGTGGCCATGCCAGTTAGTAGTCATATTATAATCAGTGTAAAGTTTATTGGATGTATAAAATTTATCCGTTTTGTTTTATAATTAATCACGTGTGTAAATTAATATATCGACAGTATGAAAACATTTTGCAATGGCACAAAAATGAATAAAACACGTGTTAGGAGAATATGCAATTGTGTGTTTTAAGCTCGAACAGATTACTGACTGGATTACGGAAGGTTATAGATACTAGAGGCACAGTCTTACTGGGCGTGTGGGGTAGGTACAACATTTTAAAGTGTGTCATTTTCCAATACTAAACAAATCAGTTGCTGAAGATAGATAACTGATTAGGTGTAGAACCAGCGTAGTCATTATTTCTCTTTGAAATTATATAAGTACTTCGTCAAAAGATTCTACCTCAAAACATAGTTTAAATTAAAACACTTTAACTAACAATGGCAATATAAATGCCACTGAAAATAAAATCTCAACGTGTTGCAATAAGATTGAAAACAAATAAATACACAATTGAAAAGCCTATTTATTTGTTTCAAATCATGATTACAATGAAACTACTAATGTGTCGGTAATACGTTTTGATTGCTGTATATCAAAAATATGCCATCGGCAGATTGCACAACGCGTAACGTTAATTGTAAAATGAGAATGACGTTTGTGTTTCTGCGCATTCAACATAATTATTCACAGATCACTATATTTTCGTACGTTTAGGTGACCGCGTGGGAATTATCCTGACCCTATATCCTTATGTGTTCAACTTACAGTTCGGGTAAAGCGTATTTCAGATTATTCAATGCATTGCGTGGTTATAAGTCAATGCATTGTGGTTATATAAGCCAATGCACTGCGTGCTACAAACCGACGCATTAATTGTGGTTATCGCTTGATTTCAATGATGGAGGCCTTTTTCCAGCAGCATGTTAATTATTTGTTTACTATTTTCTTAATTAAAATACAATTAAGAATAAGCATTCATCTCAAAATTATATTATTAAAAAAAAATTAATACAAGTTCATGTGGGGCGCACTAAAAGTTTCCGGAATGAATAAGAAAAAAAATACTAATAAAGGTCAAAAATGAATTTATTGTCTCTCAAAATATAAATATACATGTTTCCCTTTGCGGAAATGCACTTTTTCATTCGATTAAATCAATTTTGAAAACTTTTGTGCCACTCCTCCGTGGTGACCTCAGAAACGTTTTTTGATAGTCTTCGACAGCCTGTTCTGGTAATGAAAATCGTTGACCGCGTAATTGGTTCTTAATTTTTGGGAACAGAAAAAAGTCACAAGGTGCCAAGTCGGGACTGTATGCATGATAGCTCATAAGTTCTTTGTTTTTCACCTTCAAAAATTCGTTTGTCTGTCTGCCCGTGTGGGAACTAGCATTGTCGTGGTGCAAGATGACACGGCGTTTACGGTTATTTTTACGGAGTTCGTCAATAATTTCCGGCAAACAAATGGTTGTGTACCAGTCACTATTCACGGTACGACGATTCTCTAAAGCAACAGTAGCCACGTGTCCAGTTTTATTAAAAAAAGAAGCAATCATCCGCTTAGATGCACTTTTCAAGCGCGCCGCTTTAGTTGGTTTAGGCTCAACGGTCGAATACTGCTTTGTTTTGGGATCGTAGCAATTAATCCATATTTCGTCACCTGTTATGTACCACACCAAATTTGACGCACCTTCGTTGAATCTGGTAAGCATGGCACTGCACCAAGTGACGCGGTCCGTTTTTTGAACCTCGTTCAAATTGTGTGGGATCCACCGCGAGCACAGCTGTCTCACACCAAAATGTTTGTGTAGGATTGATTGTATTTGACTCATGCCTACGAGTATGTCTAAGGATGCGCAAATCTCATGGTAGGTCACATGCCTGTCTGTTTCAATTATACGGCGCACAGCATCGATGTTGTTGTTGTTCACAGAGGCGGACCATCGCGATATTCGTTACTGAGATTGACACGACCGCGCTTGAATTCTGCACACCAGCTATAAATAGTCGTCTTGCATGGAGCTTCATCGCTAAAAGCGGATTGAAGCCGAGCGATGCTCTGTTGAGCTGTCAAATTAAGCTTAAAATCGTAGAAAATCATACTACAAAAATTTTCCCGAGTTAAATCCATGTTAGTGTAGACCATTGAGTTAATATGTACTACGTACTAGAGAAGACATCTCAACTAGATTGATTGCGACACGCGTTAGAGCCAACTCGCTCCACCTCTATTAGTCTGTGATAGGCGCTAGATGCAAATACGTGTGTAATTCTGTGTTCTGTTTAATAAAAATATGCCTTCATGTGTGCTAAGGTACTATTTAAAAAACTCAGGAAACACAAATAAAAACAATGGAATCACTTTTCACCTGTAAGTACGCATTAAATTAACGTTTTAACATGTATTTGACTAATTATTTTATCAAATCGCCTGCCATGAAGCAGCGGCCATGTTTCGGTAATAGCATTGCATAGAGTAACAATATTTTTGTTTTGTGCATATGTGACACTTTTAACGCTTTATGCGAAATAATTACTAGGGTTGGAATTATGATGGCAGTTTGATTGGGGATTTCGTTAGAATTATTATACTTAGAATATTTTTCAATTTTTGATGATTATCCCAAAAAAATTTTCTGTAATAAAAATTAAACTAAACGGCAGAAACTTACTAAACTTGTATTATTCCAAGGAAATTACAATATTTTGTTACCATATAAATACTTTTTTTATTTATTTCTCATACCTATATTGGACTTAAATACGATTTTTAATCTCATCTAGCATTATTGAATGCTTGAAAAATTTGAGCATCTGAATATTTGATACTCAGTAATATTTTTACACGTACCTACCTACTTAAATAAATATTTTTCTTAAATAATTGAAAATGATTTTTATCATTGTTATGAAATATTTTAATCAATTATATACTTACTTTTATGTTTGGCATTAATTTACTCAATTTCATTTCAATATTACAATTAACAAAAATAAAAACATTATCTTACAACTTTACAACTCGGTAATAAAATTGTATGAATAGTGTGTCGCATCTGCGCGCTTAGACATTTCTATGACAACTAGGTAAGCCCCGCACCACGGTACAAGTATCATTGTAGCTGTGCACAACTGCACATTTATTGTATGGGACGTCTTCTCTAGTTCATTTATCTCAATGGTGTAGACACGCAATTTTTATAATGGCGCCACAGTGTAAAAGCAATAATTGACAGTCAGATGAAACAAACTCTATCTCTATCTACAGCCAAAGAGTTCCATTTTCAAATGTTGTAATTACAAAAAAAGTTGTTTATGTAAGTGGCAAGTTCCGAAAACTTTTAGTGTGACCTATGTATTTAGATCACTGGTCGTGAAGATATAAACGGGTTTGACAGATAGCGACCGACACACAAGGGGCACAAATGTAATTCGAATGGTGACCAAACGGAGTGCACACTCAAATGTCATATCACTCCTCTAGGCTTTAGTTAATATTCTGAACAAATCACTTACGTCAAATGTACGAGTAAGTTATGTCAAAACTGCCGCACTATTCTGCTACGATCCGCTACGATTTAGTATGGGATTGTGTGTGAATCCAACAAGGTGGTCCGACAGTAGTGTAATATTGGGCATTCTAGATCACTTTTCACTCCATTGATCTCACTGACGTTCGATCAATGTCGTTAAAAGTGATCTAGAATGTCCCAATATTACTTTTGAAAATCACTGCCACTCGCTCAGTCAACGTCAAAAAGTGATTTAGAATGTCCAATCGACTTCTCGTGTTTTAGAATGTCTAATCGACTTCTCGTGATCTAGACTAATATTACTTTTGAAAATCACTGCCACTCGCTCAGTCAACGTCAAAAAGTTATCTAGAATGTCCAATCGACTTCTCGTGTTTTAGAATGTCTAATCGACTTCTCGTGATCTAGAATCCCATACAACGACTGCGATCTACTTTACACATTTTCAAGGTCTTTCGTTCATAGGATGCAGGAGCTTTTGACAATATGGAATTACAGCACAACTATAAATGAATGTGACTTAGTGAACTCTCAGTACGGAATAAGTGTTGTTTAGACGTAAGCGCCTACACGATTAAAATAGCAATATACCATTAACAGCTACGCTCCTCAGTCTTTCCGAAGGCGCTTGGTCAATTTATTCTATATTGTTTATAATGCCATTTTGTAATATAGTTTCGATTCATCATTGAGATCACATTATTAAACTTAAGTATCCGTCATATACGGTTTTTATTTGCCACCACGCTCCAAGGTGTATCATATAGTTGCATTTGTCAAATTTTATTCCTGACCCATAAGAAAACACTTGTGTATTTTAATCGAATTCATATTTCAATTTCTGTATACAACGACTTCGATCTACTAAACACATTTTCAAGGATTTCGTCTACTGAATGCGAAGGTTTTTGACAATATGGAATAACAGCACAACTTAAACTGGATGGGGCTTCCTGGTCTCCCAGGACTGGATCCCCGAATAAGTTAGTGCTATGAATAACATTTATCAAAGTAGTACCTCGACCCATAGGAAAACACTTGTGTATTTTGATCAGAATCCAGTATGTAATAGTTTAATTTCTGTATACAACGACTTCGATCTACTTAACACATTTTCAAGGATTTCGTCTAATGAATGCGAAGGTTTTTAACAATATGGAATTACAGCACAACTTAAGCTGGATGGGGCTTCCTGGTCTCCCAGGACTGGATCCCCGAATAAGTTGAACTATGAATAACATTTGCTAAAGTTGAACCTCGACCCATAGGAAAACACTTGTGTTTTTAAACCAAACTTCATTTCAGTATACGGTGACTCCGATCTACTCTACACATTTTCAAGGTTTTCAACAATTGGAAGAAAAGGTTTTATGCCGAAACACCTCAACCTCGATCCAAGGAAAACACTTGTGTATTTTGATTAGAATCAGTTGCCAATTGTCATTGTCGACTCTGATCTACTCAACACATTTTCAAGGTTCTCATAAAAAAAACACTTGTATTTTTTGATCTAAGTCAATGCAGACAACTGTGCAGGGAATTGTTAGTTACCTTATTTATATCAATCCCGCAAACAACAACGTATGCAATCACTACACACACACACAAACACACACACATACATTAACTACGAGTTCGACTTT